>JAVKLA010000073.1:20497123-20541933 GCA_034782735.1 Sagittarius serpentarius
CCATCCCACTGGGTGGGGGGGGAGCGAGTGAGCAGCTGCGTGGTGCTGTGTTGCTGGCTGGGGTTAAACCACGACAGCCTGCTATGAAATTATCTAGTTATTAAGTGTAGACTGGGAAGTGTGCAAGTGGAAGGCAGGAGATGTTAGCTTACTTCTTCAAGCCTGTAAGCCAGTGCTGGAAATACAAGAAAGACAGTATGTTGGAGTCTCGCTGTCCAGGTGAGGTGGGAGCTGTCAGGTGGGTAGCAGTGTGGTAGCCTGACACGTTAGCTGGATGCTTCAGGGGTCCCTGCTGTGGACTTTCAGACTTTCTCATCCATTGCTCTGGTCCTCTGAGGTATAGCTGGTAGATATGCAGAAAGCCACTCTCGTGAATATGGGCTCTCCGTCACATATGCAGTGAGTCTTACCCATGACACTCTGGAATTACAGCTTTGAAGCCAATAATCCAGGCCTTTCATGTACCTTTGGTGGGTCATAAATTGGCAACGGTAGGAAATTTTGCTTAAGAAGTCAAAAGGACTATGGATCCAGGAAAACTGAGACTCTGTGGAAGCACTAAGCATTGTTTTGTTAATTTTCTTTTTATTTTCATCTTTCTCGTCTGTCAGGATTGCTAAGGTGAAGATATTTTTATTTTATAGCATTGGTTGTCACTTCACTTTTAAAAATGCAGCTAATAGTGCTGTTGTCATTTCTAGATCTCAAAGCCCTTCAGGTGAATGTTGTTTTCCCCTTTAGACAGGTGGGAAAACCTTAAAAAAAAGATTCCCTTTATGCGTGGCTTTGGAGTGGATATTTTCCTTTGTTGTCAGGAGGAAATTTTTAAAAATCTGCTTTGTTGACACTACTGCAATATTAAACCATTTCTAAGCTATTTCAGTAAATCGGTTCTTTGGTTTATCCCAGTTGCACAGCTTCAGCAAATCCTTTTTATGTGAAACTTAACGGAAAAATGGTTGCAATACATTTCGAGCAAGAGACAAGATGAGCACTTACAGACATCTTCTTAAGTGACCAATTGATTTGTTGGTGACACTGATGAAGGGCAGTGTCCCTAGTAAAGAGAGATGAGGTAACCACATAATACTCTGATATCAGTGTTTTTGTGTTATCGTTGTCTGTGCACACCGATAAGAACCAGAATGGCCGTCTAAACCATACTTTAGTGCCTGTATTGATTGCAGGTTCTCAAACCAGCCCTGTTATGAATTGGCCATTTATTACTTCAGAGGGAATGAACAACCCCAGACTCAGTGCTACGACTAGTCTGTAACGAGGGTCTTTTCAGATAAAAAAACAACAGGTAAGATGAAAACAAAAATAAGAGCTACATTTTTCTAGCCTTATGTCTGTGAGAGAACCAGGATAGTATATACAGGTCATGTTGTTTACTACATACACGTTGTCTATTGTGACATGCTGGCTGCACTCGAACAAGTGCCCCTACAAGGCCATTTGGTTGTCTTACTCTGATACACGCAGGAGGATAATAGCTGTGAGTGCACACTCTAGGACACATTCCTGTGTATTAGATCAGCAATAAAAGTCACTGCTGTGCTCAGATAAAAATTCAGTGAAGCCCAAAGGCTGTAGCTCCGGGTCTGAGCTTTAAGTCTCATTTAAAAATTGTGTTTGCCTGTGTTCTGTAGCATTCCACACTTGGCTTTGCTTGCTTTCTCTTAAGTTTTGTATAAAATGATTAGGCTTGTTTTGAGAGCACATAAGGTATACGACCATATTTTACTGATGATAACTGTTACTTTCAAGAGGGTCACTTTCCCTCAGTGCATTTGGTAGCTGAAACAGGTTAGTTTTGTTTGCTTTATACAAGAAAATAAATGGACAAAGATTTTCTGAACTGATTGTCTGAGGCTTGGTGCCTTAAATATGTATTGAGTTTTCTAGTTAAATGCCCTGTTTTCAACAGCTGTACTCTAGCAGTTGCTTTGGAGTTCGGAGAGAAAGCCTAAGTGGTGCTTTTGAAAACCAGTCCTGCTTGACTTCTAAATTTGTTCTTGACTTCTTACTAATTAGTCGGATTTTTGGGTGCCTTGCTGTTGTAAATATTTCTGCTAACTTTAGTGGAAATAGCTAGCTGTTCGGCACTATCACTTTAAAGTTCCATTCTTAACATAATTTGGAATTTCCCTGTATGTCTTCCCCATAAGTATTTCCATATTTTGATCTCAATTATCCAGTTGCTGGTTTACTATCCTTTTGCAGTCTCTACAGACAAGAGATTTCACACGATTATTTGGGATTATGTACCATGTGTCAGCATATCCAACTGGCCAAGCAAAGATGTTATTCCATATGAAAGCTTCTGAAATTACTGTGGAACTTCTTTAAAAAGTAGAAAGACTTTCCAATTGTAAAATAGATCTAAGTCTATAAAGGTATCTGGTCCTTGTGCCATTAAACAGTCAAAACACTAACTTACCATATTTACATATCTCATTGATCTCCTGTATAGCCTATGGGGAAAAACGTTCCTCCATGGAGAGTATCACATCTTGGGTGAAGGGTTGTGAGGTGTCTTTGTGAGGTTGGATGGAGTGGGGCAATGCATCTGTATGCAGACTCTGTGACTCTTGTAACCTTGGTCTGGAAGGAATCCTGCTGCATTACATATAAAGAAATAAGTAACGGAAAAAGGTTGTTAATAATTGTTATTATCTTAAGTGGGTTCTTCCTTGTTAATTTGTTATTAGAGGCAGAAATCAATTCTTTCCTTATGTCATGGTTTAACCCCAATTGGCAACAAAGCACCACACAGCAGCTCGCTCCCTCCCTCCCTGCCCCTGGTGGGATGGGGAGGAGAATAAAAAAAAAAGTAAAACTCGTGGGTTGAGATAAGAACAGTTTAATAATCAAAATATAACAACAACAACAATAGTAATAATAATGACAAGGAAGATAACAAAAAGAGAGAGAAATTAGACCCAAGGAAATACAAGTGATGCACAATGCAATTACTCACCACCTGCTGACCGATGCCCGAGCAACGATCTGCCCCTCCCGGCCAACTCCTCCCAGTTTATACACTGAGTGTGAAGTTCCGTGGTATGGAATATCCCTTTGGCTAGTTCGGGTCAGCTGTCCTGGCCGTGCTCCCTCCCAGCTTCTTGTACACCTGCTTGCTGGCAGGGCATGGGAAACTGAAAAGTCCTTAACTTGGGATAAGTGCTACTTAGCGACAACTGAAACATCAGGCTGTTATCAACATTATTCTCACACTAAATCCAAAACACAGCACTGTACCAGCTACTAAGAAGAAAATTAACTCTATCCCAGCCAAAACCAGGACACCTTATTTTAAAATATCATTGCTGTCTTCAAAAAAATAAATATCATGACACAATGATGAAATAGGCATCCTTTCACCTGAGAGAAAATCACACTTTCAGCGGGTAGGGGCTGTTCCACATTATGTTAGTGAGTGATGAATTGCAGTTTCCTGTACGAAAGATTCATTAACTTCAACTTTGTGTCTCCCTATCAGCAGGCAGAAGATAGGCTATCTCTGTCAGAAGTGTGTGATGTAAGTGACAGGATGCCAAATACATGGTCTTGGGAAGAATTTTACTACTCGTGCTGTGAATCATGGAGACGTGAACAGCATTTTTTTCTACAAACTGTAAATGACTGTAAGGGCATTCACACTGCTTCGAGGTAGGCGTGCAAACAGGTAGCTAAACAAGGAGCCAGAACTTCTCAGGCTCCCTGTGTAATCAGTGGAAAGAGAATTGCAGCCAAGGGGGCATTAGGAGGTTTGAGGAGTACTTGACAAGAACCTGCCCCCTCTAATGACTGCCAAAGGGAACCAGCTTCCAAAACACAACGCCTCAGCTGAGTGCTCACACTTAAGTAAGGGGTGTAATGCCCCTGATGCTATGTAGCACAGAAGCTGATCAGGAATCAGATAACGTCTCGGTGAGTGACCATGGAGCTCTTGGTTATGACCAATTTCTCGCTAGGAGGAAATTAATAAGCTTCCTTCAGACCTCCCGCACGGGGCCTTGCCCTCTGTGCACTGACTCCTTTGACTTGGAGAGCCTGCTAAAGAGGGAGCTGAAGCTCTGCTCTGCTTTTTTCTGGCCTTGGCTGGCACACCTTCTGCCCCGTCATGTGAGGGGGTAACTCGTGGAGGAGGAGTAACTCTTGGGGAAGTCACTCCACATGACTCTGCTTTCTTGTTTGTCTGTGGGGACACAGAGCAGGGGGTGCCAGCTGGACAGCACTGCTTATTATATTGAGTGAATGACAAAAGAAAAAGGGTGTTAGATTTTAAAAACTAAAATTAATCATGAGGTTTAAAGCTGTTCTCGATTTGCCTCTGGTTTGGAGTCTTTGGAGGTCTCAAGCTTTTCTTTGCCTCTGGGTGAGCTGGATAGGAGTGATTTTTAAATGAATCCCAAGATTCTCATATCCTTGCATGACTCTGGGAGAAGCTGCCTCTTGAGACTCTCTCTGAGTCAACAGGACTTCAGGCTTGCTCTCTCTACCAGAGAACGGCGATCAAACCAGAAATCAGTCAAAATACGCTTACCTAGTGTGTGGAGAAAAGTCACTAAGGGTAAAGTTGACTTTTGCAGCTGAAAGTAGGTGGGAAAAGGCTCTTTTCTAATGTGTGTTTCACTGTTAAGGTATAGAATGGGTTGATGTGGAACTGCAATGTCTAGAGATGCAACAGCATCTTTAAAAGCGTTAATGAATCAGATTCTTTTATCCGAACTACTTGTTGCCCTTAACATTGGTGACAAACAATACCGCTACTTCCACAAGCATACTGTTTCAAACTTAGCTTTCCCTTTTCCTCTCTACAAACTGCTCACTTGAAACCAGATCATACGTTTGGAAAGCCTGTTGAAACCTGAAATTCAGCTTTGTTTGAAATGTAGCTTCATCTACTAACTGCAAAAAAATTCTCACTTTTTTTACAACCATATGTTAAATAACAACTGGATGATAATCACATGGAATAAATAAAATGGTCTATATTTCATAGAAGGAAGCTGAATGCAACTATGTACTTTTATGATGACTGTTTTTTCTACCAGTGTCATAGCTCCTGGCTTCTTAATGTTAACTTTGCTTTGCACTGGTCTCAGAGCATTAAACAACAATAAAACCCAGATGAACAGGCTAGCAAAGGATACCCATATGTATTTCTCAATGATATGGCAATGTTAGTGTCTGATATTAGATCTTTTAGGACAGGAATGTGTAGTTACTGAGAAAAGTGCATGCTCAAAACATCTTGAGTATCTGTAGGTTATGAATATAGAACAGCCCTGAAACTGCTGTAAATAACTCCAAGGAGCTGACTGATGAGATGTGGGACAGAGCACATGATTATGGAACTGTAAATGGGTCTAAAAACCCTATTTAGCTTTTCCTAACCCCTGATCTGAAAGCAGCTTGACCATTGAATTACTAATTGTTTATAATTCTTTGATTCCTGAAGCAAAGCAAAGGCACATTTCAATGGTGCAGTGACTAGTGCAGATGGCAAGCTAACTGGTGCCTCGGATGAACACAGTGAATGCCAGGCAGCTAAGAGAATATGAAAAAAAAGCAGCATATAAAGCTAGTATGAAACAAGACACAAATGCTCCAATTAAAAAAGAACTTCAGATTATGACCAGCAGATGCCCAAACAAATGATTCCCTTAAATCAGACAGAAACAGTGCTGACCTGCATCTCTGAGGAGCTTACAACTTGTTAACAAAATGTTGTCTTTATTGAAACTTGGTATAAATATTTTACATTGTTAACACATTTCTCCTTCTGAGCACCTAAACCCAATTTGATTGCTATATGGTATAATTAATGTTTATCTGGAAGTCAGAGGAAAATAATCTTTTCATATTTGTATCTTGACTGAGATAAGACCTCATTTTGACAATGCAATATCACTAATACATGCTTTAAAGTAAAGGAAGAAACATATTTTGAGTTCACACAGGAGTGATCAGTAATAATTGCATTTCTATAATTCGTCTTGCATGGAGGATGCTCTTGTGAGAAAACTGAAGGTAAAATTTATCTTTGGAGGTGAAATGAAGGGGGGAAAAAGAGGATCTTAGTTTTTCATTCTTTATTCTTAGTCATCAGGATTAACTGTTGCCTGTTTATCACTAGAGCTCCTATTCCTCCTCTAACTCTGGGGCTTTCATGGAGAAGGCAATGTGAGCTATGTATGAGGTGTATAGCATGGCCGCCAGCTGCTCAATGATCCTTGAGGCAATGCGAAAACAGACAAACCAGAACTGTGGTATTTTCTAAACACTTCCAACAGGTAAGCTTTGAACAGGATGGATTATAGAAATGTGACAAGGTTATGTAGATTAGAACATAAAATTCCAGTTGCTTGTGTGACAGTGATGTCTCAACTCTGGTAGTCATGGTAGACTTGAAGATTATTCTGAAGCCCAGCTCCAGCTGCTGTCCATCTCATAGTTAAACTCTCACTACCTGTCCATCTTGATTAGACTGATCTTACTGCTACTTTTCCGTGAGCTTGACACTTTCCGCAATGTTTCAAATTTGCTTTGTTTTGATGGTGTTATGTGTAACAGTTCTGTCAGCAGCGATCCCTCGGTGCCCTGCTTCCGCTTCACAATCCTTCCATCTCTCTCTCTCTTTGTCAGGGACTAGCCTAAAAAGTAGTCTGCACGTTAAATTAGACAGAAGCTCTACTTTGAGTATCAAAGAAGCCAATGTTGATGGCTTTAAGCGGACTGTATTGTAGCAGGATTCTTATGTAGCTCAGAACAGTCCAGAACTTCCCTTAAGCTTGACCCTAAATATCAGCACGGGCAGATCCTGTGTCTCCTTTTGAAAGGTTTCTTTTCATGTCTTTCAGCAGAACCCAAGTCCTTGTGCTTCTTCTATTGAAGATGTGTGCTAGATGCATCTTCTGTCTGACCTGCATAGTCAATCTTATGTATGTATGTTGAATGCTGTCAGAAGAGGCACTGAAGTCAAAAGATTGGGCCAATGGGAAGGGCAGGGAGTTTAAAAGTTCAGTGGACATGCAAATATAAAACTGCTTTTCTCCTACTAGTGTTTGAGCTTTCTTGCCTTCTATTAAAGGGGGGCATTGATCACCCTGGAGAAATGAAACTTGGGTTTGCACCTTTGTGCTGGCTGCATTAAAGGTCTTTTGTCTAATTTTGGACACATGCTTTTATGTGACTGCTTGAGGTCTCCAGTCAGATAATCATTTTTTTTTTTTGAACCACCTTGCCTAGAGTAAACTGCTATCACAGTGAAGAATCTTCTCATGAGTGGATAATTACCTAGTATCTACTTGACATTCCTGGTTTGTAGACATGTACTATGTTACAAGATGAACCTTTTTCTTAAACATTTCTTAACTTTTAAGAACTTCCGACTTACAGCAAAATGCTAGGAGCCGAATCCTCAGGCAGAGTAAATCAATGTCTTTCTATTACACCAATGGAAACTGTGTTGATTTACAGCTACTGAACATCTCACCCTAGATATTGATTGAATTTCTTGTTTTCTAGTGGGAACAGGGCCTGAATAGCTTCTGAATTCTATTTGCTTTCTATTCTCCTTCTGCCTCTAAAAGAAATTTTGATTCTTTTAATAATAAATCCTATTGCAGTTTTTTCCCACTATATAATAAAATCCCTTAAGAGCATTTACGGAAGTACACTCATTTATTTATGCAAAATTGCTGCCTTCTTCACTTTTGTCTCATTTTTCATGGTGTTCAAATTAAATATTTTATTCATTGGTTGCAGTTGTGCCCACCGTGCATATTACTTCATCATGATGGAATGAGATTGATGTGCTGCTGTATAATCACCTATCTATACACGCCATCTTTGTCAATATTGGTTCATTTTTCTTTTTCTTTGCCAAGAGGCAAGTGCAGGAAATCAAATAAACTTGTATAATACTGTTTCAAAATTAAGTTTATTACATGAAATTTGAAAAGTGCTAGCAAAATAATGAGAGACAGCTGGACCAAGTCCAGGCCTTTCTTGGAAGGTTCCACACTATTATCTGTTGGGTTTTTTGTCCGTGTTCCCCATAGGATTTGGTGGGTAAATATTACCAACATCAAAACATACTCAGCTTGAAGAAGAGTCTGTAAGTGTGTTGTTGCACTGGGATATTAACTCTGTAAAACTGCCTCTCTTTCTATTTTGGTGCAGACAGCTTTCTTTTAATCTTTCTTTTTAGCCATTAAAAGACTGTTTCTTAATAGATCCTGCCATAAATACGTATAATATCCCACTTTTATAGTACATGATCATACTGTAACACATTTTCTCCATCTTAGAGTCTACTAAAAGTTTACTTTTTGATTATTTTGTTAGCTTTTTGGACCAATGACTTTTTTCATTTTGTACATTGGTTAGCATGGGACCTAGTGCTGGCTCATGAATACAGCCAGAATTAAGCTTGCTGCTGTATGGCTTTGTTACAATGCAGTCGTGTCATACTACTTTTAAGGTGTTCGATGATAAAGGCCCTCCTCTCTTCTGAGAAAATGTTAATATTAAAGGTTTCCCTTCAGAGACATAGGTCTTCTTTCCTGACTGTTCAACAATACCTGAGGGACAATGTAAGACATACAGACTTATTTCTTATTAATCTTCTTTAAGACCACACACATATATATGTGTATGTGTAGGCTTGAAAGAAATGCTGAAACTCACAAACTACTATGTAACTTCAGAACTTAAATACAGCATAGATCCATTATGGCTTTTCTTGGATGTAAACTTAGTATGTGAGTATTGTGATTCAAAATATGACTATACTGGTGACTATTAATCTCAGCAGAGTCATTTGCAAAATACTCAGTTTGCAAAGTTCTTCTAGTATGAGTCTTTGCGTGCTTAGAAGGGAACACATGATAAAATAACTGGCTGAATCTGGTCTAAATGTAAACATCAGCATGCCTTGTTCCAACAGCTCCTGAGAAGAATTTCAAAATAGAATTCAGTTATTAACAAAAAGATTAAAGAGTTTTGCAAGACCCGAAAGTGTTGTTTTTTTTTTTAAAAAGATTTTAATGATTCTAGAATGCCTGCAAAAAAGGGAAGAAAGATACAAAGATAACAAATAACATATAGACTGACTTAGTGGTTGTCACTCTGGTTCATAACACAGCCATTTATAACCTGGTTGTATCAGCAGAAGAAGGACTTTCCATTTCAAAGCATGATGAGATAATGACATTTAGCTACTCAGCAAAGCATAAGAACATATGTCATGATTTTGGAAAGATATGACTGAACTCTATACAGGCAATGGTGGCCATATGTTCTGTTTGCTTGTTACATACTACCTGTAAAGCACATTTGTCTCCTGCTAAACTATGTGAACAGTCACATTTGGATTTTTTTGTTTATTTATTTAGTAAATTTTTAGTTTTTTCTGGTGTTTGCTTCAGGCAGGACAGAACCAAATTCCACTGAAATGAATAGAAATACTCCCACACTATTCTATGGCTTTAGGTTCAGAAAATTTTAATTAACTAGCTAAGAGTGCCAATCTTTTATTTAAAACACTTCTTTCCCAGCTTTCCACTAGTTTTGTTTCAAAATGTAATCATGTTCATTATAGCCTGGCTGCTGGTCCTCAGATACAGTATGGGGAGCAAACTACATCCTTCATACGTGTACAAAATCACAAGGAAATATTTGGTTTTTACCATCAAGCTGTTCCACGTCTCCAAATTACACCTTCTGTTTAATAGATCCTGGTATCCTACTTCAAACTTGCGGTGCTTGAACTTGGGTGCTGTTGGAGAGTTATTACATTTTCAGTTCTTGAAAGAGACGCAGAATTAAATTGCAGATATTTTAAGTAGTTTTCTGGACCAAAAAGTCTGATTGTCCACAAAATGATATTTGTATTGGCTCCTTGATTTTCACTGTGTCAGAAATTATTTATACTATTTTATCTAATAAAACTTACCTTTCATAATGTTCAGCTTCTGCCACCTTCATTCGTATTTGTACTTAGAAGCTCTATTTTGCAAGATATTGGAAATCAATCTAAAAGAAGCAAATGCCTCTTGTACCACTGAAGTAGCTACAGTTGGGGCATAATCACCTCAACCATAATTTTACTCTTTTAAGTGACTTTTTGGGTTATATTCATTCTCAAGGCTTGTGACAATAAATAAAACTTGTATTTGTGTGCTATGAAAAATTTGGGAATGTTAGTGTTCATATGCTCAGCAAAACACAGAGTATATTTAATACCTGCTAAATGCAATTTATATTCCAAACTGAGAAAGAATCCCTTCATTCAGCATTTTTCAAGCATTTGCATTACTGGAATTACACCAACAGCCGTACATACCTATAGTTATTCCTAATCTCTGAAATCCATACGGTGTTATGCATGCCTGTGCTCACAGATTTCTTATTCCTAGTGGTATCTGAGGACTAAGAGACTACTCAATGTGATTAAAAATATCAGAATTTGCCCCACTGAAAGTTTTCATTGTGTGCTGAACCTGGGCTTGCATTCCTGGTTTTGGTGCGGTATGCACAGTCAGCAGCTCAAATGTAGAGCTGCAAAACTGCACCCCAAGCTCTTAGTGCAGACAACAAAAATTCCAGGAGGGAGTTAATTTATAAGGGCTTAATTTAGTAAGGCAGTAACAACGGGTATGTGTGGTTAAGCATGAACTTTGCCAGTACTATGACTGGAGGCCTCAATCAAAGGACTGTATATCTAGGTAACGTCAGACCATTTTATAATGTTGGACATCAGCAGTGTCAGATGCCATGGGCCACAAAAATTACATTCCAACCAGTTGAAGGTAAAAATGATTAAGCCAAAACACTTTTTTTTTTTCTTCTGAAATAGTGTCTAGTGATACAGATTACTAGAGTGATGTAGACACCCTAAAATATTAAAAATCTGAAAGGGGTCCTTGTACAAATAATAGAAAAGTTATGTGATGTACAATAAAGTGGAGTTTATTAACAACCTGAGCTGTCTCAAAACTCATGCTTGTTTTCCTTTTCCAGACTTTTTATGTTTGAAGTGGATAGGTGATGATGGTTACATTGCAGTATTCAAGACAGGACAGTGTTCTGTAAATTTAGGAACATGTTGTCTGACCACATGCCATTTTAGCTGTAGATGGCATTGTAAAAAAGGGGCACTGTCAGATATATGAAAAAGATAGGTCACTATTAACTTATTTCATGGACAGGATTCCACATTGAGATGAAACTGCAAACCTGATACAGTTTTCAGCAGTCTATGAACATTCATTGCGTGTTAAACATGTTCTGAGTACTTGCTTGTTAACTGATTGAATAAATCATAAGTGCTTCAGTTCTATCACTTTCAGTGCAAGTTTTAGAGCACAAAAAAAGAAAGGAGGTTATAAAGAATGTAAATTAACTTCAGTAAAGACCTCTTAGGCTCAAGTCTGACCCTGGCTGGGTAAAACTACATTTTCTTGAATATGAGGTTACAGCTGGACTTTTGAATAAGACAATAATAAAAAGAAAGAATGTCAGCAATGAAAATGTAAATGCATATTCAAGCTAAGTTATTTTTAAGCTTTTATTGCTTGTATCACTGAAAATACTGCTTTTTTTTTTTACAGTGAAATATATTTTATTAAATACATTCTTTCCTTTACTTTCATAGAATTACCTCACTTGTCTTTTAAGTAAGGGAAAAAATGCTTTTCATTCTTCTTCATTATATTTTCAGTGATTCACTACAAATGCAGAAAAATAGAAAGACAAGCATTACCCTGGCATCCAGGCTATGGCATCTGCTATTCCATGTGTTTTTGTCATTGACAAATGGTAAAGATTCTGTATGCTAGCCTGAATAGAAGCTCTTCAAAGGAATACCCTGTCACAAGCTAGTGAAGTCACTAGTGTTGGCAATACTATTATTACCTAGAGACAACGTGAGATGAATACAATGGAAACTTCCTGGAGGAGCAAAAATATTAGTGGAACTTTTGCATCTACGAATGTAATGTATGCAGTCCTGAGGTGGTAATGAGTGGATAAATGGGTAAATACAACTAATGGGGACATATTTGAGCATTGCAATAGCAGTAAGTTGGATGGCTTTTTTTCTTTTTTCCACTGTTGATGTAACATATATATTTGCTGAAGTAAGCTGGGTTAGTTCTTAAGAAAGGGAATTTTGTGGCAAAAGAAAGTCCTTCAGAGTCTTCTAACTCTACTGACTTGAAGCTACTAGGCTAATCTTTTGCTTTGTGTTTTAAAGGAGGATATAAAGGAAAATGAACCAACACTAGGAGAAGAATCATTTAGCTGTATCACAGGTGCCTTCAGTTTATTTAACCTTTGGAAGACTGATGCACATTGCCTCAAAGCTGCAGCACAAGCTCTTGCTGATGTAGGCCAGTCCATAGGTGAGCTGTCACGGCCAACACTCCGCCATCTTCCCCTGCTGCTGCAGACACCGGGGCCCTATGCCAGAGAAAGAGCGTGAAGGAAGGAGATGACAAGTTGAAAAGAGGGAGAAGCAATGAGAAAAGCAAACAGAAGGAGAACAAGTCTTGGTTCCTTACCAGGAGGTGGGCAGAGGAGTGAAGAAGAACATCACAAATTCTTTAATACAGCTGGTTGCAGGAACACAATTCCTGTTTGTGATAGCTTCAGGCTTTCACATACATATTTGTCTTTTCACACAGTTTTGGATAATAACATTTTGCAAAGGCACTAAACCTCTGGTTAAAAAGATATATTTTCTATCCTCATTTTCATTCCTTTCCTTCTGCCCTCTTGTTAAATGACTAGGCAGTGTGTTCAAAAACTCAGCTATCTTTTGGAAAATGATGCAGAAAAAAGAAAGCTCTTGCAAACCACTCAAGTGAGTGGCAAACACCTGTCATCAGAAAAAAAGGCATCCAGCATGTTGTGATCAGACGTAAATTTTCTATTGTTTATCTGCAATTTTTGTAAGGTTTCTACAAAAATGAAACCTTTCATAACAGTCTGGATGGTATGCAGACAAAGAGGTATGTATTTCATGTTTCCAGTTGTAGCAACTCCAATTTTTTTTACAGTAACATCAGGATCCTAGTGGAAAACTACAAGAAAGAGTTATCTGAAGAAATAATTCAACAAAAAATTCTGAATAATGAAAGCATTGGAAAATGTGGTGAGTGTTTATAAACAGAAGAAACAAAGATGACAAAACATTAATTGCAAATGCTGCTTCCCAGCTCTATTTTAAGGAAAACATAACAAAAAAGCACACCCCTCCCTCCCCAACCCAACCCCCAAAACTGGAAAGAAAGATTCAAGTGTCTGCTGTATGAAATGAATGAGCAATGGAGATTGCCCCACATGAATGCAGAGGTTTATAAAGGGAACAAGGCTGCTTGAATGGCAGGTTATCACTATTATTTCAGGAGTTAGATAATCAGTGCATTCAATTCAGTTTTCTAATAATTTAATTCCTAACATTTTAAAGTATGTCTCAGAAATATTAAATAACTGAGAATATTTACCTTTGACTATATTTTATACTGCAAACAGCTGCTGATGCTGAAATAGGTCATATTTTTAGGTCACGTGCTCTCCTGTTTGGCTGACTACTTTCTGGTTTCTCCCTCATTTGATATTTCTCCCTCTGCAGCAGAAAACCAGAGACATTGTGCATGAAGAGTAGTTTAGTGAATATGCTAAATCGCTGTGTTGACATGCTGTTAGTTCCACTCACTAAACATTGCTTTTGGTCATTAAGAATGCCATTGGTTTGAGAAATGCTGGTAAGGTCTAACAAAACACTTAGGACACCCTACATACTGGGGACTGGTTGTGCTGCGTGATGGCGAACAGGGAAAATTTAGTCTGCTGGGAACTCAGGAGTGGCTCTCCATGCCAACCTTTACTCTTTGTCCCCTAAAGAAAAAGATGACAGTGAAAGATACTACAACCTTACTGTAAACCTCTGCCTCCTAGGAAAGATATGGGTCAATACAGACTTTCTACAACATAAGTCAGGCCCCAGCTTTATTCTGGAAGTAACATCTATAGAGGTGAATGGATATTCACCTTTCATGAGCACCAAGCCTGGCTTAGGGTCAGTCTCAAACCAGATGGTTAGAGCGGCTTCTGGAAGAAGGAAACAGGAGCTCCCTCAAGGACACATTTGAAAAGTATCAGAAGCATTGGACTATGGTACAAAGCATAGGATGTCTGGTAGCCTTTCTTTTGCATGAAATGTCTTCATTGTGCTTTAGGTGTGTGCTAAACCTTCAAGATTTTTAAGCATTGTTCTGCATCCCACAGAGGTTTAAAAGGGACTTACATCCATTGCAGCTCTGGCTGGGCAGTTCTGAACAATCATAAAAGCAGACCTGTCTGTATATATATAATTTTCAGACCAAACAGGGAGCTCCAAATGAGCTCAGGGGTAGGTAGCTGCTGAATAAGGAGCTTCTTTCTCTTAAAATCTGGGCTTAAAGATTAGTTGTCTCTGTAAGTCCTGTGTTAGGTGCATAATTCTCAAGTTTTGGCAGGCTTTTGGTTGACCCAAGAAGCAAACATTGCTTGAAGGCAACAAGACATCTTTGAAATATTGCTGTCATCACTTATTCAAAATAAATGAAGGAAAACTTTTTCTCTGAACGGAAGTATTACATGCCCAAAGGAAGCAGGCAGCCCATTACGTTGTTTCAGCTAGTCTTAAAATGAAAAAATTTTGCTCCGGTATCAAGACCCAATCTCCTATGTTTCAAGTCAAGCTTTTTTGTCTCACCTTTCATATATATGCCCTCAAATATATATATTCATATATATTCCCATATATATAAAATAACAATTTTTTATATGCTAGAAACAGTTATGGTATATTCTCCCAGTTCTCTTTTAGGCAAAACTGATCTGGTGTTCCTTAATCTTCCCTCATAGGTCATGTTCTCTACAGTTTTTTTCAGCCCACCTGAACATGATTTCATCTAGATGTTAATTTTCTGGTTTATATACTAGAACATTAGAATTTATTCTAGATATTAGAAAAGGCTTACTAAAGTCCAAATATATCACAGTTGTGACTTTTCCCTTATCCAGCTAGGCCAGTAATCAAAGAAAGAAATTAGATTGACTTGACATGATTTGTTCCTGATAAATCCATGTTTTCTGTTTTTTATCACCATCTTATTCTCTTGTGCCTTATAAATGGATTTTTAGTAAATTATCCCAGAAGTTTTTAAGGAAGAACAGCCCAGGACTGGTTTGTACCCTCCCAAGCAGAGTTATTTTCCCCATTTTGAAGTGTGACATTGTGATTGCCCTCTTTTTATCTTCAGGGAATTCTACTATCCTTCATCAACTCCTCCAGGTGAGTGCTATGATTCAGAGATTACTGTGCTCACTTTGTTAAGCATACTTAATTGAAATTCATCGGACTAAGCTAAATTGAAAACCTCTATCTTTTTTTTCACTGTCCTTTCCCATATTCAGGAAGACATGCCTATCTCCTTTAAAAATGTAATTTAATTAATTATTGGGTCATAGTTAATGTTTATTTGAAGACTGAAAGAAGGCATTAGATACTTCAGCCTTCCTTGAGTCATTCATTATTTCATCTCCTTCTTAATACTTCCTTTTACTTCTTTAATGTGTAGTGTATTTGTAGAATCTTTTCTTATTGCTTGTTATGTCCCTTGTTAATTATAAGTCATTTTTAGCCTTAGCCTCGCTGAGTTTAGCCTACATATCTGGGAAATTCTTTTATATCCTTAAGAATGTGCCCTTGTTTTCATTCCGTGTGCAGTTCCTTTTTCCATTTTCACATCATTATATTGCTACTAATACAGTCAAAATGTCTTCTACTAGACTTTCTGTCTTTGAGATAGTTTCAATTGTGTAGTTGGCATAATGTTTCCAGTAACCACCGGAACTCTCACACTTTTTTAAAAATCCTAATTATCTATGCAAAAGACCGTTTCAATAAATTCTTTCCATTGATGTCTGCTTTCTAAAACTGCTGTCCTTATTTTGTTACTCTCTTTTTTTTTCTCTTTCCAACAACATTTCTTCAACCCAAATTATTCTCACTTCAGTCGGAATCAAATTTAAAATAACTGTTGTCCTAATAATCCCCCTTCCAAAGGAAAGATTGTCTCCAGAACAAGCAGCAAACATTTTTGGCCCCACAGCGTAATTGTTCCAAAATACAGGAAGGAAAGTCATGACCCCAGTCACCAACAGGCTGTTTTCCTTGGATTGTCCTTAGATTTGTCTCTAAACAACCATATCCAACAGTGTCTCATTGATTTAGCAGAGGAGACATTGCCACAACACCGTCTTGTCTTTCTTTTTGTCTCAACCAGAGCCTTTAAAACTGTCTTTCATCAGATGTATTTTTTCTGAAATTCAGAAAGTGCTCCTGATACATAACCCCTCTACCACTGCCTCTCAGGTACTTCTCACCCCTCCCAAGGTGCTTCCGTGTATACTTACTATATTCCACTAGGAGTTTGTGATTCCAATTATGCCAATCAGTTAAGCCTTTGAGTTATTCCTGTTTATTCCTCATATCCCAGCCATGTATCTAGAAGGTATTTCAGCTATTCAGTTGCTTGTGGTGTTATTCTTTCATATTTTCTCATTTTTTCATCTCACTTCCCAGATCAAGGCTGGTTTCCTGTTGCTCCTCTAATAGGGAAAAAAGGCTGAAGACAGCTCTTCTCTTTCACTTCTAGAATTTTGGAAGGTCAGCATGTACACTCACTGAGATGCTGTCTCTGCACTGTAGACTGCATCTCCATTCCCGTTCTTGTCCTTAGCGCCACAAACAGACTGCCTTTTGCAGATTACCTGTGATTGCTCCAGGTGACAGTGACATTGACCCCGGATTAGTGGTAGAAAAGTAGGGACTGTGCCAATGGATTTAAGTCTATTTGCCAGCTTGCAGTCTGATGAAACACAAAAGCATCTATCTGTTATGCTTGATATTCCTCCTTCGGAGTAAAGCAAGGGAGTTACCAAATAGCCCTACTCCCAGAGCTGGAGTGATCACATCTGAAAGAAAAAAATGACAGCGTACTCTAAGCCATGTTTTTTTTCTTATTTAAAATCACAGGAGAAAAATCAGTTTTCTCCACATGCCTGCTTTTGAGAAAGCTTTGGGGTGGACCTTTTTCTGATATGAAGGAAAAGGATAACATAAAGAGAAGTATTTGCAGTTATCTGGGTGAAGATCACATTTCTGTCTTTAAAAGCAGAGATAGTCTGTGTGGGTAAGCCAGAGTAGTGTCACTTTGCTGTTAAAATGGAGTTTGTTCAGTGACTGTCTAGAGAAATTGTATTTTTAGGTATTCCAGCAGCCTGAGTTACAGCATCTCTTGGGAAGCATGGTACTGAAATATAGAGACCTTCATCCCAAGGTCACTGACTCAGATCTGCCCCAGGGGAAAGAGAAAAAAAATACCCCTACCTGATGGCTTTTTGATGATATACGTGAAGAGAGCCAATGGACTATGATCAAACAGAGAAGCGCCCACATTGCAAAACTACTGTCAGAGTCACTGATGCCTCAGCAAAATGGCCAAGGACAAAATAGGCATGGAGATTCCACTTACTGCAAATTCCTTCTGACAGCTGCCGAAAGTCAGTGGTGATGGACATATGTGTCCTATGGCTGTACTGAGCTAGCGCTGGCAGGGAATGAAGGACTTCAACCTGTAACTTCTCTAAGACAAAAGAAGCCATATCAGGAGGCCATGTGTGCTCGAGGTCTTACCTAGGATTAGTAATTTTTGTCATAAGATATCTGAAGCCCACCCATTCTGAAGTGAAAAGTAAAAGTGTCTGACAAGCTAAAATCAGTTCTATAATCTGTTTTGGTAGAAACCTAATCCTGTTGGGCTGTGCCACAGTAACATTTTTTCTTGTAGTGCCACCCGATGTGATAAGAAAAAAAGTGGAAACCAGTGTAGTCTGCTGTGGCTGAGGACGAGGACTCAAAAATATGTATAGAGGTTCTGGCTTTGAGGGAAGGATCAAGATTTGCAGGGCATCTATGGATCATCCACTGAATTCAGTGAACCTTTCACTTGTGCTCCTGTATTGTGCTTTGCTTTGCACTGTGGAGTGGTCTCAGAGCACATGAACTGGATTCCCTTTGTGTGGAACTTAACTGGAAGATGCGCTCCAGGCGTTCATCAGTGGCAAGTTGGCGTTCAGTCTGTGAGAGCAGAACACAGCTACTTTGATGTAGAAAAAAACGTGCAATATGAGCAGGAAGGATGTCAGGTCCTCCCCAGCTATTTCACTTTACAGACCCACTTCTGCTAGTTTGCATTGCTTGCTAGCATAGATGTAGCTTAACTGGACTAAGGGATTTTGGTATCCTATGAACATGGGATTTATATTTTGCACCTAGGCTCAAAAATTGTATGCAGTATATTGTTAAAAAATGATATGGAAAAATAACATTTTTGCTTGCACTTAGTTCAGTGTTTTTGATGCCTCTGTCATCTGTATCAAAGGAAAAGAAAGAATCCTAGTGGATTGAATACTTTGCACTTGTCAACAGTATGTCAGGATAAAATCTATCTTTGAACAGAAAGTATAGCCAGTCTAGTTCCTGAGCTGATACAGGGAGCTCTTGAAATGACCTTGGAGGCTGAGAATGAAGAACAGACATAGTCAAAAGTGCTTGTCACCTCCTGAAGTCAGTGGGCTGGATTCGACCATCAATGTATGATGGAACATCAGAAGCCTTCACACTGAATACAGTCATTTTAGGTGTCTGTGGAAAGCATTTCTACAAATTAGTGGGATCGAAATGTTAGTGGCTTTTTTTTTTAACTTGGCAAACATAGCTTTTTACATTTCTGCACCAGAGATATTTACAAATCTGCTTAATTGTAGCAGACCTGTTAATTACAGAAATAATTCAAGGGTAAGGTAAAAAAAACAAAAGACAATACATAATGAACTTTAGATTTTTCCCCTTCTGTAATCCTGTGACAGTCATTTTTTATTCCTTGTGAAGAAAATAATGTCAGGAGGATACTAATCATCAGTTTGCTACAGCTGAAACCAGCACAGCTGGCAGATGAGTATTTTAATGTATTTCTAGATTAAGCAAGGCAGTTTAAAGAAAACATCATGCAAAAATTCAATCTGCTATGGGTTTAAAATAAAGTCCTCATCTGTGCCATGGTAGAGTGAATAGCTACCTTATGTTTTATCATATTGCAGTGGATTATCTTTCTAATGAAGCTTGTATCCCCCTAAAGAATTCTTGAGATATTTTGTGTTCACATTGGTCTATAATAATGCAATGAGTGAGTGCAAGAGTGGATTTTCCTTTAGTAAGGCTCTATCAGGACTCTTTTCCTAACAAATTAAACTGTAAATGAAAGCAATTCATACATGCAAGGCAAAACAATATGCTGTATATTAATTTCAGTGAGCTATTTTATTCTCATCGAATTGGATTCTTTGCAAAATTAGTAAGGGGTTTGGAAAGGGAAGGAATTAGAAGTTTGTTTTTTGTTTATATTTGTGTTAATACCTCTTTTTCTCTGCCACTTCTTAATAATACCCCCATATAGTACAACTTGAGCTGGACTAATATAGTTGGGGCCTAAGAGACTACAAATCAATATCCAGCTCTTCTTTAATGGACGCAGTTTTCCATCTTCTATTTCTTAACTCATTTGTGGTCAAAGATTCCTCTGCCTTCAAGAAGCCTGGATTTGAGGGAGAACTAGATCTTAATTACTCCTGAGAATTAGCCAGAATACAGTGGCATTGAACATCTGTAAGAAATGGCTTCTGAACTGTAGAACATGTAAAGAGCATGTAAAGAAGGTGCAGAGAGTGTCTATTTTTAGTCATTTGTGCCTACTGTGAGAGGTTTGGAATGGATGAGATATTTGTTCACACCTTGTTTCACAGAGGAACTCTCAGAGTCTAAGCTTGGAGTTTGGAGCAGGAGGAGGGGTTTCAGACCACTTTGCGCTTCTCTGGGTCAATAAGGAGTCAGTATTGACTGACTACAAACTCTTCCATAAATCGGACTGGTTATCCATGTATCTCGGGGCAAGTACGTTTGCTCTTGGGAGTTTATCCCACAGGCTAATAGATCACACAAACAGGAACCTGATTTTCCCTCTTCTGTGTTCAGCAAGGGTTTCAATCTCGTAACTGCGGTCCATCATGACTCATTTTATTGTACTAAATAGTGTCTGTATCTAAGGTACTTCAAATAAGCTACATATAACAGCAGAAAGACTTCACCATGGCTCTGGCTAACCTTTTCACATGAATTTTTCCTGCATGCCTCTCTGGGAGAGAGGACAGGGCAGAGGGCATCCACCTTTCCCTTGGCAGCAATAAACGTCTATAGCCTAAACAGCTGGTCATCTTTTGTGCTCTCTCGCACCAGCTGATGTATTTAAACCGTTACCTATTTGCCTGTCTTTTTTTTCCTTTCCTGATAGGAAGATGGCATATTCTCTCTCTTGGTGGTGACAGCTTTCCCCCCCATCCTTATAGAGCCTTTCCTTGGACTTCTTTTCTTTGTGACCCTGTTAAATCATTTATGTGAAGCTTTCTTCCTGCATCAGTCTCAGTGCCATCCCTTTCTTTGGTGAGAGCAGTCTGGCATTCTCTCTCCTTACTCCAAAAGGAATATTATCAATCTTAGTCAGGGTCATTATTCAGGACTAATCCCACAAACCATATACTAAAAATCTTCTGATAACCTTATCCTACATTTGAATACGTGTTTTTTAACCAAGGACATCTAGTTGTCAGGACTGGGTATGGCATGTGATATCACTGGGTGCTTTTTAGGGATAAAATACAAATTAAGACTGAATGTAATTCTGGTCCCATTAAAGCCCAGTGGAAAATCCCCAGCTAAATTAGGTCATCCTGATCAGCCACTGTCTGGTTTTATCTCATTTCATGCCTTCTCCTGTTAAAGATAGTCTTTCAAAG
This sequence comes from Sagittarius serpentarius, assembly GCA_034782735.1. Classification (NCBI taxonomy): domain Eukaryota; kingdom Metazoa; phylum Chordata; class Aves; order Accipitriformes; family Sagittariidae; genus Sagittarius; species Sagittarius serpentarius. Next base: position 20,518,103 of record JAVKLA010000073.1, read on the forward strand.
GCAAAGAACCTAATAGTCATCAAAGTGTTACCATCAGAATAACTAAAACTGTGCATGGTTAGATACTTCAGAGAGATTTGATGGTACTCTCTTTTATTTCAGCCTCTCACCTTTTGCCCGCTTCTATCATGACACAAGGTTAGCAGCTGGGTGCCCAAAGTTCTCCATTTGTTTAAGTTCTATATGTAAAGAATATATAGAAAGGAGAAGAGATTTGGTCATTAGTCAAGTCTGCAGATGGCAGGCAGTTATTTAGAATAGCCAAATTATAAAACATGTTATAAAACATGTAGTGAAGTGAGTGCAAGGTCAATGAATGCTGAATGCTATATACTGAAGGGAAAAAGGACAACAGCGTAGTGGCCTGCAGTAAGGGGTCGGAGACCGTCCGGATCTGATCGGCACAGCCACACTGACCCCTTCCTTTTAGCGGACAGATCTGGGCCGTCTTTGGCACAGCTGCAGAGGAGGGCGTCTGAAATCATAGTCAGAAACCTTAAACTCCCTCTCACTGCACCTGACCGCTGTTCTTGGGAACTCAGAGGGGTAAGTGCATAACTTTGTGGACAGCCTAATGAGGACTGGTGCTCGCAGTGCCTCTGGTGATAAAAGCAAACACGAGAGTAAGGCGGGTAAAGAAGAAAATAGAAATTAATATATACTCTTATTCCCACATGAACTACTGCACAGAGGCCTGTTATCCTGTGTTAGGAAGGATATTGTTAAATTAAGGGGCAATCAGAAAAAGGTCATAGCATGATTATGTGTTTGAAAATCTCTCTAATGACAACGCTGAAGGGATGGGGAGTGTCTATTTCAGGAAGACCTGTGCAAGGGGCAAGGAGAAAAAACAAAAACGTAACAGTTTAGAGACGACAGATAAGAGAAATTCTGCTCTCACTACCTCATAAAAAAAGAACAAAGATATTTTTCTGAAATATGGCGAATTTAAAACTTGCAAAGGAAATACTTTTTCAGAGTTGGTGGAGTTAAACTATGGGACGGACAAAGTTATTCCCATAAGTTTTACAAGAATAAGGAGCCTTACCTCTGGCTTTTCCCATGTATATGCCGTTTTTCTGCCTTCAGAGTGCCCCTTGGGTAGGTTTTTGTTACGTGAAAGAGCACACACTTGCAAAGGAGGGTGAAGAGGGGGAAAGGTCTGGGCCAGACTGTATGTGGTGGTCAAGAAGATTTCTGAGGTTTCAGTAACGGAGAAGCACATTGAGGGTTTTGCTCCAAAGCTCCAGTGGCAGTCCTGGCAGCTGGACCGTCTCCTGAGCTCTGAAATGGGAAGCCAAAGCAGCAAGCCCCTTAGGGTATGGGGGGTGGGTGGGGGGAGGGGGTTTGGATCATGGGTGGGGGAAAATCAAGGCCACTGGGAATACTGAAAGGTTCTTGCATCAGCTGGGAGGAATGCCTAGAGGGAGGAGTGGAGCGCTGGCTTGAGGGGCTGGGAGTCCTGAGGAAGGAAGCAATGGGAGCTATTGTGGGTAGCTCCTACCCCCGCATTTCTGCTTTTTACTCCTGTTTGCCAGCAGAGATAATGCACAGCCTCTTCCCTCCCAGATCCCCCTCCCTATCTCCAGTACCCTGTTTTTCCTTTTGGATTTAAAGAAGGAATTTAACAGATACAGGTATGAAGAATAGTCAGGATTATGAGAGTAAACATGAAGACGAAGTGCTAGAAGGAAGAGAGAACCTCGTGAGATGGGTTTTGAGATACTCTTTTACAATCTGGAGTTGGAAAACCTCTCCTTTGCTACTGAGGAGTTGGTCTCCTCTTCTGGAGGGCCAGTCACCATCTGCAGATAAGGCAATGGTTTGTAGGACAGGTCAAACACTCTTAATAGTATTGCAGCACTAATTACTGAAAGGGGGTTAAATTCCTCTGAAGAATGGCTGTGAAATATATTATTCAAATCAGGAGGGAGTAAACCCAGTTTACCTACATTTCATTTCAGCTGCTACATCTGTTCCCAACAAGGTGTGACTGAGTTCCCCTTGATTTCATCTCTCAGTAAGAAGAGCAAAACTTTTCTGAGTGATGCTGCAGAGCTGGAGAGGGGAGGAGCCGGTTATGGGCCTGATTTTTGGAAGTACTGAACAGTCATGCATCACGCTGACTTCAGCTGGAGCTGTGGGTATTCAAGGCTTCTGGTAATAATAGCAAGGCCTTGACTGCAGTGGCATTTTCCATTCAAGTGAAGACATTCTCCAAAGCTATTACCTTCAGGTTGGAATATTTCCAAAATTTAATCAATCTTTATGGAATTACAATTTTATTAGTGATGAAATATATTTTTTTACATTGATTATTTTTCTCTGAAAAGCAATTAAGTGATGCATGAAAGGCAGAGAAGTAAAAAAATTAAATTCAAAAAGCTTAAGGAATAATAATTTGAATTATAAAGATCAATTGCATTGTAAATGAAATCCAGCTGACTCAGAAATCCCTTACTGCAGCTTTTACAAACTTTTACTACTTGTCTTCCTACCGCTCACATAGGAATGGGAATACTCTGCATCTCAAAATATAACACATATAAAGTTTGGTCTATCTTAGAAGTAGTTAATTTCCGTTAGAGTCTCTTGAGAATTCAGTATTTGCTGAAGATTGCTTAAAGTGAAGAAAAACAGAGCATGATAAACATATCAATAATCTGTAAGTGGGATTGCTAGGAAAGATTTGAGGTAAATACTGGAAAAAGACTTCACCTGATGAAAAAAAAATAGGCATCTGCCCCTGAGGGCTTTTTTTTTTTTTTCCTGAGGAATTTGTATTATCTATTAAGAATTTTGATTTTCAGTGAAAAAGTAACCTGCTGACGCTTTAAAGAAAACAAAATATAGTAAAAAATATTTTTTGGACAAAGCCAACTATTTATACCTGTGTCTTTTAAAACATATCTTGGTGTCTACAGCAGGCCTGAATTCAAAGGCTGCATAGAGGATTTTTCTTTGCTAGGAGTGAATGTGATTATCAGTAGTTTTCAAATTACTGTCTATAGACACCAAGGAATTTGCTAAGCCTGTCCCGGTTGTCAGCAGAAAAAAAAGTTAATTAACAAGCTAGCCAGGGATGGGACCAGTGGTGGAGGAAGCGGCTCATGAAAAAGGCAATTATGCGAAGTGCACTGTGAGATGGACTTTCTTGAATCGGCTAAGCCTCTGGGAAATTAAATGGTGGTGGCACTTCATGAAGTGCCCCTGGTTTGCTGTTCTTTTCACATTTATAGCACCTGGGAGCCCTTCTCCTAGAGCCCGGGACCCTGACGTGCTAGGTGCTGTACAAGCCCAGAAGAGAGATGGCCTCGCGCCCAGGGAGCTTGTTGGGTGATAAAGCAGCCTGGTGCAGCGGGCCGTGTTAGCTGAGGTTCAGCCCCAGGCACAGCTGTGACGATAGGCCAGGTTTCTGGCCTAAAGCATCAGAGAAGCAGGCTCAGGATTGCTTAAACCTGACACGCCCCAAGGATAAGAAAACAGATGGATAGAAGACAGCCAAGAGAATTCAAGGAAGCGATGAGACAACTCTGGTCACCTTGGTAGTTACCTCAGCACACAGACAGCCTAAATACTTTCAGATTTTATTACTTGTGCTGTGAGTACAGGTTTTACATGGATTAAGCCCAATTACTAAATAGCAACAGCAAGGCATCAAAACACAGGCTTGTTCCTAATGGTCTTCCTATATAAAGTTTTGGCAATGTTTATTTCTCTTGCAGATAACGTGCTTAGATTTACAGACTAGTAAATAAAGAAGTGTAAGTTCTTATAAAATACAAGAAGTAAATGTGTTATTTCACTGACTTGTAGTTTGGTGGCTTTCATTTTTCCTTTAGCAGGATAGAAAACAAATGTAACGTGAATGAAGGTAGGTACAAGAATAAGCATTACTGAAGAGTAGAAGGCAACTTAGTGGAGGTGTCTTACAGCTCGTATACCTTTGCTATCAGTAGCAATGCATGAACAATAGCTAGGAGCCAGTAGGGGTAGAAATATTCTTACGGTTTAGGTAAACAATTTTAAAAATACCCGTTGGCAGTCTTCTTGCTCAGCTAAAGATTAGTTGCTTCTGTATTTAGTCTAACAGCAATGTTCGCGCTAACAGCATCTTCTTCTACACTAACTGCAGTGCTCTGAATGCCACAGATATGCAGTGCAGAATTCCATAAAAATATAGAACAGACTGAAATTTAGTACAGCTCTGCATGGCATGATACCTTATTAAAAAGAGGATATTTATTTAACATCCTGCTAAGCAAACTAATAGGTTTATTCTTTTCTGTATGCATACTGCTTCTTTTGCCGTTAGAGTTACACATGAAGATAAAGCCTTAAACTATCATTTCAGTGAATGGAAATATCTCTATTGACTTAAAGAGTACAATATGTTCATTAGCAGTATAGCAGAATAGTCTTGTAATTTTCTGTGGGCTAGCTACTTGCAGCCAGTTTTACTGTCAGTCCTGCTACATCTGTTTTTGAAAAACCTGAATTTGTATTTACTGAAGATTTCCGTAGTTCTCGATTCATGAGTTAAAAACCCAGCACTTCTGTCAGCCTTTTGAGGTACAAAAAAGGCTGGATTCTTTTCTTTAAGTATGCTTGCTTGTTTTCTCAGACATTTCTGTCTCCTGTTACCTGTTGGTACACTGACTAAGCTGCTGGCCAGTTACGCCGATTGAAGTGAATGGCATGCTTCCCTGCAACTTTTGTGATTCTGGTAAGGGAAAAGAAGCAGCAACTGGAGAACTGAAGTGGGGCAGAATTTTATGCAGTGTAATCTTATAGACTATAAATTTATGTCTCAGTTATCTTACTCAAGTGCCTAAAACACTTAGGAGAAAAGCTCTCTTTGTTAGAAGCTTGCCTATACGCTCTTAGCTGATCAGTGCATTGCTGCCTGATCTTGCTGCAAAAGGAATAGCTTGGTTTTAGTTCTCAAAAATTGTTATTCAGTTGAGTCTGAACAAAGCTGTTTCCCAGACACAATGCTAGTGAACAATTCTGATTCCCAGACAGGTGATATTCTGGTTATTTCGAAGTTAAAAACAGGTTTCTTTGGGGGATTTTTTTTTTTTAAAGTAAGTTTCTCAAGCTTATTTGGCAAAACCAGTAAAAAGTAGAGCCCAGTTCTTCACTTCATAGGTCACCTTAAATCACAGATTACTCGCAATTCCAATGTATTTTAAAAATGGAAATTAAAAACAACTTCTGGAAAAGTGAAAGGTGGAAACTTTCGTAAATGTTTTAATAATAATCCTTTTGCCAAACTGCAAAAACACTTCAGCATGGAGCAGATAGATGACAACACTGTATTAGCATAAAGATTTAATGTTAGTATATTAACCTACATTCTAGGAAGTCCAAGAATTCAAAACATGCCTAAAAAGCCATATATATTTCCTTATTCTTTGTTGTAAAGAGCTTTGGGGTGGGTATGCACATTTGGCCATATTTCTTTTAATGGTCTAAAGTTATCTTGAAAGTAGTTGTTTGTTCTTCCTTCCAATCTAAAAATAAAGTCACTGAATCGGCAGCAATTAGAGAAAAGTTGTGAGAACGGAGAGGGGAAAAAGATCAAACCTGGAAAAAAAATACATCGTTAAGAAAGACTGAGAAGCTTAGTAAATAGCATATGAACTGGATTAACGAAAATATTCAAAATTTTAATCACGTGGTACTGAGAAGATCTCAGGCTTAGTAGTAGCTAAGAAATATACATATAAGAGTCAAATTAATGATTAAATTTGTTTTTACTGACAGTTCATTAAAGACACCAGATGGCCAGTGAGTTCTGGTGAGCGAAGTGTAGTTTTGAGTTTGTTTGTTTGCTTGCTTGTTTGCTTGTTTTAATGAGTAGGTGCATGCCTACTGTTAAGGGTAACCTTTTAACATAGTCTCCTTTCGTTGTTTAAAAACATCTAGCTCAATATGGTGAGCAGACAGATGCGTTTGTGTTTGGGTGTTGGATATCATGCTCAGGAATACAGCATTTTTAAACTCTTCTCTCAATCCCATCTATACTTCGGTCATGGAATGGCTCCTAAGTGACTCAAAGCTGTGGCTTGACTAAGCAAAGCTGTGTATTTTAAATGACCACATACAAATTCTAGCCAAGAGATATTCTGATTCTGTAAGTGATGTGTCGCATAATCATACTCTTGGAAAGGGCACCGAGAGGCTCATTTAGTGCATCTGCCTGCCCTGAGGCATTCTGGACAAGGGTTTGTTTCACCTGTTCTGGGAAACCTTGGTCGGAGGATAAACCATACCCTTCCCTGGCGATCTCTTTCAGTGCTCTGTCTATGGTAAGTATTTTCTTATTTGTAATCCAAATCTTCTCTGTTCCGCTTCACACCCATTGCTACTTCTCCTGTTCAGGGTACATGCTGAGAAGAGAGTGTTCTGCTCCTCCTGACAGCTGCCTGTTATGTATTGGAAGGTTAATATGTCTGCCTCAGTCTTCTTTTCCTTAGCCATTGCATCTTTCCTCATGTTTTTTTAGACCTGTGATAGCTCTCAGTGGTCTCTTCTGGACTCTACCACAGTTTGCCCTCCTTTTTTTGAAGAGTGAGGTTGTCAAAACTGGACATAGTATTACAATTGAGGCCTGGGTAGTGGCAAGACTTATTCCACATGCCGTTTACAACAGCATGACATGGATGATTAATGTCCATTTTGCAATCCACAGTGACTCTGCAGAAGTGCTACCACCCATTTTTTATTTAGGTCACTGTCATGGTTTAACCCCAGCCAGACAGCAATTAAGCACCATGCAGCTGCTTGCTCATTCCCCACCCACAGTGGGATGGAGGAGAGAATCAGAAAAAAAAAGTAAAACTCAAAGGTTGAGATAAAGGTAGTTTAATAGGACAGAAAAGGAAGGGAAAATAACAACAACAACAAAACCAACAACAACAACACAATATACAAAACAAGTGATGCACAATGCAATTGCTCATCGCCTGCTGACCGATGCCGAGCCAATCCCCAAGCTGTGGCATCCCCCAGGCCAACTCCCCCCAGCTCATATACTGGGCATGATGTCATACTGTATGGAATACCTCTTTGGCTTGTTTGGGTCAGCTGTCCTGGCTGTGTCCCCTCCCACCTTCTTGTGCACTCCCAGCCTCTGCTGGCAGGGCAGTATGAGAAGCTGAAAAGTCCAAGACTTAGTGTAAGCACTGCCCAGCGACAACTAAAACATCAGTGTGTTATCAACTTTATTCTCCCAAATCCAAACCACAGCAATGTACCGGCTACTAGGAAGAAAATTAACTCTATCCCAGCCAAAACCTGGACAGTAACTATACCTATCGAGGAACAATATTGAACTCTTGTCCCTATTAAGTGTAATCATCTTTTGCAGATTGTATCTCCTATTTGTACAAGACCATTTTTTATTCTAAGCCTGTCTGCCAGTGTGTGGGCTGTTCTAACCAGCTTGGAGGTAGTGACAAATTTCCATCCTTCTCCTTTTTTAATTTGCTCTCTTCTACAATTTCTGTAAGGAACTATTGAAAATTAGCCTTCAAGAACAATTTTTCCAACTAGTTTTCACAAACTCCATTGTGTTTTCATCTAGACCTTAGTTTGTTTTACAATGACATAGGAAATAATGACAGCAACTTTATTCAAGCTGGGATATCAAATGTGTCCTCTGTCCCCCTTGCCTGTGTCCCCAGAACCTGTGCGCCCAGTCCCTGTTACCCTACTGAAGAAGGTTTATTGTGATTTTATTTTAGAAAGATAAGCCCTGGCTCTGCAACCCCTGTTTTCTTCCTAAGTTCCTTTAAAAATGAACTGGTTCAGGTAGTTTTCTGAGACCTGAAGCCCCGTGGGTCTTGTGGTTTTGGGCTTCCCTTTGAAAGATAAGCATTACACTCGTCTTTTCCCTGCCTTATGCTCTGATCTTCCAAGTTCATGGAGATAACTTACTGCCTGTGAGCTCAAATGGCCGAGTTGCATACCTCTAAAGTGAATGATTACAACATCTGAATGCATGAATGCAGCCATAAAGTTACTTAACATTTGGTTTTATTCTTAGAGAAAAAAAAAATAAACCAAATCTTACTAGATGTGTATGAAAACACTTGAACTAACTCAAAATTCTGTGGAAATGCTTCGCTGAAAACATTATAATAAAAGAATTTCTTACTGCAAATATTATTTCTAAATCTATATGTCCGTATAAATATTTAGATTCAAACATACATTTCCATTTTCTATCAGCTTTTAAAATATCCCTCCCCTAAAATTACAAGCAAAAGTAACAACTGAATTAAACAATATTTTGAATTTCTATTTTGTATTCATTTAAATTGCCCTAAGGTGAGAGTTTCAAAATGCTTTAGCCAAAACATTATTGATTACAGAGAGGTGTTTTGTCTTTTTTATTTTTTTCCTAAAAAGAGTTAATGGCAATTGTTTCACAGTATAGACCTGGATAATCTAGTTGCAAATGCCTACTGATGACAATATGTCAGTGTGTTGATTTACAATTGACATTAATATAAATGCGTAACTGAGTGGTCTGTAAAAACTAAAAGTGCCCTAAAATATAAATGAAACATGGTGTGAAGAATGGATAAAATAGGATTTGCTGATGAAAAACAAAAAGCTGGCCGCAAAGAGCTGGGAAGGAATTTCACAGTGTTGGATGAGCACATAATGAAGCGACACTAGAAAGTCTATGCTGATAGACACAAGGTGATGTATATAGAATCATAGAATGGCTTGGGCTGGAAGGGACCATCAAAGGTCATCTAGTCCAACCCCCCTGCGGTGAGCAGGTGTGGGAGACTTTCCGGAAGCTACGGACATTGTTTTGAGAAAGACTACATAGAGATGGTATGAGTAGGCTGCGTACGACCTTGAATGAGCATAACTCCTGAAAGAGACTGTTAAATGAGGAAGAAAGGCAGTGAAACCAGAGAAGAATGAGGAACACCTGCCAGAGAAGCTGGATGAGGGCGGCAACATGTTGATATTTAGGTAGCCAGTCTGATGTTAGCTTGGGGCGCATGAACAGCAGCATTTAACCAATAAGACGTAACCTTTAGGAGCGTGATAAGGCAGGAAAAGTATATAAACCGCTGGGGTGAGATTAATAAACGGCTTCGCTTTATAACTCTCATAGAGTTGAGGAAGTCCATTATTCTCCCGCAAGCAGGCACACTTTCAACTAGATCAGGTTGCTCAGAGCCCCATCCATCCTGGCCTTGAATGTTTCCAGGGATGGGGCTGTCCTGGTTTCGGCTGGGACAGAGTTAATTGTCTTCCTGGTAGCTGGTACAGCGCTGTGTTCTGGGTTTAGTATGAGGAGAATGTCGATAACACCCTGATGGTTTCAGTTGTTGCTCAGTCGTGTTGAGACCAAGTCAAGGACTTTTCAGCTTCTCCTGCCCAGCCAGCAAGAAGGCTGGAGGGGCACAAGAAAGCTGGGAGGAAGGGACACAGCCGGGACAGCTGACCCAAACTGGCCAACGGGGTATTCCTTACCATGGGACGTCATACCCAGCTTGGGGCGGGGGGGGAGGAGGAGGAGGTGCGCGGCTCGGGTGTTGGTTGGCAAGTGGTGAGCAATTGCATTGTTCATCACTTGTTTTGTGTATGCCGATCCTTTTATTATTATTGTCATTTTCTTGTTGTTATTAGTGTCATTGTTAGTTTCTTCCTTTCTGTTCTACTAAACTGTTCTTATCTCAACCCACGAGCTTTACTATTTTCCAGTTCTCTCCCCCATCCCAGTGGGTGGGGGGGAAGTGAGTGAGCGGCTGCGTGGTGCTGAGTTGCTGGCTGGGGTTAAACCACGACAGAGGCAAACAATCCTCATTGTATAGGCAGAGTGATGATCTCTAACCAAGACATCACCACTTCGGAAAGAGGTCTTGGAGATCTAATGTATCTGCAAGAACTTCAGCTTAATATTTGATAGCAGGTGAAGCAAACAAAGTGTCAGGAATTGTTACAGAAGGAACTGAAGGAAAGAAAAAGAAATATGATGATGTTAGCGGCCAAATCTGTATTCCAAACTGCAGATCCGATGTGTAGTAGTAGTTTGATACATAAAGTGTATAAGAGAACCAGAAAAGGTACTGAGGAGACAGGAAAGCTGATCAACGGTATGAAATAGCTTTCAAATGAGAAAATGACTGACTAGACCTGCTGCAACTAGGACTGGTGGCAACATGACAGGTAGAGCAGAGAAGATAAATAAGCTACGAGCATTTATGGTCCTTTCTTCTTGTAAAAGAATTAGAAGTTATTGAAGGGAATGATCAGGTCTCAGTGTCAGAATAGACAGAAGATGGCAACTTCTTACACCGTGCATAGGTCAGCCAGGGAGTGGTTGGCCACACTAAAAAGTAGATGTCAGAAGCTTTCAGAACTCTGAAAAGCAAATAAACAAACTCATGGGAAATGTCAGTCCAGGAATATTATTTCATACAAAGTATCACTTCTGGCTCAGGAAATCCTTGATCTATAGGTCATTGTGAACTTGCAAAAAGTACAGAGGAGTTACCATTTTCTATTTACACCATCTTTATACCCTCTCCTGGGTAGTGTTGTTGACTTGTGAAAAGACACTGGGGGTCAGGCATGGTTGCATGAAGTTTTTCATGTTTGTCAGTGTTGAGCTATTGCCCTTTGCAAGGCCAAAGTGGAAAAGATTATTAAGTTTGAAACATAAACATAAGCCATGGGCTAAAATTGATCTTGCTCTGCTGCTGTTTTATTCTTTGATGGTAGACAAGTACTTTGGTTTTAGTAGTGGAAGAATTGTATCTTGTGCTTGATCTGTGCTGGAATACATCTGTAACTTCTGTGATAAGTTCAGATGGGCTGTGCAAAGGTGAAATCTGCGAAACAGCAAGTGTTGAACTGAGCCTAGCTATTCTGGTCGTCATTCTTAGAGACTGCTTGTAAGAAATGCTTTGTAATTCCTAAAGCTGGCTTCGAAACCAAAACCGCAGCTACCTTTTCTCTTTCTCTTTGCTAAGACATAATGCGGGGTCTGTCCTTTTATTCTCAGTTCTGTTCCAATGTATGAGGTAACAAATAGCACACCCTGAGTAATTTCATAACCATTTCTACCTGTCTCTACAATAATGATTTTTTTCAGTGGTCTTTCATCATTTTGATCTCTGCTTCAACATTTTGAAAATAACACACTATCTGTTTGGCTTTACAAATGATACATTTAAATCATTGCTATCTTAAGCAATGACTGTCTGTAAAGAATTGTGCATGCCTCTTAAAGAATGGTACAGTGGTACAGGGATAACACATATCCCAGTTTCCGACATTGTACTCAGTCTATAACCAGAAAACATTTCTTTCTAGCAAATTCATCAGTGCTAAATTTCAGTAAAAATGTGATAAGGGAGGTCTGTCTAGGAAGGGCCTGACAATGTCCATGTCCATTTAATACATTTCTCTCTTTCCCTCCTTCCCTGCCATTGATTAAAATACCTAAGAAGAAATGAAATCTTCTTCAGCTTAGTATTAATTTAGTTTTGGAACAACCTCTGGTAGGGAGAAACCCTCTCTTAATATTCATCATCTGCACAGGATGAACACTACTGAAAATATACACCCCTAACCATCTTAGTTGGTGTATTGTATACTACTCACTCCCAGTTAAAAATCCAGAATGGATCAGAGTTCTTCTTTCAGTATAGTGTGTTTTTCAATATTATGGTGATTATTTCTTTGTATTTTAATACAACACCTGTGGTAATGTTCATCAAGAATTCTCCCTGATCCACTCTTTGCCTGGGAGCAGCAAATTGGGCCAAGAAAAAATCAACACTACAAAGTTCAGAGGTTATATATATGTTTGTCATTCGATGAACTGTTGTGGCACGATGTCAGTATTAACTCTGTCTTGTGCACTTAGCTTCTTTTCAGTCACCAAGCTGTCTTCAGTTGCCAGTTTTTGTTGTTTCCTTGGCTTCAGAGTGGAATCTGACCCAAGGGAAATTCATAATTTCATCCTGGATGTTCTGCAGTCTGTTGAAGGCAATCTGATGTCTGTGATCTTAAACGTTGTTTTTCAAATCACTTACAGACTGGGAAGTGAATATAATCACTTCTTGTATGTGCTTATTCATAGGAAAACCTGCAGAATCCCCATGCCTTATAATTAATCAGTAACAAATTTTACTGTAGGAAATGGATCTTAGATATGAACACTTGCTAAAAAAGTGATAGAGGAACAAGGTGTAATGGTGTAACAGGAAAAGTCTTTCACTAGGTGGTTATTGTTGAAGGAGATTACTGAAAAAACACAGGGAGGGAACTTCATTGTCTTAGACTGTCAAAGTGTCTCAGAGGAGCTTGAGATGTAGAAGTTCTTAAAGAGATCAGTTTTCAGTTTTGTAAAACCAGGAAGTTTTGGAGCTAGTATGTGTTTATTAGATACATTAAAGTTAATATCTGTGTTCAGTTCTTGAAAATGCTGCAAAGTAACAGTGGAGCATCAGTATGGATTTTTATATTCTGTCTTAAAAGATGTTTGTCTAAGGAGTAATTTTGCAAATCCTTCTTGCATTTCTAGAGATATTAAACTGATTTAGATACTAGAATGGGAAGGATGTAAATCCTAAGTTCTTTTAAGTTCTTGTAAATCTAGTTCTGGTATTATTTATTTGAGCAACAGGAAAACAGCTATTTCTACAGCAACTCTCAATCCTTCCACACAATTTCTAGCTAAATTCAGGCAGGGCAAAAATGACAAGCTTGCACGTGCCTTTTACACTTGTGCTGGTTCAGACACTCACCAAACCGTACTCTCTGGGTAGGATCAATTTAGGGTAAAAATTCTTGGTATGAATTAGGTAGATCCCAAGATAGTTCTCCCACTTTGGTAAGCACCTTAAGTGCTTTTCCCTTAAGGGAAGAAGTACTGCTTATCTCTCATGAAAAGTCTTGAAGGATGTTTGGATTTGCTTTGGTGTTCAGTGATGGAAAACTCTTGGACTTTTTAATGGTCTGGGAAAACATTTTCTAGACAGTCTGCCAGTATCTACATGTACAACTAGATGTGACGAGCACAAAGGCAAAGACCCAGATCACTCTGTAAACTGAGAAAGTCTAGAGTTGAATCTGGGTATGGATGTTGTAACTTGTGAAAATAATAGACGGTATTAGTAAGAGGACTATTCATGCAGAAAAAGAGAGGTATGTGAGTATCTTTAGGAGTCACGTTTTGTCACTGTTATTTTGTAAAAATCAGAACACTGAGACTGAGTTAGACTAACAGTAAACAGTAAAAACTGCAAATCATCAAAATTCAGTAAGCCGAGACAATTGCAAAAATCCTTCTCTTTCAGTTTTATGTGATTAGGGTAAAGCACTGCTATGAGCTGAAAATCCACAGGACAGACATTTCTGTAAAGTAGCTCAAAAGTAAATCCAGTAAGAGCACAGTATCTGTTGTCTAGTAAATTGATCAAAAACTTGAAAATAAATATTTCTAACATATCTAAGTATTCATTTTAGAAATGTTGACTGTTCACTTAGGAAAATAAAGTGCATCAAAAAACATCTTGCAAGTGTTTGAAGATTTTCCTGTTGTTGAGTACTGATGCATTGATTAAAGATAATGTGGGAATTACAGAGAATTTAAAAGATGCCAGCAATTTCTATTTTGTGTAAGTAAAATACATCTATTCAAAGCATGATCAGTTCAATATTGTCTTTTCTGCAAATACCTGTATTGTTTTTAGGGAAAAAAAATTAGGACTGGGATAATGCTTAGTTAACTTCAGTTAAATTCCTGTAATTGTCATGATTTTTCATAAACAATAAGCAGTCAGCTTGCAATCACATCAGACATCTATTAGTACTCTTGAGTGTGTCTCATATGGCACTCTGGCTTTGAAAGCATCCATCTTATATAAGTATTCTCTAACCTGTTGCTCTCCCACTGCTGACTGTCTCTGTCCTGACACCATGCTGGTCCATGCAGAGGTCTGAGAGCAGGGTTTGACTGAGACTGAAAAAGCACCGAGTGCTTTGGTCTTTCCTGTCCACCTGTCATTAGGCTGTGTCTCCCATTCATGATGCCCACGTGGGGAGTAGTCAGAGGGGTGGGTGCAGCAAACCTCCTTGTACGGAAAATAGGTGATTCTTCCCCACAAGTGCTGTGGTTGACAACCACCGACTGTGGCTGTCCTCTTCATAGTGCTAGTCCCAGTCTGAAGACCTTGGCCATGCTGCCTGATGTCTCCCCTCTCTTCCCCCTGGTTTAGCAGGGCCCTGAATCTCTTTTGGCGATAGCTGCCTGTGGAGCTGGAGTGACAAGCTTCCATCATCCTGGGAGTTCGTGTTCTCTTTCTTCCTGCTTTTGGCTGCACCATCCTCCTCTCCCTTGTCTTGCCAATGTGTACATTTTTCAACACAATAGTTTAAGATTTTTTTCACTTCATGCTCAGCATGAAGCTTTCTCATGTAAGGTCAAAATGAACAACGGAAAAGGCCTGATTGAAAAGAGATGAAAAGGAATGGAGCTATGGTATATTCCAGCAAGGTCCCTGCACCACACTGTAGTTACAGAAAATTCTAGTGTCTGGAAGTGCTGTATAGCTGATACCTCTGCAACCCAAAGTATACACACAAGGTACGATAATTTCTAGCCCTGCCATGCCAAGCCAACTTTGTGCCATCTCTCCTCTGAATATGAGTCCATTCCACTTCAAACTTCAACAGATCCCAAGTTTCTGACCTGACCAAAGCCATGCTGAGAACTGATATTCCCAAACCTCAAACCACTGCTGGGTTTGGATGTCCTTCTCAGGGACTATGAAGAGGACAGATGTGTCAGGTCCACAGTGAAGAGAGTAAAGGTTAAAAAGTAGATGACCGTGTTAATATTTAACATGTATGCCACTGGACCTGACTTTTTTTCAAAATGAGTATGTGTTTCTGGTATCGTGTGAATATTCAGGTGCGTGCAAGGAAGCAAAAGTCCTGTCTTGAGAATTCATACACTAGAAATTACAAACCACAAAAAGAAATTTTTGCAATGATTTTTCTATCATTTTTCCAGTTTATGCAACTGGATGATAGCTCAAAGTATTTAAATAAAAAAAAAATTAAATAATAATTACATGCTTATCACTAACAATTAGTATTTGAACCATATAAAGCGATGAAGGTATTTTTAGCGTGCTTCCAAGTTATTCAGAAAATGTCTCATTGGTTGAGATTTTTGCAGGATCTTTAGTATGATGATTTGTTTTAAATGAAGAGAAAATAGTGAAAGATTAGTCTGTACTTCAGGTATTCCATCATTTTCTGAAGGTATGCACTGAGAAATCATTTAACCTGTACAGAAATGCTTTAGTCAGAATATGCTAGTACTACATCATTTGTCAGACCCTAAATCCTGTGCAGATTGAGAGGCTGGTATAAAAACTGTTTCAAACTGTTTTCAGATGAGAATGTTATCTGAGAACATTCACGTGCTAAGATGCAAGATAAGCTTTGCAGTTTGCTTGTCTTTCATGGTTGTTGTGGGATAAGATGTATTGATTGCTTTAGTTTTTTACTGGTAATCTGAGAATTTTTATACTTACCTTCAATATTTGCAGTTTTTTTCCAAACAGGGATAACGGTTTTAGGTCCCTTTTTGGGTGTATTTTTTCAAAAAGTTGTAGGAGTATATCCAGGAGACCTGGACAGTTTCTCATGCCCACTCAGTCCAATTTTCCTCATATGCATAATCTTTCTTGTCCTTTCCTATCCAGGTTTTACCTCCTTTAATTTTGGCTGGGGCTGCAAATGCAGCTTCCCACTTCATTTTGCCTTTCCACTCTGAGAGGACATCAGGTCTAGCCTTAGCATTACAACATTACAACCTGTTAGCTTTGTGCTATAACTGAGTTGCATGAAGAACTGACAAAGGAAAAGCTATTCATTCTTTCTTCATAATAAAATTGCCAAAGGGGCATCAAATGAAATTAGCAAGTGGCTATGGAAGAACAAAAGGAAGGGCCTTTTCAAAGAACTGTTCCATGAATCCCTTTTTTCCTATATGTGGATGAGGAAAGCTCGGGCAGGTTAAGAAGCAAAGAGACCAAGTCATGCAAAACATAATTTATTAGATGCTATTAAATACAAAGATACCTGTTGTGATTCCCTTAGTCGCAGAGCACTGGAAGCTGGCGGGGGGTGCCACGGCGGTGTCACTGTGTCTCATATTCTTGGCCTCTGGTATCGGACGTTGTGGGAGACAGGATACTGAAACAGGTATTCCTAGGCTCTTATGCTACAGAACCTTCTTGGTTTTGTTCTTACAGGAAAGGTCATTGCTGCTCTCTCCAGAGAAAAAAGAGAAAACGAGTAAGACCTGGATGGGTTGAGGAATTGATGATGCCATGTTAGACATTCCAAGTATTTTGGCATTAGAGATTTTTTTTTGAAATTACAAAACACAGGAAGAAATGAGACAGTGCTTAGTACTGCTTAGTTCTTCAGATGCCCATAGCCCTGAAAGTGTACCAGGATCAGAGAATGATATTAGTAGGAATTACAGTGCTTGCTCTTTTCAAGACTGGCATGTAGACCTCTGGTTTGAGAGGAGAAAAAAAAAGAAAGAAATACCAGACTACCCATGAATTGATATTAAACTGGAAAAATGTGAATGGTGTCATAACCATTCCTAATCAAATCATTTCTCCTACCTTTGCAGATGGAGTCTAGCAAGGACTATAGAGTCCAGCTGTTCTGCAGCTGTTAGTCTCCCAGAATTCAGCTCCCGTGGTAGAAGCCTATGCCCCAAAATTGACTAATGTCATTCATATGTGACTGTTGGCCCGGACATATGCCTGACCATGTGAAGACTTGGGTCATTTCATTACAACGAAATATATGACTAGTAGAAATGGCAAAAAAACTAAAAAAAAAAAACGGAAATACTTGGCAGCTTCTTTAAGTTTCTGACTTAGGTTTCTGTGTTTAGATGCTACCGACATTTTAGAAAGTGAACTGTAAGCCATTGAGAAGTAATATATATTATATTTCTACTGTACTGTTTGCTGTTACCTCTGGTCCTGGGGCTTATCATAGTTTTGTGAAACTGCAAAGAGAATAATTTGACATATTATTGTATATGAACTTGTGATATAGATGGCTTTGATATGTTATAAATCATTAGAATTTTATTTGATTGACATTGTTTTGGTTCTTTGAGAAACAATTAAATGATGAACTTGGCAGGTAAAAGCATGGTCTTTGTATAACCATAACCAAAAATCATAATAACATTTCTAGCTAAGAAGTTTGTTGAAGTGAGAGGGGAAAAGAAGGTTACTTGGTTGATGTCTTTAGCCCAGGTGATTCTCCCTGTGCAGGAAAGGAACAACCACTACTGGTATGTGTGAGATGCTGTAATTCCAAGTGACAACAAAATGTAGTTTCAGAAGTTTTAAACTTGAAAAGATAGAGCTCAGAATCTATTGAGAAAATTATCACAACAAGACAACCAATCCCAGCTGAATCATGCTTCATTTAATATAAAGGTATAAATCATCCTCTAGGTCAGATAATATCTGTTTATTATTATACTGTGATACTGTGATATGAACTGGCATCACAGTTCTCTAAGATTTTCTGTGTTTGTGACAAGCACATTGAGTTTTGCTTCTTGTTTTTGGTCTGTGCTGTAGCCAATGACTGTTTCTTTCCAGATTCATGGTATTCACAGATGTTCTTTTTCTTATTTATCCATGTGTGAAAATACAGGTCTATGTTTTCTCCCAAAACAATTACTGACAGTATTCTTACCTTAATGATTAAATATTGACCTATTGTGTTCTTGCAACTTCTGCTTCCTACAAGAACTCAGTCTAGATGTTGATGGGATGGAGCTTAATTAAGAGCTTCTAATATTCGTTGTGAATATATGGGGCTGAACAGGCAGTCTTCCACAACTTTTAATTTTTTATGTGTGAAACTCCTATTAACAATGAAGCATCTGTTCTCTTAAAGGAAACCATTTTTCACACACTTTGGCACTGGGAGCTCTTGTGATCAATTTATAGTGCAGGTGTAAACGTTCTGTTTGGTTCAGGTGCCTTAATGACACTTTACAAATCTGCTGTTTTTCTTTATGTAAATTATTTAATCTACACAAATCTGTTGGTTTAGGTGTGGAAAGATCAGTGTCTCTAAACCAAAGCAAGCACCTCTGATTTTGGCACAAAACGCTAGTCATATATTCCACTTATTCCCTGCTACAGTTATAAATGGTAAACGGCAGGCCTTTTAAGAAATTCCCCTGTGGTGCAGCTAGCAGGAGATTGCTCGATTGTATAATAATCAGATCTGACCAGATGGTGATGAGGCTGGGTACTAAATGCTTTTTAAGCTCTCCTGCTACGTTTTCTCATTTAAAAGTGGAGACATCCCACTTTAAGACCTACATGATTTCAAAGACACCTTGCTATGAGGCATACCCAAGTGCCTGTTCTGTCATATGCAACAGCACTTCACATTTTCAGGCAATGTAGAGAAGGATCATGACTTATTTAGAAAGTCAGTGTGCTGCTCATGGAGAGCAGAGCCTGATAGCTCTGAAGAAAAGTTAATTAGTTAGGGAACACATAAAGATTAGATATGGGAAGTAGATGGTAAGTACTCTATTTATCAATGCTTCATCTTTATTCAGCTGCAAAACCTCACAACTTGGGAGCAAAATACCACAGCTGAAGGAAGGGCGCTTAAGGTGGGGTTCAGCTGGCAAATGGAAGGCCTACACTGAGGTGTTCCATGGAGGTATCTACAGGTGAGCCAGGTGTCTCTGCTCCCGCTGTGGTCACTGGGGATGAAATCAGTACAGTCAAAGAAGACGAGAGAGAGAGAGAGACCTTAATCTCAGGAGCTATGTGGGCAGGCACCTCCACTGACTGTGTTGACTAGATCTCCGTCAGCAGTGATGGGAGCTTAAATACCCGGCGCACAATGCAGATAGCTTCTTCTGCACACCTAAACGTGGGTTGCTAATCACTGAACTGCCTCTCACCCCTCATTCCTGCTCAGTCCATGCAGGGACAGTTCTGATGGTTTTGGGAACTATGCAGATCTTGTACAAAAGCTTCTTGAGAGCCAGGGCTGGCTCTGAACTGAAAGTCAAAGGTTTGTCGTCTCAGCTCCTTGAGATGGCTGGTTCTGTCTACTGTACTCAGATTCTTTTGAGTTAGGCTCACAGGATTTTTTTTTCAGTATCAGAAGTTAATCAGCCAGTCGAAATGCTACTGTTTATAGAAAGCTTTAGAGCTTTAGAGTATCTCCTAACGAGCACAAGTTACATTCAGTAATAGAATCCTCGTGAACTTTTTTCAATTTGTCTGTAGAACTGAAGGCTTTTGAAATCAATAAAAGATCTACTTGCCTTAAGCTAGCACTAGTTTACCTTTACCTAGAACACAAAGGTTACCTCTGAAGCATTTTTAAACTGTTTCAGTAGTTTAGGTATTTTCATTGAAGCAATCCAATCTATAAAGAAGAAACAAAGGTAACAGAGAACAAGTAAGCAATTAACTTGTGTGGAAATCTATTATATTTTTGCAGGGACCTGGGTAGAATGCTATCCCTCATGATGAAATAACTAGCAAAGATGTAGGACATCTAATTTAATCTATGAATAAGAGTAAAAAAAAGCGTGAGCTTTGGGTGGTATTGTACTTCATGCATCATACATCTAATGTACTTCATCACAAAGATTTCATAGCACAGATTATTTTCATTTAGCGGTTTGTTTGTTCTCTTCAGTGTCTAATACTTAAGGTCTGAATTATTAAGAACTGGAGTGTGAAGTCTGGCACTGGTGGCTTGACTTTGAGGACTGAGCCTCCTTTAAGCTGATGGACATATTGGTACTCACATCTCTGAAAAAAAAGCCTTTCCAGGAAAATGAGTTACTGTGGCCACCTAGAACATAAAATTTTGTCCACAGTCTTTACCTTGTTAATTTTTTTTTGATAACTATAGCACTTTCACACTTGGCCTTGCTATTCCAGGTTATTTTGTAACCTGACACTGGGTAAGATGCTATCTTTAAAGCTTGTATGTTATATGAGCAGCAACTAATATCCCAAAGGAGATTTTGCTGCTTCATTTAGCAACTCAGTTTTGACACTAGATTTTTCATCTTATTTTTTAAAAGGAAAAAGCTCATACCCTGTGCTTGCAAGGAATACTGTTCCTTGTGATTGAAATATATTGTGTTTAGTGCAAAAGATCTTTCTCTCCCTCTGTGTAGTGATGGCAGGCTGAAGACTGAAGTCCCATGAACCTACTTTGTGCTAGTTCTGTGTCTCCTGCTGGTACCATTGCTGTGATATGCTGTCCCCAGATACCCGGTCTGCTGTCACTGCATCTCTTCCATGGGATGTTCCTTCTTTCCTTTCCTAGATGTTATTCAATACTGTTGACTTATGTGTACATCACACATTTTGCTGCCTCCATGCGTTCCTGCAGTGTGTATAAGCTAAACATTTTATCTTAAGCCGAGAATAAATCCCCTCTAGTTCTCTGAGCTCCTATTAAAAAATTTATTCTACCATTCCCCAGACCAAATCAAAGGTTAAAGATTAATTAAAGGGATAACCTAATTTTGAACATTCTTGTAACTTAAGTTGCTTTCATGTAAAAGCTCTAGTACCTGTTGCTCAGGGTCTATTCAGCACAATATGCTAGCAGAGGCTAGCTGTTGATCTAACATTAGCTTTTTTTTTAAAAAAAATTGGCTTTCTGCAGTAGTGAGATCTGAGGAAACAACAAAAGAAGTGTTCAAAAAAAGCTAAAAATAACTTGAATTTGCAAAGCTTCATCCAAGATTGCCACTCTCCTGTGCAGTAACTCTCTACTTCCTATAGTAACCCCTGGCCCAACACCCTAATTATTAAACGGATTACACGTATTTTCAAAGGTGGTGGAAGACTTCCTTTAGTCATGTAAGAAACTTCCCTCACTGTGATGCTCACAATGCCACTGGCCCTTTTGTTTTGTGCTCCTCTTGAGAGTGTTGGCAGAGGAGAGAAGCAGTAGCTGCCGGACAGCACAGCTGAGTTACGGGCTTTGGCAGGTGAATCATTAATTTCCCAATCAGCACGTTTTGTCTGACAGCTGCCACCCTGCCCCAGAGGAAGGGAAGAAGGCCTGGCTGGGCGGCATGTGCTGCCAAAGCCGCTGGCATCCCTCCGGAGCTGGGCACGGGGTGGGTGCTGGGGCCGGGCTGCCCAAGGGCTGCATGAGCCTGGAGCTGTGCCTTGGTCTGCGCATGCGTGCGACCCTCTGCCGCTGGCAGGGAAGTCAGCAAAACGCGAGGTGAGGTCCCGCGCAGAGGGTGTGACAGCCTCGCAAGCTGCCCCAGGACAGAGCCATGCCGTGAGCAGGTGAGAGGGCAGGGCAGGGCTTGGGTGAGGCTTTGCCTCTGCTGGGGAGAGAGGAAGAGCTGTGCTGTTTTTCCCTTTTTTCATCCGGAGAAGCGGCTGACTGCTGCAAGGGGAAGGGAAGGAGAGCAGTGCTGTGCTTGTGTCCTCCTTGCAGGGCCATGTGCAGGAAAAACAGACCTTGCACTTTGCAGTCTATGGTGTGCTAACCCTGTGCAGCAAGAGGCGTACGCAGTGCTGAAGTGAAGGCTCTGCTGAAGGCTCGTCCCCCACACCCTTCATTTCCCCTTGAGGGTTAGATACACGACAACAGGACATGCACAAACTCTGTTTTCCTGTCTCCCTGTCTTGTTGTGACTCTGGAAGTTCTGACGTGACTTTAGTGAGATTAGAGATTTTCTTCTCGTGGCATGAATTTAGTTTGTTTTTTGCCGTAGCTGTGGCAGTCAGGCCCTGGCCTTTGTTAAAAGCAGAACCTTCAATCTCCCCACAACTTATTAATCACAGACGTTTCACTTAAAAATAATTCCTTCCCCTTCAGAGTTGTCGTTCCCATGTGTTCCTTACGTTCAGAGCTGACCCTACCACGGCACAATTCCCTAATGCCAAAACTCTACTCTGGCAGTCTTTTTTCCATCCTTTTTTCAGAGCTGAGTACCTGCAAACAAGGCCTATGACCCTTTAGTTGCTTTTATTGTGGGCGTGGTTGGTTGTTTTGGTTTTTTTTTTTGTGGCAGAGCATTGTTCCAAAAGCTTAATGTCTGCTCTCTCTTTTTTGCCATAATCTCATTTTTGCGCTTTTATATTTCATGTGTTGCAAAAATTGCACCAGCTGGTACATCTTCTGAAATGATATGAACTGATTAGAGGACTTGCTGACCTACCAGCCACTGAATAATTACAGCCTCAGGTGGGGAAATTGCACCATACTGAAATGCTCTTCAAAGTGATATTCAGACAACTTGCTGAATACTTTTATGTTTGCTTGTATACATATTTGGTGTGAAAGATCAGTGACTAAGGCTTTAAGTTAAAGCAAAACCAGCTCTTAAGTATTCCAGGGAAGAAAGCAGTTACCAAAATGAGAAATGCTTTTCTTGCCAGAGAGAAGTAACAAAATGGAGCTGTGCACAGTCCTGAATCTGTTCCTGATGGAAAGAAGTGGTTGTCCTAACCTGTACACCATCCAGCTCTGCAATACAAAAAGAGCACTTTGAAAAATGAAAAACTATTTGGAGGGTTTGCATGAGTACGATTAATTAAGCTGTTGAAGTACGAAAAGCTACTTAAGGGCTTATTGTCAGCTAAGAAACAGAAAGATGTGTTAATGAGTTGCAGTTAAGTGAGGATACTGTGGTAGTCTTCAATGTTACCTGCAGTTTTGCTAAAAACTAAAATGAGCAAAGCTGAAGGGATTAACCAGAACGTTTAGCAGCCAGTAATACCTAGTGGAAGTTATTAGTTCAGCTGAAAGAAACATGGTGAACCAGGCAGGGCAAGACAGCTGAGGTTTGCTACTCAAGAGCGTGGAAGTCATTTTTGCAGGAAAGGAAAGCAGCCAAGTGGCCCTAGCAATTGCCTCCCTGAGACAGGACTGTAAAATTGTTATGTTTTTGGTATGAGATAATGTGCTTTTCTATGCACAGCTGATGAATGCCTTGCTTATCTACCTTGTTGGTGTTTTTCTTTTCTCTTTTTAATATATTATGGTTTGTTAAGCCAGCTGATTCATGTTAGATTAGCTTCTTAAGCATCAGAAAGTTAAGTTGAGTTTTTTCAGCATCATGGATGGGGTTTTTAATCAGTGTCTCATTAGTGACTCTTTCAAATTTGAACCTTGTTCCTGCCATTCAGTTCCTGGCAGAAATGTTGCAGGTATATTAATCCAATTTTTTTTTACTTTAAATTTTGGGATAAAACCAGCTCTAGGTACATAAATCATTTTACATAAGCCCATGCCAAGAATTCTTTTGCAGTACCACAAGGAATCTACTTCTAAACCAGTGAAAACCAGCAGAAAATCCTGGTCCACTATTCAAACCCTCAGATAACTGTCAGGACTCTATGAAAGTAGTTCACAGCCCCATGCAACACTACAGGCCTGGGGAAGAGCTGCTGGAAAGCTGCCTGGGGGTGTTGGTCGACAGCTCATGCTGGCAGTGTGCCCAGGTGGCCAAGAAGGCCAATAGCGTCCTGGCTTGTATCAGCAATAGTGTGGCCAGCAGGACAAGGAAAATGATTGTCCCCCTGTTCTCGGCACTGGTGAGGCTGCACCTCGCATACTGTGTTCAGTTTTGGGCCCCTCACCACAAGAAGGACACTGAGGTGCTGGAGCGTGCCCAGAGACGGGCAACGAGGCTGGTGAGGGGTCTGGAGCACAAGTCTTATGAGGAGCGGCTGAGGGAGCTGGGGCTGTTTAGCCTG
>JAVKLA010000073.1:20554202-20566660 GCA_034782735.1 Sagittarius serpentarius
ATCCCACTGGGTGGGGGGGGAGCGAGTGAGCGGCTGCGTGGTGCTGTGTTGCTGGCTGGGGTTAAACCACGACACCGGTAAATAAAAGAGTTGGTAGTTCCTTACAGAATTAGAAGAAAAAGAACAATCTGGCAATATACTTCTGGTAGCACCTGCATGCTTCTTGAATAAAAAAAACAAAACAAAACAAAAAACTGTTACCTTGCAACTTCTAATACCCACCCTTGAAGGCAGAATCATTAGTTCCTTCAGTTTATTTAAGCATTATTCTGTTGTATTAGACTTTTTCTCATAAATAAACTTGTAGGAACTCTTGATAATCTGGTCTGGTAAAAATTCTTAACTCCTCAGTAACTACCGGACAAACCAGAGCACCTGTGCAGATTATTTTGCCAGTCAGAACTTCAGTGGTTTAAGAATCTCTTCTTGGACTTAATGTGTCATTCAGAGAAATTTGGTCCTCTTTGACTAATTTTGAAAACTACATTGATATAAAGGAAAAAATAATGACTTTCAGTGAATTTAAAAATTGAAGTAATTTTCCCATGGTACGCTGAGTAAAGGGACAGTCTATTCTGTTGTATTCTACATTCAATATATCTCTCAATTCTGTGTAATAAATTGATAAAATTTATGTATTCTTTAATATAAGAGGGTGGATTTATACAGTACTTAAAGGTGGTGAAAAGAGGCAGACTTAAAAATTCACCAAACAGTTTTTTTCAGTGTATGATTTCTCAAGGACTTTGGGCATGGATATATTCTTTTAACATACCATCATAATTACATTTAGTGATAAATCAGGAACAGCAGCTTGAGATATTGTTCATATAGCTTTTCTGTTCTCCTGTAGATTCACCAGCTGCAGGAGAAGATTACTTTCTAAATCTGGCATTTCAGCCGTAGTTAGGAGTGCTTGTGCTGTTAGTTTGTTCAGAACCCTTCTATGGGCAAGTTGCGTGAAGCTTTTTGAGTCCTCTGCTTCGAATAATTTTGTGGGTTAGCGGTTTCATTGCAAGATTTTGAGTGCGAACTGGGGAGTTAAAGTGTTAAGCTCATTTGCTGTAGTGCTTTCCTCTGTATTTTTTCCACAGTCTCTTCATTTTATTGGGCTTGAATATTGGATGTGCCACACTTTAATATGCTATTATTAGAGCTACACTATCCAGATGATAAGCAGATATTTTTCATGCAACTTTTAAAATGAGATCAGTAAATCAATTTCAAAGTGAGTTTTACAAAGCTCAGATTTGTTTGCAGCAGTCACCTCAAACAAGAAAACATCTCCGTTATAATATATAGCACATTTAATCGTATATATAATTTATGGGTGTATCAGTTCTTTAGAATTCTGACTAGAAAGCAAAAGAATGAGAGGTTGACTACACAGAAATCCACCTTATTGAAATGTTATCTCTTCATATTCATGATTTAACTATCCATGACTAAAATGCACCCTATTTTTTTTTTTAAATGCTAGCATACCTTTAAAGAAAAAAAATATATGTCACTTTTCTAATTTTCTTTGTCTTACAGCAGGGACTGTATTATCCCACGAGTTGTAGAGCACCCTGTACAATGTATTCCTCATTGCAGTAGAAATGAATAAGTTGAAATTTTGGAGGCTCCTTGAGCTGATTGTCAGTGACATATCCTTAAAAATAAAACTGACTGTAAATAAGGTTTTGGGTAGTTCTCTATAAAATACTACCATTCAAATGTGAGTTTGTAGTCTCAATGAAGACAGTGAAAGATTCTGAACTGATTCAAGATTTTATTTGAGAAATGTGTTTGTAATGTGCTACTTCTGCCCTAATCCTGTAGTCAGTCAGAATGATGAAACTTTATGGAAGAATTTGTCTTCTTTGAGGAACTTAATACTTGGACACCTTTCTGTATTTACAGTGCAGGTATCTGAACTGTTCCTCAGAAAGATGTTGTGTACTTCTAACTTTTGATGATTTCCTTCTAGAAAGAAATAATTTTTCTGGACAGTGTCTTGCAAGAAGCTACATCTTTTTTTCTGACAGATCTTTTTTTAAAGTACTTCATCTTCTTTGACCATGGTTATTAAATTCCTGTTAACCTCCTAATTACTCAAAAACCACAAAGAACCTTTGATTCCTCACTTTAAAATTTTGAAAGAAAACTTTTATAGCGCAAGAATAAGTGCTTTGTGTTTGCATCTTTATGATTTTTTTTTTGCTGTCATTATTAGTCTTGCCTGACTACATTTCTGTCCTGAAAATTAAATACCCCAAATGCTTTTCTGAAATCAAGCGTACAATATTACATTCAACAGATTTAGGCTTTACAAAGTCAACTTTAAAAGTTCATGCTTAGTAGCACTCTGTTCCAAATACTCTTTTATTTTCACTATTGGAAGTATGAACATGTAAGAATTATATTAAGAAGCCATTCTGGGACATGCAGGATATGTATACTTCTAGAAGCAATGCACCCATCACTCTTTGGATGGAGACTCAGCTATTTGTCTAGTGAAGTTATTGTCTCTTGCTGACTTCCTGCAGAGGGTCTCCATACAGAATACATGCAGTGTGCAGGGTTCTGCGTTTGGAAGTGGTAGGGAACAGTCCAAAAAAAGTTTCATTCTTACTCTGTTTCAGGGCTAAGGATTTACAGTAGAGGCCCTCTGCAATTCATTTTTTCCCCTTTGGAAAGAGATGACACTTGTTATCTATTCACCAGCAAATTGTTTTTTGCTGATTTTTATATCTCAGTGAGTTTCACTGAGAATAGGTTTCAAACGCAGGAGGCAGAAAACCTCTTTTGAAATCTAGAGAACAGAGCTGTAACTACAAATCTTCACCTGTTACAGCATGTCTCTCTTAAAGAAACAGCCTTCATCAGCACATAACTGAAAAGAGCAAGTTAGTTTCATAGAAAAGTGCGTGGGAAGTGTCTCATACGCTCTTTTCATGTTAAAGATCCTGAGGCTCACATTTCAGATACTGCTGCCTTTAGAATTGTTAACACCCTGGGACTTTTCAATGCTAGGGAATTGTGTCTCTCAAGTTTCACATAGCAAGGCTAAGGCACTCAAGAGTAAAACTTCAGATACAAAGAAACAGTGGTGGAGACATACTAACACTTTCTGATGAATGTGCAGCTTCCAAATGTTTATGCTGTTAAGCAGGAAAAAGTATCAGAAAGAAAAAGTTGCATCAGACAATCATTCTGAACTTAAAAACCGATGAGCGTATATTAATATTGAAAAAGTGAAGAAGAATATTGAAGAAATGAAGAATGTCGATACTGAAGAAATCCTCTTTATTTTGTGTGTGAATGAAAATGCAGAATGGTAAATTAGTCTAGCATCAAGTCGGGTGGTGCAGGGTAAGTGAAGGACAGACTCACGGGGGACACAAGATCAGTCTTAGCTTAAAGTCAAGAATGCTGTGCCAGTTTGATTGGTAGTGCAAGTCAAATTAGTTCTTAGTGCTGCCACAGGAAAATCTTATCAATAATGCTTCTATACATATCCCCCTCCACAAGTCTTGAAAAACCAATGTTGTTTTTTCAGGCAAATTCTCAAGGCCTCTGAGGAAATACTTAACTTTGCCAAATCATCTTTTGTGTAAGTAAGCTTGTTCACAATGTGTAAAATTAACTTTCTACTAGAATAAGAGACTGAATTACAGTGAAGCCAGCATATAGATTTTGTTTTCAAAAACATTGACAGGGATCTTATGTTTTGTCCCTATTTTGTTCGCTCTCTAGAGCCTTCTGCAACTTCTCCGTCAGGAACGGTGCACTGATAAGACATACAGATGTGGTTAAGCAATGGAACTGAGAGCCATGGAAAGAAGATGGTTCTTAGTAGCCCCACGGACCAGCTTGGTCACCATCATTAAGCATCCATAGACTTGTCAGTGGTCCTTCCTCGTGTTAGCTATGGAGCAACAAGAGATTGTCTCATTTTCTGACCCCATGTCTAAGCAGTACGTCTAACCACTAGTGTGACAGGATGGACCATGAATAGACCTTACAGTGTATAGGGGCAGAGTTGGTGATGCTCTAGAATGAGTATAAAATAAAGAGTTAAATGCTGGGACTCTGAGACAGCAATTTGCTAATTAGTAGTATTGCTGCAGTTCTGTTCAATCGCTTCAGCATTCGGTTAACAAAAATTACCTGAAGTACCAAGGTACAGGGCAGTGAGTGCACTCATTACCACTGTGCTTTGATATATAGATCAAAGACTTCTTGCATCTAGAGGTACAAGCTGCCATTGAAGTCCATACTAAACACCTGCTTGATCATGTGCAACTGATTGTATTACGTGTTTCATGTCTTTGAGGACTGCATTTAAGGCCCAGGCTTGCTCAATGTTTATTGGTATGATGATATGAGTAATTGCTATACTATTGAAATCAGCAACATTAGGACTTCTTAGCAGCATCAAAGAAAAAGCTGTATTGTAAGAAGAGAGCATATCTATGGCTTTACACTTTATCCATCCACACAGTAAAATCAAATCTATGTAGTAATATTACGTATATTATTCCCTTAAAAGAAATTGGGTTGAATACTTTCTTGCATGTATTTACCATATATTATCCTACTTGTGTAGAAAGATGCCCTAGGCATGTTCCAAATTAAAGAAAAGTTAATGAGCATAAAATGTGTCAATAGTTTGTACACTAGTGTGTTACAGCTTCAGCAGCAGTAATTGGGCTAAATTCAATTACAGGTCTTTTAGAAAATAAAGATGGTATTTTATTTGAGACTTCTGCTAATATCTTACTCAGGCCCATGTTTGAGGAAAGAAACAGAGTTAGGTAATCTGCTTACTGCCCAGGCGTTTCTTCATTACCATAGACCCCCATGAAAGCCCTCTGGAATACTAAACAGAAAAACTGTTGGTTTTTTTTTTTTTTTTTGAAAAAGAGTTAAACATAACTGATTGAAAATGGTGCTCGGAAAAGCGTGCCTTGCTCCATTATTTTAAATGCCCTGTCCTAGAGTCTGCATATGTGTCTGTGAGAATGAAGTTACAGCTGTTCCTAAATCAGTGAATTAGTCTTGGTAGCCAAAGGACCAGGCAGGCGAAAGTTTCTTGTCAACGCCAACTGTTTAAGCAACTTCCCTCCTGTCTTCCTGATCCATACTTCTCCTTTAGCATTTCAAAACTGGGTTTATTGCTGTCAAGCTTGCCCATATTCTCAGACTATGCCCAGAGCACACTTTGTGGCAGACACTGTTGCCACCTTGCCCAGAAAGTTCCCGTGCACAGATCGGGAAGCCGAGCCACTGTCTGAGGAAGCTTGACCTGTCTCTTCCCTCAGAAAGTTTTCTCATCTATGGTTCAGATAATGTTTTAGGAGTTAGGATTGATATATTCTGCTAAAACTGCTTAACTGTTTAAATGCTCAAAGAAATTGAGAAGTACATGGATGATTATCATCCTTCTTGCTTTTGGGAGAAAGGTGCACCTGCTTGTAAGAGGAGCTCCTGTTTCTGTGATTTCAACTGAAGGAAGGGCTCACCTTGCAAGACCACAAACTCCTCACTCCTTTTGGACAACCGCTGCCTAAATACAACCCCTGACCTCAGTCTTTCAGCAGCCGCAGGGCTGAGCCCCTCACCTGACACTGGGCATATGCTCCTTGTTCAGCCAGAGGAAGTTTCTTTCCAAGCTGTGTTGAGAACTTTCGCTAGGTTTTACCTTTTTGGTTTCGAACACAGCTCGGCATTTCCTGCCTGGCCAGAAGCGAGGCAGCCCAGAGCTGCGGCTGGCTCTTTGGGTGATGCTCCTGACCCGACACCGGCTGCTGAGGGCCATGCGCTTTGGTTCAGGCCCAATGTCCTGCTAGCACCCATAGAGACTGCAGGCAGGGGGAGGGCAGAGTGGCTGGTAGCCCGGGGTGGCACATATGTGTCAGTCCCTGAGTGCCCTCTGTAACATTTCAGAGTCATCCCTGGGGCATTTCTGCAGCTCGTATAAATGATGCCTTCTGGACTGGACTGCTTTCCTCTCACTGAAGTAACAGAGAGATCCTTTTTCTTTCAGCCTTGTGGCGCTGGGACTATCATGTGTGAATACTTACACATGGAGCAAAATGCGGATACCCTCTGCCCTGGCCCAGGGCAAGACTCTTAGGCAGCCCTAATAACATGAAGTTGCAAGCATATAGTTTGCATCACCAGCAGAAATCGTGTTACAGAACTGATTTAAGAAGGGGTTGGTAAATGACTCTGAGGTGCTCAGTGGATCATGACATATCTTTACCTAGTGACAGGAGAAATAGAAAGCTGATGAGCTGTGCTTAGGCAGAATCTGCTGAGCTTACACAATAACAAAAAATAAATCTCAACTCTGTCAGAAAAGGATTCTGCCAAGTATCTAAGTCCTCTATTTTATATTTTATTTTTGCATATAATCCTGTGAAAACCTCCTACCCTAGCAACAAATGTCACTTATTAGAATCAGTTATGCCTTTATTTCCACCTATGAATAGGATAAAAAAACTGCAACTACACAGTGGGTTCTAGCATGTACTGCAAGAAAGCGGTGCGGTGTTTACAGCTTCTGCTTTGAAGTCACAAATACCAATTATCTATTTGTTGTTCCTTGCTAGACAAGCTCTCATTATGAATGCATCTGTGAGCATCTGAAAGCTGCCTTGAGGCGGCCGCTTGCAGCAGGTGTAACACCCATTAGGTTACTTGGTTTTGATTCTGAAAGAGTGAGAGAGCATGGCTTATGCTCCATATAGGGCATGGTGCAGAGCTTTGCTGTAGGTCTTGTCAGCAGGCAGGGGTTATTTCTCCTGTCATGCACCATGTACCTGGGTTGCAAATGCATGGCTTGCACATAGGAGAGTGCTTTACCGCCATGTTCCAGAAACCTGGTCCCTCTGGTGAGCAGGTGCCACCAACCTTCGCTCTCAGTGTGGGCAGAGAGAAGGCTGTAGGGGAAGATGCATGTATGTGACTGGGAAATGCTTTCTCTGATCATAGTCTGTGCCTAAATATGGTGTAATATGACCAGCACAGGGTAAGCGCATTTTCTGTACTACTGAAAACTTGCAGTTAAAGTATTTTCCTAGTGCTTGAAGAAAGAACAGGTAAAATGCCCAGACAAAGGTGGTGCTACCCAGATAAGGTGTTTGTCTTCCTCTTTTTCTTCTGGTCTGACACTCTCCTTTCTGTCTTCATCCAGCATCCTCTCTTCCCCTACTGCTCTCACAGTTGCTGCATAACATCTGCTTTCTCACTCTTCCTTCTGCATGCCATCAAGTGCTTTAAAAGGCTTATCACCTCCCAGGAAAGAGCTTATCAATGCCATCTCCTCCTGCCATTCTAATGACTCCAAGTTCTGTCCCTCTTCTTTGAAGGCCCATAATGCCTCGCCAGCATAAAATATATCAATACATCTACCATCTCCTACCTTCTTCTGTCTCCTGATTTTTGTTTAATATGCAGCCTTAATATTAATAACACAGTTATTTGAAGTTTAGCAACCAATTACAAACTTTATTATTGTACACGCATACAGAAGAATGATCTTGAGTAGGTTTTCAGGCATAAAGTAAATAGAAGCCTAGAGGTTTTCCCCTTGCTTCAAGTTTTTCCTTATATGTAAAAAATCCTCCTGGGACTGAAATGTAAAAGCAATGCTCTTAAATCCCCCAAACCATTTCTCTCCTGAGCATTATTCTGTGGGACAACAGGACAGTGACAGATAATCACACAGTGCTTCTTCAAAATAAAAGCCTTTCCCTTTCTCCCTAACAAATATTCACTGACAAAACAAAAATTAAGGAAACAAAGGTGGAACCAACCTGAAGCTAGGTAAAAAATATTTTACTAATAGAAGGGAAGAGTATCGCCTTTACAATTTTTAGCTGTATCCAGAAGGGATTGCATGGTTTCTACAATGTCAGGATTGAGACTTCTGGAGAATAATTAAATTTCTTTCACAGAGAGTAGCTTTCTATTTAGCATATTTTCCCCATCCCCATTACGGGCATTTTACTGCCAGTAAGTATGACTTTCTGTATTTATACGATAGATTAATATATCAAGAGACATATTCAATGTCAATCATGCATTTCTCAAAGCAGTGTACAATGGACTATTTACTAAAAGTACATGCACTTATGCAACTAATTTGCTGTGAATATTCTGTATAAATAACTTGTAGAGTGGCTGTACATTGACCTTCAAAAAGCTGACTTTAGTCTCAGCTCCAGCATCCCTGAAGACTGAACTAATTGATATAGAACTAAACCTGAATAAACATCATAATAAATAGACATTGATGTGAGCTACTGTTACGGTCAAAGCCAGGCTAAAATTTCAGTCTGTGGAAAAGAAAGTTAAGATAAAGCAGTTCAAAGGTGATGCTTGAAATGAAAGGAGTAAAGTAAAACAATGAAGGCTAGTCTTAGGTACCAGCTTCAGTTTAGCTAGGGTCAGTTGTGATTGAAAATTATGGTTTTAATAAGCAATCCTAAATGATTTGGTAATTTATTTCCATTTCTGGTGGACAGCTGTCTGCTGACTGACACTTTTACTGACTGTCCCAGATAAGACCAAGGACTGAGTGAACTCTAGAGGCTGAAATACATCATTATTAGTGATCCCTTTAGTCAGAATTAAGATAAATTTCAGGGTCAGAAGTGAGATAAATTTCAGTTTTCCCATTTAAAAGTGAGAAGAATTTTTTCCAAATGAGAGTGACTGATCTGATACTGGCTATGGCCAGAACGTCTGACAAACCCAACTTTCATCAGAAAGCGTAAGTGTCAGTAGCCTGAAATATTTCTCTGGAAGCATCATGGATTAGATTAGCCCTCAACGAATCCAGGACAGGGTCTGGGGATCCAGCTTGCTGTGTATCCTGTAAATTAAACAGACCCAGGATCCTTTTATGACATTAAGGCAAACCGCTCAGATAATTACTACCCCGTCCTGGAAACTGTAATTGTTCCCTTAACGGCTAGCACTGAGCCTTTCAGGAATGGTACTTGCCTTGTACTGGCTGTTGCCTTTTCCTGGGAAAAATGTTTGGGGAAGTGCCGAGTAGAGTCAAAAGCATGCCATGAGTGACTCTAACTGTTTATCAGTACAAATATTGGGGTTCCCGCAGCGCTCGCTGGCACTACGTCATTTACTGGTATGGACACAGTCTGTCTGTGCCTACAAGAAGCATCATGCTGCAGCTCCAGCCCACAGGTAGATTTTCAGGCAAAGCAGCTTCAAGTTAGGCTCTTGTGATGGGGTCAGACAGGCCAAAGGCTGCCATGCAGGCCGGGTCTGGCCAGGATACAAGCTGACCGTGTTTGCAGAGTAGATGTTTACTTCTGAGTCACTTGTCCTGGGCTCCCTTTACAGCCGGTGGAGGTCTGAGGGCATGAGTCTCCGAAACCCAGAATAAATAAACTGTGCCTTACAGCGCCTATTTCTCACCACTGGCTATAAAGAGAGAGTGGGTGACCTACCAGCACTTGAAGTGGGAAGCTGTGATTGCCACTCCAGGTCCTGTGCTTTCTGAGCATGGGTCGGCAGCTGAGATCCGGGAGGGCTTTCAGTTCACAGGAAGGTAAGGTAAGGTAAGGTTTCCGTTCCATGTGGATCCAGACAAACTGGCTTTTGAGAAAAATGAAGTTTTATGTGAACTAGAACACCAGCTTTTTGGATAGAACTATATTACATCTTCCTTGTACAGATAATGACTAATCATAGCACAAGACTCTGGAGGTTAAGTCTTATTTATTTTACATCAAACAGTCTTTGAAACAGCCAGTACTCCCGAAATAAAAATGATGCAGTGATTTTAATGAGGCTCCTCTCCTTTGTCTTTGTGTCTCTTGCCCTACTGTTCTAATGTTTACATTTTAATGTAGTTTCATGCCCAATGTTGACCTCCTATAAAGGGTTTTGGACTCTTTTTTGAAACAAAATAGCATCAAACACATGCATTTAGTTGCGATTTACATTATATGTGAATGTAGGCATGTTGCGCTCGTTTGTTCAAGGCACCAAAGGAGCTGTACCAGACATTCAGAAGCCAGGCATACCACTGTATTCACTATTTTGAATCATAACTGCAGAGTTCAGAAGTCAGTCTGAGCCTCCTATATCAACAATTTACAGTAGCATACTGACACCAGATTCTTTCAAGTTTCATTGCTAGCTCTCAAGGACCCTCACTGACGACTGCTGCTAATCCACTTTCTTGAATATTGAAGAAGTCAGAGAAAAGTATTCTGGATTTTTCTTGGGCTCACAGAGCCAGTCCCAGCAAGCACATCTTTGAAAAATGCTTTGTTATAAAGTAGGAGGGCAAGTGAGGCTTGTACAGGGTCAAACAGTCAAACACAATCACAAAATGACATTTGAGGTTATCTTCTGATCCATTAAAACTATACTTTGAATATTTTTAAAGACTTTGGTATTACGATTGGTTCAGTAACTGATTTTATATTGAAGTGTTTTAGGTTAGGAGTTTCTGCAATGTATATTTTAATAAAAGGTAGTCCTTAACACACACACACACACACACACACAGAGAATCAAAGTATTTCCTTCTACTGTGTATTACAGAAGTTCAAAATGACATAATGTAAATTACAACACTTGGAAGAAAACAAAATATTTTATTCTAAAACAAAAGCTTTCTTAAAAATCGTTATTGATGCCAAAATTGGACTAATTTCTAGAAAAGCTCCAATTCCAATTTTTATTTCCTTATTTTGAGAGTATTGTGTATATATTTTTACCTGCTACCCACAAAAAAACCAAAATCCATTCACATTGCATACTATAAACAATCCCTCAGTGACAGTGACCTGTAAAAGTTAAGGCCAGTATTTGGAAATACTTTCTTGTGTAGCATGAACAAAACCAGCTGTGGAACTCATTGGTACAGGATGCTCTTATAGTCAAGAATTTAAAAAATCTCCCAGTGAGATTAGATATTTATTATTAGTAAGAGCAGTATTTGCGGTTATATATATATATACACACATATATATATACTGCTACAAAAAGAACTGTAAAGCTGTTTTTATCTCACACCTGAGAGCTGAACTTTGTCAGAAATAAAGGATAACAGGCGAAGGACAAATTATTTCACATTTGTCTTCCAGGGATTCTTGCATTTTCAGTTCAGACTTCTAGTACAGCTGGAGATAGGACACCAAAGATGAATTACGCCCCTGTACACATTGACGTTTGCCTTCATATTGAATATTGTGTGCACAGTAGTCCCCTCATCTCAGAAAGGATATGGTAGAACTGGTGCAAGTCCAGAGAAGGGCAACAAGCACAATCAAACGTGTGGCCTGTCTCTCATATGAGGAATGATTGAACGGGCCAGGTCTCCTCAGTCTGGAAGACACGACTTAGGGATGTAAAACAGATGACTGCAAAATTATGAATGACATGAAGTGGGCAGAGAAAGATTAATTTCTCCAATATAAAAGGCAGGAAGAAAACCTAGTAATAGCTGATTTCAAACAAGCATCCAGTCAACAGATAGAAGCCTTGTGTGAATACTTGCAAAAGATATTGTGAACATAAAAAGCTTGACCAGATGTAAAGAATGACTGGAAAAGTACTTAGATAAGAGATCCATTGCGGTTTACCAAACAGACACGCTATGTCAGGCTTAGGGAATATCTTGAATGAAAATAGTTTGAACCTATGAGAATATTAGGGAAGTATGTTATATGCTTTCCTTGTTTTTACACCTCCCTAGCTACGTCCTTCAGCTAGAGGGATTCTTGCTCTGAACCGGAGGAATTCTTATGTTCTTATTCTCAGTCTGATCCCAAAGGAGAGTTGATACCTTTCTCTATACGAACCTGTGGGTTCAAAACAACAAATGGTATATGCATCAATTTTTACTACAGAAAAGTTGACATAAGCGGACTGAAATAAATTCTTTAGTGATGCTTCCGGTTTCTTGTAGTCCCTACTACTTCCCAGCCCGCTGCACAGCAGATGGGGGTTGCAGCCACTGGTTAGAAGATGACCCTGGGTACATTTACTGTGAATCTTACACAGAAAAATATTTTATTCTGTTACAGAGAATTAAAGAAGTTAATCCAAGAGTTATGCCACCACCTCAAAGTGAAATCTTACATTGACTACTTTATATAACTCCATAAAATATTGGAGACAATAGTCATGGACCCATTGCACCAAAAGAGACAATGATGGCTTCAAAATATAGCAGTGTGTCTCTAGTTGTTAAAAGAAGCATAAGTCAAACAAGACTGAATTTTCTGGTTTGGCAAAATATCAGGTCTCTTATCTATGGCTGATGAACATTGTTAAATAAAGAAACATATAATGGACCATGTGTCGTGTCCCAAACTTGGAGCGACTCAGGTTCGTGGATTTCCGTTGTTAGAATTAAGGTGAAACGACACCAGAGGAGTTCAAACAACAATCAACATTTATTCAACCAAGCTAACCTTGCA
>JAVKLA010000073.1:20569967-20592540 GCA_034782735.1 Sagittarius serpentarius
AATCAGTCATTATATATCACTTCTCAAAGAGTTATAATTTCCTGAAACTGTTACGCCAGGTCTGTTTATAGATTCTAGTTACTGACACAGTGAATATAAAATCTTCAAAAAAGGTAAGTTAACTCCTTACTCATGGCAATAAATTAAAAATATGGTATTTAAAGGAAGAAATAAAATTAGCTACTCTTTTAAATAAAGTTCAGATTGAAAGACTTACAATTTTTTATGTAACTATGGGGTTAGACAATTTACCATTTTCATTCTGACTTAGTGCTGAGATTCTCTTCAAATCACAAATTCCAGCAATTTGGACTTTAAGGAAAACAATAAATATCATGATAAACACTGCCAGCAAAAGTCATGACAGTTGATTTTAAAAATCAGTCATTCTTATGGAGGGAATACTTTTTTCAATGTAACGACTCAATAGAAAAAGCTTTGGGAAAGTGGAATCTAACTTCATGGGAAGATTTGTAATTTCAAAAAAGAAAACAGAGAAAAGACACTTTGGAAGTGTCCTTCACAATGAAATGTTAGACAGTTTAAGGCCAATTTTTTCCTAGCAGTTTATGTAGATATTTAATTTTTTTGCATTATAACGCATACATTTTTGAAGCCAATGATTTAAAAGTGAAAATGTTCTAGTGTAAAAATGTAAAGCGTATACCCTCTCTCAGTGTGCTCTTAAATTTCTTTTTAATCGTAAAAGCGGGCATGTAGCCACAGAAACCAAGTGATATTGCTGCTGCAGCATTTTGACAGAAAAAATAATTCCATCTAAAAATATTAATATTTTTCAATCAAAAACGCAAGAAAGAAGTGAAAAGACAAGCCTGGTTTTCTAGCCAATGAGTTGTTACAAGAAATCGTTGTGTGTACAATTTCCTTCCTCCCTGTAACAAAACTGGGGTCAGGTTCATCTTGGCTCTCTAGCAGATGCCCGAGATGGAGGATAAACTTGGTCATGAAACAGACCTTGAAGAGCCTGGCGCACGCACCCCCTGGGCTCTGCTGCTTTCCTCTTCAGCGGGGCAAGACCCTGGGCAGCGAGACAGTTGAAAAGCTGTGGCTCTGCCTTCCCTGCCCACGTGCCCCCCGGGGTCTGGGACGAACCGCGTCCCCAAAGGCTGGGAATGCAGCAGGGTGTGAAGTCTGCAAACCTGCTAATGTGGAGGTACACTTTGTCACGCCTCTGAGACGATGCGTCTCCGCAAGAGCACTTTTACGGATGAGATGTAAGTAAGACAGCTGAGCTCCTGCAATGCACGGTACCTCCTTGAGAAAGGAACTCATTGAACATCCTGACAGTCTTGTGTGGTGATGATTCAGGAAACCAAGAAAATTTTGGACTTCTTTATTAGGAATAGTAATTTTTTTCGACTGACTAGTTTAAGCTAAAGAATAACTCAGAACACAAAGGTAATCAAGACAACCTTGAGAGTAAACCAAGAAAAGCTTAGTCTTCCCCTTTCAGAGCTCCTCTCTGTGCTTTGTACGTTACTTTCAGTATTAAGTTTATTTCTGAGGAACACAGAATGCTGATGAGAATGATGAGCTACCCTGTAACATTTTTAACATAGTCATGTAATAAATGAAAAGAGAAATGCTAGAAGAGTATTATTTTTCTGTTTGAAAAAAACCACTGGCATCTCAGAACTAGTTATAAATGGGATTGGGTTTGGATCAGAGACAAAAATCAGAGTGACTAGATCACCCTCATCAGTTTCTGGTTTGGGTTCTTACCATTGCCACCAATATATATATCCCCATCTTGGTTACTGCATCTCACTGGGTGCTTTTAACCACATCCACAACCTCTTTCTCTTTCCTAATCCTCTTTGCCTTCTGTTTTCTTCTCCTGCTGGTTTTGTTTCCATCTGCTCGTTTATCTTTCTCTGCCATTCCCTTTCTTCCTCCTTTATTTTTCTTTCCGCATATCTCACTCTTACTGTACCTCCTTTCTTTTTTCTTTTTCCTCTGACTGACCACTAAAATCCCCAAATCAACCTCTGCTGCTGCTACTTGGTTGCTCCCCCTTGCAGCCACTGGCACTAGCTCTGCACAGTCTACTGCACTTCATGTCTCCGCAGTCAAGGCAAGCAGAAAACAAGGCTTTGGAAACCCCATAGTAATAAACAGTGTGATCCCATGGGTTGCATTTGGCTTGTTTGCTATAAAATCAATGCTGGAGATTGATACAAGCAATTCGTGCCTTCTACTAGCCAGACCTTGGCTTCCTCCCTAGCTGGAGGAAGGACAGGGGAGCTGGCTCAGACTTACAATATACTTCCAGCCTAAGCATTACATTACCATTTTTACTGACTGTACAGGGAGACAAAGACTGCAAGAGTGTGTCGTCTGAAGCATTAGCTGATCTTAGACGTCAGAGGTGGTACCTAGGTCCATCTCAGACACCAGAAGGGATGGAATGAATGCAGGCCTGGCACTGGGGTGGGGCATCAGCAGCGCTTCTAAATTTCTCCAGGATTTCATTACAAAGCTGTGACATTCCCAAACACTTCATTAAGGGTGTTTGGGAGGCAAACGAAGAAAGTAGCCTTCTAGTATAAAATAATTAACTATGATTCTTACTCTCATCTGTTGGTTAAAACCAGTGAACAGAGTGTTCATTCAGGATCTCAGGATTCAGAAGGAATCCTTTTCCTTCCCTT
This sequence comes from Sagittarius serpentarius, assembly GCA_034782735.1. Classification (NCBI taxonomy): domain Eukaryota; kingdom Metazoa; phylum Chordata; class Aves; order Accipitriformes; family Sagittariidae; genus Sagittarius; species Sagittarius serpentarius. Next base: position 20,572,640 of record JAVKLA010000073.1, read on the forward strand.
CACAGAGGGAAGATATTTAACTGTCTTACGAAATACTAAGAAGGTTTTCTGGAATTCTGATGCCGTGGATTGCCAGGCACTTTCATCTGCCTTTGAACTCCCACAGCCGTGAGCTTTACCGGCAGTGCTCAGGAAGGTGCAGATGGGCCAGATGAGAACATAGCACATGCTCTTTCACAGCTTACTTTCAGTTGCTGATGGCTCTTGTCTTCCCCCCCCCCCCATTCCTATGACTCTAACAAGTCTGTACCGTTTCATTTGCTCTTTTAAACTGAAAATGCCTCATTAAACATATTTCTATGTTTTCATGAATTTCATACGCTTTTCAGCCATACACAAAATCCTCAGTTTGGGACTCTTGCTTTTCACCTGTTATCTCTTTATGTCAGTCATGCACAAACTTTGAAGATGCAGTTACAAATCCGTGGCCAAGCACCTGGATAGCTGTCAAGAACAGAACAGGCCATGTCTGCCAACTTGGTCATTGCCAGCTGTACTGCTGAACATCCACAAAACCCAGCCCAAACAAAGCCAACATCCCCCGAGCATTCACTTCCTCTTTTGAGTCCTCCAGTGCTTGGATGAGGAAGGAATCAAGATTTCTGTTTAATTTCTCAGAGAAAAAATAAAAATATTCCAGGCCACACTGAGAGTGGAGAATTAGTCCGCAAAATAGTTGTTGAACTGTTGGGAAGTCTGAAAGTGTAGCTGAGATCTAGAAGCGGAGCTGACAAGAGGCAATGACAAGGTAGCCAGCTGCAATAAAACAGCAGGAATTGAGGCTTAATCTTACTACAATTCTGTGGTAGTGAGGTGAAAATTCTAGGAGGTTTTCAAAGTTTTTTTCCAAAAATTGTAAAAGAAATAATAGCTGTCCTGAAACAAACAACCCTGGAAAAATAAAATGAACCTTTGTTATTTTCCCTTTAGGCTGGTGCCATTCTTGCTAAGCTGTCCATTGGCGCCAGAGTATGTAACATCTCAGTCATCAGCAATCTGGCAGGTATTTTGTGCCTTATATTGATCCAACAACTGTATGCCAGGCTGTTTGCACCATCTGTCACACCAGAGTCAGCAGGGGGGACAAAAGGTGGACAGCTGGTACTATCAGTCTGCAATACCATTTTAAGGGAGAAATACCAGAACCTGTGTCAAAAGGCATAGAAAACTAAGAGCCGCAGTGGTGAAAACACTAAAGCAAATATGTTTCAGACGCAGCAGCTCATCTTTCCTATCACAGTCTCTACGATTATTAGAAACACACTTCTAAGAATGAAAAAGGTCATGGGGTGCCTAAACTGAACATAATGTCTTCATTATGCATACTTTCGGTTTTCCAAGGAAAGCAAAGTTGCCTAGAATGACTGGTGATAAAAAGCCAATCTGTAATGAATCCCTCAGCTGCAGAGAACTGGAATAAAACTGCAGTAGAGAGAATTTCTGGATTGATTTTTACCATAGAATCATAGTTACCAGGGAAGCATTCATCAAATGCTGGCCAGAAGCTGACCTCCGTTACTCTGCTCCTCCTTGCAGGTTTGTCTTTGGTAAAAAGCTATTACACAGTCTTACGAATATGCTGGCAAGAGAGTAACGCATAACCCGAAGCAGGATGCTTGGAGAGATTTTTCATATGTCCGAAGGCAAGTCAAGCAATATTCAACTACATGGTGCGTCAGCCAGGCCATCGGGCAGTGTTTCAGCCAGCCAAATCTGCAAATCAACCAAGAGAGACGTTAGGAGGAAATGTATAGAACTAGACACTAAAGGTTTTGGTAAAGAGCGTACTGCAGCAAATGTAATTCAGGAGTTACTGCACCATTTTGAAATTTACAGCCAGTCTATACCTTCTGGATTAAAAGTGGTGCCAACATAACATATGCATCTGAGGATTGTGCTTATATCCCTGTACTTGTTTTGCAAAGTGTTGCAATTTGGTTTTGACAGACTTGAATGATAACTGCAGCACTGAAAATAGAATCATGGCTCATCAGAAGATAGTCGCTTTGCATATTTCACTGAGACCAGCGTAATGTGGAGTGAAGACCAGAAAGAAAACAACTTGTTAAAGACCAGCTGAAGCAAAACATTGTGCTTCTGGAGTTTAAAGATGAAGGCTTTGCTATTATACGTAGGAATTCTGAAAGCCAGGGATTTCTGCTCTGTGGAAAATGTTGAAATTTCAAATTTTATTCCAAAAGTAAAATCGACCAAAACATTTTTAAATAGTCATTTGACAAAAACCTGATTTTGAAGATTTTTTCCAATCTAATGACTTTATGTATAATTAAATAATCCGTCATCTTTAGAAGAATGATATGACTAGAATATGAAATATTTTTAATGACAGTCTGTAAAAATAGCATTAAGGCATTCTGTTAAAAATGTGACTTTCTTTCCAGAAAAATCAATGCACCCTGAAGGAAGCTGTGATTTGATCAAAGTAGTATTTTCTGATAAAGGAACAGCTACCTAAGTAGTTTTGACCAGCTGTGAGAATAATCCATAAAATTTCCAAAGTCACATATGACATGGGAGACAGGGATTTTATGTTATATAATTGACATTCAGAGTGACACAGAGCTGTTCTACGGGTTCTAAAATGCTTGCAAAGTTCCTCTAAAACCTTCACGAAATAACAATGGTGAAGTAAATGAGGATATCATAATGAAATTTAGCCTCAACTGTCTTAACTACAGTAGGGAAAAATGCAATTCAAATTTTTTATTGCTATTGCATATAGCAATATTGGAGTCATAGAAGCTGAGCTGTGATTAATCAGATACCTGACATGTCTGTTATCTCTCTGCAGTAGCTATGACCAGAGTTAGATTCAGCTCAGGCCTTCTTTTGCCTAAGTTAAAGGAGATAGACAACAGTCTTCCAAAAATATTCTCATTATGATCAGCCTTCTGTCTCAAAACTACTTAATAACAACTTGTCTCAAGAAAAGTTCTCATGTCATATAGAGATATTACCCAAATCTAAAGAATTGTTAAAAATAAGAAGAGAGAGAGAGAATGAGATCCTGTGGATACTGTGATACTGGGAAGTATCCTCAATCTTCACGTCTCCTCATTAAACAGGACATGCTAAATAGTGCATGGTTGAGCCTGTGTTAATTTTCTTTGTAAAAGAAACGAAAGAAAGAATGAAAAGTACTGCAATCCTCTTCTGTTGCAAGCCGAACAAATTCATCATCCCGATTCTAGACGTTACTGGTTTTGAGTGACTCCTCATTACTCTCACCTTCGCTGATGTCTGCAGTCTTACGGAGATGCTCTAGATCTGCTGACCACACCAGAAGCAAGTGATGAGACTGGGGCCTATGCAGCTGTATCCTGTAAAACAACATCGATGTTGTACATAATTTCATTAATTATGGATCTAATTCTCAGGGTTAAATGAAAATACTAGCCTTGACCTTCTCTTTCCGGTTAGGCCTTGGAAAAAACAAGTTATGGCATTCAGGAATTTTGCTGTGAAGTAAGAAGTGAACACTTAAGACTATTTTCCACTATTTGCAACAGGGTCTTTCAGAGTATCTCTGAACTCAGAAAAATCTGAGATCTGAAGTCAAAGCACATCTTCTTTTCTGCCTATCTTTCTGCTCAGCAGAGGATCAATTCTTTCTTGTCAAATGCTGCTGTTGTTGAAGGACCAATTAAATGTCCCTCAACAAAATCTGAGATTTCTCTTTGCATTTTAAGGGGTAAGGATCTGCCTCCTACATGATCCTGGGTTGTAACGGAATAAGTTTCTTGTGAGACGAAGTTCATTTTGTGTCGTTGCAGGAACATGAAGCAGCTTTCTTCTGGGACAATCTTTGGAAAGCAGCACTTCCAGTTCTGCTTTTCCTTTTGCCTTTGGACATTGTTGCAGTAAGACTGATGAATCATGAATGGGGATACCGTGCAAAAGGATGGATAAACTCTATCTCGAATTTTTTGTGTTAGATTACAATGAAAATATTATTACTAAGTTTTGTTATTACACTTTTATGAGTATGCTTTGCCTAATAATCTTATTCCATGTTATATCAACATTCAGATGGATACATCATCTGAAGTAATACCTGCTTTCTTCAGTCTGAGTCTGAGAATAGATGAACATTTTTTATCATGGTCAATAAGAAAATTACTTACGTCACCCTTGATATTGAAACGAATCTCAATTATGTTGACCTTGATATCCAAATGAACTGTCTAATATAAAGATTACATGTATTCCAATATTTTAAAATCACCAGAAGTGAACTACTCTTTTTTATGATAGATGAGTTATTAAAAGAAGTCAGGTGGAGAACTGAGAAAACTTTTGGTTAAATTAAATAGAGGGGTTCATTAATAATTTATTTAATATAGGAAGAAAATCGTAACTAAGAACTGTCAGGAAATGGAGAATGACTTAGGTCAAACTCTTCACAAATGATCATTCTTCCCCGATAGAAATGAATGTGAAACTAAGCAAGTGCATAGACTGTAGTTTCAGGGGACAGTTTAAATCGGAATGCTAACAGCAGAAATTACTACAACCTAGAAAGGTAACTATATTAAATTAAAAAGAAGGAGAAGCATTATTCAATATCCTAGAGAATTTGGTAAACGAATACTGCTTGCCGGTGCATTTGGTGAGTGCCAAAAGTGCTGTTCATAGCATGGAGTCTGTAAGATCAGGTTCTGCTCTGAGATGTTACCTGTCATGAAGGTGCAACAGCCTAAGCAGTAATCAAGCTCCTTAGGGTACTGTGTGGGCACAGCACTCCATGGGTCGCATGCTTTACAGGGTATGAGAGCCTATTTCTTCAAATCTGTACAAGCAGCCCCATGCAAAAATCTGTGTTCAGCAGGGTTACAAGTGGTTTTCTTTGCTTGAGGGACAATCCTATTGAAGACGAAAAAGCCTGGAGTTTCCACAGGAGAGAGCAGCTCTTGATTAGAAGAGACCTAGAATATCTTTCCAAAACAGCTTGATGAGAAGCACGTGTCAGTATTTTCCTTCCTGTGTTCATTTGCTTTTTTTTTGTAGAACAAACGTTATTTATTTTGTCAAAAGAAAGAAAATGTCAAACCTTAGAGCTCTCGGCCTTTCAGCAGGTAAGCTCACCAGTGTATAGAGGAGGTCAGTGAGCTGAACTTTGGCAGGGATATTAATGTTTTATAATGCTTTGAATCAACATAATTTACCTCATCAGTTAGGTCACGTCCCAGTGCTGTGCTTTTTAAGCCCTGAAACATTACTGGCAGTTACAAGCTCTGCTCTCATTGAAGGCAGGAGGGCACTGAAGGAAATTTCAACTCAAAGGAAGCTCAGATTCCTGGGTGCTTTAAAATGAAAACAGAACTCATTTTTAATCCTTTTTGCTGAACAAAGAAGGAATGCAAGTAGATAAGTGGGAGGTGATATTAATAAATAAAAATAATTGAATTATCTCTCTGAACCAAGGAGGAAAATTGGGCAGAGCTATCTCTGTAAGTTCTTGGTATGGAGGCTTTCTTTAGTGGGGTCTTGGACTACGGCAAGGGTTCTCAGGCTTTCAGACGACAGGAAATACTAACTGACAGCAAAACATCTAGCAGGAACAAAGGACTCCACAAGGAGTAAGTTAGTTTATCTCAGCAAAACTGAAATCCTAATGATACCATTTGCAACAACAGAACAGCAAGTGCCACTTACCAGTGACTAATTATATTTCAAAGTACTTTTAAAGTATTTCAGGACTAAGTGAGAGGAAGAACAAGCAAAGCTCTTAAAGACATGCTCACTTAACTTCAGCATGTGATATCCGCCCTATCGACTTGCCATTAGTAGGATTCCTTATTGTGCTTATTTCCAGTCTTACTTGCCACGTGTCCTTCATTTAAGGCTCCTTGAAGAGTCCCACCAGTGCTCGTGGGTAGCCCCTTCTGAGAGGTATGGAGGCAACATCCACTTCATCGCCAGAGTCAGCACGTACGTGGCTGTGGTGGGAGGCAGGACAGCCCAGCTTTCTAGCTTCTTGCAGTGTCCTGCAGTAACTCTGGACGGCTCTGGGATGCGTCGCAGGGTGGGCTCTCACCTCCCCTTTCCCAAGATAAACCTTGCAATTCCCTTCTGTCTTCCTAAATTTGGGAAATGCTGACAGATGTTCTTGCCCAAAAGCATGAGTAGGAATTATCTCTAGCAGCTCATGTGAACAGTCTTACCTGCCAAGGTACCTCAGTTCAGACCTGCTTTAACCCTGCTGTGTCAGTCTTCCTTCGGTGTACCTGCTCAGCATTGCAAAGCTTAGTCATAATTTGGGGATGTAGAGATGCAGATCAAATATATTTTCCCCTGTGCCTTATGCCATGGTCTAAGCATGTGTTTTCAGCAGTGATATGATAGTACCCACTGAGCCGTCGTGCCTCATGTGTTATACCAGTCTACAAATCTCAAAATAATTTTTCCTTCAAGACTTCCTATTTTACAGCCATAAATGTGCCTGCACACTGTAGGCACCTATTGGAATACCATCAATAACGGTAGCTGTAGAAAAACATTGAGGGTGTAAGAACATGCTGCTCATACTTTTTCAGTACTAAATTCACATGTATTGCTGCACCTCTTCTATTTAGAATTAATAAATTCTGTTGCATGGAAGTTCATATTCATGGGACATTAACTTTGTTTGCCACTTAGGGTAATAATTAGTATAGAATCATAGAATCATTTAGGTTGGAAAAGACCTTTAAGATCCTCAAGTCCAACCGAAAACCTAACACTCCCGCCCTTCTTCAATGGCTTGGACAAACAGGTTTTTAATTTCTCACTATTAAAGCACCTAGCAGTGCTCCACTTTCTTTTCTAAAGTAACAGAATAATTTGAATGGGAATGTAAATTCTCAGATTTCACACACACATTGGCAGGTACTTGCTGTCAGAATTCCACAATACACAGCCTACACATTGAACAGCCAGACGCAGTAAGTCGCTTTCCCTTTAAAAAGCTGTGCCAGTGTTCTTCCTGATATTTTGGGCACAACATTCATCCTGTTCACATTGATATAAGAAACAAGACCTCTTGAGTTATATTTTTGGCTTCTAAATTAAATGATTATAACTGAATTCATAGTAATGTCCCTTTGCTGCTCTCCTAGTAGGACTGGCAAGGGGCAGGGAAGCTTGTTTATAAGCACAGGAGAGTGCTTTCTCAAGAAAGCAGGGGTTAACATCGAAACTTAAAGTAACGCAACTTGTTTCAGGCAAACTCAGTAAACATTTATATTGTGCCAGTTCTGCAGTCAGGAATCATTTTTAAAATCTGACAACGGCTAAATTAGACAGTTTTCCATTACTGCCTAGAAAAGTAAAAGCGTAATTGCCACTTGTGTCTGGTAAAATGGATTCTGCATTGTGATATTTAACACATGCTGAATGAGCAAGCTAAAATCAATAAAAAGTCGACTGAAACTTTTTGCTTTCCCTCCCTTTTCTTATTGTTACCTATGAGCACTAAGCAATTGATGCAAGTATTTATTGTAGAGGTTTGGATACCGTACTCTTCTTGCATAATGTTTCTCTATAAAATCTGTATATTCCGGTCAGAGTTCACAACAAATGTATTCAATGAAGTGCAGCAGGTTTGCTATAGGTAGTAAGTAAGGAGGAAGGAAGGAAGGAAGTAAGAAAGTAAGTAAGTAAGTAAGAAAAGGTAGTAAGTACCTTTTCAGAGGCAGAAGCTGGGTGCCACTTTTAGGACTTCTGTAGGCCAGTATGAAATTATAATTCTGCAATATCAGGGCCACGTCAGCCTCCTCCCAGGGGGGCACATCGTTGTCTTGTGGGCTCAGACAACAGAGGTTTTGGGTAGCTGTTGGATAATTCAGCTTGTGCACTGTTGGTAAGGAGGTTCCCCCTCACCTGAGGTCCCAGACTTGTGGGTGGTAGAAATGCCGGTAAACAAGAGAGAATTGTCCCGTGGGCTAAGCTCTAACCGGCAGGCCATCGGCTGGACACCTCTGTGTAAGGCAGTCATTGGGTGTCAGTGTACAAAGAGGACACTCTTTGAAAATGCGTCATCACTAGTTTTGTTTTTAACAGCCTCTGAAAAGACGTCCTGAAAAGAAGGCAAAGTAAAATCCCCATAAAACCTACCTTCTCAAATTAACATTTTGGGCAGTTTTCACACACTGGTGTCACTGATACCACGGAGTTTCTCTTTGCTCAAATATGGAATAGCTATGGTGACATTGTGTATATATATTACAGCTGAAAGAATAATCCGGAGGGAATAATTTATTTGACATATTGATCTGCCCTCTCACCTTTTTATCTGCCTTGTCCATTTAGACAGAAAGGTCTTTGGTCACATTCTGACCCCAGTAAAGTCAATAGTAAAATGCTGATAGACTTCAATGAAGCGTGGATCTTACCCTGGGGGGTTTCACTTAGCAGCTCTATGAAGTCTTGATATTTGCAAAGCAAAATGGACCAATTATTCAAACAAGGATACAAGGAATGAACAAATAGTTTTATGAGCACCAAAGAAGAGATGCTTGACGTGGGCCCTGGGTCAGTTCTCCAGTGTCTAATAAGAGGTGAGTGCATACCTCAGGCTTTCCCTCAAGCTTCTTTTTGATAGACTGTTTTCATGAGGTCATTGGGAATATAATACTACGGAGACCTTTGCCCCTTTGTCAAATCTGGTTTTAGTTAAGGAATGGGAATGAAAATTACTGAAAGGGAGGAAAGGGAGAAGACACAGACAGAGAGTGATTGCATAAGCCACATGTTCTAGGAAAACAGTTTAAAATTAAACTTTTCAGAATTATTTTAATTGGTTGCCCTTTATTTCTGTTTTATTTCAGAGCTTTTTAGCATTGGTCTCAAAAGGGAATTTTAATAGATCCTTAATTTTCACTAGATGCAGTTTTCTAAAGTGTGCCATCATGAAATCTAATAAGCATACGTGTTTCGTCACTCTTAGGGTTCCTTTAAAATAAAGTGGAAGTTTGTCACAGATTATCAGAAACCAAAGGGAAGGAGTGAGGGAGAAAAGCACCTCCCCTCAATTCCTGTTGCTTTTCCTCTACACGCACCAAATGATAAAACAGACAGATCATAACTGTGTTTTACATAAATATCCATATGGCTAAGCATGTGTCGAAGGGGCTTGCTAAGTGTGCAGAAAGTTATGAATTTTTCAGATTTTAGGAGAAAGTATTTTGGAGAACTACAACTTGAGTAAATGAAGGGTATACTCAATGCCTTTCCAAAGAATCCTAATATAAAGCAGGAAAAAGAAGGAACAAATTAAAGATTCTTTGAAAAAGAGCAGCCATGACATGCATGGATAATAAGACTCATAATGAATTGCTTGAAAGTCTCAGGTTTAAAGACCTGTAGAAATGGAGAGAACAACTAACGGAAGAAAACCAACTTCTATCTATTATCCACATCGCACCCGTTTTGTCCAAGAATGACTAAACTGTTAAGCTTCTTGTAAATCTGTAATGTGTCTTCAACAAAAAGACAAGTTTGCAAAATTTGAACGCTCATTACTTGTGTAGGTTTTTGAGCACCCTCAGTTCCTGATAGTGCCAGTAAGTATTCAGCAGGGTAGGGTACTGGGACATCAGAAAAAGCTGCCACACGTCTTAGAATGTCCAGGAATTTTTGGTGATATTGATATTGATAATTTTCTGAAAAGTATTATCCTTCCTGGGTATGAGTTTGTATTTTACAACTTGACACCAAAAACATGGATGTAATTTCAAAGAGTTACATACAGTGACATGGTATTGAAGAGCTCTGAGGTATTGATCAGAACATGCAGGAGAATAAATGACTCAGGAATGGATTTAAGTGATGGACTTCAGTTTTATGGCTTTAACAAAGCAGCTGGGCAATAAATGTCTAAATCACACTTACATAGTTGGCAGTTAGAAGTCAGTGCATGGTTACAAGAGTCCGGCCATAAAATCAGTGATTTGTGGTGGAAATCCCTCTTCAGCCTGTACAAGAACATAGCCTTTTTCCCATGTGAGCTGGTGTAGAGGTTATCAAGAGAGGATTCTCCTAAAATCTCACCTTTCTCTACTGCTAGATGGGTCTGGATTCAACTGGCCTAACAGTAGATATCTCACTGAGTTGCCCAATTTGGAAGAAAACATAAGAAATCAAAGATGGAATGGAAACAGCTTCAAGAGGTTCCTGTTCTCAACTGACTATAGAGGAGTTTGAAGCAATGGGTAGCCTAAGCTAGGCACTTCAATTAAATGTCTAAAAATAGACTGGATGAATCTAGCTATGGTCCACCAGCTAAGTCTATCTATCTCGTTTACCCATGAGAAAAGAATGAGAAATTCTAGATAAATTTGTCTTACCATTCTGAATATGGAAATTTCATATCCCACTGTGCTTATATTATAGGGAGAGGGAAAAGAAATAAAAGTCAGAGGGTGACCGAAATACCTTTTAGATCCCCAAAGATCCTCAAAGTGCCTTCTACAGCTAATGATTGAGAGTGTCTGCAAGTAAAGACTAGAATTTAGCTTGTCTCAGATCTAATCTGCTCTAGCCAATGAGCCAGCCTGGGTTTTGGTGAAAGGTTGAAACAGAAGTGTCTACCCCATGCCACATTCTCTGCTACAGTCATTCCCCACCTCCCGTTGATGAGGATAGGAGCATTGAGGACAGGAGGCGAGTGAATAGAGATAGGTGTATCATAACTGTAAGCAAGTGGAAAGGTATATGAATATTTTTTGACACTCTGCTTCCAAATATCATAAACTAGTGCTGTTTAGCCTCATAAATTCCTTCCACTCTGCATCACCGTCCATCCCTTCCCATGTTTTTAAATCCGAGGAGCAATTACTCACAGAGGGCCATTCCTTGGTGGCTTCAGAAGCAATTAATCCATGGCGTGCTCTCTGCTGCATCAGAGGCAGCCTGTCTGGGTCATCCAGTTCAGTGTAATTCAGCTGGGCCAGCTGCAGATGCAGAGTGCCTGCTTATTCAAAAATGAATTTTTCTCTTCATATTTACAGAAATCCCAAGAGATGTGCTTGGATTGGATCCTGACCCACTAATAAGACAACTTAGATCCTAGTGGAATCTGCCTCCCAGCACCCAAGAATACAAAACTCAAGGCCTTCTAGGGGCCAAGCATCTCAGCTGCCTCTGAAGCAGTCCTATGAGAATCCACAGCAAAACACAGGAGGGCCAGCTCAGATGATAGCTAGTGTCATCATGCCCTTGTCAAACTGATTCCAGCCTTATGTGTGATTAGCAACCCTGGTGTCCAGGATCACGTACCTAAAAAGGCCTTGTCAGCTTTCAGAGGACAAACGTGTGCATGACTATATTCCTTCAGTGTGACCCTGACCCTCTTTCTCTGCTGGTTCGTTTGTGAGCACATTAATTTCAGTGACACTGCTTCTTGCATAAATTGCCCGTTCAGTCATTCCAATGCACGCCTGGAGCTGCTCCTCTGCTGCCTGAAGAATGAGATTGCTAATCCTGGAAGCCAGGAAAAAGGCTTCAGCAAATGCTGCTTTAATCAGTTGACTCCCATTCCTACTAATGTGATTTCTGAGCAAACATCCTATAACCTGAAAGCAATATTCGTTTGGAATACACATTGCCTTTCTTGTCCTGATGTCAACAGCAGTTTTAGTAAGAATATCTCTTTTTAGTATATTGCAAGACTCTGTCAGATCAGATCTCCCTGATCCAATCACAGCTCAAGATCACAGGTGAAGTGGATTTGATGTGAATTACTTATTGCTCTTCCTTGTTGTCTCAAGCTTGTAGATGAACCAAACATGCTGGAATAAGGCTGGCACTCGCCTACATTTGATGAATTCCACCAAATATTTTAGGAAACCTTAATTATCTAGGGTTTTCTGGAGTCCTAAATTTTGAGACTGGCCCCACAAGTGATAAAGCTCAAATACTAGATGACTGTGACAGGGCTCCCCAAATTTGTCCTTCCTATAAAACATAATTGTGGTCCTGTGGATGTCAAGAGTGACAGACTGTAGAAAAAGCCTCCTTATGCTAGCTGCCATTTTTGCAGGTACTCACTTGGCAACATCTATTGTCGCCTAAAGCTGGAAGCTGGGCTGCTGACCAGTACTGTAGGGTTGCCTTTGGACATCAGCATTTACTAGTCACATTTTGAAACCTGAGTTCAGGAGTTTTGGATGGTGCACTGACTTTTGCATTAGAAGACTGTTATTATTCAAGTAGAGAGTTCATAGCTAACATTACCTGAACTCTATTGAAAAGATAATTCTTCAGTTACCCTAAAAATGTCTCTCTCAGAGGCAATAGTATTTTTGAATTAACTGTTTTTCTGACATTATTGAAAGAAACTGGAACTGAATTTAATTTGAGGTTTCAGAAGCATTATCTTTTGCTCACCAGTAGATTTGGTTTCTTCATTTTCAGTTTGTTCCATTATTTCTGGGCATCAAGATGAGGTCAGAACCATAATACTTAGGAAAACTATTATGCAACCATATTCCCAGGACAACCTGACACACAAAATAACAAATTTTTCAAAACGAGAGAAGGTCCCAATGCAAAGTCTAAATTTGGATCTCTTTGCTAAGGGTCGCTGTCTAGGGCAGTTATGTGTACACCATAATTTCAGCTCCACTCTTGTTCCATTTCCCTGAGTTGCAGCCTAAATTGCTAGAAAAAGTTTAGATATGATCAGGGTAATCATACAGATTTGTAGGGGCTTTTTTGGACTGAAACTTTAAGATTTTAAACATTTTTCCATGGTAGCTCTAAATCTTGTGGTCAATAACTGTGTAACATGCTGGATGCTGGTAACGTCAAATATTTCACACCAAGTTCTGATGGCATTTCAGAATAGGGGACAGTAGTACTTTGCAATTTAGGCACAAAATACAGGAAATGTTAAAGAAAATGGCTGAAGTAAAAACTATGTACAAATTTATTTGTCTAATGAAGTACCCCAAAGTATGTCTTGCACAAGTAAAGAAAAAATGATAAAATCTCCTCATGCAATTAAAAGTAGAACATTTTTTTGTTAAAGGAATTACAGACAAACAATTCGGAGAACGAATACTCACCCCACAGCATCTTGCCTTCATACACAATCAGTGGACTAGTCCTGGCACTTTTCTGTATCACTATTCAAATTGCAGGAACTATGAATATAAAGTAGTTGACGAAGTTTCGCTTTTCTGTTCACAGAGATTTATGAACAATAAGTAGCAAAACTATTCAAAATCACTCAGAATTATTTATGAATTAGAAATATCTGTTTCACACTTACAAAGCACTGGTTGCTAAATTGAAATTGTATGGTCCTTCCCAGTGGTGGGCTATGTGGCATATTTCAGTTTCTCATCATGATAGCTATAATACATCTAGTGATAGGGTGGATTTGTGTATGTAACTATGTAAATTCAGAGCTTGGGTTATGCACTTTTTTTCAGAACGACCTCTCTGAGCTTCATCATGAAGATTTCTTTTAAAGATCTTAGGTGGCCAGAATTCGTGGCAAAGCAGCTGGGTGGATGGTGTATACCCCTGCACTCTCCTTGCTCTTCAAACTCAAGAGTTCCTGTGTTCTCAATGGCTTTAGGAAAGTTACTGAAATTACAGTTTTGCACTTGTGAAATGAGTTGAAATAAAAGTCTCCAAAAAACTCCACAATATTTCAGAAAGCAATTTTAATCCTAATGGAGCCAGTCAGTAGATGTACCAGTCTCACTAGATTTGCTTCAATTCCCATTTGAGTCAATGGGGAGAATCCCATTGGCTTTAAGTAGGAGTTTGATTAGCAGGATTTATGAAGCAATTGTGTTTGGTCTGTGTTAGGAATAAGAAACTCTTGAAATTGTCCCCTTTTTGAGGAAATCCAATCTCTGTATCCTGGCTTCAGATTCGTATTGAGAAAGAGGCAGAAAAAGCCAAACTTCCACTTAACTCGGGTAGTCTGTGTATATTGCAATGTGTGGAGAGACAGAAATATGCTTGCCACAACAGGAGGCTGATAAAATCAATAGTCCCATCCTTAACGTTAGAAAGTCATAAGTTGAAATATTTGGGGAGCAGGAATTAAACATGCACAGCTCTTTCGAATTATGGGTATTTTAACCTTTTTTCTTATAGTCTTTATTCATATATACATCAAGCCTTGAAGCCAAATTCAGTAGGAAGTAGCTTGTGATCCTGAGACAAGTAGCTCCGGCTGGTTTCTTTTTAAAAGAAAGAAGAAGCAAGAAGTGTGTACAGACAGGCTTTGCAAAATGTATCTTTCCGTGGTAAAAAATCATGCACTGTAATAACGGCAGCAAGAATATCACCTTTTCTTCTCACCTCTGTTTCACAAATCCTATGTGTGAGCTTCTTTTCTCTCCTGCCTCTAACACAGCCTCCTAATTTAGCAAACCTTTCATTTATGAATGGGGTCTGAGCACAAAGTTCAGCCTATTCCCAAGCTCCTTGAGGGCTCAGAGGCAGTCAAATCTATCTTTAAATGAAAATGATGAACGTAAGACCAATAAGTCCTATATATATTTTTTCCTAATGACATCAACTTCTGTTTTGCCTGCCTTACCTGGAAGTCTGCACACTCCTTGTCTATGAAAGAGCTCATACTTCATTCAGCAACCTCAGAGTTTGATTTAGGATGTGGATTTTACTGCTGCCTATTTTTATAGCAGAGGTTTATATATACGTGTCTCTACAGTTCAGTGAGGTTAGAGGTGTGTCATCCTGTAGAAGCATTAGTGCTTTCTATTCTCTCTAATTTCACTGGAAAGGCCTTACAACTTGTTTTGAAATTTTCCCATTATTTAAAGGACATTTGATGCTTTAATGAATACATCCGTATTTCACAAACACCTCAGCATCTGACCTGTAGTGTAATACAACATGGAGAGAACATAGCAGGCGGTAGTCCCTTTCCCCAGATTACCCCGGGAACTAGAGAGGAGCTGCACAGTATTGCTGCCTGTCTTTTACATCTCAGCCGGACCCATCTTTGTTACCGGGTCTTCTATTGAGAAGTCACAATTCTTGCAGTGAATGATAAAATAGGGACTGGTTCCTTTTACAGTAAGACTTTTAAAAGTCTTTAGGATTATACTCAGCTGTACGCAAATGAGCTCACATGGAGATTACAGTGCTAGCAAGGAGAGATAACGGGGACAGCGTTATAGGTCTTTGTGGGCTTTGAAAATTGTGACTTGACTATAATATTACGCAGTCCTTAAAATGCATTAAAAATGAATAGTCTAAGGGCAGTCCGTTACATACTCAGAAAGATTCAGTGTCTTCAAAATTATAGTGTTAGGCATGTTTATCCAAACCGGTGATCTGATGGGATAACTGGATGAAAATTCCTTAAGTGCTCTATAATGGCTGTGGCTTGCAGAGTAAATCATACACATTTCACAGCTAAAATTAAATCCAGCTTATGTTGCTACAGAAACTACTCCTATGTAGTTTTGGGGGAGGTGTGTTCCCCATTATCATGCTTAAATCCAGACATGAATAACAACCTATAAAATACAGAAATGCCACCCCAATGCAACTCTGAGTATTTTGAAGCTGCTGCATTTGATAGCTAATTTAAATATTGTAACCCTTAATTATTTTATTTATATTGTATTTTTTTACAAAATACGTAAAGCAATAGTTAAGTCTGATAGTGATGCAGCTGGAAAATTGTGAAGATTAGAACCCTGACCCTGGAATTTTCTTGTGGATCTGCAGCAGGATATAGTGTTGTGATGCTCAGTTGCATACTGTCATTTTGGAACATGGAGCTGCAGATGAGGTACCTCTGCTCCCTGCAAGGCGTCGGGAGAATTAAGACAGTCTCAGAATCGTGACATAAAACAGAGGGTGTGACTGAGCAGCTATAGGAGTAGGTTTGAAATCCTCTTGGGGACTCAGTCACATGAGTGTGGAGTGGTTGTATGGAGTCAAATGAAGATTCATGCCCGGAACAATTTTCTGAACCTGCCTCTTCAAAAAGGGGAAGAAGAGGCCTCACTTTTCTTTGGAAAATTGGCAGCTGGAGAAGCTTTGTTTTTGAAATAAAGCCTATATTTGCAGACCCCATTGCCAGGACCCTTTATGCCTTATATCTTATGGCTCTTTAGGCACAATGTGTAGGGAAGGCTAGGAACAGGAAGCAGAACCAGACATCTCTTTCTTATAAACCCAGGGTAGTTCCTGCACTTTCTTTCTTTCACGCAATGACCCTTGTCTTTGTTTCCACAGCACGGCTCTGTGCTGCAGGGAAGGGTAGGAAGTGTGTTTCTGCTGCCTTACTGATTCAGCTGTGTTTAAACAGAAGGGTAAGCACCTTTAGCTGAAGGAAGATCAAATCTGTCGTATTCTAAAGAAGTTCCATAAACCACTGAACTGCTCGATAAAACTGAGCCAGCATCCTTCCCTGCATTTCTTAAGAAGCTCTATTTTGCATACAGTATTATGTGTCATCAGCAGCTCTTAAGGCTGCTCTGAGAAAACCTACTGAAGAGCATTTAGAAATCTATCTCATAGAAGCGATAACCTTGAGGATCCTTCCTGGGCTCTGATATCACAGAATCACAGAAATGTTGAGGTTGGAAGGGACCTTTAGTCCAACCCTCCTGCTCAGGCAAGGTCACCAAGAGCAGGCTGCTCAGGCACTGTCTGTGACATGAGCAGAGGTTTATTAAGGTGTTAACAGTTCTGTCTTCATGTAGAAACAGGACATTTACATTTCACAGGAAAAAAAGTATCACTTTTCTGAGGAGCCATTCAAGGCTTTTGAGGATTAAATTTTTAGCCTTAGATCTGTACTCAGGCATTGTCTGGGCATAGCCTCACTTTTGGTAGTTTGCTCTAGTGTATGTAATTTTTCAGAGCAGATATAATGGATATCCAGAAGATTAATCTCTGTGGACCCTAAGGGGTATTCTGTGGGCTGAAAACAATTCAGCTTAACAGGGAGGGGTCCTACTGGTATCAGTTCATCAGATGTCACAGGCTGTTGCAGCCTGTAGGGAAGGATTTCATCCCTTGAATTAGGTATACAGACATTCTGATGGAAGGCTACACTGGTGAGGACTGAAACAACGAATGAAGATGATCTTTTGGAATATTTCTACATTAAATATCTGCCAGGGGAAAGGGGAGATGTGACTTGTTGTGGATGTTACCCTGAAGCAGAGTGGAGGATTTAATGGATGCTTTTCTTTCACCCTGGGAAAAGTCCAACTCTGCTCTTTTTTTTTCCCTGCTGTACAGATTCGTATAATCTTAGTTCTTTAGATGCTAGCCCACTCAGCACTTCTTTTACTTTAAAGATGGCCTGTCTGGTGCTTATTCTGCCTTTCAACAGTACAAGTTTAAAATTTCAAAAAGATTGGATGGCAGGAGTAGCAAATATAGCGATTACATAAAATGCAAAAGCTGAAGTTCCCTGCACCTTGTAATTTGGCCATTTCCAAAGCAGTTAGATAAGAATCCCTGTAACGCAGTGCTGGACTTCTGAGTACAATATTATTTTTGTTAGCTGTGGTTTCACCCTGTGGCACCAGTAGCAATCATTTTAACATACTCATTTCCTGAACACGTACTCCCCGTAATGCAGTCAATAGGAGAAGCAGGTTAGTGAAACAACTGTTAATTTTCAACCATGAATGAATACTCTATCCTACTTGGTAGATTTTTTTTCCCCCTGCAAGTTCAATAAATATTTATGTCAGCCCTGCTGTCAAGTAGCACTCTCAGTAACAGACAGGTGTAAATTAAGATACTTTCCTTGGCAGTAATGGAAAGCTAATAGTGCAATGCCATATGCAAGCCTCGGAGAAGATTTGCCTTATAATTATCATAAGAGGTTGAACTGCAGCTCTAAGAGTAATAAAACACAGGGGCAGACTGTGGTACCACCAGGTGAATAGAGGTAACACTGAGACAACATAAAGAAATCAGGTTCCCTTCCTCAGTAGTGCTGTTTCACAGGGGCAGCTGCAACTGAACTTCAAGCAAAGAAGGCAGAAAAGTTGGGAGATGGTGCTGCAGCCTACGACTTGCTCAGAGAGATGTTCATCCAGCAATATGTCCTTGCAGAGCTGTGCAGCTGTAGTTGTGCTTACCCCTCAGAAGGTCCAAGCACAGACAGATGTGTGCTAGTAGACAGAAACTGGAAGAAAACTGCTACACATTCAACCAGACCTGTTTTTTCCCTTCCATTCATCCCTCAACTTCTCTCAGGCTTTACTGTTGTATCCTCAGTAAAATGGGCAGATGGAGAATTAATGCACCTTTTTGCAGCTACAGTTCAAGAAAGAGATCTTGGAATCATTGACAGATCTCTGAAATTATTGTTTCTATGTGCAGCAGCAGCTAAAAAAGCTAACAAAATATTGGACATCAGCAGCAAGGGTATTGAGAACAAGGCAGACATCAACATTTTGCCACGGTATAAAACCTTTGAGAAACCCAGCTTCAGTGCTGTGTGCAGTTCTAGTCTCTGCATCTCAAGAAAGATGTGGTGGAGTTAGAGAAGCTACAGAGAGGGGCAAATAAAATTAAGGTGGTGGGGCAATGCTTTACGCAGAGAGACTGAAAAGCTGGGAGTTTCCATGAAGGGAATGGATATAGGGAATACAGAACCATTATTCACCAAATCCCACATGACCAGAAATAGGCTGGACACAATGAAACTAGTAGATCAGTTTAAAACAAATAAAGAAAGTACTTCTCCACACTTGGTTGTGGAGTTTGTGAACTTCACAGAATGACATCTCACTTAATTGCTGAGGTTGGAAGGGGCCTCTGGAGATGTACAGGCAGTGGAAGCAGGGATGGGTGGCCTGGGGAGAATACAGGGATGCAGTCTGAGTGTGTAGGGATGGCATCAGGAAAGCCAAAGCTGAGATGGAACTGAACTTGGCAAGGGATGTGAAAAACAACAAGAAGAGGTTCTACAGGTACATTAGTCCGAAGAGACAGGCCAAGGAGAGTGTACCCCCTCTGATAAATGAGAAGGGTGAATTAGCTTCATTGGACATGGAAAAGGCCAAGGTACTCAACAAGTTCTTTGCCTCGGTCTTCACCGTCAGTCAGGCTTCCCATGTCTGTCACGTCCCAGAACATCTTGACGGGGGTCGGGGGAGTAAAATTCTCCCCACTGTAAGAGAAGAACAAGTCCCCGACTGCCTCGTGAGACTGAACATCTACAACTCTATGGGGCTGGATGACATGTATCCCAGGGTCCTGAAGGAACTGACTGATGTGGTTGTCAAGCCACTCTCCATCTTATTTGAAAAGTCATGGCTGTCAGGCGAAGTTCCCAGTGACTGGAAAAAGGGAAACATCACACCCATTTTCAAGAAAGGGAGAAAGGAAGACCCAGGGAACTACAGGCCAGTGAGCCTCACGTCTGTGCCTGGGAAGATCACGGAACAGATCCTTCTGGAATCTATGTTAAGGCACATGCAAGATGAGGAGGTGATCCGAGACAGCCACCATGGCTTCACCAAGGGCAGGTCTTGCATGACCAGCCTGGTGGCCTTCTATGATGGAGTGATGGCATCAGTGAATAAAGGGAGGGGAACGGATGTCATCTATCTGGACTTCTGCAAGGCCTTTGACATGGTCCCGCACCACATCCTTCTCTCTAAATTGGAGAGATACGGATTTGAAGGGTGGACTATTCGATGGATAAAGAATTGGCTGGAAGGTCGCAGCCAGAGGGTCGTGGTCAATGGCTTTATGTCCAGGTGGAGGCCGGTGATGAGTGGTGTCCCCCAGGGGTCTGTCTTGGGACTGGTGCTCTTCAACATTTTCATCAACGACACAGACAGCGAGATTGAGTGCACCCTCAGCAAGTTTGCTGATGACACTAAGCTGAGTGGTGCAGTTGATGCACCGGAAGGAAGGGATGCCAT
>JAVKLA010000073.1:20600954-20631594 GCA_034782735.1 Sagittarius serpentarius
AGAGGGAGAGGGAGAGGGGGAGGGAGGAAGGAAGAGAAAGAAAGAAAGAAAGAAAGAAAGAAAGAAAGAAAGAAAGAAAGAAAGAAAGATGTTGCATCTGAGTTTACCCTGCCTCCTTGCTGGGGTATCAGTCACCTTGCTGTGTGAGATGGCGGGAGCAGAAAAGACAGGAAGGCATATGTTGTTCTTCACTATTCCAATTTACTTGATCCGACTGTATAGGAAGAGAAAGCACTTTACATACAATTGCTGCAGCAGAAAAAATGTGGGTGATGGCAAATGAGGAAGGGGAAGGGGGGGGACTTGTTCTGGGAAGGCAGAGGTGCAGATCAGGCTTGGCATCCATAACGGGGAGAGCTGCGGTGTGAGTGATCCTTCTCTCTGTTCCTTCATCATCCCTGGGCTTGTCGGGGCTGTGACTGCACCTTCCTGTTCTCCCTTCTCTGTTCTCACCATGTATGGGAGGTTTCACATGTCTTGGATATGGTTACGTACTGCACCTGGCTCTGCCCAGCTCTCAAGGTTGCATTCCCATAGTGACTGTCAAGTGACATCTGTGCTTTGTGTTGACAGCTCCCGGTCATCCAGAATCATCCTGTGCCTGCATTGTCAAGGCCTCTTTTGCCATCTGATGCTTGTACTGTCAAGGGCCCTGGCTACAAATGACAGGACAATCACTTTCGGCAACAGCGAGCTGTTGGGTCTTTGCTGTGTTGTATTCGCTAATCGATGTTTTTGCTGTTGTAAATGAACGTAATGGTGGGTTTTTCTTGGTGAGACCTAGCAAAGTAGATCAGTATCTGATCCAATGCACAACTGAAAGAAGTGGAAATCTTCCCTTTGTATTAAATGGGTTTTGAATCAGGTTTGTATTGACTTTTTTGAATAAATAATCTGCTGCTGTATACTTCTAAGCGAATGTATGACAAGTCGCTGAACATTATGAAGTTAGAAATAAATAAATATTAAAGTTCAGAGATCTAAAATTATCTTTGGTAGGAGGCTGCTATAGCCTGAAAGGATATTTAGGCACCTGATTACCATAAAATGATCTTTAACCACCAAAACAAAACTTAAGAGGTTTAGGATTATTTTTGGACAACGCTTATTTAAATAAAGATGATAAACAGCATGAAAGTGGCTGTGGTCAGCACAGTTGTGGAACAAGATGTAGTAACTGTAGAGCTCCAAGTCTGGTTTCAGTGCTCATGGAATTGTGGAGTTGGTTCAGAGATGTCCAAGAGAAAGTGTATGAAAAAAACAGAATTTGAACTTAACTGTACATATGAAAAGAGCATTTGAAAACTGGGCAGCTATGAGTCATAAGACCTTCACACCTGTGGGACATCACCTTCACCCACTTAACCTTCTCTTCTTTTCACTGCAGAGAAATCTTAAAGTCTGTACATCATCTGCTTTGTCTGACAAAATGCATCTTACAATCAAATTATGCCTTACATTGGTTTAGATCCAGCTCTTCTGAAGTCTACCATCATCGATATATAAATGTTCAACTCCGTTCCCTTCGCTGCCCTAGTCTTTCTCTACAAGTCGCAAATAAGAATGAATGAAAAATTATTTTGCTTCTTCACCGGGCTTTCACCTCAAGGCTTTCCCTAGAGTGAAACAATGTTTACATATGTTCTGCTTTTTTGTGTTTTTCAAATCTGCTTGAGAACGTGAAGAGAAAGAAAATTTTTTTTAGTGAAAGTACCTGTTGTTCAATGTCTTTGTCACTTTGTCTATGAAGAAAACAATCACAGACCTGTCATCATTCCCTAATTATGCTACTTTATCTCTATGACTTGTCAACTAAGAATATGAAACACTACAGATGCAAAGGTAAAACAGAAATTAAAAGCCTTATATGGCAATTTTTTCCTCTTTTGTTTGTCACTTCTTCTCAACAAGTTGTCCCAAGAACTGCAGTGTCCCTAGAACAAAGTACCTTGAGAAGATAGATGTTATTGTCTCTTCCTTAGGATCTCAATTCATAGCTGGGGACTTTTCCTACAGTGGGAGCAGAGGAGGAAGTAACTTGTGGATGTTTTTTTAATGATCCTAACAAGAAACTTTGAACTCTCTTGACCTGGTTTCCTATCTTGATCAACCAGTATCTCCTAAAACCCATTCTGGGGAGTGCTCACACTCAGACAGTTAACCAGCAGCTGCAGGGTGTTGTTGAATTGTGCCTTGTTGACTTCAGCAAGGTTTCTGGGTAAGCATCGTGTCCTGAAGAGACTAACTTTAGGCTGTCAGTGTAAGGGAACGTGTCACTGCCTTTCAAGAGCAGAGCAGGCTGGGGTGGTGTGTGTCAGGGCTGCTCAAACAGCCTGCTGAAATCAGTAGCCTGTGGCAGACAGTTGTATATAGCTTTTTACACTGTATGTCAAGCTAAAGTCTCCTTAAAATTCATAAGACTGCGTAGTACCAGAGGTGATACTTGGGAAAGAGTAAATATCCAAAGTGAGGACCAGAAGTGAGAGAAAGCAAACTAAAAGAGATGTGGAAACATTAAAAAAAACCCCCACCTTCATCAGAAACAATGTAGCAGAGTCCTGGAAAAGAGTAAGGTAAGGATTTGACATCTAGATATGGGCAGACAGACTCTTTTGAGAAAGGATATTTAGAAAAGTTAGCATTTCTTCTACTATTACTGCACCTGGAGCTACAGGTGTCTTTAACAGTCTGCATCTGGGCCAGGATGAATTAGTCAGTGAAGAATACTGTATTCTCAAGAAAAGCAAAGCAATTGAAACATACAGGTTCCAAAAGAAACTGCAAAAGGAAGGGAAGTTCTTTGGAAGGTTTTTGACTGATGTTAACTTAGCAAGTCAGGCATGAAATCATGCTACTTAGGCAGATTTCACTATCAGATATTTGACTGGAATCAAAGATCTAAAACAATAGATTGAACCTAGGAAAATGAAAATATTAAAAAACACTTAAAAATGCTAGAAAGCAAGAGGTAGATACATTAGACATTGATTAAGGGAACATGAAACTGGAAAGTGGAAAATGTGAGGAAGCTAAATATATCAGAGAAACACTATAGAGCAAATGCCTATAAAGTTGTAAAGTTGTAACAAGAGCATGAAATGGGAAAGGTGCATGGATCCAAACATAGGTTCACAACTGGAAAACATGAAAACAATTGCAAACTGTATTACTGTTTTGCAGGAATATGCAATCAGAACCGGCAAAGTTAAAATGGAACAACCAGCAAGCACAGTGACAGTGCCTGATGTATATTTGTCAAGACAGCAATGCAAACAAGAATGAAGAACAATTCCATATAGAGGCAAAGTGCAGAAGCTGATAGAGGAAAATGTACTCCTTCAGTGGAGATTGGTGAAACTGTTGTGAATTATTAACTGGGAGCTAATGCTTGAGTAAATGTTATATCTGAAAATATTGTAGAATATTGGAATAAGAAACAAAAATACATAGAACAAAACCCACTACAACTGAGGACTCACAGAGAAGACGTAATGACATGAACTTGTACTGAAACCTGTAAGAAAAAGCGGGTCTGTTTATTTACTGTGAACAATGAGCCAATAATGAGTCTAAAAACCAGCAAATCCTCGGTTTGCTTAAAAGAGTAGCAAAAGGTCAGTTGGGTATGAACAAATGTAAATGAAATGTTGAATAAATCAGGATCTCAGAGGAGGCAGGGAGACAAGTATACATGCTTGCAAGGAGTACATTTAAATGTTGACTTACTTTTCTCTGAGATTGCACATCCTATTTAAAACACAATATGGTGTGTATTAAACTTGTGTTTGCTGAACTTAGAATCTCATAAATTTTATCTGATATTGTTAAAAGGATTTGTATGAAATTCTAGATTTCAACATATAGCAGGTCCCAAATCCCCTGAATGGAGTGTCTGGTAGAAAATGCTAACATCACTACAAAGACTGCTAAATGCAGGTTAAGAAGTCTGAAACAAATCCCGTAGTGCTGGACTTGACAGCAGATTTTTTTTACAAAGTGAGCTGGTACTGACTGAACACTCACTGAGCAGACAGATAGGAAAAAGACTTCTCATTCTAGCCAGAAGTGCAACAGAAAATACAGCTTAGGAGGATAAAGTAGAAGAGATCAGAATATCCCACATATAGAAGATATATCTCACTCATGCTCTGGATACAGTGGTTTGTAGATGCAGTTTGTATACATGAGGGCATTGCATGGACCTACAAGGCTGCAGCTGGCAGGAAGATTGCTCCTTGGTCTTATGTGAGCTCCTGTATTTTGAGCAATTTACTTTAGGACAAGAGGGAACAGCTGCAATTTATTCCTTTGGAAAGAGGAAAATGAAGGAGGAAGAGAAAGAGTCAAAGCGTCTGAAAGTAAACTGGAAATGACAGATTTTGCTGAGCCACTAATAGACAGGATTGAAGCTGCAAGTAGATGGAAATTGGGACCGTTCTCTGCACGGCAATCTGAACACTTAGAGCTCCTGAAAACCCCTCTAAGTACGTGTAATACAGGTAAAGTTGTTATTCATAAGGATTAGGCAGGAATGTAAACTGCCTCATTGCACAGTCTTCTGTTTCAGGGAAAGGGAAGTGCGTGAGTATGCCATTGCCTCTGAGATCGGAGCAGTGCGAGGGGCTCTGAGGCAGCCCGAGCCCAGGGGACGCGGGTTGTCCGCAGGCCGCCGCCGCGCAGGGGAGCCACACACACTGGGCAGCGGCGTGCGCCAAAAAACCTCTTTCTAGCCGGCAGCTGAATGCGATCACTTTTCTGAGAGACACAAAACACAACGCCCAGGCTTCAAAATATTGTCTGTGTTCTTCAACAAGGCATAACTTTTTGCCAGCTTGAAAGGAAGTTTCTGTTGATAGCAAAGCAACACGGGAAATTGTACAAACTGCAGTAAAGCTTCAGTGTAAATCCATTGTAATCATAATTGCTGCTGTTACTATTAGTAGCATGCTACAAACAAACAAGGACATGTGTTTGCGTCTGTGTTTGCCTATATATGTTTATGTATATTTATACATCTTACTTTTTTATCCCTACAAAAGTATGCTAATAAAAGTTTAAATACACCCTGAGAAAGAAAATCTCCCCATAGATCCATTTTACTTTGTGACATAACTTTAACAAGATCTTTTCCAGAACCCTTAAGAACTCTACAAAATCTCCGTGGAATTGTTGCTTGCAGAGGATGCTGAGAGGTTGTTAACCAGCACATACATAGCCTCTAAGCCAATAACTTTGGGGCTTTACGATTTTCCTTGGCTGTGCAGCAAAAGGCATATTTCAGCAATTTTTTCTTGCCACAGTCTATCCTACTGGGAAATTTTGTGCAGTGTTTGTACACACCTGTTTGTACGGGCATGGCTTTTTTGTGTGTCTCTGTGGAACAATGCTAGTTCATGGCCAAAGCTGAGAGGAATGGTCTCAAGCGGAAGACTGCAGCATCAGTAATCAGGGCTTTAAATTAAATAGGAGGAAATATATTTGTTGTATTTGATTCATGCCAAGGTCGTGGGTTTGATCACTGTATGGGCCGCCATTGTAAGGACACGAGGGGCAAGTTTGCAATGTTAAACCCTATGGTCTGGTCCAAAGGGAGATAGTAATGGAAATACCTTTAAATTGTTGTAACCCATGATTTGAGTTGCATGTTATAGGAACTGCTATAGCAGGAACCACCTGAACCAGTGGAGGACAAGGCTTAGAAGAAGCAGTGCAAGTGCAGCAGTGACCCGATCTGAGCTGGCCTTGGTGCCCAGTAACTCAATGCAACACACCACCTCTCCTGTCCTGCGTGACCACCATAAAAGATGGAGCCTAAAGTCATAGACTCAGGAGACATTTTGTGGACACTTTACAGACATTTTACAGGGGTGGTCCATAGACTAGGGGAATGATATCTGTGAATTGTATCAAAGGATGGGAAGGGCGCTGGTGGCTAATGATGTATTGGATAGTGTGGGACCCGAGCATGACGTAAATGGTATGGAATAAGGGGTGGAGAATGTGCTGGTTTTGGCTGGGGTAGAGTTAATAGTAGCTGGTATGGGGCTATGCTTTGGATTTGTGCTGAAAACAGTGCTGATAACACCGAGGTGTTTTCATTATTGCTGAGCGGTGCTTACACGGAGCCAAGGCCTTTTCTGCTTCTCACCCCACCCCACCAGCGAGTGGGCTGGGGGTGCACAAGGAGTTGGGAGGGGACACAGCCAGGACAGCTGACCCCAACTGACCCAAGGGATATCCCACAGCATATGATGTCATGCTCAGCTGAGGGAAGAAGAAGGAAGGGGGGGACGTTCTGAGTGATGGCATTTGTCTTCCCAAGTAACTGTTACGTGTGATGGAACCCTGCTTTCCTGGCGATGGCTGAACACCTGCCTGCCGATGGGAAGTGGTGAATGAATTCCTTGTTTTGTTTTGCTTGCGTGCATGGGTTTTGCTTTACCTATTACACTGTTCTTATCTCAACCTATGAGTTTTCTTGCTTACTCTTCCAATTCTCTCCTCTATCCTGACGCAGGAGGAGTGAGCAAGCGGCTGCGTGGTGCTTATTTGCCAGCTGCGGTTAAACCATGACACAGCCACAACGTTATTAATTACTAAAAAATGCTCTGCCAGTCAGTCTGATTGTTAAGTGTAGGTATTTGAGTGTGGGTATTTGAGGAGTATTTGAGATTATGGATCTGACTGCTCTAAAAGTGTTCTGCCTCAGGTATTGGATTTATTCACTTTTAATGATTACTTTTTGGTTTATTACCCCTCAACAATTCCCCTGACACTCTTACTTAATATTCTTTTTAGACATACAGCATGGATCAAACATTAAGGCCTCGAGATATTTTTAAACGGCATCCAGTATTGCAATCCTGTATCTTCAAATTCAGAAAGAAGATGTAATCCACAATAAATAGTGCTCGTGACAGAATGCTTAAAACTGATGTATTTAAAACAGTCTATACAGCATAAACAATATTTCTTTAAATGTTACAAGTTCAAGCCATCTTTTCCCTTTTAAGTAAAGAGAATAGCTGTGAAATATAAACCATCTCTAAAAGTGGGCTGTTTTTTTTAAAAGCAGTTACACATGAAATTGTGAAACAGCAATATTAGAAGCTTACATGATAGCCAGGCAAAAAACCCTGACACTGATGTTTGAGTTGCCATTCAGTGTGTAGAGCTGAAGAGCAAACATTTGCATGTGGAATACCTCGCCTTGAAGATGTGGCAGAGCATTTCATGTGGCTGAATATTGCTGAGAAGAGTTTTAAGTGTGGATTTTGCCTATGATACACCCCAAACTTCAAGTTTGTTTGTTTCCACAGGAGCCTAAAGAGCTCTCAGGTCATCTTTTCTTCTCTTTTGATGCATTTCTTCTCTTGTAACTGTTGGCAGATCTCTCATGTGCTGATGACCTTTTTCATGCAGCAAAGTTGGTCAAGAACAATGTATGAATGTTTTGCTAGGATTTCTCCCTCTGAACATGCTTTCTGTGAGGCCAGATGAAGATCAGTGCTAGTGCAATAGATGATAGGACAGGAATACACATCTGGGGAGAAGGAAGCGTCGTGGAGTTGGTCCACACTTCAGAGTTGGGGAGCTGTGGCCTCAACAGTGGGTTTTCTACTTGAAGCTTATTGCTGCAGCTGTATCACACGTTCTTTGTGAAAGACAGGCAAAGAACAGCCTTCTTAAGAAGGTCTTTCAGCTTTGAAATGTGTTTCTTCCCTCTCATTTCTCTGTTTTAATCATTTACTGCGAGCCCCAAATGGTCCAAAGTTGTTGACTTCAGTCTCATGCTTTGAAGTTCTTCCTTTTAAACTTCTGCTTGGGAAGATGATGGTCTACTTGGGAAGAAGTTGGGTTGGCTGGGGAAAACAATGAATGTCTGTCTGTTGTTTTTTTCTTTTCCACAGGTAGGTAAGTACTGGGGAAACTGATTGTTTGGCAAGATTGTTTAGATGGGTATACCAGCTCAAGAAAATGTTAGTGTATGTACTTAATTTCTACTTTAGAATCTGGCCTTGAATCCTTACATGGAATTGCATCCTTAAGTACAGAACAAGCAAGTACTTAGCTACTCTTCTAAATAGAAATATTTTCCTAAATTGGAATAAATTATTTTCTTTTCAGTTGACAAAGAATTTAGAGAAATGCTTTTTACAATTTTTAAAGGAAGTCAATGTATTTTAATTCCCCTAGAAGTCTAGAAATGTCAACAAGCATGGAAAATAGAATTCCAGACATAAATAGTAAGAAATGTTAGAATTATGTGAAAGTTACATATGGGCTGAGAGACTTTTCATGTCGCGTTTCATCCAACGCAAATTAAAATGAATGAGATATGCAGTAACTCTGCAGCATAGTTTTTGTGAAGTAAATGCTGACAGATTCTTAACTGGAGTGGCACAACCTTAATGTGACTGTGGTGTTACTGAATATGCCACTAACATGTGGTAGAGGTTTGGTACATCTTTAAACAAGTCAGGAAAAAGAAAGCCTCTCATTTTTCTCTGTTCTAATTATCCTCGTTCCAGTGGATTAGAAAATGGAAAATGTAGAAGTCAAGCTGAAGATGGTTCAGAGCTCAATCGCCTGCCAAGTTAAGTCTGACAAATGGCAAGTGTGTGTAATTAATACTGTCATCTTTCCCTAGACCAAAGGGCGACTGCAGTAACTATAGATTGTAATTGTCATCATTGTCACACAAAATGTGCTATTATTAAGTTCAGGCTGAATTTTATTGCTGAGAATGCTCATAAATTGAATGGTCAGTCATTTAAATTACCAAGTAGAGAGCTCTGTGGTTTGCTCTAAAGCTACTTTCTAAGGCAATGTATTTGACTTTAGACCTCTGGAAACTAGCTACATTCCTTAAAGAGATGTTAGACAGTTTGTTACCTATAAGAGAGGATGCTCTGACAGATGCACTGCATTCCGTTCATGTTTTAATCATCCCTACACTCTAATTTATAATTTTTTTGTGGAAAGGCAAGTACTGCATATGCTATGTTGGCAACTTAAAAATTAGGAGTCATTATCTTGTTAGTGCAGCAGAGAGAATGAGTGAGGATGGTTTTGAAATATGGATGAATAAAGTGTAGTTGTTTAAGAAGAAAAGATGAAAGGGGTTGAAAAGAAAGTGATGCATTCAAAAGAGAGAATCTTGAGATCAAGGAGTTCCCCAGCAGGATCTGAAGTCTTTCATTCTAGGGATAAGAACAGCAACGTAATTTCAGCCTCTTTGCAAGGGAATCTTGGTAGAGTTCCAACTAGGCCTGTGGTATCAGAACACCAGCAGAAAAGGACCTGCAACATGCTGCCATCACCATCAAAAAGGTGTCTTTATCTTGCTGCTTCTATTCCCTATGTCAGCACGAGGCTGCTGGTACATCAGATGTGGTTGTCACATCTGTACTTGCTGCACTGCTACAAGAAGAAGGCTACTGTGCCAAGTCACAGGGGAATGCACAGGAGCTAGTGATGGTTCAGGATTTCCACATATTGTGAAGATGCTCAGGTTGCCTCACTGCACTACAGACTTTCTCAGCCAAGAGGATATTTCCCTAGAACACAGGGTTGATCTCGGGGGAGTTGCGCCATAGGGCGGTCTGGCAATGGCCACGTTGCCAGCACATGTAGCCAAATGCAACATAGCGTTACAGGGCTGCGATCCCACGGCCGCCTTGGGCACTGGAACGATCCCTTCCTCCAGACCTGTGGCCACACTGCTTGCTGTCAGATTAGGCTGACATTGAGTCAGGCCTGCTTAATCTTACTTAATCCTTGTTGCTGTTTCTAGTTTCATTTCCTAAAGTGAAAAACCGACAAGATATATATATATACACACACTTACATGCATACATATAGATACTCTCACAATATATTTGGGCTATCTTACTCTATTGATAAAATCCTGAAGTACTGTTTCTGTATTAACAAAACAGCTAGGGTCATTGTGACCTGTGGGATTCCTGGCTATATCTGAGCAGTTTGCTCTTACCCTGCTCAGCCATCATCAGCAATCCCAGATCATCATTGTACAAGTTTGTGTACTGCTAGACACTACTCCCTTTCTACCCAAATACCAAGACCCCTAATGCCTTTTTTCAAGAGCAATCCATTACAGATACTACTAATAATGTAGTATGGGTAGTAGCACCAGTTTGGCCTTGGGCCATAGTTACTTTCTACTTTTGCTGTTAGTCACTGATGCTTCTACCTATTAACGATGTTAATTGAGCTGTGATCTCCTTTGCTATTCTGGGAGATTAATTCTGTTTTCCTGGCTTCTGAGGCTTTCTGTTGGATTTTTGGAGAGAAAGGGAGCTATTTAGGTGTTTGTAGACTGCTCAGTGACTGCATGTCTGAAGGCATGAAGAGTAGGTGCTGATATGTTTTAAAAAGCCTGGGTGTTTCTGTCATCATCTCTATACGTAGGAACTGGTACAACAGTTGCTACTGTAGAGAGATATCCTGGATGGGTGGGAAATTAAGATGTGGAGAGAAACAGGATCACTGCATCCATCCTTTGAAGTGGGAAGGTGGGAGGGGGAAGGCTGTTAGCTGCGGATAACGAATAGACTATATCCAGATAAATGTATTCTAGTTTGTTTTGCAGAAATAGTAGAAGGATGTTGTGTATCTATTTAAGGGTTGAATGGTATTTATTGAATACATTTATCCAAGTTGTACAAAATTATTTAAAAATCATAGTATGTTGCTCCCTGAATAAAAAAGAAGTTAAGTAAGTATGAGGCAGGAGATATGCTGTGCTGTGGAACTAAGGCATAGCTAAATAAAAGAGAGCTGAGAGAGCTGAGAAATACTTTTAAGGGATCCCCTTGAAAGGTGTTCTTTCTCCATCACTTTGTGGTTGAATATCATGGGATAATCCTGTATTTAGATTAATTGAAATGGTGGACTTAGCAATGATTTGGTTTTTATCTTTTTAAAATTATAATATTAAGTATTATATCTCTTGAGAATATTAAGTATAACTGATCTTCTCCTTCCTGGGTGAGTGGACTAACAACTAGGACTCTCTCTGTTGCTTATGCAAAGCATGGTAATTATTCTGTGTAAGATGAAGCACCATCTGGGGGAAGGAGAGTGAGAGCCTCACTACAGAACGAAAACTCTTAACTGGTTGATAAAAGATTTTTTTTTTCCTTGGCTAAAGGAGAGATTTGAACCCAGATCACCCTCAGTTAGGGAAATAACCAGTACTGAAAGAGCTTGGTCAGGAAGGGCAGATTCAAATCAGTCTTGTTTTAAATGAAAAATTTTGCCTCATGCTCTCTGTTTTTTTCCAAATGCAAGGGAGGACAGAAAACAATATCAAGCAGCTAACTCAGCTCATCTTTCTGATTAGGCACTGCCCCCAGTTTATCTTCATGTTCCTTTACTCACGTAACATTCCAGCACTAACCCGCTTTCCCCAGGACATCTTGCACATGAATGTAAACCATTCCATTCTTCTGGAAAGTCCTGGCAAGAGCTTCCCTTGAAGAGACTGCTGTGCCCCAGAGGGGACCGAGAGGATGCGAACACTTTCTGGACGTGTGTAAAACAGGGAAGCGGCAGGCAGTGGGCTGGAGGGGCCAAAGGCTTGCAGCTGAGCCGGCAACAGTATTGTAGCTATTGCTCATTGCGGAGAGAGGTCCCGACAGTAGAGCTTAATTGTTTTGTTTTGCTGGGTTTGTCATGCCAGTTGTCAGAATAATTCCTTTGTGCATGGCTGAATTGGACATATGTACACAGTACCAGCTTAGCCTTCTGATATCCTGAGGGGGCCTTTCTTACCGCAAATTATTTTGCATTGAACAGAGGGTGACTTGAAGATTGGTCCTTATTTGTCCATATGGTAGCTGTTGTTCTCTTCCAGTGTGAAAGTCTGATGAGGATATTAGACACAGTTGCTCTATACACGCCTAAAAGTATTTCATTCCCTGTGGTTTTCCTATCACTGACTGTTGGAGTCTTATATTCATTGAGAATAATGAGCTCTGGTAGAAGAAAAGGTTTTAAATACATAAAGCAGACTGTATGCTGCTCACACGTATCAAGGTCTGGGTGACATTTCAGACTGTTGCTGGGTATCTTTATTTAAATAAGACTGGAATATAGGAGTCTTGATGCAAGAGGTGCAAAAAAGTCTTTATATATGTTCCAGAAAATGTGGGCCTTAAGATACAAGGTTTTGGTTTTTTTCTTTTTTTTCCCCTTCTGTTTGGAATCCTTATAGAATATTATTTTCCGTGAAGGATTTCTTTTTTCCCTCCAAAGCCTTTCTTAGATGAGCTGGCAAGAGCGGATTTACCTTTCTCTGCATGCCTGTAGGATACTAGAGTTTAAACAACAAATGAAAAAGTGTCACAGTTTTATTTAAGAGCAGTGAAAAGTTTCTGCCTGAATATACACTGTCAGCAGATTTTAAAAGGGTGAAGAGAGGGAACTGCACGATTGCTAGGTTGTTTGTCTAAACTGGAGACTTTAAGCATGAGGGAAATGCTTCAGGATTTGTACTGGGTAGCCAACTGATGTTGCTTTGACAAAACAAGGGCAAGTAAAAACTGCAGATGTGAAAAAACATTTTTTTGAGAGACTTTATTTCTCTTCTTTTGCTGATCCAGGATTCTTTCCAGTCCTTAAGCAGCTGACCATTTTTCAGCTTTTTGAATGCCACTCAGTTCCCACAGGTGAACAAGTAGTTCTCTCTACAATACATCCTACCACAGGCTTTGTTTCCTCCCCTTTCTGTCCCTTTTCTCTATTCTTTCATGGTTTCACTTCAAGTGGTTGTTCTTTTTGTCTCCTCTTATTAATTTTGCATTTTTACATCAGTTTCTTTGACTCCCACAGTGGACCTGATACTAGATGCCTCTTCAAAGTAATTCCTGTTCTGTGTTATTTTAGCCAGATGCTAAAGCTACCCATTAGTGGAAAACATTTTGTTCACTGTATGAGACAAAGAAACTA
This sequence comes from Sagittarius serpentarius, assembly GCA_034782735.1. Lineage (NCBI taxonomy): Eukaryota > Metazoa > Chordata > Aves > Accipitriformes > Sagittariidae > Sagittarius > Sagittarius serpentarius. Next base: position 20,613,930 of record JAVKLA010000073.1, read on the forward strand.
TAGGTTTGTGGGTATGTGTGAGTATGCAATTAAAAGCCATTTCCTATGCTTTATTTGGGGAGATTCAATTAAGGAAGTACAAACAATCAGAATTTTGGCATCTCATAATTTTGCTTCATTTTATAGTCTTTGCATCCTTACTGTTTCCTTCAATTGAAGTTTGCTTTCTGTGGGGATGTTATAATCTTACACACAATGCATATAGGCAGAAATGCAGAAATATGCAGCGTATAATTATTATCAAAGAAACTCAAGTGTCGAATCTTCAGCTTCTTTAAAGAGAAAAAAGCTTTGCAAAGAAAAACAAGATCATGTAAAGATTTAATACATCTCAAAGCCAACACAATTTGGTTTGATACATGACCCTTTTATTCTGCTGCCTTAAAATGTCTCCCTCCTGCCAAAACCATTTGTTACCTTCTTCCTTGGGGAAATATGCAAAGACATGCAGTTATGCTCAGGCCTCCCTCCTGGAAGGTTTTTATTTCAATCCTATCAGCCTCTATTCTCACCAATCATTTTTCTTTTGTTCTCAGTATCCATTCTTTCCAGTAATTCACTTGAGCTACAAGATCTGAGAAAGACTGAGCACCACTGTAATTTAAAGGAAAAGATGTTTTCAGGCTGATGTGGTTTCAAGCAGCTTTTTGTGAGAGAGATTGGTTTGCAACCTCCAGACAATTAAATGCACTGACTGAAGATTATCACCAATTAATCCAAACAGAAACTACTTTTATTTTTGGCAAAAGACATAGAAACCTAACAACTATCATCATTGAATATAGCTTCTTGGTGAGTGACAGTGTAAAGCCCAGCTAGGCAAGCACATAGAAGTCACTTGCAGCAGCTGTGACAATAAGGTGGTGAGCTGTAATGGGAGTGACAGAAACCTGGGGTGAAACACTTACTGGGCTGAAATCCTCAGAGTCAATACCATCAGCTTCAGTAGGGCCAAGATTTCTGCCCAGACGAGGATTCAGCTGACTGCATAGAAGTAGCTGGCACACTCAGTGTTTTGGCCATAGAGTGGAGGAAACACCGCATCTACAATAGGCTTGACAAAAGCTTGGCAGGTGGGACTGGCAAGGATTTTTTTTGCTAGACAAGCAGCCTGGACTGCAGCAGGTCCAAACACCTTCAATTGCAATGAATTTTCCAGCAGCCTTATAGATGAACTTTGTCATTTTGGAAAATCATGTGAATGTGACAGTGCAAGAGGATTAGAAAAGATGAAAGTGATGGGTTTTGTTTTCCTGATTAAGTTTAGACTAGTCATGATGAAATTTTCTAGTGCAAGGGCAATCTGCATTTTCCCTATGGCTGCTGTGGTCTACCTAAGAAGGGAATACCAATTTCCAACAGTGAAAGTCTCTTCTGGCCCTCCCTAATATCACTCCAATATTGTATATTGCTCTGATATATGCCTACTATGAAATCAAGAGTGGTCTGGCTTGACGTTAATTCTGTAGACTTGTATCTGGATGAAATCTCATGATCTCATGAGGAGATACTGCGCAAGATCTTATGCTATAGGTCTCAGAAGGCAAAGGCAGTGATTTTTTTGGCTGGTCTAAGCCAATGGGTTATGGGGAGAGTTAGCAGCATGTTTATTGGTACAGATATTAAACTATAATTAACATCTTTTATAGAATATGTAAGATGTCATCCCCCAGCAGAATAATGACTTCTGCTTGTCACCACAATGAGTGTGTCCTTGTGATGAAAGCTTTCAGCTCTAGATGGGAGCGAGAAAGTAATGATCCTGGATGTTTTTTTAATGTCAAAAGCTTATTAAAGAGTAATGATTAAACTGTGAGAGGAAAACAAGAGTCCACAGGGCAGTCAAGGCAAAACCTTCTTCTCTGAGAAAAAGGTGGGAAAAATAGCTCCTTGCTTCCTTTACTTTCTGACTGTAACCACACAAAGGAAGAGAACAAAGGAAGATTTCTTCAGGAATATTTCAATCTCATCGTGTGGGCCTGACCTCCTGGGCAAGCAGACATGGAAAATCTCGAAGGTGACAGGAGACCTTTTGAATTCTCTCCTACCCAATCCTCCAGATTTCTGAAACATGATGTTTCCACTGTTTTTCTCTTCTTTTGTCATTCAAATTCGTACAGCGGTTCTGTAAAACTGTAGCTCTGGCACTGCCCTGTGTAAATAACGGATAGGGTACAAGTAAGCGGGAAGCAGGCTGGTAGCAAACTGCCTCCACCCAATTTTGCCACCTCTGCAACTCCCTTCAGACCCAGCTTGGTTCAAATTGCAGGCAAGATCATCGAGGTTTTGTCCGTCCTGTATGTATGGGCAGAACCAGAACGTGCAGTAGGCTGGGTTTCCTGACAAGGGAACTGTTCAGCTGGCTCTGGAGAGAAGCCTGGGTACGAACCGTCGGGAACTCCGTGCGGCTGAGTGGGGACTGAGGCTCCAGCAGTGCAACAGGCAGAAACAACCTCCGTGTTGGTGCAGGTGCAGTGTGCTCCTGCCTGTCATCTGTGCAACATGTTCCGAGATCCCCAGGTAAGAAGTACCGTACACACAGAATGCATTACAAACCCAAGGCTGCCTAAAGAACCATAATTCACCTCTGCCTAATTGCAGATTTGGTTTACGGTAGAAAGTAAATCTCCCTCACCGACTTGCAGGTAGAACTCGACAAAATTTTTCCTATGGAAAAAGCTTTTATCCAAAAAAGTAGTTTCCTTGAAATATGAAGATTTTTCATTTTTACAGTTTTCAGCGGAAAAGCCTTCAAGTGTTTTGTTTTGATAATGTTTAAATCTCTTTTATATTTCTCTTTTATATCATAAACTCTAAGCGTACATATATATCACTTCAGAATGTTCTGACAGTTTTGAAATAAAATGCTCTCATTCTTTTTTGAAATGATTCTTTGAGGGGACATAAGGAATTTGCATCTCCCACAAATCTCTAAATTTAAACTTTTGCATTCAGATCTGGGGCAAAAACAAACACTGAAATGTCAGAATTTTATCCATAATAGGAATTCTTTTTTTTTTCCCCAGTTCATTCTGTTTAGATTACCCTGCACAGTATGTGCCTGCCTTCCCTAGTCTGCTTGTGTGTTCAAAAAAATCAATTTGAACTGTCTGAACAGATATCTGCTGCTGGCCCCAGCCTGAAGGTGTTCGGAGCACCCATCACTCAGCCCACAGGGCCTGAGTTACAAATTGATACCTGAGGTCAGCCATGAGAAAGAGTTGGAAAATCACAGCAGAAAAAAAGAAAATAAAAAGACATTGATGTCTCCCTCTTAAAAAAAAAAGCCTTTGTAATTTCATAACTGACTTTTCTTGCCTTCCTTCTTTTTCTTTTGTGCTTGTAAAACAAGACAGATGGGATACCACCCTCTCGCAACGACTGCTGTTTGACAATGTTGGCAACTGATTTCTTTCTACATGTTGCAAAAAACCTCAGCTGTGTTGACCAAGGGACAGATGTCTTATGCTTGTTCTTAAAGAGGACTTACAGGCAGGTTCATGCTGCCTGAACTTCAGTCAGCTCCCAAATTAAGGTGATTTTAGGTGTCTGTCTTAAAGAACAAGTCAGATTCTCTAGTCACTGGCATTACTTACCCTTGGGAAGTGTCATGGGTGAGTGATTTAGATCACTTAAAGAATCACTGTCAAAGATATAAGCAGAAGTGTTCTTTTAATGTGAATTTGGAAAAGTGTGATTTTCGATGGCAAGGTTCACTCAGGGCGTCTGCACCACCACAGGAAGTCAATTAAAACATCTCCTGTGCGTACGAAAGCCTCCTTTCCTGGAAATATTTATGGAGCTTTTAGGCTTCCATTGCACTTCAGATGAACATTCTTGGTTATGCCAGGTCTCTCAGCCCTTTTTATTTTTAATTTTAATTTTGCTGTCTCATTGCTCATAAGGAAAGAAGATAATCGGATGCTAAGGAGGAGGTCATTTAGCGTTTGCCTCTCTTTGGGATGCAGAAATAAGAAACGCTTCTCTACCTCTCGCTATATATCTGACCTTCCTTGTACTGTGTGGGCAAATTATTCATTGTAAACAACTCAGGAGTTTGAACTAGTGTCTACCAGTGCTTCAGCACCGAACTTTGGAAGAAGTCTCCCTGAAGAGGAACAATTAGATATGGTTGGGCTTGGAACTGGCTGTTCACATTTGGGTGGAACTTGGCCAAGTAGTGACAAGAAGAACTACACATCAATGCCTCCTACCTCAACACAGGTGATCTCTTGAACTTTCTTTTAAAGTTTAGCTTCTTGGATCTGATTTTCTTCTGTCAAATAAAGAGAAATCAAGTCTCACTATGTGGCTAGAAGTGCCTGCAGGCTAATTACTGCTGATTAATTCTTGTGAACATAGCTAATGTACTCATAGAAAGGGGAGAGGTTACTTTTAGCAGGTGAGATATGTTGATTTTGGGAGGTTAGAACTGGAAAGAATTGAATAAAGCAAGGCTGTGATTCATGAGTTTGAACAGTAACTATTCTTTTGTTAGTACCACCAGTCCCAAGTTTGGTTAGGAAATAGCTTTCTAGCATTCACAGAGAGGTTTTACCTTCCTGGACAACTGAACCTGCTTTCAGTTTCGGGTTTGTTTTTGTTTTTTTTTTATTCCACTGACATACAAGTCGGTCCTGAAAGCCATACTTGCCTAAACAGACTGCAAAAAACCCCCAAACCCCACCCTCTTGCCTTCTTCCCCAGCCTTGTAAATGAGCCAGACTACCAACTTTGCCTCCAGAGGGTTTCTGTAGTTCAGCTGATTCTTTCTGTCTTTGCACAGCTATTGCCAGCTTGTTCTCATAATTTGCTTGCTTGAAGCAGAACCTAAAATTACAAAAGTTATCTGCTTTTAAGACAATCTTATCAAGGCTGGATCTTGAGGTGTCTGGTGCTGAGCCGCAGATTGCTGTTTGTTCTCAGTACATGGGGCTGTAAATTCACTGAGAGTGACGTGGAAAATGTCTTCTCGAACATGAGCTCCCCGAGTGTCTGCCTGAGGTGTTGTGTATTCCCTGCTGCCAGCATGTTGTCAATAACTTCTGGGAAAGCAGTATAAAAATAATCAAACATACATAGCGAAGCAGAGGAGGGAATGGTACAGTTTTTGCACCTGTGAGTCAAAAATGTGCAAAAGCAATTCCTTGAAGTGATAAGGAAATGCAGACAATCCCATAGCAATGGAGATTTTTTTTTTTTCTTTTTCTCTTCCCCCTCCCCCTGCCCCAGTAAACCCAGGGTCGATAGCTTTGCTTAGCACAGCATTGTGCATATCGACAGCAGAAAACTGTTGTTAGCCCTAAAAAATTGCCTGCTGCAAGGATGAGCTTAATGTGCAATAAACTCAGTGGTGCAGATGGAAATTTAGGATGCCTGAAAACTGGAAGTTAGCTGGAGAGCTGTTTGATGGGAGTATCTGCGTAGACACAGCCAGGACATCTCTCTTGATCTTACCTGACTTTAAAGGTAAGACACTGTAGAGTGCATGTAGCTCCCACTTAGAGATAGGTGGAGCTCCAGCTGCTTGCAATAGTCTTTTGCACGTAGAAATGGGGGAAGTGAGAATAAAAGCCAACTCTCCTTAGGAACTGGCTTTATTTTACAGCTTTCACAGCATTTAAAATAAGATAGTAATAACATACCTAGCAGATGAGATAACTGTTTTCTCTTTCTTCCTTTAACTGCATAAATAACTGACTCTTCTCAATGTGAATTGTTGTGTTACAAAGCTGGAACAGCTTTCTAGGCCTTTCTCCATCATTACACAACAGAAAAATGCAATACCCCAGGCTGACAGAATCTGAGGGAGAATGGTTGCAAAAAAACCTCCTGGCTTTACCAAAGGGAAGGGAGAAAGCAGGGGAGGAAAGTGTTCCTCAGCCACTCTAGATAGGTTTGTAAATATTTACTGGGCTCAGAGCAATCTGTAGCCTGGTAAATTGGTGTTTCAGGGTGTCACAAACAATAATGTACTACATCGTGCACTACAACATGCAGGTGTCCAAAAGCTATTACAGTCCAGCCACTGCCCTTAAATTGTATGAAAGTGATAGTATGGCCTGTATGTGTGTCTGTGAGCGGTACCAGAAAACTTTCTTTTATTTTTCTGCCTTTTTGGTGGAACTATGAAAGAGGTCCCAGCTCTGATAAAATGCTACCAAGAGGCCAAATTAAGTATTCTGCACCCAGGTTCAACAATTAGTCTTGTCAGTAGTAACTCAGAGGGAAAGTAACTGTATATTGAATGTCCTGAAAATTTTTGATAGTTATGTTATCAGAGGCTCCAGCAACAGCTGGATGATACTGTAAAATTTTGTACTGCTCTATGGTATTACAAACTTCTAGCTCTTTAAAGAATATAAATGTTCTCTTTCTCTACCCTAGTTTTGTCAAAATTGGCTTGTTCTTTCTCAAGTCTTTGTCAGAACTTCCTTGCCTGCTTCATTCTGGCTACTATGATAGTACAGCACTACTGTAGGCTGAATAAACTGGTTCCTAAGGCTGCTTTAATGAAAGATTTATTTTATTGCCATTGCATATTATGGTACCTGTTAGTATGTTCTCTTTAGAACAGATTACATAATGAAATCCAGTGATACAATCACGTTAAATAGTACATGCTTCTTAAAGTGGATCATTTTCTTACAATAATTTTCCTTTTGGCCTGGGATGAAATTTTAGAACATATAAATAGTAATATATAGATCTCTTTAGTCCCTGAGAAGATAACTTACAATTAGGGATGAACAAGTATGCTGCCTGTGTTCAAAAAGTGTATAAATCTATCTTGTGTGCACATACTATATATCTAGATGCAGGTATGAAATATTTGCAGCAAACCCCCCTTGGTTCCCTCTTCATTTGCTTCCTAATATATTCAGACAGTTTTTCATTATGTTAGTCAAAATCTGTTCTCTCCAATGGGCAAACAATTCTTTATTACATTAAATCATTTAGGATCATACAGGTTACGTTGGTATGTGAGAATATAAAAGGTAGTAAAGAGTACCAGAAGTTCTGCATCTTCTCTGTGTGGAAGGTAAATCACTTTAGGATTTAACAGCAATTGAAGCTGAATATTTCAAAGCAGCTAAAAGGCCAATGGCACTTATTTCAACAAAATCTTATCATAGCTTTTGTGCTTGAGAAGCCTCCATACATTGATGCTTAAGATTTTATATGGGCAAACAGATAAACAATGTTTGTAATACTAGTGTGAGCTTGTTTCCATGGTCCAGAGACTGCTCACTGATCTGAAAATCGGAAGAAGTGTCTTTTTTTGCAGATTAGCAGCTGCAGCTTTATATGACAAAAATTTAGCAACAGATTAGCTAGTTTATAGTGTGTACAACATAATTACCAATTCCTAGCCAAGTTAGAAAAAAATCAGTGAGGATTTTCTCCCTTAGCATTGTACAAAGTATTCCCGCAGCCTTTGAAAGCTCATCTATGAAAGAATGTAGATGAGGAGATCAGGAGTTGGAACCCTTGCATAACAGCACAAAAGCCTTTATTTATTCATAGTTAAGACAAGAAAGGCATCATCCACAAAAAATGATAGAGAATAATTTAAAGCTGAAAGGGCAGGACTTGCTTGATCCTTACCCTGATGCTTTTTGCAACATTCTCAAGGACGAACCGTGTAAGTCAGTTATTTTTTCCATCTCCCAAAAGAGGCCTTAATGAATTATGTGCCTTGTTTTCACTGAAGTTAATTTGTAACATAAAAAATAACTAGCAATTATCATGAAACATTAACAATGATCTTGTTAAACAAAAATTAAAGCTTCTATTGAAATTGAGTTCCTACAGAGGTTTGGGGAGGAAAAGCAAAAAGTAGGAATAGAAAGAAAAAATACCAGCCACTAGTGTCCAAAAGAGACAAGAAGGTGGCAACAGTGCTAAATATCTTGATTGAAGGGGGAAGTAGTTCTTGAGGCTTAAGGTTTGTCCAAGACCTTGAAATGCCACCTTCAAAAAGATGATTTTCTCTCCTAACGGATCCAAATATGCTATGTACAAATCAAACAAGTGAAAAAAAAAACCCCAAACATGAAAGAGCTGACACGTTTGTATTTATTGCTCAAGTGTCAGCACTTGTTTTGTTACTTGTCAGTAGCAGGGTTTCTGCCTGCTTTCTTCCCTATCCTGTTTGAGCCAATATCTGTTCCACTATCCCGTTTGTCTTTTTTGGGAATGTTTTCGTCTGCCACACCTTGTCTAGGTTACACCAAAACTAGTGTTGCACAGACATCCATGGGCAGAGTGTTTGTGAAAAACTGTAATTATTGGGAACTTGGCATAAAATAATACTTGCATGGGAAATCAAATCTCTTGAACAGGATGGTCATTGCTGTCTGGGTGGCAATTGGAGTCTGTAGTGAGAGTCACAGATGAGACTGCCCAAAGTGCTCTTCTGCTCAGTTCTTATAACCTAGCTGGACTGTGGTCTTACATGACCACTCCAGCACATGTACCATCCATTGTCAGACATTATCACAGAATCACAGAACTGAATTATCTCCAACTCTCATTTACAAAACTAACTGTTTCTGCATTTGCAGGAACTGTTTCTACTGAGTATTTGCAAGTATCTTATCTATGTCAGTTCTGCAGCAGGAACGACCCGGAAGGGCCAGATTCTGCACCCAGGTTGTTTTAAAAACAAAATTGGTCTTGACACAGCAGGAACTGCCTTGGGGGGAAATCTTCAGGACTCTGTCAAATCCCTACTTGAAGATCTCCTGCAAGAGTTCGTCAAATGCTTTGTGGTGAAGGTGGCGATGAGCTGGGTCCGTGACATTTTCTCAGCCCAGTCCATTGTCTCAAGCCAGCTGAGGGTCTTGTCTATGCAGGGACATGCTGAGGAGTTCCTGGACCACTCCACCCAGGGAGTTAGACTTTAGTAGGGACAGTTCTGATACCCAGCTACACCGCAATTATAACTAAGGGATAAACCTGAGTTCTGTCCTTCTACCTCGCTTGCAGTATCAGGTCCACTGCTGCTGCCACAAGCGGCTTTCTGGGTTTTTCCTTCAATCTGTTTTGTTCAGACTCTAACACAGCCTATCTTAATGGTCAGCACAGGTGACTTGCCTGCCACTCTCACAGTGATTTACTATTTGATCTATGAAACTGAAGAGAAACTGTGGTTTGCTTTGGGCAAGCAACATCAGCCTGTCAGTTGATATCTTAGAAATAATGTTTTCAGTTATTTTTTAGTTCCTTCAGTTTTGAGGAAGGGGTAAAAAAGCTCCATTGTGAATGCTTATAGATTACTTTGATCTCTATGTCACACACAGGAGTAGTGAAAGTGATCCCCAGCTTGCCAGCATGGTCAACGTTGCCATGAATCAGAGTCTCAACCTGAGGATGTTATTAAGTATCTTCAGACTTAGAAGAAAAAATATTTGTAGACTTCATTTTACGGAAAAAGAATTTCTTCTGGCTTATGAGAAGTAAGTCAGCTATAACGTTTGTGCTTTGATACTCTGTGGTAACGGACGCAGACACTTGCTTCAGGAGCAGATCTAGGCTGGGGACGGCTGAGAAGATTGTAAACATCCTGTGGTTGCCCAATGTTGAGAAAGCCCACCATCAAATTGCTCTTAGCATTTGCTAGCATTTAAAATGTTGGCACAAACCAGTTCCCCTCCAAAGAGCTGGTTCTCAAAGGCTCCATCCTCAGTGATGGACAGCCAGCCCAGACTGTGGCTGGAGGACAAAGGCAGTGTTTATCTAAATTATGCTTCAATGGAAGGAAGTGTTTCTTTAAGATACTTTATAGGACAACAGTCACATGGAGCCTGACAGTCCTCTTTTCCTCAGCCAGACCCCTCTGCTGATCATTATTTCAGTCCTATTTCCCCAGGAAATTCTCCTATTTTTCTACTGGTGTTCTTTGGTTTGGTGTCAGTCTCTTTGTTGTGTCAGAATGATACAAAGCAGACTTGGCAAGACAAAAAAATCTGCTTCTTACTCTGTGTGTGTGTATGTGTGTGTACATGTGTGTGCATTACTGGAAAAAAATGTTTATTACTCTGCCACTGGCATAAAGAGGATCTATCCTCATGTATTGACTTTATTGTTTCCTAAGCTTTTTGGAGAGAATAAATGTTTACATCTGACAACATGACCCAGCATCAGCATAAGTCTCCAATTTGGGCAAAAATCTGCTATTGTTTATATGCTATTTGTGCCAAATTTTAAAATAATTCTTTTAACAGGATTTGCCTTTCAACTAGGAACTGAGGAGAGAGTTGAGGAAGATTTTGATTAGAAAACATCTTAAATATTTTCAAACTGAGAGCCAGTGTGTGATATCCGTGACCACCTGCTCAGTATTTGTAGCAATTAGAAATTTCACCATAATTAGGACTCATTATTACTTATGCCCAAATTGTCGGGCAAAGCCACCTCTACTTCTGCGAATATTTATTGCTTTGGATGAATCTAAAACTATTTCATAAATAAGAACTTTATGAAGGATGCTCATTTTGTTGTAGGATTGCATATCTATATCTTACATTGGCCTTGCTTCTTGTTTGGAAGAATGAGACCTTCAAAGAGAACATAAATGATCATGTGACAAATAGTGAAATATCGTGCTCTCGCACCTCTCCTCATTTCCCCAGTTCCTTCTCAGGGACCTCATGTCCCCTTTCTCATTTATCAGTACAGGCATTATGTGAAAAGTGTGAGAGATGAGAGTATGTGAGAGTTTATAGACATTGATGGAAACTCATAAATATCAGGGGGTCAAAAATACTAAATTTCAATAGTCATTTGGAGTCTGAGTGAGTACTTCTTTTGCAATATTTATCCAGCTTTGAGAGGACTGTCTGACAGATTAAAAAACCCAAACCAAAACAAAACCCCCAAGAAAAATAGCTTATATGGCATTAAACCCTGGTAACATTTCAGTAATGTAGGTTTGGCAGTGCCTAGCTTATTTTCCCCAAGGAGGCTTTGTATTAAATAATCAGCTTGTTAAAAGAATGCCATTTCCATTCTTCTTGGCTCTGCTTCCCTATTGTATACTTTAAAAAGCAGAAGGGTCATTTTCTGTATGCAAACTTGAGGAATTCTTCTAATTTTAATGGGATTCTGAAAGTACTCCTGAGGGTGGATTTGAACCCATACTCACTTGTGGAATGAGCTCTGGAGTTGTTTTCTTCTGCTTTCAAAGGAGTTACTGTTCGGAGTGTAGGGTTTAATGCAAAATCTTGTGGGAAGACTCGTAACTCACTCTGATTTTCCTGTTGATTTCTCCGATATGCTCACTGAAATCCTATGTGAGAACATGGCTAGTAAAGAGAGAATTGCATAAAGTTCAAACTTTCAAAAAAATGTCTCATCTAAAGGAAAATATTTAAAAGGCAGAATGTCAGCAGTGCTGGAGAATAGTTCTTATTTACAGAAACATAGGAAATGACTGTTTAAGTTGCATTACATGGCCCCACCACCGACATCCCTGAGTAACAGGACTATGGGACAGGAGAAATGAGGACCAGTTTGAGTCCTGGGGGTTGGCCAACCCTTGAATTCTGTAGAGACTACTTACCACATTGCCAGCGGATAGAAAGAGGCGATTTGTTTGTGGTTTGTTTCGTCTTTGTTAGGGTTTTTTTTGTAGAGGGCATCCATCAAAATACAACTTTCAGACACTTCCAGCCTGAGCCCTGTTTTTTAGCGATCTAAGATTAGATTTGGTATTTGAATATCCTTCCCATCACTAAATGTGTTAGAGGGAGGGAACAGAGAAAAGGACGGATAGTATTTTTAATGAAGCTGAATATCTTGAAAGTCTCAGTTTGTTAATATATGTTTTGTTATACCAAAAATTAATGATTGCTAACAAACATCCTATGTAGCTTTCACTTTTATAATGCAGACTGTTACCTTTTGATGGATGTTTATTAGGAGCTGTTCCTGTTTCGGTGCAGCTGATACTTTAGCCAGTGGTACCCCCGTTCCCTTGAAGGAAGTGCTGCCATTATTGGCCAAACAAAACTCAAACCAAACTTAGTCTTTTTCCTACAAAGTTACAATGCTTTCTGTATATAATGTAGACCACGGCTGTGCCGAACTAGCTTTGCTCTAGTCCTCTCTAGACTAGGACTGGGAAGACAATTTCTTTATTCCTGGCTTTATAACTAATAATTTTCTTTCTGCTTAATTTCTGGGAGTTGGAGCTCTCATTGCTCCTTCGACTGTCCAGTGAAGGAAAAGCATCCGGCAAATCCAGCACAGTGAATATTTTGATGTTCATTGTTTTGCTGTGTCTAACGTAGGCCAAGGACTGTGATCAACAGAGAACTATGTCAGAGTCTAGGCTCCTACCTATGAGTAACACCCTGGCCATGCGAGATGAGGAAAGAAGGTGCCTTACCTTGTTCTCTTCGAGGAGGGAGTGGACAAAGTCCTCTTGCACGGGAGACAGCGATTCCCACGCCTGCAGGAATTCACGGGAAGCCTGTGCCCCACACAGCATGGGGCCAGTCAGCAGCAACCCGCTTCTGCTCAGTTCCTGCAGCTGCTCTGAAGCAAGTTTTCTCGTTGCTCTGGGAAGCAGCTTTGCTCTTGGGAAGGCAGTGGCTCAGGACCCAGCTTGTTCCACAGCTTCGGCAAGATTTCGGTGGGAAGAACTTCACTGATCAGCTGTACGTTATCTGTCCCCAACACGGCAGCTCCTCCTGGCATTCTGACTGTGTTTGTTTTGCCTGTGAACAGCACTAAGTGCTGGCCGATGTAAACAATATTGAGACAGAGGAACCACTGCATACGACCAGACTTCAAGCATTACTTTGAGAAAGGAAGCAAAAAAACTAAAATCACATCTGTTTGCTAAATGACATTCCTGAGGTTTACATAGTCTGTATCTAGAGTCTTAGCTTAAACAGTCTGGTGTTTAGAAGTGCTGTGAACCTGTGCATTTCATTAAACCTGGCTAAGATGAAGAGCCTAACATGGTGGTAGCAGGGGACAAGGTCTCACACCTTATACCTAATGACAGATTTAGGAGCACAGACTTAGACAGCTCAATCTGTAGAGCTCAGACCATTTGTACAACTTCAGACCGTGCCATAGTGACTGAGTCTACACTATGGAGTTCTAGGGATATGGAGAAGAAAACATGTCCTGTAAATACCTGATTTTACTTACAAAATGGAAAAAACTTTTCTTAAAAAAAATACAGTTTATGGACAGGTTGTAACTACAGTAACAAAATGCTTTGCTAGCATGTATGACATTTCCAGTAATGGTCCCTGCTGCTGTGGCAGTGGTGGACACAGACAGATACGATACTGTAGTATAGCCAAGCAAAGGGTCACTTGTGGGTACTGGTTTGCTCATAGATCTAAAATAGTGTAAGAAACTGGACCAAAGAATTTCAGACTATCTTTATATTTGGTAATACCTTTTTCTGAAGGAAAGTCTTTTAAATATTATCTAGGACGTTGGTGATATCTGCAAAGATAGCTATAACAGAATTACACAGACTGGCTCTTGGAGAACAGCGTATGGAAAAGCTCCTCAGAAGAAATAGTTAGGAATGTTTAGAATGTGAGGTCCGAATTTTTTTTTGTGAAGAGATTTATTTTCATTTTTTCTATTACATACACTTACACATATGCCTCCATGTTATCTTGTAGTAATATTATACCTACCAGGTGTTGCTCAAGAGGTATTTCTATCAACCAGTTATAACTCTAGGTGTACCATATATGTGACTGATACTTCTGACAATGTAAAGGTTTGTTTTATTGGTGTCCTGAGGACAATACACACTCCACTTCTTATGCATACTTTAGTTCCTTTAATATACTCCATCATTTATGTCCAACATACTAATGAAACAGACTCTTACCATTTAATAAGTTGTGATTTAGTGAGATTTATCCTTCTGAAGAAGGTTCACTGTGAAGCTAATGTGAAGTTGAGGGTCCAAGTCATAGAGACACCCCTTTTAATAAAAAAACTAGATAAAAACTTCTGCCAGTCAGAGCACCAGAGCACACTTCTGATCACAGAGGGGTGAAAGATCCATACAAGCAACAAACCATGCAAGCAACTAGTGTCTGCGTTACTGCATAGTCTACTCCGAGAAGAAACAAGCAGACAAGAAAGGATAACACTTATTGCATACTGTCTTGAGGGCTTCCTCTGAGTTACAACCACTGTTACCATTTCTTTTACACTCATTTCCCTTATTTAGGAACATGACAAATTCATATTGACATCACTTTCCTTTCCCACACATGTACTGCAGATCTTATGATGTCTGTTATCGCTAGATTCATCCACACCGTTACATCGTTAGGATTTGTGTTCGTATTATTTCAGTATTATATGTGATCTTTTGTTGAGCTTTTATTCCTGCCACTTTCATGCCTTGATGCTGTTAGACATCTGAATGCATTTTATCCTTGGAATTTACCAAACATTGTCCAAGCAAAGTTTGGCCAATTTTACTTAAATTGGATGATGATAGCCAACTATAGACCTATAGTCCTATTCTTTTATCCTCTCTCCCTTTTGTTCTCTCTCTCTGTAAATTTGTGAGTTGTTAGTCAACCTTTATCATTAGCCTTCTCTCTTTGTTATTTGACTTGTGGTTAAGATGTTCTTTAAGCTATTTTCTGTTTTGTTAAGCATTGCTTCTTAATACTGATATGGCCTAGATATTGCATCCCTACTTGGTGCTATGTTAATGTCTGGAAAAACAGTTTACTGTTCTATAACTTTGTCTGTAGCAGCCTTAGAAAGCAAAAAGAAGGGGTAGGGAAGAAAAAAAGAGAACAACTTACCTTTATCAGCTCACGTCTTGAAAGAACACATTCTGCCCCATCAGTTTTCAACAAAACTTTCCTTCAGTGTTTTCTTGGAAAGAGAGGTGGCAACAAAAAATATTTGTAACCGTTTCTTGATTGATTCCATGCTCCAGGACTTCAGAAGGCTGCTCTGGAGCCTATTTCTTGAAGGTCTTGGGCCACAACCAACAAATATTCCAAAGTTACTGCTGTCTTTCAGGGAAATGAGCTGTCTTCCCTACCTAGAAATGATGGTATACGTAGGGAAGGAAAGCATTTAAAATATTTTACTTAAATTTTGCATTTTATCTTCTGGCTTCTCTTTTTCTTTTCACTGCTCACACGAAGAGATTAAAAAAAATCAAGTGCTGTTTCCCCATGGGGAAAGAGAAAATATCAAGGAGCAAAGGCCAAATTCTAAGTACTTACATGTTGATTTCGCATCTGTCTCCACTTGCTGACAGAGTTCTAGGCTGGCACAACAGAAGTTACACAAAGGAACGGTGATTATGTTCCCTCTGGGTTTTGGGCGTGCATGATATCCTTATGAGTATTTTTAAGGCTCCTTTTTGTTACCTCAAAGTTTCAAGCAAAAAATCAAGCTGTACTTTTTATTAGGATAATGCCAGAGCACATACGAAATTGCTGCTGGGGGTTACAGAATGTGACATGGGAACTACCTTAAGAAAATTTTAAAGCAAAACATTTTACAAATAAAAAGTAGCCCTTGTGGTTACTCACCATGGCATGAACAAAGACATGTTGTGGTGGGCTGGCCCCATCCGGCTGCCAACCTCCCACCCAGCCACTCACCCCCATCCCCCAGCAGGACAAGGGAGAAAAATAGGAAGAACGAGCGAGCAAGAAGACTCGTGGCTTAAAATAAGAAAGAGAAGGTCATGTACAGGCTTCAGGTTACACTCAGTCACTTCAGTGAGGCAACGAGAGGTGCAGGGTGGGTTGCAGTCAAGACTTAGTGGTTTAACTCTGACACTCCTTGCTTCTCTTTTCCTCTGCTCTGGCGTGGGTCCTCCAGGGGCTGCGGTCCCTCTGGGAACATCTGCTCCACCATGGAGCCCCTCCTTCCAGTCCTTCACTCACCTTGGTGTCCCCTCTGCTGCTTCTCACTCATTTTATTCCCTCCTCCTTTCTCTGACTGGCATTTTCTGCCCTGTCTTAAAGATGTTTTCAAAGAGGCACTGCCAGCTTGGCTGATGGTTTCAGCTGTACCCTGTGGTGGGTCTCCTGGAGCTGGCTGTAACTGGCTGTGTCTGGCAAGAGGCAACCCCTGGCCTCTTCTCATGGATGACACCTCTGCAGCCCCCTGCTACCAAAACCTGCCCACCTTCACCCAATACACGTGTATGCAGATAACAGGATGAACGTCATGAAAACAGCAAGCACCGGTGACGGTGACCTGTTCGAGAGCTATTGTTAGGGACTGACTGGGAGCAGTGGACGCTGGCAAGTCAGGGCGAAGGCTGCAGAGAAATTTCCTGCTTCTCCCAGGGTTAAACAAAAGCACAGAAAACTGAACGCTAGTTCAGTTATGGGCCAAGTAGAGTTGGAACAGTCCAGTAACTGGACATGTAAGATTTACCCTGGACTATTACGTGAGGCTGCCATTTCTCTGTGATTATTATATTTTCTATTTCATGCCTTCCTAGTTATGTTTGGATTCATTAAACATGAAGCCTACACAGCTAAGTCTGAAATGACTGTGTGCTGGAAGTGATGTTGCTAATTAATTGCTATTACTGTTGCTAATGGTTAAAGAAAGTCTGGTAGGCTCACAGGAGGAAAAAAGGAAATTGGATATTTTAACCAGACTAATGCAGATTAAACCAGAGCTAATAAGCCTCATGTGAAAAGCTTATATTTAAATTACAAATGTAATTTTCTTGTGGAAATTAGCATTCCATTTAAAGGCCTGTTTGTTTGTGACTTTCTATAACTGCAGATGGACTATATTTTAGGGTATTCATGATAATAGTAGAAGAGAGAAAAAAAACCTCATGAAAGGCTTTCTCTTTTATATTTAATAGATTAATAGATTTTATATCATTAAAATTTTTCTACAAAATGGAAAATTAAAATGTTTCCCTTGGGTTTTGTGATTTTGTCTAACTGCACATGCTATGGGTGACTTTGTAGATTTCTTTTCCCTTTGCATGTGGAAATAAAAGTATTCATTTGACTTATGATCTTACACATTTTTAGTGTATTTTTGTAATTTTATTAGTTTATTGCAGAATTCTGGATTCTAGTAAACAGCAAGAACTTCATTACTTGACATCTATGATTTGCTGCCTATGTAGGAGCATAGGAATTACTTGTAAACCTGGTATTATTTACAGCATTTCAGAAACAAATCCACAGGGAAACAAAACACATGATGGAGGGAGGGATACTGTAGAGCAGTAAGAGGGCAGCTGTTTAGAAAACATTCCTAAGAACAAGTTTCATATTGTCAAAAAAGTTGTTTCATACATTACCAAACACCAGTGCTTAGAACAGCCAGGGAGAGAACTTTTCTTGTGGAAGAAATACAGAAGAGCAATCCCTGAGGACTAACTCCCTGGGAACTGGAGACTCACACAGAGCAAAGTCTCATGGAAATGAACTTTCACAACAGTGGCCTGTTTAAAACCTCAGAATGCATTCTTCAGAGTTTCTCTAACACACTGCTGGCAGCTTAAGATCTTTCAGAATAGTGTAGTAAGTTGGTGGTGAGAAGAGAAGAGAAGAGAAGAGAAGAGAAGAGAAGAGAAGAGAAGAGAAGGGAAGGGAAGGGAAGGGAAGGGAAGGGAAGGGAAGGGAAGGGAAGGGAAGGGAAGGGAAGGGAAGGG
>JAVKLA010000073.1:20631694-20662421 GCA_034782735.1 Sagittarius serpentarius
AGAGAAGAGAAGAGAAGAGAAGAGAAGAGAAGAGAAGAGAAGAGAAGAGAAGAGAAGAGAAGAGAAGAGAAGGGAAGAGAGATCATATCATTTTGAGGAGGACTTGCATTGCGGATTGGCAGCTAGTCCTAATAAGTCCTTTTTTCTCTGCCTTACTTTCAGAGTACATGCGAACATCTCAACACATTTTTATTTTGTGACCTGCATGCATGTGCAAAATGAATATGTACCTTTGAATACTTGTATGTGTTAGTTTGCATCAGTCAATTGAAAATAAAAGGTGCATTCTCTTTTCTGTTCTTTTACGGTGTTCTGTATGACTACCAGCTGGGCATTTCTCCACTGTAGGGCACACTAAGCTGACAGACGTGCCTTGCTTTTGAAAGTGCTCTGGCTGTTCTCTGCTGGCAGGTGGCCAACTGGCAAAACAGAGAGCAGTTTCACAGCTGAAGATCTCAGAGTCTGCAAAGCTGTAACAAGTTCCTCTGCCCTATTCCACCCCTGTAGATGAGATGAATCAGGATCAGAAGTCACACAGAGCATTTAACACCACTAATGTTGGTACAAGAAACCGAAAGAGCACAGAGACTTCAAAAACATTCTGCTTATTCAGTTACTGGTTGCAGCAGATGATAAACGTACATCAATCAATACAAAGAAATGAAAAATAATTTTTTTCCTCCGTGAATATATGTTACTTACAGAATCCTGAGGGAAATTCCTGAAACAAATCAGTACAATTATATGTTTTGTAGAAAACTAAAACCAGCTTGTAATGAGATCAGAATATCAACAGAATAGGTGATGGTAGAAGGCATCTTTCTGACATTTAGTACTCTCGTGACAGTGGTTAACATCCGTGACAGTGGTTAAAGTCCCGACAGAAAGGTTTGATGGGTCTCAAGAATCTGATGTAATGGAAGAAGCTGAGGGATCTTTTCCTGGTTTGGAGGAAAAAGTTTCTGAGATGGCCCAGGAGAGTACCTCAGAAAGCTGAAGAACACATTCTACAGTTATGTTGAGTGTGGGATGTCATTTTAACCATTAGAAATAAACATGCAAAAAGTAAGAGGGGAATCTGTTGAAGCAAAAATGAGGATTTCTGTGGCAGTTTTCCTTTCAGAAAAAGATGAAAGATATAGGCAAACAGCAAGTTATAGGGAAACTGCAACACTGGAATTACAGTAAACAAAAGGAGGCAATGGCTACATCAGGGTAAAAGGAATTGTAACCTTTTACTCTTAATGAACTTGGGCTCATGCCTTTGTGGCTAGAAGGTGCCATACCCTTAGATGACCAGTGACATACGTGTACGGGGCCAGAGACACGGTCACAAGAGACATTTTGCTGCACTCCCAGAAAAGCAAAATTTGCAGAACTGTGGTTGTATTCAGGCTGAGATAATAAATTCTGCTGAGGGACAAAATATGTTAGATCTGACCTGGTGATCTGATAACACGGTCATGTGGTTTTTGCATCAACGTAGGGTCACATCTCGCCAGGTGAGAGAATAGATGAGGATGTATGTTTGCCTGCAATATGCACTCGTCTGTCTGTTGAGGGGAGGGTTAACAGGGGAGGCTGCTGGTTCTTCTTTTAAAATCCGAGGGAGTCCAGCTTGTGAAGCTGGGCTGCTCTCACTGAACTTACTGCATAACTGGAGGTGAACATCACAGTATCGCATTTAGAAAGCTATCATTGTAGAAAAAGTCTGTTTCATTGAAAAGAATAATAAAGAAGGGCATCTCACTGTTTTTCAGACTCTTGAGACTATATGTATGTCTCTTCTGTGATTTATACTGGTACATTCATGACTGGTTTTACACTTGTAATGAGGGCTGCTCCAGGCAATCCACATTTTTAAGTATAGATAATTCACCATGCACAGTACACACCAGGTAATAAGACACAATTACCATAATTCTGCATTTTAAAAAATCTTTCTATTCTCACTGGATACATCCTGACCTCTAACATGTCTTCCAAAAGTAATTATTCTATTTTCTTGTTGCTTTCTTACACATTTTTGATGTTGAGATAAATCATGAGTTTACTGTCATTAGAAATGAAAATAAACAAAACTATAAAAGCTGCATCACTGCTGCTTGAATCTTCAAGGGTAGTTCAAAAAACCTCAGTAACAGCATCATTCTGTCTTCCAAATTGCCAACATGATACATATCTGATACCAACTGAAGTTAGATTTGTTAGTGACATTCTTGCAAAAGTGTTTTATATTAAGAGAATTCCCTCTTTCATTTATGCATGAACTCAGATCATTTTCCCTGTGAAGTCGTCTTTGAAGAGTTTGTCCTCTCCACCATCAGATAACCACGGAAAAATAAAATCAACTAGGTTAGTTCTCTTAGCCAAATTTATTCCATGGATGTGACTGCTGAAAGTATCAGGACTTTCTAAATCTTTTATCATTGCTTTGGTTCAGGAAAAGTCATTTTTTCTACTTCCACGCAATAACAGAGTCCTCATTCTTGAGAAATTTCTCTTTTCTAGAGAACATGCAGTGTGATGCAACTGTCAGTGCTCAGGAAGTGAGCTAAAAATTTGGTCATAGCTTGTTTCTACATGGAAAGCAAGACAAAGTTCGGTCACCTTCTGTCCTGGTTTCAGCTGGGACAGAGTTAATTGTCTTCCTAGTAGCTGGTACAGCGCTGTGTTTTGGGTTAGTATGAGAAGAATGTTGATAATACCCTGATGGTTTCGGTTGTTGCTAAGTCGTGTTTAGACTAAGTCAAGGACTTTTCAGCTTCTCATGCCCGGAACTGGCCAAAGGGGTATTCCATACCATGGGACGTCATGCCCAGTATATAAACTGGGGGATCTGGACGGGTGGGGGTGTTTGCTGCTTGGGGACTAACTGGGCAAGTTGCATTGTGCATTGCTTGTTTTGTATATTCCAGTTCTTTTACTATCATTATTATTGTTATTGTTATCGTTATTATTTTCTTCCTTTCTGTCCTATTAAACTGTTCTCACCTCAGCCCACGAGTTTTACTTTTTTTCCCACTGATTCTCTCCCACATCCCACTGGGCGGGGGGCAAGTGAGTGAGCGGCTGCGTGGTGCTGAGTTGCCAGCTGGGGTTAAACCACGACACCTTTTCAGGAGCAGGTCTGTATCAGAACTGCAGGAGGTTAAAGCCAAGTAGATGTAAAGTCAACTGTGATTTTTAATCATCTTGAAACTGCCTACCCTATTTTGACTGAAACTGCATAGCTGCAGATGTTATTTTTTAATGCTTAATTAATGAAGAATGTAGCAGAATATTTACAGGACTCACCAGACTTATAGGGGTCCATGTCTCACCTCTGTGTGGGGAGAACGGGCTCAAAAGTTTACCTTTCTTTGGAAGTTCTCATGTCATTAGAACATTTGGTATTCAGGTATGAGATGCTCTTATCTTACGAATGATATTAATTGTAAAGGTGTTACTAAGTCTAACATCAAAATCCAAGTGCTCTGTTTTGGGGTATCTGAAATATGAACTCTGAGCATCATCCCTCCTTCCATATGAAGAACTGTGCAAGTATTCTGTACATACTCTGTTGACTCTACTGGATGTTTCAGCTTTGCAAAAGGTACAAAGGAATGTAAAAGAAGCCCTCAGTGAATCGCGCTGTTGATATGTTACTATAAAGAAGCTGGCCTATTATGCAGAATAGGAACAATGATCTGGTTTGTTACTTAGAATTCTAAGAAAATGGAGAGTTGATATTTTCTTATTCTAGAATGGATAGGTTGTTACCTAGAAATACAAGGTGAATCTGCAATAACGATTGCATTGTAAATTCTAGAGTGAACTCCACAAGACAGATTTATGAAGCTGATAAGAATCTGTCACATTGTTTAATATATTAAGTTCTAGGAAATGAAGTTAAGACATACTTTTTACTGAGTTCTGTATTTGATTATCCATTTGTATATTGTTTCCATTTGTAATCAGGTCTCTCTCCATCTTTCCCTTATCCTTCATCCAGGCTCAGTCCATCCTCTTTCCATCCTATGCCCATTCACACAGCTCTTAGGGCTGACCCCATTAAGCCTCATGCCTTTTTCTTGGCCCTAACTAATCTATCCTAACAGCTGCTCCTTGATTGAGATCTCTTCCCTCCCTCTTTCTGTTTCTCCTTCTCTGCCCTGAAGAGCCAAAATGAGTGTATAGCAGCAGACATTTTCAATGGTTAAATCTGCTTCTTACTTCAGGAGCTTCATTTCCAAGCTGTCAGGAGCAGATTCCCCAAAGAGCAAGGCTCCTGCGACGGCTGATGAGGCAAAATTGAAACTCTGGAGGATTAGGAAACTGCACCAAGACAGGACAGGGCTGTTCATGCATTAGATGCCTCAGTTGTCGGTGACAGCTATGCTGCGTATGTATGAGAAAGTCACTTAGGCAACACAGAGGTCTTGGACGTCTGAAGGTACCTCACCTACTAGTCGATGAAGTTAGCGGAAATGAATCGGCTTCTTAGGAGACCTGGACATCATGGCCACTGCGATCTTAATGTGAAGCAAGAGCTGAAGCGGGGGGTGAAACCAAACGGTTGACAGTTTAGTGAAGGTGCACTGTCTGGCTGAGAAGCTGGAGAAGGCAAAGGAGGTGGTGTTTGCTCCCAGATGGGGAGGCCTGATTTTGTAAAGAGGCCTGCAGGAGGAGGGTCTTGTGCATAAGCTCAGCTGTTCCTGAGTGTCTGGATAGAAACAGCAGTCAAGAATACCTTCTTTCTTGCTAGAGAGGATTTTGCCCTTTTCCTCCTCATGCACTGCAGAATTGCCCTGGGGATTTTGCTCAAAATTAGGGTGGTTTATGAGCGAACATTGATCTGTTTTCATTATATTAAAAAAAATAAAAAACTTTTCATCTAAAAGCTAGTAGCATTTCAGTGATTTGTAAGTGAAACTAGGTTGTTATCTTATGTTCAAAATGAAATATAGAAACATTTCAAATTTTATGTTTTTCACTCAAACATGGCATAATCCTATTTTCACTGATTTTAGGCACAAGGCAGCATCATATCCAATCTGACAGCTGGCTATTTTGGACAAGTTTTCTGCTGTGATTTTTCTTTTGAAACAGAGGATACAATTGTACTGTTACAAGATGGAAAGGGTAAGTGAAGAAGTCCATGTTACCTTCAGAGTTTATTGATGCATATCACAGAGTCAAATGTTTAACTGTTTTGCTAGAATTTGCAGTGCTTTTCCGCAAACAATGAAATGCACGCACCAAGGGAATAAGGCAAGCAAGATTTGGCCCATTATGAAATGAAGGTCAGTACTGAGGCATGAAAATATCTCCCAGACAGACTGACAGTGTAATCTTGTAGTACTGTGCAAGAATGCTTCAATCTATAAGCAAGTATTATCCTGGGACACCAGAAATTCAAATATTCTAATGTATATCACTGTAAATTTAACAGATGTGTGCAAGTGACTAATGATTATCCCTAACCCAACAGCTATTAAATAGGATTTGTTGAAATGCACTATAAAATAATTAACAGTGCCTGGGGTACGTAAACAGTAACTGAGAGTGCTACCAAAGTTAGAGCTTTTCTGTGGGAGGGTTCCTGGGTGGAAGGAGAGATCTGGTGAGGTGGGGAAAATTCTGTGATAAGGGAAAAAAGGTAAAGAAACAGCTGATGAAAAGATTTGCTGAAGAATGAGGAGAGAAATTACAGTGGAAAAGTCAAAGAAGGGAAGAACACTTATGTAAAAAAAAAAAAAGAGAAATCCCCCACCAAAAAAACCATCCAAAACCAGAACAGAAGACAGAATAGAGAGGAGTCTGAGGAGAAATGAGGCCATTGTGCAGAAGACTGCACAACGTCAGAGGATAGGAACAGAAGGGAGAAAGACAGAAGGCAGAGCAGAAGGGAAAGGACTGAAGATACACACCGCTATCAGAAGGAGGCAGATCTGTGTGACTGGGGACTCCTTGTTAAGAAAAACTGACAAACCTGTCATCAGGCCAGCCCCAGAAAATGGAGTGGCGTGCTGTCTGTCAGAGTCACAACCACAGCAGCTGGGGCTGAAATGGATCCGGAGGGAGACATCCATGTGTTGCATTGCCACATTTTTGCTCCGATCCAGGATGACATGGCAGAAAGGGGAAGGCAAAAGACTTTTTTTTATTAAAAAAAGATGGATATGTGACCCTCAGGACAGTCACAGTTTCTAGGTAAGATCTGGGATGATGAAGGATTGGTGCCATAAAGAAGATCTGCGGGTGCTCAGTCGCTGGGATTCACTGAAAACTTCTTGAAGGGTGACTATTCTGGAAAAGCAGGTTCCAAAAATAAGACTGCTGATGAAGAAGCCATTGAATCATGACTTTGGATCCATAGAAGTAGTTTTAGGTAGAACGTTATCAAATGAACAGGTTTTAGGTGAAAGAGCATATTTGAGATTTGGAAAACATTTTTTTTCTTTTTGGCCAAATGACAGTGATAATTTAAAGCTTCTGTTTCTTCTGCAGCATTTAAGCAGGACAGACTGGTATCTCCAGCAGTGCAGTGTGACTTCTCCAGCTGGGAAATGCTGGCTAAGCAAGGAAACACAGACAGCAAGCAGCTTGACTGTGGCGGTGGATACTTGGTAGAGCCCTAAGTGCAATGGTATTGAAATCATGTCCTCTTGTCTTCTGAGAAATACTCTTCTCTCCCTCTGAGTAACAACCTTAGTAAGCGCAGGTGCTACAATTGAATGTGCCATGTGCCTGTCATGAGATGCCCCTTTTCTTTCCCAGAAAGAAGCTCCACTTAAACATAATGAAAATGATTGTAGTTGTTGACACCAGAAATACTGGCAGTGACTTTGAGTCCAAATGGTTTAGACTGACATTTTCCTTCCTGGATAAAAGAGGAAGATGATGGAAGCTAAAAGACAATGCATGAAGGAAATGCTAAGGCAAGAACACACAGCAAATTTTAAAGCAAATTGTGGTTGGAATTTGGCTGCTGAATTTGAGTGCAGAGTTGTTTTTGCTGGAGCTCGTAAAAGCGGTGCTCTCTCCATGTGTGCTTTTGTCTAAATATCTCACAGCAGAAGGGCTGTTTTCAGCCAAACATTTGCTGACTGTCTTGAAAAGCTACTACAGCACTTCAGTATGTCATCTTCCCTATGGGTCAGAAGTTTCTTGAGCAGTAAGTCTGGCTCATACAATGTTTGTCTGCTGGTCAGTCAGCTAAGCTATCATCTGAACCACCTTTGATGATTCTTGATTCACAGTCTGGACTCCTTATTTCTTAAAAAAATGATTTTTTTTTTTCCATCTCTATTTTGTTTGTGCCAGGCTGGTTTTGGCCTTAACCCCATCTATGTCAAGGTGAGAAGCAGCAGCTTTGAACACCCCATGTGCAAACCTCCTGACAGACAACAGGCCCGTGTCCGGAACCACAGGAAGCATAAGAGCTGCTGACCTCAGACAAATCTAATGGAGACAGCAGTGACTGCATCTATATTGGTGCTTTACTTCAGATCTCCTGCTTTGTCTTGGCTTGGTTCACAGAGAGGTCTTGTTGTCCATGAACTAGAATCCTTTCTGGGGAAAACTAAACTAGAGTTCGACTGCAGGTGAAGGCCCAAATGTTCTCCAGCCTTTCCTGAATATGTGTGGGTACATATGTCCCTTTGATGTCGACAAACTACAGAAAGAGAAGTACCATACCAGGGATCAAACTAAATGTAGTTTGAAGAAAAATTTCTGAACTACTTGCAGCGTAAATGTTGGAGCTTGTGCAAAATATTTGCTAATGCAGGCATTGCTGTATGCTAGACAGTAGAGTGGACCACATATGCTACTGGAAATAAGTTACATGGGCCTTGTACAGCATATGATTATTTCCAAAGCACAGGCAATTAAGGACTGTGTGCTTCTCAGAGCACTCTAGTGGTCACCTGTCAGGCTTTGCCTTCAGTTCCCTGAGGAATAAAATCCATGGTGGATGTGTGTATGGGGGGGCACGGTAGCCAAATGTGACCATGCCACAGCTACCGGGTGACTGCAATGCCATGTGGTTCTCATTTGCAGTTCTCAATATAATTTTCTCCTTGGCCTTCAATAAACCCGCATCTATGTACAGTGAAGTATAAGGCTGTCCAGAACAGTATGGTTTTATCTATCAGTGTTTCTAAGGTTCTTTTTATCCTACCCCAGAACTGTTCCTGCTTCATAATCTGCAGCATTTGACCTGGATTTGGATGACCTGAGTACTGAGCACATGGAGGATCAGATACTAGCGGCTGCTGTTGTGCCTAGTTAAGGGATATGGTCCTAAAGCTGTCCCAGTTAAGTGTGCAAACCAGTAGGTTAGTCTGGAAAGTTTCCTTCTTGCTCTCATTTAACACAAAAGTAATCCTGAACCTGAGCAGTGTTTACAAGAAGACACTTTCCTGTGCAAATTTAGACTGTGACAAGCTAGTTATGTCCCAAGAGGCAGTTCCCACTCACCTCTGCTCAGGGCACTCAAACACTGCTCCCATCTCCAGTGACTTCAGTGCTAAACTAAACCCTGCTAGACTAGCATATGCCAGTTACAGTGTAGTATCTTTAAAAGAACATATTATAACTCTTTTCCAGTGTTTTATGTGTTCTCCTGAGGCTATTAAACATACCTTTGTATCTTTTTTTTTTTCTTCCTGTTTAATATAATGGTGTCACCATTATAGCCCTTTCCTGGATTTGGGATAATTTTACCTTCAAGAGCCTTCAAAGATTTTTCATGGTTTTCAATACTGCCTTTTATAAAGTATTCACTTTGTGCTTGCTTTCTTAGTTAACAAAACTATAGGGCTGGATGTCTGTTTTTCTGGTTCTGCTCTTTTCTATACTATCCAAACCAGAACACTTGCAGCAGCAATTTTATTTTTTTCTGTGACTGTAACTGTCATTAAATCTTTACCTTTTGGCCAATATACAGGACCATGGTAAATTATTTCTGCTGAAAGGGAAACTGCTGATCTGGGTCAGGTAATTCTCTGCCACAATCTGTTTATGTTTAAAAGACTATGCATGGATTTCTGAATGCAGTGGAAGCTGTTTACTCTTTTCTTGCGCACATTTTCAAAGCCTGTCTTTTGTATATTGTGCCTCTGCTCCTTGCAGGATTGCAGTTATCAGGGAGCTAATCCCCCTCGTTTTCGAGACTGCTGCAGTGGGAGCGTTCCCATCCTGTGACGCTGTAGCGATTGCCCTGTTCCCACATTCCCACTATGGCTGTATCTGCCCTTGCCTTGTCAGGGACAGCCTCATGACTGTCCTGTCACCCTCAACTGCTTTTTTTCTGCCAGGCACAGCAGGACACAATCCCTTAATAACCAAGCAATCCCTTAAACCCAGTGTTGGTAGCCCCTTTCAGGTCAGGGCTGTTGATATCAAATCAGCAGACTGCTGAATCCCTTGGCACAGAGATTAGAAATGGTGCAGGGACTGGTGTGTTGCCATCTTTCACATGGGCATTACCAAATTGTTAAGCCAAATTCCCAGCTCGCTCAGTTAGTGTGGCTTAGGCTTGAATGGCATTTGCTGACTTGAGTGGCTTCTTCCCACTGGATTTATTGCTATATAAAGGGACTGTCCCTCCCAGTGTGTCTAGAGATCATACACAGACACCTATCAAGTTGAAGGAAGGCTGCACTCGTTCAGGACCAATGGCTCCCTTGCTGATAGCCATTAATGCCTTCCAGAAAAATTCCTCCAGCTCTTTTTTATCCATCACCTATACAGAATTCTAAATGTTGACAGCCTATACAATCCATCTGTACAACCAAAGTGTTATAATAATAGTAATATTACTCATAAAAAAGCCTAAAATTGATACAAATCAGCCTACTGACAAGGAATCAATTAGAAAAGCTAGAAAGTACTGATTGAAATAAGGCATATCCTTACAGTGTTTGATTACGCTCAGTTTAAAAGTACCTGCATCTCAGCTGAGTTGAACGTTATATTACTCAAAGCGCTCCCTGTAAAAGCTTCTCTTGTGCCATATTCCTTGGTTGTATCTTTATTTCTGGCCAAAATTCTGCTCCCTGGCGTTTCTTAGATACCATATTTGTTACCAGTGGCCCCAAATTCAAAGCTTGTTGTACCTGTCCTGGTTTGACAGTCTATTCTGGACCTGCTTGAGATTGCCTGACATCCTGCTGCCTTGTGCCATCTGCTACAGAAGGTCTGGAAACAAACTCTGAGTTCTCAGATTTTTCCAAGATTTCTGGGTGGGGAAAAAAGGACACGTCCAGGGACACCCAAACTCAGGAGCCCTACGCTCTTAGTGGTATTTCTTCCTTATCCATGGGGTGTGAATTTCCTGTTTGGAAGGATGCTGTCTGGTATGGGAATTATGACTGTTACTGTGTTTGAAATGGTGTCCTATTAGCATGTCTGGGTGTAATTTTGAATGCATCACACTAACTTAAAACTTGGTCTTCTGGGACCAAAGGCATGTTTCTTTCATGATCTGTATGTGTCTGCACTCTGCCCAAAGCAGGCAAAGAGCTGACTAAAAACCAATCATCTGCAGAACTGGGCAGATAAGAAGTTTTTATGATCTTATGCACTGTGGCTTACTGCATTTGCATTTGGGTGCCTGTTAGCAAAATCTCAGAGGCAGGGGTTTGTCAGAAGTTTATGCGGATGTTAAAGGAGATATTAATCTCTGGTAGCTATCTTATTCCACGACAGAGCCAAAAAGGTACATGTAGATCAAAAGGGTGAAGAGGAGAGCTCGTACAGGTATGAGCTAACATTATTTTTAACAGGGTTCTGAATTCAAGCAAAGCATGCAATGTCTTTGAGTATTGACTGGATTCAAGTTACAATCAAGTGAACTTAAAGAGCTACACCCATGCTGTTTGTACA
The DNA here is from genome assembly GCA_034782735.1 of Sagittarius serpentarius. Taxonomy (NCBI): domain Eukaryota; kingdom Metazoa; phylum Chordata; class Aves; order Accipitriformes; family Sagittariidae; genus Sagittarius; species Sagittarius serpentarius. The sequence continues at coordinate 20,642,570 of JAVKLA010000073.1, forward strand.
CGTTGTGTAAAGTTTGCCCATAATTTGGTTCTGAAAATACCTTCCAGAGCTAAGTAGCATTGTCTCAGGAGGACCGTAAAAGGCGCTCATTCCGATGAGGCAATTTCTCATCTGGTTGTTAATGCCTCTCATCGTACTATCTACAAATATAAAGTTATGCAAATCTACTATGCAAGTCTAAACTACTGCTATAATCATTTAGAGTTATTCTGTTCCAGTTACAAGGAAGAGAGATGCACACATTTTGTGTGTGTGAGATTAGAAATAAGGGTTTTTGGTTCCTAAGTCTGAAGGTTTCCACAGGAGGCGTGTGAACGCAACAGCAGGTTCTAATACCTTAAACTTATTCTATAAATATAGGCTACAGTTGAACATAAAGTCTTAATTAACAACTATTATTTCTGAAACTGCTGCTGACAATGCCTGGCTTGTTAAAAATGGGTCATTGTTTGCGAAACTGTAATTAAAGTAATTCTGTGTCAGAAAGACTGGATGTGTTCCTGCTTGTTCATTTCTCAACACAATTCACTGTTGTCTTCCCAGTCCGTGCCATTTTCTCCTTGCACACCCACACATGGTCATCATTGGTTTTTGTTATATTCTACATGACAGCTACAGACTCATGTCACCTCACTCGCAATCTCTTCAGGAGAGTGAGTTTGATTGTTTGGGTTTTTTTTTTTTAGGAATGGGGAGGTCTAGGCAGGTATTTGGTGATGTGGTACTTTGAAAGCCCTTTGTCTCACCTTACACAGGCAGGAGACTGTGCCAACCAAATGTTAAATGGGTTGGACAAGCTGAGTACAGGAGACTACTGTGGCTGTGCTGTAAAATCAGAGGACTTAGGAGTAGAGTCACAGTATACAGGTTCCACCGATCTCCAAGCAAAAGTATCATGCTGAAGACTGGATTGTAGTAGGTTATAGTGCTACAGACGCCTCCAGTTCACAAAAGAATACAGATGGCATTTATCTCAGCAGGAAAAAGGTTTTGGTCAGTTTAAATAGTTACCCAGGTAAACTAATTCTGGGCACACTGAGGTAACTGATTAAGAACATCCTGATGAGCATTTTACTGCCAGAAAACTGGCTACTGTTAGCGGCGTCTCTTTTGGTTTGTTAGTCCATAGCACCTTGTCAAACTTCAATGAATATGCAGTTCAGACTGATGCTGAACGGCATCATGCAGATGAGCTGGGCTGGAAGACGGGCACCATCACCTTCTAGTATTGCTCAGTCTGGCTCATTTGGCATATTGCAGGTGCCTTACTGGCCATTTCTGTGTCTTACCGAGGGGTCATCCTAGAAAAAGGGCTTTCTTCTTCAGTCGATAACACTTCAGTATCTTGCAATAATTGTGAGTGTCTCTAAATTAGACACAACTAACCTAGCTTCCCTTCGTTTTCTTTCTGTAAACTACCTTATGCATGACAAATTACTTGGCTTTGGTTATAAAACTACACTGCAGTGGTCAAATACAAATAAAATTATAAAAAGCTAAATTTCTTCCTCATGGCATAGCTGAACTGCGCAAACAAATTGGTGCTAGGCCACTGTACTGTGCAGTATAGGGAATGGGCTCAGTCTAATGCCCCATGAAATGAATAGAAAGACTCTGGCCCCAAAGGGCCTTCAATCAATCTTATCCTGCAGACAGACAAATGGTAAAAGGAGCTTGGTAATTCCTGATGGCTTACTCTTCTGTAATAAATGAACATTATTTTATTTTAGGGAAAATAGAAGTCAAGGAAGGGAGGAGGCAGAGGACAATCTGATTTTACTGCAAGAGAAAGGAAATAGAGGAAGGAGATTATAAGTAATGCACTAACAAAAATAAAGTTTCTCCTTATACAAATCATGCTGTTTGAATAGCTGCTATACATTTCAGTGAGTTAAGCTACTTTAATTAATTACAGCCAGTTTTATACATGTTTTCAGAGTCTTTCAGGATATTTCATACAGTGTTTTGCTGATCAGTAATAAAGATTTTTAAACAAACATTTCTGAAGCGTGTTATATTATAACCTGACACTTGTGTGCTGTTTTAAAAAATCATCCTGTCACAGAAGGACGCTAATGACTTAACAACCTAAAGCTTGCCAGTTTGTGAAACTTGTTTAATATAGACAAATTTGCTTGTTTATATAGCTGTGTAATCAGTGTATGCAGGAGAGTTATGGTCCTATGCAACTATTAGCTCTATTTTACATAAATATTACGTTTTATCAATGGACAAATACATCACTTTATACAGCAAGGTATCACAGAAGGAGATTCAGAATTTTAATGAGAACTATCTTCTGTATTTTTATGGCATATTGGGTATTTATAGGATAGAGTATATTTTTTCATAAAGCTTCATGAGTCATTGTAGGAAATCATTGATTTCATACAAATCAAAAATTATCTGGCTCAGGAAATTTGAACTTTCTCAGCTATTACTAATTTGTGTACTTTGAGGAAAACTCTTTCTGACTGGATATATCTCAAATAGTGGAAGTTCTGTTCTATACATCTCACTTGTGAACATATGCAATAAACATGTTTTTAGAAGAGCTGTTGATAGGGGTATTGAAAGTATATGTTTCTGTGAACTTCATCATAGGAATAGAAAATCACAAACACCACCATAAGTGAAAGATATGACAGGGCACAGGTTATGCCTTAAAGTATAAATTGTTAGTTGCCATTGAGGTCTTCATCAGAACTTTTTCAATTTTAATTTAGAATATAAAAAATTGTTCAACCAATCTTCAGTACTGTATAATATACCTCTAGACATATCTAGACACTTGAAGACATAGAAGACAATATTTTTATTTGTGAGGTAGTAGTCTGAGAAACGAGAAAAATTGCTAGGGGTGGATGAATTGCTTTTGCAGAGAGTAAATTTATTAAAAATGCAGCTTAGTGAAGGAACAAAACTACCTATGCATTTGGGCAAAGCTGATGAATAGATGGCCTTAAAATGAATGAACTAGATAAGAAGATTGAAAAAAAAAGGAAAAAATATTTTGCTTGTATGTTTTCTAAATTAAACAATTTAACTTTTCATTTTGAAACAGTTTCATATTGAGAATGACCTTATCTTCTATGAAATAGGATTTTTAAAAGGAAATTAACCAAAACTATAAATCATAAATTCTTTGAGGATGATGCAAAGTAGAAACTCTTTTTTTTTGTAAAGGAGAAAAATTTGGGAGGATTGGTAGGGCGCAGGTAGGAAACATTCATGACTCTCACAACTTCACTTCTATCACGTTTTCTGTTATGCATGCAGCCTTAGTAAAATACCTGGTGGTTGAAATTCTAGTTTTGTTACATTTGTGGGAGTTCTGTCATGAATTTGAAAGGATCCATGATTTCACTTTCCATCTTTATGTCCTTAGGAAGCATTTCTGCAATTATTAAATGTAGAGAGAAAAACTGGGAGTTAGGAAGGCAGAGACATGAGAGTAAGAGTTTTTTTGAGATGGGTGGATGAGGAGGATGTTCTTCAAAAACAATTAGACCTGGACATAAACCCTTTCCATTTCTCCTGTGTCCCTCCCTAGTACTGCTTCCTCTTGATTCATTCTCTTCCCTTAGTATTTTCCTGCAAGAGAGAACATTCAGTAAGTGCTGCAGTGAAAGTGCCAAAAATATTCACGAGTGCTGTATTTCTGCTGCTGCATCAAACAATACGAGGAAGTGGCCCAGAAAAGGTTGTCTCTTTAATTACTCCATGCACTCCAATTCTCGACCAGGTATTGAAAGGTAGTAATGTCCAATGGACTAGGCAAACTCTTCTAATACCTTCTAGAAATAGGATGTTACTTGGACATCATAAATTAAACTGTGCTCTTAGGAATGTCTTCAAATCTCTACCTGGGATTAATTTATTATTCTGTTCTCAGAGAAAAGTAAGTCTTGAGTGGGTCTAAAATACACATTCAGTAATGAATCCGGCAAAATTTCTGAAAACTCCTGTACTTGGTTATTATTACAAATACTGTAAAAGTTAAACTTTAAATGCTCACTAACTTTGTGCCATTTGGTTTATAGTTCTTCCTGGGCAGATATTTGCACACTTAGGACTTGGCACTGTGCGTGCAGTTGGGAGACCAGGCCATCTGCACAGATTTCACACAGAAATCCATGTTTCTTCGTGTAAAAATGTTTAGCCAAAAATTCAGCAATAGATTTGAAATCCTTTAAGAAGTCTATGTATTTAGTATCAAACTTAAATTATTTCTTCGTCTCTACAACCTCTTTTTTTTCCTGTAGCTTTCTCCAACTGTGAGTTGAATGCAGATTCAACACTGATTGTTTCAAAGTGGTTTAAAATACTTTAGACACAAATTATTTGCATTCAAAGCCTTGATCTTTGTTCTCAAGACCTTAAAAAAGCCAAGAAAAGCAGAACTTCTTGTCATTTGTTTTCACCCACATGCATTAGTAACATTCCATTTCCAGAAAGTAATTCTAATTCAACCTCTTTTAATTGAAGAAACAGGCAATTTCTTCTGTAATTTTCCTCACTTGCTATTTGTGAATTAAGATACTTGACAACCCTCTATAATGGTTGGACAATCCTGGACCTTTTAAAAAATGACCTGTCCTTGAAATGTCTGATTTTCGCATTTTTATCGTTTCAAGGGTGATGATGAGGATGACAGATAGAAAAGGAGTTAATAATATGCTATATATATTATGCAGCTTTAAAGTGAACCATGGCATGACCTACTCCATGAAGCCTAGGTAGGCAGAGATTTTTCAGTTCTTAAAGAAAAATTTGCATCAGAAAAGAACATTGAGACAAGAAAAAAAGTCTTGGTAAAAATCCTGTTTGTTCTCATGGCCTATTGAGTTGCAAACAGCTTCCTCTGGAACTAATCATGATCCAACACTGGCATTCCTAGCAGTTTTTTTCCACAGTGTAATGTAAAAAACAAAACAAAACAAAACAAAACAAAACAAAACTTATTGCATTGCAGATGAAGGTTTAGAATTGTAGAGAGATTCAAGTGATTTTCAGCTCTTTTTGAAAGCGATTAACATTTAAAAATAAAATATGGCTCTATTCAGAAACTGCAAGGACCCTATGCTCTTATTCTAGCTAATCTAGCCAGGTACAAAGAGTTTGACATTGCTGAGCACCTCTTTTGACACAGTTTATTTAAGATTTGGGTGCACAAAAAGTGAAGGATCAGGCCTTATGCTTGATTAATGTTGTCTATGAATTACAAAGGCCCATTTGCTGCCTTCTGAGCAAAAGCCATTCAGACCTCTGAATTTCTTCCACTAGCTCCTTGGCAGTGCTCTCTTTCCTCCTTGTTCGCACTGAGACCATGCAAACAGCTGCGTGCAGTTGTGTGACATCACAGTTACTGCTCTGTTACCTGCAGCCTTCCACTGATTTCTTTCGCATCATCTTCTGTCCACCTTCCAGTGTCCTGAAAGGTCATGGCACCGTCAGCCTGAGCCCAGGGAAATAATAATAAAGCGTTCTTTTCTATGGCCGCAATGTCCAGTAAAAAGCTTCAGAATACAAAGAAGTAGTGTTTTCCATTGATGGAGCCTGAGGTGTGGTACATGAGGTTAGTTGGCGGTAGCGGGTGAGAACTCGGGATCTGACTGCCAATAATCTTAGAGCCCAGAGCCAGCAATAACCTCCAGGTTTTTATTAAAGTTTATAGCACTGTCTTTTTTTGTCACCTCTGTCAGTTCACCCTTACTGGTTTTAGTCAGTGAAGGTGGCCAGGTTTTCATAGGGGGAGAGCTGCAGTGGTGGCCTCTGTGAGAAGAAGCCAGGGGCTGGCCCCAGTAGGACACAGCCCATTCCATATGGATCCAGTTGGCTCTGCAACGAACCCAACACAACATACGGCTGAGGCCACCAGTGATGCTAGTGGTGCTTCTGTGAAAGCATATATAAGAAAGGGAAGAAAACACTGGAGGGGGAGACGAGGAGGGGAAAAGAAAGGAGGGAGAAACAGAAAAAGGGACACCAAGATGAGAGGTGGAGGAGGAGGAGGTGCTCCATGGCAAAGCAGAAATTCTTGAAGGGACTGCAGCCTGTGGAGGACTGGCAATGGAGCAGAGGAAAAGAGAAGGAACGAGCAATGGAGATAAACCACTATGGCCTGACCACAGGCCCCCTGCACCCCTTGTTGCCTCACTGAAGGGTCTGCGTGTAACGTGCAGTGATAACAAGCAGGAGAGGAGTCTGAAGTCAGGCTAAGCCTGGGAAGGGAGGAGGGGCGTGTTTTCCCTAAGTGTTTTAATGTTTTTTTCTTTTTTTTTCTTTTTTTGTTCCCCAATACCTAAATAACTACTCCAATATTTACATAAATTAGCAATAAATTAAGTTAAATTCCCAAGCTGAGTCTCTTTTGCCCATGACAGTAACTGGGACATGATCTCCTTGGTTTTATTTCATCCCACAAGTCTTGTTGCTTTCTTATTAATCCTATTTTTAGCCTTCCTGTCCTACCGGGGAGAGTGAGTGAGCAGCTGGGTGGGTGTCTGGCTGCCAGCTGAGGCTAACCCACCACACCAGTTCATGTGCCTCCATGGGCAACCTAGCAGTACCAAAGTGCTAACAGCAATCGGTAGCCACACACTTTCAGATGAGCATAGCCATGTGTTCATGAATAAATAAGGGATCTCTCATACTGTCATATCGGCATTCTTGATGCTGAACTGAAGATCTTCCAGTGGTCAAGCTTTGTCATTCAGAAATTCTGCAGAGGCTTCTCACTTACCTGACTCCACTTGTTACCCTGATCTGAAAACAGGCCTAAGCCAAACCAAGTCTTCCTGAAGAAACTTGGCTGTCTCCTGGTCTTCTTGCTCTTGGTCCATATCTTCTGCTCCTCACAGTGTCTAATTTAGTTTCTCTTTTAGTAGCTATCAATAACTGCCAGCTGTTTTTCTTTTCTTTTAAAACTGTTCCTAAATTAGCCTGTCATGTCTTCCTTGAAGGGCACATGTAACAACTGTCCTCCTTCCTTCCACCATCAGTGAGATACCATGAATGTGGCACAAAGTTCTTATCAGAGCTGATGCCATCAAAAGCATTCTGGTTAAGATCTCTCATTGTCTTAGCTGTTGTCTTAGACATGAGAACCTGATTCTTATTTTCAGACAATCTCATTGACTTAAGATTTGTATGATATTTGCTTTCAGGTTTTGGATTCCTTTAACAGATAAAGCAGTAGAAGAATAAAAATGCCACATTTTTTTTTCTGCAAATAAAGGTATGTCAAGTATTGCATTATGTGCTTTTTTGTCATGCCTGTGGGAGGCCCTACAGAACATATTTTTTTATTCCAGTGTGTCCTAGTAGAGGGCATTAGCTCTTTAATTTTTTTTTTCCAAAAAGCTGTCATTGAAGATCATTAGTTGCTGATAAAGTCAAGGTAAAACAAGAAATGCAACCATTCAGCTAAGGAAGGCCTGATTTCTCTTTCATTTCTTGTGATCTCATTTTCCCAGTTCTCTAGCCTTTAAAGTTCCAGATCTGAATTTCTAAAGTAAAATAAGGGGAAATTACTTCAGAAGTTCATACTAAATTTATAAATAAGTAAAAAAAAGTAAAGTCTGAGTAAAGCTGCGTAAAGCTCATTTATTTTTCTTTAGTTGGCCATCCTTTTAATCTGCTTTTGTGACTGGCACTTGCAGGTATATAAAAGGAATGAGGAAGAAACAAAATTATTTCCACTCCCTCACATGCTTCCTGGACGACTTTCATCCCAGCATGAAGTACATTGCAACAAATCAGTGTGGACAAAGTTCTGGTTAGATCTGGGCTTAGCTTCCAAACCAGTTCTGAAGTATGTTCCCTATCCAGTTTACTATTGGAGGTCACAGGAGAACATGATCTTAAAAATGTAAAACAAGCTCTAATTTGAGTTAGGCACAGGTCTCTAGTCTCTAATGGAGGAAAATAAAAAGGGAGTGACATCCGATTATGTGCAATACATAGGAATCAGGTATTTTGCAATGGCTGTCCAATGACTTTAACAGTATTTCTTTACTGTTACTTATGGATAGTCTTTCTCTGCTTCCCTTTATAGTGTTCTCAGTGACACTGCAGTTCTACCTAATAAGGAACCACACTGAGATGGGATGATCTAATTTGCTATTTTCATTGAATCAGATTCTGGAAATTGAACAAAATTATTTTTCTTCACTTCACCCACATTCTTTTCTCACTTACTCCTTTTCGTCTTTCTTTTTTTGAAAATAGGCAGCATCACACCAAATAGAACATGGTTTTGAAAAGATTATTCTGGAAGTACTGAAATTGCTCTATCTTGCCATTTTTATTCAATTTCAAACTTTGGGTTTAAAAGGCTTCACAATATAAGATAGAATTATGTCTGAAGATGCCCTCTCTCCTAAAGAACGTCCAATTGCTGAACAGTATATGCTATTCACAACTGATCTCTTGCAATTGCCATAGATAGTTCTTATGTTCTGTTCATCTATTATCACTCAATACTGAATTAATAAAGTTTGAAACTTTTTAAAGAACTATATTTTGAATATTTTCCTGAAATGACAGATCCATAAATCTTAGATAATCTTGAGTTTCATTATGCATCCTTGAAGTAGAATCTATTACTTGGAATGTTTCTTTCTTTCTTTTCTTTCACTGTAGATGAAATATCTAAGACATTTAATTATTTTAAACATGGTGAGAATATATAAGGGAGACAAAGCCTGTGAATTTCACACATATGCCAGTATTTTACATTGTTTAACGCCCAGGAATTTCAGTGTGAGTGGAGATGTCATCTTACATACAAACATACCCTAAAATAACAGTATCTTTTGCTAGTGGAGTTACCTCTAAGACCTTATGATGCTTGTAAATCTTGATAATGATGACCTGAGAGACACTATTAGTAGATCCCAGATCATGAATTTTACAAAGCTACTCATCAAGTAGCTGCTTTGCTATATAGCTTCAGGATTTGAAAGAGGAGGAATGAAATGCATGATGTGACTAAAGACAGCTAATTCAAAGATCATCAAACTCTTTAAAACATGTAAAAAAACATTAAAAGCAAGGAGGTTGAAGGAAGCTTTAATTTCTTATAAATTTTCTGTACATAATATAGGAGGCAACAATCATCTGGTCTGGGGAAAAAAAAGGAAAAAAATAAAGGGTTTTAAAAAAATAGATTGTAATGGTGCTTGAAGCCTTTGATGAATTTAATACTGCTGGGAATCAACTTTACTGGACCTGTAGCTTCCTGCATCTAGCTTATCTGGTGATTGACAGTCCTATTGATGAAAAGATTCCATGACTCATGCATGATTGATAGCCAGTTGTCAGGAGAAAATAAAACATAGCTTTTTTGGAGCCACACAACAAAGAAAAAAATTGTTTTTGTCTCATTGTCATTAATTTCAGTCAGCAATGCTCTTTACTTCCCATTCAGAAAGACAGAAACATACTTGTGAAGTCTGAAAGCCTGGTCCAAATGATACCCAAAGTCCCTGATTTCCTAGATGGGCTTTCTTGTTTGCAATTGTAAGATTGATAATTCATAACAAACTAGAATGAAGACTGGAGGAACAAGCAAGCCAGAAAAAGCTCAAGCAGCTCAGCATAAAAAAGACGTGGGTAACAGCCCACTGTTTGCGCTTAATAGGGTATAGATATGTATGTCAGCCTGAATCAACAGTGACTGTAAACTGATACCACCTGTGACTCTAATACCAAGTCTCAGCTATGTTTCTACTCTACAGCCTGAGAAAAGAAAAAGCAAATAAGCAGATGTCTTTCACTGACCATCAGGACCGGTGTGCCTTTGGATGCGTGCGTTCACTGCAGAACCCATCAGAGTTCCTAGTGACTCTTCGATTAAAAACGTTGTTATACTTTGCTATTTGCCTTTTCGACTCTATTAGCTCCATGGGTAGAGGATTGTCAGTACATTTAGCAGCTTTAATGATCAGTAAGGGTAAAGAAAGACTGGGAGGGGATGGTTGGGGATGGAGAAAAACTAGTTCTTAAGGTTTGACACATTTCTTATTTAACTTGATTAGTTTTGTGCCAATGTGAATGAGATTTTTAATGAAAGTTAGCAGGATGTTTTTCTCTTTGCTGGGCTTATTTTCTCTCGCTGAATAATTTGGAACGCCTGTTTTGAATTTCATGCCTAAGTCACAGAACTACACATTAATCAGGCAGCTAGATTAAATAGGGCTTGAGTTATAGTGCATTAATCTGTTCTGGATAAATCTTGAATGGTGTGATTGAGAAATTCAATTAAAAAAAGATTTATCCAGTATGGGTAATATGTCTTGATCTCTGTGAAGTCACAGAACTCATGAGAATTGAAGGAATCTGTACCAGGAATCTGCTCTGGACAACAAATACAAATGGATGTCTGTTCTTCTGCATTAATGGAGTGTCACAGGATTCAGGTCCCTCACCTTGAAAATAAGAGTAGATATTGGCATGCATTTTTAGGTTACACCAAAGTGGTTTCAGACGCTAGCTATCATCTATGTTCCTGTGTTCCTATTTTAAGGAATATCTCATATACAAGCACAGTAAGTAATTAAACTCTGTTGTATTTGTACATATGAACTTATAAATGCGCTGAAAAACTCGCTGTGATTCCTGTTTGCCCTCCTCTCTGCATCCTCATTTATCTCAGTGCAAAAATGAGCACCACATGGATGCAAAGCAGGATTGTCTTTTGCACCAATATAAATGACTACACAGGTGATGAAAACAAAGACATACCTGAACTGGAAGGTCCTTAACTTTAATCTTACTTCTTCTTTCAGGGTGTGGGTTTGTTGTTTTTTTTGGAGGGGGATAGCAGAGGATATAACCAGAGTCAGAGATGAACATTTTCTCTGTAGCACTTTATTTGCTTTCAGAGTCACCGACTAGTTTCCTCCTTTCAGCTGGGAACGGTCAACTTGTATTTCAAATAAATCTTCCATCTTTTTTACTCCAGTCCACTCTGTCTTGATAATCTCACATCCTTTATTTATAGGTATAAGGAGCAGTAAATAAAGAGAACCTACTGTGATTTTGTACTATAAACAAGAAAAGACAAAAAAAGCAGAAAATCGCAGGGTGGGTAGGTCTATGATTTTTGGAAGAAAACTTACTTTGGATTTCATTTGTAAGGGAAAAAATATCCAGACAAAAACAAGTTTTATGGAAGCGGTGTGTTCACAGATAACAGAATTTATGCAACGGAAGTTCAGAAATGCATAATAAATAGTTTCTTCTGAGTTTTCAGCCCTCTTCCTTCGTATAGAAAAGACCTGGATACTTCTTATTTATAGACTTTAAACAAGAATATAAATCTCTAAAAAATGGAGTTGTGAAAGAAGGGGGTGGAAAAACAGTCCCAAAAATGTATTCATGAACAGAAAAAAAGGTAAAAATGAGTTTGTAATTTACTACAGCTCAGAGGCAGCAATAACTAATACACTGGAAATTTACCCATTTTATGCATCTATTTTGCTTGCTTTACTACTCTGCTGTTCATAAAAAGAGCATTTATTTCAGCAACTGTCATGTCACTTGGCATTTATGTGATCTCTGAGCTATGTGTGAAAAAACACTTTTTTTCCAGTTCCAATTTTTATTGAAAAGTTATTTATTTTACAAATTGGTATCAAGGTGATTTGTTCTCCTATCTAACTAGTTTTACCATTCTACTTTTATTATGTTCATTCTTATCACTTGGGAATCAGAGTCATAAATCATTTGCTTTTGTTTTTCACATCCTGGTTACTACTATTGTACTTGCATTTCATCCTCTGTGCGCGGCTGTCTTAATTCCACCTGGTTATTAACTGGGAGATTAAAAAGCTTACTTTTCTATTCTTATACATTTTCTTACTCTTATTCTGCATTTTTGAGGCACTTTGGGTTGTCCACTACCTTTTGCCCTCAGCTGTGCCTTTTGACAATTTACTCCATTGTTTCTCTTTGCTATCTCTCGCCTGTGTACTGCAGACCTCCACCCAGGGGTCAGAGCTTCTTTGTGACTGGCACCACTTACATCTGCAGCAGGGACCTCACCCGTCCTGTCCGACTTCCAGTGTCAAGTGTGGGATGAGAGGCGTCAGATACATAAAAGAACTAGACAGGGGAAATGCAAGGTAATCACTGCCTGATCAAGCACCCTCTGAGCTAAGGTCCCTGGCGGCTGTACCGGCTGCTCCAGAGACGTGCTATGATGCCGTATCTCTCCTTTGAAATATCACAGTTTTGGAGTAATCACCTAGGGGGAGTGAAGATTATTAGATAATCTCCTGAGGGGGGTCACTGTAGTTTCCAGGAGGCGTTTTGTTCCTAGTTCTACCTCCAAAGATGCCAACCAAAAGGGAACTTGAAGATTAATTAACTACACCAGACATTTAAAATTTAAAAGGAGAAAAAATTTAAAGGCAGCTGAAGAGAAAGTCTGAATTTGCTCAGCTGCACTCTGCTTTTAACAAACCTGGCTTTCTAGCAAAAAAAGCCCCACACGTTTACTCAACTATTAAATGATCCTCCAGGTCAAATTGTTTATCTGCTCTTCTGTTGTTGCTGTCAGCATAAATGGCCTTGCTTCTTTAAGAAGATTGGCATAAAATGGAGTCTGTTTATTTCTAATCGCAAACCTTACCTGTGACAAGGCCATATTACTTCTTCTTGATCTAAAACTGATCACAGAGTAAGTGTCTGCTCTATGGCTATTGATGGGAAAATCTCATCTGTTGCCTTGGCAGTTTCAGTATATTTAGAAGACGAGAACCCAGATGTGAGTTTGCATTGTGCTTGTTTATGACTAACACAATACGCAGGGCCACTCAGTCCTGGAAAATACTCAAGGCTTTTCTCTTGCTTGAGATAATTTAGCTGCAGTGTCTTTCCTGAGCTCCACATTTTGTCCTGACACTCTGTAGAATTTATAGGGAAGGGGTAATGGTGGAATGAAACCTAATCTTGTGAAAATGAGTTGGCATTGCTATTTTCCGAGCATCAGTTGTGAGACAGAGCGAGCTGGCTGCCTCAGTGAGGGGAGCCCACCTGTGCCACAGGTATTTTTACAGCTGCATTCCTATTCCCATGAAAAAGCCTTTTGCATTCACTTGCAGTACTGTGTCAGATGTCTGCAAACCAAAGAGCAACTGCATTACTTTCTGTACTATAAGGACAGCCTGATCGCTGGCCCATAAAATAATAACTGGAAAGCTATGGCAAATCCTCTGAGAGATCTGCTCATTTGAGAAACATTCATAAAAGCTGTGTTTCCATTTACATGCAGCAGACCCTCTGATCCTGAAGGGGATCCCAAGCATAGGTATGATCCCCAGATAATCAGTCATGTTTGCTTTACAAGGGATGCCATTTTTGGTGCATCTGCTTTCAGACATACCATTGCAAACAGTGCTGCCAATTAATAGTTCTCCCTTGCCTCAGAATTTAGAAGAAAAAACAGAATACTGCTGACAAAAACATAAAAACACAGCCTCTGCTAGCTCTGAACACTGCTTTATTAAGCCTGGTATTCTGCATCCAGCAGTAGCTAATATCTCATGCTTCAGAGGAAAAGCAAACCCCACAATTTGTGCAAAGCCATAAAATAGGGGAAGTATTCCTTGCAGAGCCTGCAGCCATCAGCTTATTCCCTGAAGCATGAGATTTGATTATATGTTTGTTTCTTGGGGAGAAGAGCTATGAGTATTTAAGCTTTTCAGGCTGGAGATCATGCATTAGATTAACCTGGAGGAATCTGAGGCCCGTGTAGAACAGATTGTGGAATTCCCTTGGCAGAAATGAGCAAAGCAGCCATTACTAACATGCTGTCATCTTGCTAACTGGAGCCGAATGACAAATTCATAGGAAATTTTGCTTCTATTTCTGCTCTTGAGCTACCAGTGAGCAGCTTGTGATTTCTTCTGGGTATAAGTAGCAACCTTATTTCCCAGAGAGTTTCTAAGTCTGTATTGTGTTTGCAAACAATATAATCTGGTATGAGTAGCAGCAGGGACTAAAAAGCTGGGTCACGTAGCACTGTTCACATGTCTACCTGTGGACTGCATGCATGAGCCAGAAAGCAACTAGTTTGACTCTGTTCACTCTTTTCTAGCTACTTCCAAGTCATCTTCCTTTTTTCTATTCTAGGCAGTACAAAGGAGTACTTTCTTTTTTTATTAGGCTGCTTTTAAATTGCTTTTGTCTGTTTGTTTACTCTGGATCTATGTAATATTTGCCAAGGAAACCGGAGCAGACAGTACCTATGGCTCCAATCACACATAGCTTGGGGCTGGTCCAAAGTTTGTGAGCAGGATTCATCTAGAGAAGGCAGATGGAAAAAAAGAAAAAAGTCATGATTTGAACTGTTATCCTGTGGCTTGTGAGCAACCTCTCAAAGGTCAAAGAAACTTCAAGGAGATTTGGGGTTGCACCAAACATGAATTCCAGTGTTGCCAGTCCGGGGAGCAGGAAGAACACAGAGATCTTTTAAAATGCTCTTTCCACCACCTTTCCCTCTTGGTCTGTGGCACTAATAGGCTATTGCACAGAGCACATTCGTCGGTCACCCTTCAGTATCCATCTGGGCTTATTTATGGACTATTTGTAGCTAGTTACACTTATATTCAGCCCAGACACACAACCTGCTACTCCGGTCACCTATCAAATCCCCGGTGGTTCAGCAGAGAACATGCTACGCGAGAAGCTGAGTGCCCTTGTAGCAGCATTATCCTGGTTAATTCACTCTTCAGTACTTCAGAGACTCAGAAAATCAAAGTCCAACTCAAAACTTGCTATGAGCAAAAGCTTCTTCCTCCCCCTGCCTCCAGTTTTGGACAGAAAATGAGTTTTTGCCTTCCTATAGTTCTTTGTGCTGTGAAAGACAGGAGGTCCTGCAGTATTTTCTTCAAAAGTGTTAGAGGTCTTTTAGCTTCTAGTGGGAGCTAAGGGCAGTGAACAGTTCCTGATACCTCCCACGATCAGATTTCATGACAGCTCTTACATTGCTCCCCCTGTATTGGCAATAACAGCTTTGTGACTGGATAATAAAGAACTGGCAGCACCAACTGACACTTGCGTGTGAGTTAAGTCTCAGAGCTCTGCTAGTACAGAGTAGCTGTGTTGTCTTGTGGGTGTAGTTTAGGCTCCGTTTTGACCTACAGCAAGAACCTTCAGACTAGCAGTGCCATCCATTCTTCAGCTTGGAAGCAGGTTCAGGTATCGCCTCCAAACGATCTCCACCCACCACCAAAGGCCGTGCTGTTTTCTCCTAGCTGCACAGGAAGGGGTGCCGGCTGCATGGGACTGAGGTGGCAGGATAGGATCGAGGAACATCTAGTTCTAGAGATGTGGTCTCAGGGCCCTGCTTATAGCAATGGTAGGTGTGGACCCGGCTTGTTGCCTGGGATTGATGATCCTTCACCTGCCATTTCACGTTTCTCTGGTGGTCACTGGATTGTTGGTGGAGTCTGTCACCATCACCTGACCCACTTTGCTCACCTTGCTCAGTTACGGTGCCCTGGTCAGAGAGGTCATATCCTTCTAGGATGTCCATTATGGACTTTGCTTCTGTAGTCTGGACCCCATAATAGCCCTGAACAACTCAAAGAAACTCATTTTTCAGTCTCACTTGCAAAATGCAATCAATATTTCTGATTTCAGGGGTATTGCACATTGAGAGAGAAAATAATAAGTGAAAATGTATTATTTCCAAGTCATAAATCATGATGTTTCCTGTCTTCCATTTAGTCCAATATTTTGGCAACACATGACTGACTTGTTCATCAGCCAGTTGTTTATGTTCTTGCAACACTGAAAAAGCTTATGCATGTATTGATTTGGATCAGAGTTCATATACAAAATAGTGTAAGAAAATTGAGTTAATAAACCTATTCCGAAAAAAGTAATTTTTTGCTCTCTGGAACAGTGAAATTTACTATCAAAGATATCCATAAAAAGTAGAATTGTGGCAAAAAGCCAAGTTGTTTACAGGTGATTCCTGCTTTCCAAAAGCATGTCATCTTCCATTTCTTAAAAGCTAAACCCTGTATTCTGGTGCTAAGTATGAACTTATGTTAAGTTGTAAGATGCAGAATAGTCCCTTCGTGTCCATTTTCAGCCATTGAGTCCCTGATGAAGACTGTCTTCTGTATTGTTTAGTTTCTTCATTTCAGATATCTTACTCTCTAAATTTAGGCTTTTTTAGGAGAAAAGATAAAAACTGATTGCCGTAGAAACATTTTGATGTTAACATAAAACATAATTCAGCCCAAAAAAAGCCTGCCATTTCACTGCAGCACTAGCAGGCCAAATACCATAGAAGGCAGAATCCAAAAGGGCAGAGTAACCTTAATGAGAGGTGATGCTGTTCTTGTTGCTACTCTGAAGTTCTTAAAAATTGCCTGATCTTTAATATTTTACAGGGCTTTTAGCAATAATATTAACAGAACAGTTACAAAACATTTTCAGGCCACCAGCACAGTTGAATTCAGTTTCCAGATGTGGAAGATTTTCATTTCCTTAGAGCTGGGATGGGAGCTGGGTGGTGGTCTCCTTACAGGCTGACATTTTCCTACCGCCTTTCTGTGGTAAGATTGCTTGCCAGCTTGCAGCGTAAAATTGCAAAAATTGGGTAATATTTCCCAGTGCATCTGGACCTCCTAAACCTTATTTAAATTTATAAGAATCACAGAGGAGTATCAGATCACAAATGCCATCTTCTGGATCACTGTTTTTGTCTCCTCCTCTCCCTCTTCTCCAATCACTCAGCAAAATGCACCTTAGACACTCACTGGGATCACATTTTCAAGATGTCTTTTACATCTTTTTTTCAGCTTAAAGATTTTAAGTCTTAGTTCCTCTTCTGCTTGTTTGTTGCCGGAGCTGTTGTCTCTTTACTCACACTGTGATCTGTCCCAAATTCAAACCAACAAATCAAGTCAGCAATTTGAGAGAAGTGACATTGATGGATTTTTCACATGCAGTGTTCTTGGAATTCAGGTGTGTCTTTCACATGACATTGTTTGGTACTGCATTCCCTGAAATTATAAAGAATAATAGGTGTATTGTTTCAATCTGAAATAACAAAGAATCACTGCAGTGCCTTGATGCCTGTTTAGACAGATTTACCACTTCTGCCTTGAAATCCTGTATATTATGACAATACTGACATTGCCATAGCTTATTCTTCCCAGGGTTTCTGTGTTATAAAGCATTTAAGGTGAAACACATATTGAATATATAAAGAATTAAAATATAGGAGAATATAACTTTAACACAGTACTGCCAGAAAATAATTCCTAATATGTAATGCAAATTCTTATTCTCATGACGTTTTTGTCTCATGGGCTATCAGGCAGATACAGAGCAACACTGAGCTTTGCAGTCAGTATACCTCTTAACCACTTAGTAATAGAATACACGCAGGTATTTCATGCATTAGTTTCTTCTTTGATCAAAATAACATGGGATAAGGGATCTCTGCTCACAGGAAACCATTGGGATTTGCACGAGATTGGAGAGGTCTGAGAGAGGATCAAGCTCAGCCATTCTGAGTGCATCTACTCTAGCAGTTTGGAGCGTAGCATAGGTCATTTTTTTGGTGTGAATCCCTCTACAATTTGTACTTGATGTACTGTGGATGACAATTTTGTGCACCCCTGGTATGCAGAAACTGGATTCTTTCTCTGAGCTGGACTGAGGAACAGAAAATTTCTGGCATGAAAATTCTCAGGCAAAGAGATTTTTTTTTTTTCTGTTTAGTTTTAGCCATATCACTTCTCAAATCAAGTTCACAGTGCCAGTATAGCTGAAAGGGAGGCACTGATGGCAGGAACACTTTAAGCCAGTATTGCCACCAAAAAACTTCATCTTGGAAAACTATAGTCTCTCAAGTACTCATTCTCCTCTCCTCAATTTATTGCATTTTCCATCATAAATGCTAAATATTAGATGGAGAATATGCTGCTTACTATCAAAGCTGGTTTCTCTCCCCAAGGAGCCAGCTTTTCTTTGTGCATTACCGTACTTCAGCATGTAAGCTTGAATCATCAAAATCTCACTTTAATTTGTTGAATTATAGCCTGGAAACTGAAGAAGCACAGCCCAGTAAGCATTTTCAAAAGATACAATATTAATGTAGTGATGTCTCTGACCTAAGTAGCTAGTCACTAGCTGGGATCTTGCCAGCTTGTTCTTCTTGAGAAGAGAAAGTGGTAACACAGACCACGCATTTTTCTCGGTGCTGGTTATTTACAAAGAGTGTACACAAGAGGCCCAGCTTCTCCTAAGGCAGGAGGAAAACAGTGGGTGGCTTCCCTGCTCACAATTTCCAAGCCTATTTCCAGCTATCTTACTCCACAAAGGAGCCTAATTGCTTCATCCATTTAGCCTGGACGAAAGGTGCATAACATTTTCCAAAGCTTTAGCAAGATCCGTGATTGCCTGCAGACGGGAGCCAAGTTTGAAGGCAGCCTTCAGCACCTTCCCTTGCAGAAACCCACCAGGGGCTGGCCAGGCTGGGCAGGAGGAGGGTCTGCCCAGACATACACACAGAGGAGAGCAGCCTCCTCACCCTGAGGCTTTAAAAAATATTCTCACCTGGTCCCCAGGTGTCTCTAGCAAAAAAAAAACTCTGTACAGAAGGGTACTGATGTCTAAAGCTACGTTAGAGAAGGATTAGGTATTTAATTACTTGGTTTAAGATGAGCAAAAGTTAACATTAATTTCCATAATTCCTGTATTTGGATTAATGGGCCTTAAGAGGAAATTAAATATCACAGGATTTTGAACACTTCATAGAAGGTAGATAATAATATAAACTTTTTTTTTTCTAACAATGCATTTTAAAAATAAATATTACACTTGCAGGGGACTTTTACTTCTCCAATTATTACTTGTCAACATTGACATTTTTTAGATAGCCATTTAAGAACCAGATGCTTATTTATCTTAAGTAATATGTTGTAGGGTCAAATTCAGAAATTCAACCCTTTTCAGGAAAGCATATGGCTTATATTCACTTCCTACTGATATGGAGGACTGTACTGCATATTTATGGCTAAGCATATGCTCAAGAATTTTCCTGAAAGGGCATGTATACAGAACCGCACTTACACAATTTACTGTTTTAGATTTCATGTGAAAAATGAATTATGTCCTATTAATGTCATATTATTAGCCGAAATGAACATCGTGCTACCTCATAAAAGTATTTTGATTTATTATAATGAAAAAGATTTTGGGCAGAGCTTACAGGAACAACCACATTGCAAACTATTCTAAAGAAATACGTAAAAAGCAATCTTGATCCTCTCCTGTGTCTGTGTTAAATATTACATTTTAAATAGCATCAAACTGCCAGGACCATCCACAGCAAAATCAGTGATCAGAGCACATGATTCACGTTGACCACCATGTCTCCTTTCAAAAATCTGATTTCAGTCTCCAGTCAATCTTGACCTTTCCTTGTACCACTCAGCAACACTGACTCATGGAAACACTCCTAGATTGGTCAATACCAATTCCATTTGCCTCTTTTGAGTTTCTAGTCAAGAAACAAAATTGATGGTGCCCTTAGAACCAAGTGGATGCAAGTGTGGTGGTTTAACCCCAGCCGGCAACTAAGCACTGCACGGCCACTTGCTTATGACCCCCCACCTCAGGGTGGGTGAGAATCTGACGGGTAAAAGTGAGAAAACTCGTGGGTTGAGATAAAGGCAGCCTAATAGGTAAAGCAAAAGCCGTACGCACCAGCAAAGCAAAACAAGGAATTCATTCGCCATTTCCCATCGGCAGGCAGGTGTTCAGCCATCGCCAGGAAAGCAGGGCTCCATCATGTGCAACCGTTACTTGGGAAGAC
>JAVKLA010000073.1:20662527-20675458 GCA_034782735.1 Sagittarius serpentarius
GTCCCCTCCCAACTCCTTGTGCACCCCCAGCCCACTCGCTGGTGGGGTGGGGTGAGAAGCAGAAAAGGCCTTGGCTCTGTGTAAGCGCCGCTCAGCAATAACCAAAACACCTCGGTGTTATCAGCACTGTTTTCAGCACAAATCCAAAGCACAGCCCCATACCAGCTACTATGGAGAAAATTAACTCTACCTCAGCCAAAACCAGCACAGCAAGGTAGAGTGAATTCCGACTTAGGAACATTTTACACTTATTTTGCAGTTGCTCAAAATGTCTAGAGAAAATTTAGGACAATGACTAAGCAGGATTGTGTTTTTCCTGGGAGGAATAAATTACAGAAACATTTTTCTTAATGCACATTAAGGCATTAAAATATTTTGTAAAACAGATCACCTGCAAAAATGAGGGGATGAATTATTAACACCTATATGAGCAATAGAACAGCATTTAATTTTGCCCAGGTAAATATTGCTACCACCTTCCTTTACAGTGATGAGTATTTAAGTCTATTAGGCCAACCTCCAAAACCGCCCCCAGCAATGTAGAGTGTTAAGATGACAGTTCATGTGACTCATGCTATTTATTATTCACTACAACAATCTAGGCAATTTCCTGCTCTTTCTACCTCATACCTGTAGGGTCTAATTCAAAGCCCTGTAAAGTCAGGGGAAACAACATAGGGAATCAATAGCATAGCTAGGAATCAAACACTGGAAAGACCAAAGAAAGAACCAGTTTTCAAGTACTACCATCTTCTGACATTTCATTTTTTTCCCTGTGTTATAGAGAGGTGCTATTGCACATATGAGACTTATGTGAGTTACAGGACACCAGAGTGTATGACTTGGGTCGGAAGTAGGTATATTGAGATTTATTAGATACAGCAAGGCTTAGCATAGCCAGTTTTATGTGTTTTATGTGATCTTTGTGAACTAGCTTTTTACTTTTTCACCTAGATCTAGTAAGAAGGTTAGAAATTGAGAACTTTCTTTCAATAAACGGTTCATTAAACATGCTAGTAAATTAATTCAATGTCACAAAAATTGCAGTTCATACCAGAAATCATACTTTAAAATTCCAATTTGGTTCTAATACTGAGCTCTATCCATTGCAATTCCTTATTACATCTGACTGGTTGTTTTAAACCTTTTGATCAAATGATAAAATAAATCATACCGATGTCAGAGAGATGTTATGTTAGAGAAAACAAAGCAGAGTAACATAATGAGAACTACAGAATCCTTACAGAGTGAACTGCCAGGATTGAATTCCAAGGCAAGGAGAATGAATATGGTATTAGCCTATGGTTTTAGTTGGGATAACCCAGGCATAATAGGGACAATATTTATGGTATGCTAAAGGAAATATGGTGCTTATGAGAGGAAAAAAAACCACTAATAGCAGGAAATTTCATTTATGCCATGTGTAGGTTGATCACAGTGGCATGTGCCACAGCGAATAATTTTAGTCACCATAAGCAACTCTTTCTTGGAACAATTATTTCAAAAAGCTACAAAAGCAAAGCTACTCTTGATGAACAACAGGTAGAACAAACTTCAAGGCATAGTCACAAAAAAGTTTCTCTAACATTGGTATAAAAATATACTCAAATTCAACACCCTTACAGGAAGAGAAAAAAAAGGTTATTTGGTTAAAAGGGACTTAATAAGAGTACAGAAAAGATGAAATTCTTGTAGGTGGCATGAAGACTTTTCAGACATCACAGCGGAATTGTTGAGTAAATATGTATTGCTTATCAAAAGAAAATGTTCTGAAAGACCTACATAAAATCAAAATGATAAACAAAATTCTAGCATCATTAACCACAGAGGCTGTTAGAGGTAAAAGACATGCTTAAGAATAAAAAGGAAGACTTGTCCAAATAAGAAAATTAGAAAGGAGTATAAATAGTTTCTAGCTAAACATAAGGCTACAACAGGGCACACCAAAACCGATTTTGAAGTAGAACTTGCTAAAAACGTTAACAAATACTAAAAAGCTTCTCAAAAACAACAAATGCAGGAGTTTTGTCGGCTTGTACTCCTGATTCCTAGTTGAGGTATAAAGAAATAAAAATAAGGCCATAGCAAAAACCCTAAATGAATCCCTTGTGCCAGCATTTGGTACAAAAGAACTGAAGGGAGGTTCCCACACTGAAACTCATCTTCACAGGAGTTGAATTTAAGGAAATGTTTCAAATTGAAGTTTCAGTAGAAGAGTTCTAAGTGCAAACTGATAAAATGGATGATAAACCGCAGGGACAGATGGTTTTTCCTGAAGAGCTCTAAGGAAACTGAAATAAGAATTTTCCAAAGTTATCGTTATAGTATAACTTGATATAGAGGGATAGAGTGGGCAGATATAAGTGGTTTTTTCCTTTTTTTTTTTTTTTAGAAAAAAGACACTTCTGACTCTGTATAAGAACTGTTTCCACATTAGAAAATTTTTGAAGCTATAAAACAAATTACAGGAGAAAATAGAGAGAATAGAAAACACAGAGAGAAATTATATAATTGACAAAATGCTTTTTTGTCTAAAAAGAAGTCACTTATTCATGAATCTTAGCATTATTTGAGATAAGGAATTAGTTAAAGGGGAGGAATTCAGGAGATCTGAATTTAAAATAATCTTTTCACTCACCGAAGATTTAAGGAAATTAAGCTGTAAGGAGACAAGAGAGACTGTCCCCTTCTGGGTTAAAAATTAGATGACCAAGGAAAAACAATATAAGTGGTGAGATTTATAGTTCAGGGAGATTGCAAGTGCTCTCAGAATCCATTGTTGGAGCCTTCACTGTTTGCCGTATTCACAAATAATCTGGAAAAGGGATTTAATAGTGAGGTGGGAAAAGAATGGGAGTGAGGAACCGAGAAAACTTTATTAAACAACTTCTAGCATACTACACAGTATACCCACATTGTGGTCTCTGTAGTTCTAACCATAGCACCTGAAAGTGGATACTGTTGATCCAGAAAAGATTAAAAAAAAGGCTGGAAGATGTGATTGGAAACATGTAACAAGGAAAACCGAAACAGACTAAAATTTCTTGGCTTTGAAAACTCTAAAAAGTTACTAATAGCATGGAGAAGGTGAAGGTATCCAGAAGCTGGCACTGTTTGAAATTATCCAGTAGTAGGCTTATCAGAAAAAGGCAGAGAAGGAGTGTTTTTCCACATAAAACATCATTAAGCAGATGAACTTGAGGTTTTGGATACTGAAAATATACATGAGCTCAGAAAGCAATGAAACAAATCCACAAAGAGCAATCCATCAAAAGTGCATTAAAAATAAATGTCTAGATTGCATCCAGATTGAACCTTTGGATCAGGGACATCTGAAACCATACCTTGATGGACGGTGGGATGACACACCTGACAAATGCCAGCACATGGTTGTCTACTACTTCCACTTTTTGGTAAACCTGTGTCTCTGGTTAGTGAATGTTGTATCTAGCCACGTATGGCTATTTTTATTTTTTAGCCTACTGTTTCCCAGTGGATAGTTTTTGCCTAGTCAGGTTGTACAATGGTAATACATTGTGTCTTGATAAAAGATGGAACATATTTTAAGAAATCACTTTCATGGTATTATGAATAATTGTGATATTCCTATCTATAACAATTACACATGATGAATATCTATTAAAGGTGCCTTTTAAATTATGATCCAGTTTGTATAAATTTTTATGTGAAGTTCTATCTGTCCTCAAGTCAAGGTCTTGCTTAATTATTTACGTTTAATGTGGGGACTCTTCATCAATGTCATTTTTTTCTCCTGGTCACTGCCAACTCAATTTGATCTCACAAAATGAATTTGTGGCATTTAGATTATATCAAACAGTCGTAGAGTGTGAAATCTAGGCAAGTATATCTCATGACATTTCTTTCATTCTTTTACCTTCTATTGTTTTAATGAACCACTTTAGAAAGTCCAGATGCCTGTTTTATCTTTTTTTTCAGTCTTTCTGAATTACAATTGACCTTCTAACACTGCTTTGTTTTACAAGCATTCTCAGCTGTGCATTCACACTAGGTGAGAGGTATGTATTTTTTATTTTTACATTTTCCAGTTGTATGATCTGATATGAATTTAGAACTGATCCAAAGGGGGTGACATGGACTTTGCAGCATTCTTATCTGTGGATCTGCTTTAGGTACAAAATATTCT
Source organism: Sagittarius serpentarius (assembly GCA_034782735.1). Classification (NCBI taxonomy): domain Eukaryota; kingdom Metazoa; phylum Chordata; class Aves; order Accipitriformes; family Sagittariidae; genus Sagittarius; species Sagittarius serpentarius. The sequence continues at coordinate 20,666,693 of JAVKLA010000073.1, forward strand.
ATTCAAATCCCAGTTTTTGCATAGGCCTATTGTACGAGGTATGTTTATGTGGCTCAGGTTCCCAAGTACTTTGCAGGAAAAGGAACCTAAATTTCATGGTAAAATTCCTGGTATGCAGGACTTTGGTAATAGGATCATTTGCCAATAGCTTGGATGGAAAATAATAAAAATTATAAAATATCAAATAGCTAAATACAGAATAAAATATTTAGAAAACAATTTGAAATATAACAACATACATTTGAAAAATTTGTGGTAATGAACATATTTCAGGAAGAATAAGAGGATGTTAACAAATACCTTAGAAAACAGGTAAATCCCTCACATGCAGCAGTTCAGCTATTACCTGTAGAAAGTTTGCTCAACAACTCTAATGCATACATTAGTGTATTCTGTCTAAAAACATTGTTGATTCCAATCTTATTCAGGGTGATTATTTTAACCATCAATCCTGAGCATGAGGAGTTTGTAACTTATAAATAAAGGTAAATTAGTACAGAGAAGATGTACGGGAAGGTCTGCCTGGGGAGACATGGAGAAGATGATACAATTACTATTACGGATGATGGGAGGTGGCTGTATCCATAATATTTCTGTTACCTTAATGAGACTAGAAAAACAAATTAAGGAGCTATTCAGTCCCGGTAAATATAAAAACTAACAATCCCATTAGCGAAAACAGCAGCAAAACCTTATAGTAAGCATGTCTGTGAATTTGGGAAATTTGGGTTCCTTCAGGAATGGCTGAAAAATAATGGGCATATGTCAAATTAGAGCCTAAAATCTGAGGACTGTGACTAACAGAAAGGAATGGGTTTGTCTTGGATGTGCTGGTAGCTCTCATGTCTTGCTACTAGGGCTATCACTAGGCTTCTTGCCACTTTTGCAAATGCATCTCACCCATTTGCAGGGAAACTCTTAAATTTCTGTAACATGTAGCCTACCATATCAAAATAAATAAGTGCACTGATGAGGGTTTCTCTTAATGCAACAAGCTTTAAACTGTGGTAACACAAGTGCTGCTACATGAACACCCTCTCCACTGAGGCTGGAAACCCCTGAGAGAAGGGATGAGGCAGACCATTACCTGATGCTAAATCATCCTCTGGTCACTCATCACAAGCATTCTGAATTGCATTTGAACTTCATACCATAGCAACCGGGGTTTGCATTTCTGGCACGAAAAGGTAGATTTATAAACTCTGAAATACATCAAGCAGAAGTGAGCAAGGGCTAGAAAGAAGCTGTTGCTTCCCAGGTGAGAGCAAGGAAAGATCTTTTTGAGATTAATTGGCCGGATCTGTGAATCTGGATTTTGCAAAGGTGTTTCCCTGCAGTGCAGACCAATGAAAGAATAGCAAAGATTGTTTGGCACCTCAGCCACAGCTTGCTTCCTAATAATTCTTACATGTCTCTTAGTTCATATATGCGCTTTTATACATCCTGGTTTAAGTCCTATGTAAGCTTAGTGGCCTAGTTTGGAGCTATGGATTTTATGAGGCACAGTGACAGCAAAAGCTCAGATTTGAAATATGTAAGTCTTCCTATAGATCCAGGTTTTGCTCAGAGTTACCTAATGAAGAAAATACTTGAAAGTATGTATGCACAAGATGATGTACACAGAATCTCATCTAACAGGAGAAACTGCCTGTTTCTACCCAGAGATGTTTCTGCTGAGAGTCACTCTGGAAGCTGAAAAACATCAGAGAAAAGCCTGCTCTGTAACTCGTAGTCTCTTAAATCAGACTGACACCTTTAGAAAAGTGTTGCAGGCAGAGAACACATTTGATGAGCCAGACCGTTGTTATCCTTTTGTTTAATGCTGGTCAACACAGGAGTGTGCTTCCACATCTGAACATAACTTATTTCTCTCCAAACATGTTGACTTCATCTCTTCCAGTTAAAGTATCTTGTCTATGATGATGCATTCAAGTTTTACCATAACTAAGTACAGTTGTAAAAGATTTTCCATCCTTTTATGAGTAGAAGTCACATTGAAACTAACTTTTCTGTTTAACAAATGCCATGTTGCTGAGTGGTGAGAGGTGGCCTTCAGAGAATGTAAACAAAAGACTCAAAAAAAAAAGGAGCTGTAATCGGTCTGCTTCCTCATAATAGGTGAATTAGAAATGCAATGTTGGAGCAACATAGGAAATTACGAAGCCTGCAATTCAGCATTGTAACTTGCTCATTTAAGTGAACGAATACATTTATGAAATACATGAATCAATCCATTTTGAAGAAGAAAAATATTTAAAGTGTTGACATGGAGGGAACTCCACTGGACACTGTAAAAGGAAATGTTTGAGACCTGTCTATAGACTACAAGAGGCTACTTTTGCTGCATTTTCTGTGATGCAAATTTAAGTCTCAGAATAAAATAGCTGAATTTCAGTGTTACATTCCTAAATCTTTGACCATGATCAGTCACATGGAAATGACTGAATCTTGTCAGTGAAATTGGTACACTATATATTTAAAAGAAAACTGGACCTGAGGTTGCCTGCAGATCTCAGTTTAGATACAAAGATGTGAATAAAAAGTTTGTAAATATACATTAACAGTGTGAGAGAGACGAAACTGTGGGAGCTGGACATCAAACCATATAACACCAGTTTTCCTAGGCCAAGATGTTAGAATGGGTATTTGCATATTAAATTCTCAGTTTTCATCTCTAACGTAGCATGCTTTTCAACAACAGTCAGTGCTTGAATTATAACCATTACGAGTATATGGAATTAGCAGAAATTAAATGAAGTTTAATGATAAAAACCACACAGCAGTGCATCATTTGATATAAACTGTCACCAATGAAAAAAATAAAGAAAAGCTATCATCAGGGTAAAGATACGAGATAGGATTCAGAAACTGTGCTTTATAAAGTCCCAAACTTAGAAGGAATAGAGACAGCACTGGTAAATACTTTTTCATTTATCTTAGCTTGCCGCTGAGAAGCCACTCCACATACTGTGCACTGTTTACACAGATTTACTGTGCCTTCTGTACTATGTGACACATTTACTCAGTGGCTGCTACTAAAGGTTAATGGCTTGGTCACAATCTTCATATTAAATATGGTGCAAACACTACGTTGTTATTCATGGGTCATGAGCGAGTCTCAGGGCCACCTTTCTACAGGCTTCTGGATATCGTCTTTAAATTTATGCCTGTTAGGTTGCAGGTAACCAGCCCCAGCTTCACCAAAGAGTAGAGACCATGAATAAAAAGGAAATTCCACACCTTTTAAAAAAATTGGCCCTCCAAACAAAGATCAAAAGACATACATAAATTGTCTTATTGAAAGTAATCTGGAGGTATCAGAGTTCGGGGAATGTCTCTTGGCCTCCCTGTCATCTTTTTTCTTTATTATCACAAGGCAATTTTCTGAAGACAAGATCATAGCTGTCTACGCTGATTTTTATTCTTGTATAATTATTAACACTAGCTAATACAAGCCATTCTCCAAGCTCACACAGTGGTCTGTGAATCAAAATGCAAGCTGAAAGTCAGAAACAACTACGAAACGCATGTCTGGTCATAAATGATTTATCAGACTGTAAAATACTGGCTTCACAATGTTTCTTGCCACAGGCAGGGCCAGAGAAGCCTTTCTGGGCCAGCCGTACTGCTTGGGACATACGTGTGTCCGCGTGGCTGCACAGAGCAGCCACCCGCAGTCAGGAGAAAACATCCCATGATGAAAATCTACAGCTTCTGCCCACATGGTCAGCAAATTCTCCTGGGTTTTTGCTGCAAGACCTCTGACTTATTTCCACTGCCTTTCTTCCAGTTCTCCTAGATCCTTCCGTGTGCTCTGCGTGTTTAACCCTGCAAACAGGAGCCCATGCCAGATGGTTGCTGCTTCTTGAAAGAGAACAACTGCCTGCCCCTCAGTGTGACACTTACACAGGTCTTCAGTTCCACTGCCAGCTTTCACAAAATATGCAAAATTCAGTACATTTGCAGTCTCCACCTTAGCCTAATGTTGACCAAAACTGTTTGGGAGGTTCAGAAGTTATGAAGAGCACTTGGCAAAGAAGAAGCTGTTGTTTCTTGACTCATGGAGATCCCACTTTCCATGCCCAGTCATTCTGGCAGAGCTCTTTTTACAGCTCCACTCTCCAATGAGTGGATACAGGCAAGAATTAATACAAGAGGGTAAGGAGAGTTTAATTTGAGAGGTAAACAGGATTCAGAGTAGCATGAAGGATGCAGTTGCTTTGATAAAAACAAGAGGTCTTCCTAGCCATGACTCCCTAAGAATGTGTGACTTCAGGTTTCTAAGGAGAAATTTAATCTTCTATTAGATCAATACACACAACTGGCAAAAAGCAAGCTGTTTGGGGGCATACTCTTATAGGTCTGAAATATAAGCAACAGATTTCATAACTAAATACAGGCTGAGAATGATTACTTGTAGTTTACTTGATGCTACCCGATTTTAATCAATGGGAATTTTGCTTCCTTAGTGAAGTGGGGAAGGAAGAGGGAACTGTCTGATTTTCCTGCTTAGTAATATATACCAAATAGTGTCAGAATTTACTGAAGCAGAAGATGACAGTCTTGTCTGCTCCAAAGCTTGTCATTTTTTCCAACTATATCAATTAGTCTAAGAGAAGCTATACATCCTAGTCCAGCGTAGGAATTACAATACAATGAAGGGTATAACCAAAACAAGTTCACAGTTTAATACAGGTATTTCTCCAATCTGTCACACCCCTTGAAATTACTGTTAATGGCAGTTTGTACTTGCATCTCACTTCTTATCTCCAAAATCATGTAATTAGATGCTGTTTGTGACAGTAGTTGATGAAGCATTTGAACTCAAGAGGAAAAGACGGTGGGTTTTGGTAGAATCTGAAATTAAAAAGCCACTGTAGCTTTGTAGAGGAACAGTTGAAACTATATTCTGTGGATATGCTCTGGATATTCCAGTCACAGTGTCTGAGCATAATTAGCTACCTGAGACAATATAGGTCAGCTATGTCAGCCAAGGCAGTAGTTTCAGGATCCTGTTTCAAGGCTAAAGTAGACTGCAGAACAAAAGCGAGGATACAGACCTATAGTTAATTTTAATCATGATACACTGTTCGGTCCAGGCAGAAGCAGCAGACTCCTTACTGAGTCTTAGCTGGCAGCAATTACAGTTTCCTGCCCACTCAGACAATATCTCTATATTCCTCCTGGGTGATCTGACCCTGCTTTCATGTCTTGTACGCTTGCTTTTAATATTTCACTTCAGTCAGGAGCTCCTTGTTCATCCATGCAGGCCTTCTACCTTTGTTGCTTGATTTCCTGCTCATTGGGATAGACTGTTCCTGAGCCTGGAAGAGGCATCTTTGAAAATCAACCAGCTCTCCTGAACCCCTCTTCTTTCTGAGGCTGTATGTCATGGTATTCTTCTAAGAAGATCCATGAAGTCTGCTCTCCTGAAGTCCAGAGCTGTAATTCTGCTTTTTTGCCCTGTTCTCTGCTCTTAGGATCCTGGACTCTGTCATCTCATGGCCACTGCAGCCAAGGGCACCCCCAGCCTCCTTGTTTGTAAGTAAGAGGCTTAGCAGAGCATCTCCCCTGATCAGTTTCTTAACCGCGTCTGTCAGGAAGTTACCATCAACACACTCCAGAGACCTCCTGGATTGCCTGTGCCCTCCTGTGCTGCCCTTCCAGCTGTTATTGGCGTGCTTAAAGTTCCCCACGAGAACCAGGGCCCGTGAGCAAGCGGCTCCCTCCAGCTGTCTGGAGAAGGCCTTATCTACTTATTCCTCATCAGGAGGTCTGTAGCAGGTGCCCACAACCATTGGATCACTCTCATCTGGCTCATCACCAGTCCCAAGGCAGAGCTCCATGCATCCCGTCTGCTCTGTCACTTAAAGGGCAACTCAACCTGTTCACTATACCGTCCTCTCCTTCCTAAAGAGCCTATACCCATCCATGGCAGCACTCCGGTCGTGTGAGCTATCCCACCACGTCTCTGTGATCCCAGTGAGATCGCAGCCCTGTAACTGCATGCAGACCTCTAAATTCTCCTGTCCATTCCCCATGCATCCTCTAGTGCTAGAAGTCACAAGCTCCCAGTCTTCACCATCAGAGCAGTCTTCATTTCCCAACCTGATAAGCACAGGTTCTGGCTGCCCCTCCTTCAGTACGCCTTGGGGTTTGGGCTGGTGAAACTGCAGGGTCTCAGGGAAGATCCAGTCTCCTTTTTGTCACCCCTGATGCCGTGCAACCTGCTGACCTCCTGCAGCTCCTTTGCGCAGCTCCTACACAGACCCTGCCCCAGCACACTCCTCCTCCAGGCAAGGAGCCCATTTCCCTGACCCCAGTCCCAGTGAGGGACTGCAGGCGTCCCAGCAGCCCCAGACCTGCCGGGCTGCACCCCCGCTCTGGAGCTCGGTCTGGGTTCAGGCCTCTGCTGAGCCAGGGTAGATGCTCCTGTGGGTGTTGGGGAACCAACGCTGAGCGTGTGTACACCATCCTCAGTTTCTGGCCCCTTTCTGTGTGGCACCCCACATAAGCTGTTGCATCTCCTGGCTTGTAGAAACCGTGACTAGGAGATACAGCCATGAGCGGGCAGAAGAAGAGGGGAAATCTGTGCTCCAGCCCTCTGCAGCCTGAGAGGAGCAGAGCCCGCATCCCAGGAGCAAGCAGATTGTCAGCATCAAGCTGGAAGTGAAAAAAAGAAAGAAAGAATCATTGCTGCCTCTCTTATAATAGGATAGTGATTAGAACCTAATCACAGGAAGATTAAAATTTTAATTTTTACATTTTGTATGTGACAGAAAACCAGCAACCAAACCTGACAAAAAAATACAGATTAAAAGCCAGGGTTGAGCCTGACTCCGGGAAGGGAGTTAGGTTTAAAATAGATCTAATGTACCATATGTGTTCTTTCATATCTCTCCATGAATTTAAAGGTCTGTAGTTGAAACTGGAGAAACTGGAGATTGCAAGTGCATTATCTGACCCAGAACAAAAATACTACCTAAGAAAAACAATTAGTTCAGCATAGTGAACTGACCCAACTCCACTCTGACAGAGCTGCAGACTTACGAGAAAGTTAGCGAGAGTGACTTTGAATCTGTTTAGAATGCTGCCTTAGTACCTAGTGCGAGATGCAGTGTCTTTCAACTAGAAGGAAGAATGTTTCTGAGAGCAGCCAAAATAGATGCTGGCCTAGTAACTTTTTGCATAATAAAATCAAACAAAAAAAATCCTCCAGGGACAGCTGGTAATTACAAAAGTCTTCAAAACTGGTTCATTAAGCCATTTGCTGGCCAAGTACAAATTTTGAACAGAGAAAAAGAAATTACAGTCTGTGTTTTAAATGTTATTCCGTGTTTTAACTGTCATTACGAGCAGCTAAAGGAGCTAACGGTGTTAGAATTAGTGCCTACATCTCTGTGGGAAAAGCAGACTCAGACGGGGCTCATTATACCATAAGTGGAATGGCCATTTGTTAGCTATCGATTGCTATTCCAGCTATCTGGAGACTGCTGTGCTGTCAGATGCAGCATGGGTTTTGTGCCCTGTCTAACAGCTCTTGACAGTTACTGGATGTGGAATCCCTGCCACAAAAGCCATGTGGGATGTGGGGTCTGTCCTGTCCTGTCCTGTTGCACGGTACAAAATATATGCACATCTTGGAGAATGAAGCACACAGCTCAGTAGCCTTTTCTGAAGGAGGTGGTCAGGCAAAAATAGATCCATCCTTAACAGGCTCACTATAAACACACATATAATTATGTATGTATATACATAAATATAAAATACATATGTATAAATATACATGTATAATAACAGGCATATACCTACACACATATAAATAAATCAATATGTGTATTTTTGTGTCCGTGCGTGCATGTGTATGCATGTGAAAGTATGTTGGCATGTTGTGGACAAAACTGAAACTGGAAATTTAATTTTCCTAATTTAAATTGAGAAGAACATTTAAAGAAATTGTTCCTCTGTTGCCTCACAATGCTGGCAAAGCTTCCTCTTATGGATGCTTTTTCCAGTGTTGTAATGAAAATGTTACAATCCTGAAGAACCTGCTCAGCAGTTCCTGACAAATCATGTCACTTCTGCAGCATTCAGCATTTTGGTGTAAGGGGACAGAAAATCGGAGTCCCATGCATTGAATGTGATTTACAAGTAAATGCTAAAAGGAAGAAACCTAAATGCTGTCTTTAGAAGTCAGGTCAGTGAATAAAAAGGAAGGACTGAACCGGAGTTAAAGGCACTGGATTCCAGCTCAAAGCCCAAGCCGGTTGTAGAAGCAGTGGTATAGAGCAGCCGCGTCTGTTTTAGAGAGGTCTGCACCTTCTGTGTTGCCTCACTGTGGTAGGGCCTTTTATAACAAACTGCAAGAGGCTTTGTTCTAGCTTGAAAGGCTGTGTAAACTCTGCTGAACTGTGAATTCTGCTGCTCAGGGTGTGGTTGGATGGGCAGGTGGGAGCTGCAATGTTACAAACCATCTCAACCTACTGTTTACCACAAAATGTTGAGATTTGACATCTTTATCAATGATCTGGACGAGGGGATCGAGTGCACCCTCCGTAAATTTGCAGACGACACCAAGCTGGGTGGAAGCGTTGATCTGCTTGAGGGTGGGAGGCTCTGCAGAGGGATCTGGACAGACTAGATCAATGGGCCAAGACTAACTGTATGAGTTTCAATAAGGCCAAGTGCTGGGTTCTGCACTTTGGCCACAAAAATCCCCGGCAACGCTACAGGCCTGGGGAGGAGCGGCTGGAAAGCTGCTCAGCA
>JAVKLA010000073.1:20675558-20688119 GCA_034782735.1 Sagittarius serpentarius
CTAGGTTAACGATTGGACTAGATGATCTTATAGGTCTTTTCCAATCTAAGCAATTCTATGATTCTATGATTCTATGATTTCATCATCAGTTTCTGTTCCAGTGTGGCGCAAACACACAAACTTTTCATTAATCTGTGGATAATAGAAGCTTGCTGGATAATAAGAGTGGACAATATCCGCCTTGCTTGTGGATAATACAGCCTTCCTAGGCATGATCAATGCTCTGATGCGTAAGGGACTGCTGAGATAGAGGTGAGCCAAGTTTGAGCCTTTGCTTGGTCTGCTGTAGATGGGCATGAGGCTTCTGTGTCCTACATGAGCGCCCCTGCTTCTAGATAACGATCTGTTCTGGGAGAGAAAAATCTGTTTCGTAATTTACCCAAGGCAAAATGTACAAAAAGCCTGGCAAAAAAAGTCCATGAAAGGCAACAATTCACTGAGATCAATGTATTTTCCAACTGTCCTGAGGTGTTCCAGGAGCTTTTCTGAATGGTTCCTGCTTTCTGAGGAAGCAGGACACGACAATGCCCTCAGTCCTGCCAGCAAATATATACCTAAATGGCATGACTTAGCTTAAAATTTAAAACTTTAAGCTTTTCACAAGCAGGATGTATTGACTAGTAGGAAACTGCTCTGTGTGTGTGAAGTATGACTTGAGCGTCTTTTCATAGCTCAATAGTAGATATCAGGAAGCAGAAGTGAAATGTGAAAGCTTTGGGAAAAAAACAGTTCTCACTTGATGAAAAGTCTAGAGATTGGTTTGTCAAATGCCTTCTACCAACTTTTTTTCTGATAGAAAATTGTGGGAGGAGGAGACAAAGAAAAAGGCCAATCCTGATAAACCAATGTTTACCAATAGAAAATCTTCTGAATTTGAAATTATGTTTCAGTGCTTGACGGGAGCTTTTGCTGATTGCCACAAACTCCCTCTCATTTTTGGACAGACACTTTCAGATATACCCAGTGAAAGCTCTAAGGCAGGGAATAGCACAGCTTTATAGTCAGGCCCTGTATGTATCCCATGGCCTTTATCCATTGATCTGTTTATCACCAGGTTAGATTAAGCAGTGCTAGAAGGCTAAATGGGTATAATGGGGAATACATCATGCGGGTTCAAAGCCTTGAAATGACAATTCGCAGCAGTTTCTTCACAACCTGTGCTTTAGGGAGGGGTGAACAATCCTCAAGAAACATGTCAGTCTGCTCTGGGAGAAAGTCTCTTCTTGACCCTAAATCTGAGAGATCAGTTAACCTGCCTTAGTTTAATGCTATTTTGATCAGTTCACAACTGTGATTTGTTTTGTCAGTCTTTAATTTTAGGGACTGAAGTTTTCCAAGGCAGGCAAAGAGTAAAACCGACATTACACAGATAACCATAATTTGGGGGTGGTGGTGATCTTTTACATTACCTGTTTTTGTAATCTAAAGAATTTATATTTTGGGGGCTGCAAATACTTGCGTATGGTGAATTAAATTTTCTCTAGGTAGGTCTCAACACATTTGAGTAAAGAGAGGCAGAATTGTCGCAGTTCTGACCAAGGTCCATTAGCTCTCAGAGGTTTTTTTCCTAGTTCTGCTTTTCTGGTCACTAATCTTTACTTTCAAGACAAAGAGAATGACAGCTGTTTGATGCTGCCCCCACTTTCACTCCCCCCGTCCCAAATCCCAAATGGTATCTATTTCATTTGAGTGCTCCTAGCTGCATCTTTTTTTCAGGTGAATACTTGTAAGACCTTGGGTATTTCTCTCCTGTCCCTTTTGGGAATGGGAAACAGACCATTCTCACAGCAGGGATTTAAAGGATGCTTAGTTCTGTAGTTAGTAAAACAATTGTAAAACACTAGATCACCAGGAGACTGGTTACTTAATTTTCACTGGTATTAGCTATCAGTAAAGTGCTCCTAAAATTTGCTCGTAGCTGAAGACCCAAGTACACTTTCATTAGGAGGTGATAGAACTTTTGCCATTAAAAGTAATAGGAGTTCTGGTTACTCATAGGAAGCACAGCTGCTCACCGGGCAGACAAGCAAGCAGGTGAGGAAAAGCTGTGACGCAGGGAATCTGGGGGAATGTACGTGAAGTTGTTTAACACTTTGTTCCATGCAGTTGCCCACCCCAGCTGCCCACCCTCTGCCCAAAGTAGTGCTACTCCAGCAAACTCAGCAGGAACTATCTCTGTCTTTGCGGCTTCCCTAGTCCACCCTGGCATCCTTTGTAGCCTTTTTAGTTCATCATTCCCCATATTGGCACAAAAGCCCTATAGAGGAAATGTAGGTGAATACGTGAACACAGATAGATGTGGATCCCATCTGCGGCCTGCCCTGGGGTCAGGAACCAGCTTCTGACGGAGGTGAGGCAGGCGTCTAAGGACAGCGGTATCTGAAAGCACAGCAGCCTGTTTGCAAGAGGATGTCTGTATCTCTCCAGCTCAGGTTGCCTTGAGGCCACAGTCTTTTTTTCCAAGCTTACATAGGTTTTCCCTAGTCTCATTTGCATTGTTTTACCAGCATATCAAATGTAGTAACATGTATTTGCCATTAAAATCACCTAATTCATGCCAAAATCATTCTTACTTGGGCTGAGTAGTGACTTACCCACCGGTTATTGAAGAAAATGATTTTTAGAATAGCATGCTACTCAGAAAATATGCCTCATTCTCCCTGGAATTCATTCACATTCTTCTAAGACCTAGAAAGAAATATTTTTTTTTCCTTGTTCTTTCTTTTTTTCCTTCAGAGCTTCCAATGTTGTATTTGGGGCATAAGTGTTATAACTCCACAAGGCTTAACAGAATCTCTTCAGTGATGTCTCCTAATAGAGACTGTTCAGTATCAAAACATCTGCCTCATTTAGTATAAATGGCAGAGACAACAAATGAAATCCATATAAACTCTACTAAAAAAATAATATTTAGCATGCAGCGTTTTGGTTTGGCAATTTGGTGTTAGGATCTTTATTAGCCTACCAATACTCTCTTACCTTTTTCCTTGTATTTTGCAACTAAATGTAACATGCCTATACTTAACAATCTTCTCCTTTCCTCCTCCCCTGAGAAGGCAACAAAATGATATTTCTTTTACACAGGCTGAGGATTTTAAATGGCTGCTGGCAGACAATATCTGAGAATCTCTGCTACTGCACTGAAACCTAAGGGAAGCTCTGCAGACAGGAATTTTCTCATGTTTCAGCATCTTCTGTGGTTCCCAGGGAAGAAATTCTAAAGAGGAGAAGATGCAAAGTAAATTGTCTTCAGGCCATACTGCCATTTTTGGAAGAGTGTAAAAAAAGATGCACTCAGCTGCAGATCTTGGGCCCAAAATCTTCAATGCGTGAAGGGAAAGGTATTCCCAGAGAGAGCTGTCCCTTCTGAGACAAGCCCAATCTTGTTTTTTTCCTGAGAAGGGGCTGATTTCTGGGAGGAAAAATCCCAGTCCAGTGAGTAAAATTTGTATCAAAGGGCTGGTGGTTTGGTGAACATCTTGCAGGATTTGGCCATGGGACAGCAAACAGATTGTATCATGAGGGACCTGAAAATTGTTTCTGTATGATTTAATGTCTTGCAAAAATATTTGATTAACTGCAGAAAAGGCATAGGCTATTGCTCTGAATTAGCTGTTTGGTTTCTGTTGGCATTAGAATAACATGGGAGATAGCTGAAAAAGATACACACAGACCCTTGCCTAAATATTTGCTTTTCTGTGGTCATTCTCTGCATGAAACTATTGACAGAGAAACAGAATCAAACTCTGGGGAAAGCTGTCTTTTACACAGAAACTGGATAAGTAATTTATAAGGCTTTTATTTCTGTTCTTATGACATCTATGTTAGAATTAATTGCTTTAATTGCTAAACTAACATATCACTAGCTCCTCTGTTGACCGTAAAGGCAGTTTTCTTGTCCTACAGCTGATCACTTTGCGACTGATCCATTGAGATAATTGGGGAATATAAGATTCAAAAATATTCGTTGGCTATATTATATTGCAACTCCTGACACATATGCGTGTGCTTACCCGCACAAACCCCTCTCAAACTTTAGCAGTAAAACATCCTAATACTAGTTTCTTTATGCCACCGTTTTCCCACTTTCATGTACCAAGTAAATGTTAACCACCCTTGCTGCTGTGAATGAATAAAGTGTAGAGTTTTCAAGATGTCACTGGGGAGTGGAGGGCATGGATTCTTTTCTTCCTTTGTCTAAGAAAGCTATACATGCTGACTTAAATAAATAAATAAATAAATAAATAAATAAATAAATAAATAAATAAAAGCAGCTGCAACAGGATCCTAAACGGTTCTGCACAAGTAATCTGACCTGACATTTTGTAGCTTGTGCAGTCTCTTTTAGCTCAGTGACCTTGGCTGGAAAAGTGAAGTACTGTAGGTGGGGCCTGATCCAGTACCCACTGAGGGCAAATTAGAGTTTTCCTTTTACTTCACATGTGTTTTGATTTGGGCCACATCTAGAGATGTAAACGGGAATGTTGAACATGATGTCAGCCTGACTTTATGAAGTGCATGACAGCCTAGAGAGGTTAGCATGACTCCAAAAGAGTACGACTATAAAAAAATCTACCACAGCTGATGTCAGAGAGGGAAAAACCTGTGAGAAAGTGCACGTAGAGGAGGAATCAGAATGTCCTCTGTAGACGTGCACTGAGATTCAACAAAATAAGTAAGAAAAGAGTTTGACCTGAGTTATCAAACTGAAGTTGAAATCCTCTTGTCTAGAAAGGAAGGTCTCTGCAATTCTGAAGATACAGACACATAAATCACTCCCTTGCAATGGTTGATGTTTTCTCAAACAACTAAATAAAGAAGGGTGTATTACTATGCTGATGCACAGTATGTCAGCATCCACGGGTTAGTATTACCAGTTTATATACTGGGCCAGTAAAGTAAGGATAAGGTGCAAATGGAAGTGAGTGTTCTCTCTTTAAGATGTATAATTCAGTAAAGTGAGGCACAGCTGATCTGGCCACTGTACCTTGACAAATAGTTGTTCTCATGAGACAGGTGAACTGGGCATGCCATACTTTTCATAAGAATTAAAGAGCCCAAGTCTGGCATAATGGACAGCTGGAAACGCTGCTTTGTTTTCCACACCTTGGGTATGCAGTTCTGTCTACTGCTATTACTTGCTGTTTTGGGGAGAGGACCCCTGGGGATTCTCTGCTGTCTCTTACAACACAGCAAGCCAGTGCTTCGGCATGTACGTGTCTAACTGTACATAAGTCCTGGAAATGAATCAAAAAAAGTGCAGGGTCTGTAATGCAGTACAAAAGATTTTAAACTGCATTAAATATCTCTGACATATTTAACCACCAAAAGATGCAGACATTCTACCATTGCTCCAAAGCAGATCCAGTGACTGTAATGGCTTTTGATGACTGGGTGTTGGTGACCCAGTCCTGTCTGGTGCTGGTGACTTGTATGCTCTTCTAAATACTCTCAATTTCCATGGAAACTAAAGAGAATCAAGGTATTAAGACCTATATAATTTACATTTCTGTGTATTCATTAAGGAAAGACATTATTTTAAACTAAACTGAAAGCACTCACTCAGCACAATAAGTTTTTAGCTTGTATTATAGATATCAATAGTACATCATCATGCAAATCCTGAAGGCAAACCGCATAGTAACATCGTATGTCATGTTTAAACACTCTGGAAAGGCAAAGTTTGTCTAAGTTGCATTTGCAGCTGATTTTCCCACCTCTGAGGTAGCTAATGAAATGTTTGAACTGCAGATGATTTGAGTAGAGAAATTTTTTCTCTGTGCCCATACTACTGTCCTTGGCTCTTACCAGAGATAGCATTTCCCTTTATCATCTGGTTTAACTGGTCACTTTACTGGTCTCTAGCCTCATTCTGTAAAATGGCCTGAGTCATTTTACAACCAGCCTTTCTTAGTGTTATTTTTTTTCTTAAAAAAAAACCCCAAAACAGTCCAACCTGAAACCGTTTTGGAGAAAATATAGAGAGTAATCATACAGAAAATTATACTAGGAGATCTGAGGCTTGGAAAATGCTGTTGGCACAGTAGGGATAGTAACAAACAGTTGGGAGGTGGAGGGAGGAATAGGGTCTGCAAGTGCTACCCTGTATAACCTGGATCTTCTGCAGTCAGCGTAGTTTATTATCTGTGTCCTCAAGAAACTTCTCCCTCAGCAGTGCCCCTAGAGGAATTAGCATAAATTAGCATGTTCCTTTAGATATATTCCTATCTCAAAAGTGAATTTAACACTTGCAAAAGGACATGGATCGACAGCTCTTGGACCCAAGGCTATTCATTTCTGAAAGAAATACAGGATCCATGAATCAGAGGTGCCAGATTCTTGCTCTCCTCTGTGGAAGAGAAGTCAGCCCCAGGGGTGAGAGGAAACGTCGCTTCTTGCCCACCGAGACCTGGCCTTATACTGACACTCTCATTAATAAAAATGAAGCACTGCCCACTGCACCATGGCTGCAGCTGTCAATTATCACCATAAGTATTTTCCCTGCTGCTGAAAAGAGAGAGTTTGACAGTTGACCCAGGATTACCATTCCTCCCTCATATGTTGGTAGTAGCATAGTTTTGTAAGTTACTAGCTAGAGAATCAGTTTAATCCATTTCAGCATAGCCTAAAATATTACCAATACCTGCTGTAAAAATTCAGAGGAGAGAAAGGATGAAGTATTCTTCCTTTCAGCTTTTCTTTCAGTGTCTTCAATTCCTGGCCTTGTTGTGGTGGTAGGAATCTCTAAAATTAAATCTTGTTCCTTAGCTCTAGCTTGCCTACAGAGAAGATTGCCTTGTCCATAGTATGTATGCTTTGCTGTTCAAATGGTAGTTGCCAGCAGATTATCCTTTCTTTTTCCCCTCTTATATGGGATTTTTTAAATTTTTGGGTACCACTTGTAAAACAGCTTTATAGCCACATCAAAAGCTTTGGGGAAAACATCTTTTTTTCAGCTTGCAGCAGCGTATAACTTTATACCTGATTACATGGCAAATCACACGTGTTTTACATGAAACCTTATATATACATTCACAGTTTCCTTAGGTGGTCAGGTTTGAAGCTTGTTCTACAGCAGGCTTTGGGATTTTCTCAACACCTGTTGTTAAAAATGTGTGGACAATTGCACAGATAAATGTCTTCCTTGGGTAATTACCTGGTTGCCATATCACCTGAGAACCTGAGCACTTTACAGGCTTCAAAGTGTTTATCTTTACAACAGCCCTGTGAGAGAGGGAAGTGTTGTAATGCCATTTGTGAGGTGGGGGGCTGAGGAAGAGGAATGCTGCATCTCTGCTGAGGGGGGACATTGCTTCACAGCATGGCCACTGAGTCCCCGGCAGCCTGGCTGGAGTGCAGTACAGTGCCATGGGGTCTTCTTTCCACAAAAGAGAAGGAACCGATGTGTTTAATTCTTACCTTGGTATAGCCCTGGGATATGGCCAACATGAATGCCTAAGTCTGGGAACCCTGCAGTGATCCCATGTCTACCAGTTTACATGTAGCTTAAGTGACTTGCTGAAGGTGATACAGGAAACCTGAAGCAGAGTAATAGAACGTGGGCCATGGGCCTGTGATTCAGACTGAGATGCACTACAGTTATCCCAGATGCCTGTGTAGAGCTGGCAGGTACAACACAGAGTCTGCAAGAAACCTGCTGTTTTCTGGCGCAGCAGTTGGAGGCAAGTGTCAAAAATGAGACTAGATATTTAGCAAATGCATCCTAGCCTAGGATTCAGTTGGGTCCAGTTGGAAAGCTTTGAGAGGTTTAGGTCTCATCTACCCTACAACACCAAATAGGCAAGGAATAAATGTAGTTTTATTATAACATAATAACATCAAAACCCTACTTGAAATGTTCCTGCCTGTCTTGTTACTTTAAATGATCTTCCAGCAGCACATTTAGTGAGGAACGGAAACACAGTTGTGGAATTTAAAAATATTAATAGCACCTGCTTTATCACTGCAAACACTTTGGAGGGAGGTATAAACCTTGACTGATGTCTTCGAGTGTCTGGCATATTATTGTGTTTTGCATATTCAGCAATAAATTTCATAGAATCATAGAACAGCCCAGGCTGGAGAGGACCTTGAAAGATCATCTGGTCTGACCTTTTGTGGGAAACCAGCCTGGATGAGATTATCTAGCACCCTGTCCAATTGCATCTTGAAAGGCTCCAGTGACGGGAACTCTGCCACATCCCTGGGGAGGTTCTTCCAGTGAATGATTGTTCTCACTGTAAACAATTTCTTTCTTATATTGAGAGGAAACCTCTCCTGGTGCAGCTTGGACCCCTGTCTTCTCCATGTGGCTCCTTGTGAAGAGAGAGCCTCCATCCTCTTTGTAGCCACCCTTTAAGTACTGGAATACTGTGATGAGTTCCCCTCTGAGCCTTTTATTCCGCAGGTGGAAAAGACCTACTGCCTTCAGTGTTTCCTCACAGGGCAGGTTCTCCATGCCTTTGATCATCTTCGTGGCCCTCCTCTGGACCATCTCCAGTCTGTCCACTGCTTTCTTGAATTGTGGGGACCAGAACTGGACACAGTACTCCAGGTGCAGGCTGACAAGCACTGGGTAGAGCGGGCTGATCACATCTCTGTCCCCACTAGTAATGCCCGTGTGGGTGCAGCCCAGGATCCGATTTGCCTTTGTTGCTGGAGCCCTGCACTGCTGACTCATGTTCAGCTGCTTGTCCACCAGGACCCCCAGGTCCCTTTCAGCAGGACTGCTCCCCAGCCACACAGACCCTAGCCTCTACTGGCCACTCTGGTTGTCTCGTCCCAGGTGCAGGACTTCGCATGTGTCTTTGTTAAACTTCATACTGTTCTTGCTAGCCCACTCTTCCACCCTGTCCAGGTCAATTCATTCAGGAATAAACTTCTTATTTACCAGGCTGTCGGTGAGTTGCTTATACAAAAGCATCCGCATATCTTATGAAAGCAGAAGAATGTACCCCATTATCTACTGCTTGAATTCTTCCATTTGTCTTTGCAGTAAACTCAGAGCTCGAGGGCATGGTTTTGATAAATAATTAAGGGCTAATCCTAGAGAGGCTTTGTGTGTGGAGCTGCCATTGAAATCGATGGGTGTTCTGAGCATGGAGAACTTGCCCTAGTGGGCCCTTAATCTTGCAGTAAACCAGAGAAGCATTTGTTTTGCAACCGAGTGTTTGGTGGAATAATGAGAGCATGTGTACAGAGATTTTATTTTTCATCATTCTTTGCAATGAGGAAGGACACTAGTGTTTATATACAACAGCAATGCAATGTAGGGAAACAATAGTGGTTTTATGGAGATATTATCTTCCTTACTTCATAAACAGATCACTGTTGACTATCAATCACTATCAATTTTTCCTCAATTAGTACATGAAAAACACATCTTAGCAGGCATTAAAATGTTTATAATCATCATTACATTATCTTATGATTCTATGAGTCTGCTTACATGAGTATAAGTAATCAGAGTAACTTTGATTTTCTCTCTCAGTAAAAATGCCAGAGATAAAACTGCAAGCAATTCAAGGCTAGTTCTTAAGTATAAATGACTAAGGTAACTAATGAAAAACAAACATGATGGATGGCATAATAACGTATAAGATAAAGCTTATTGAGAAATGCTGGTGTTCTGAAAATTCTGTAAAAAAGAAGTGTTTTGCATTGCCAATGTCTGAATAATTCCTTTGAAATTGCTAGCTATTTTATCATCATTATTATAAGATTTTTTAAAACAAAATAGTAGCTGAGCTTAAAGGTCAAGAACTGTAAATAGATGAGTCCTTCTTTCCATATACTGTGCATTTGAAACAAAGTTTTAAAGTTCTTTTTGAAATGGAAGTTTGAGTTAATCTCTCCTTTTTTTTATGCTGCTTATTTACAAAGCAAAAGCTTCTATCTCAGTGGGCTGAAAAGCAGATTATTGAAAAGCTGGATATATACTATCCTAAATTGAAGTGCTGCCTTTACTTGCTATTTTTTAAAATGTGCTGTGGAGAGTTCTCCATGTTTTATTTTTCTCATTGGGTAAAAGCTGCAATAACTGTGTGCAGCCCAGCCCCAGCAGTGAGAACCCGCTGTGCCGTGCCGAGCCCGGCAGCCCGCCCCGGCAGCCCCGCGTGGCCGCGGTCACGTAAGGCACACTTGGGTCTGGCGAAGACTGCCAAATGGATTGGTGTCTGTTTCTGAGCTGTGTGAAGTGATGGGCCAGAGGTTGGTATGTGGGTTTTTTTGTTTGTTTGGGACCCACAGTGTGGCCCACTTCGAACGTTGTTATTCCCTGTGCGGGGTCTGCCTGCCACGGAAGAGCAAACTGATCCCAGGGTTGTGTCCTGACCTCGTGCCCCACACCTGGACAGGGCAGCAGCAAAGTTACCCCAGCTCCTCTCTCTCCCTATCTCCTCAGGGGGGAAACACGGCATTGCTGCATGAGCGTTTGAACTCTGGAGTGTAAACTGGTGGGTTAATAGTCTTTTTAAAACTCACTTTACCTATTTTATCTTCCTTTCCCCCTCTCTTTTCAATTAGTGCGGGGAAAAGCTTGTCAGGGTATGAAATGTTGTAGAATTAAATACTATCATATATATATATGAATTCTTGTATGAATTCCCTCTTTTTAAATCACTGAAACCACACTGCTATAAAAATGTTTCTGGTTTGTAAATATTGATAAAACTGTATTTCTAACATGCGAACAGAATTTCAGTTGGACAAATTAAATAAAATGCCCCTGTGTGAATAATATTTCTTTACACAGAACACAGCATTTGAGGTTAACTTTCATGTAACAGCCTTTTGAAAATCTTCTTTAACTTCAAAAAAGAGCCAGAGAGCAGCAGACATAAAGTCCAGAATTCATTTTTCCCTTTAAACTGTAAGGATGCTGTCCAGATTGCACTCATCAAATGATTTTCATGACTGTATGGCTTAATTTTCTCACTCATTTCCAGATCTGTGTATGGTTGTGATTGGACCTTTGCAAACTTAGGGACATCACACTTCCAGTCTTTCAGCTAAGGGGAATGCAGAGAACTTGCCAAAGCTCCTCACAGTGGAGAGGAGAGGTGTGGAGATGGTTAATGTGTGACTTCTGATCCCATTACTTTCCTGCACAGGGCAAGAACCTGAAGGTTGCTTTAAACTGGGACAAGTGGAACGTGGAGAAGGATTTTCTGGGAGAACTTTTTCTCCAGACTGAAGGTTAGACAGGAACAGCAGAAGTAGGACTGGGTCTTTGCTGTGGGAACAACCTTTTTCACCTGAAGACATCTGTGAGACAGAAAATAAAACCAATTTACTTTGCTTTGCTTTGCTCTGCTAACGACTAACTGCTTGCTGCCTCTTAGTGACGCTGCTAACCATTATTATTTTGGAACTTACTGTCTGTGAGGGCCCAACTGGCACCTGCGAGGGGGCTGACTGGTACTTGTCAAGGACTAATATATCAAGCAAAGGAGGTGATAACGGGACTGCACTGTTAGCCTGACCACAGAATGAGTCAGGACTTGTTAGGAACTGCTGAAATCAACAAGTAAGGAGAAAGCATGCATAAATGACTAAAGTTCATCTAAAGGACAGAAGAGGAAGAAAAAGGTAAGACCCCTGAAGAAGTAAACAGACAGATTTGAGCCTGCGCAAGATGACATAAACATTTTAGAACTGCTGACCCAGACTTTTTGGACTACCTTCACACCAACTTATACATATGTATGCTTTGTATTGTGTAACTCCATGAATATGTATGTTCTGGTACAATAAATATCCAGCAGTTTGCTGGGACAGTGTGTGTGCCTTTGGAGGAGAGATCCCCCACTCACCCAGCGCTGAATAAACATACCTGCTTTATAATTCTCTCTGAGTTGTAGAGTTTGCTCCGCGTGTCATCTGACATTGACCAGATCTACCAGATGTAAAATTAGGATAGCTGGATAGGTTGGCGTGACACAGAGAGCAATTCCGGAGCCAGTGCCAGGGAACATGGATATGCCAGTATGCTCTTAAGACAAGATGACTGGTCTTAATAGATCTTTTTCCCTTCCCTGTTGTTTTTATAACAAAGGGATGTGATGCTTTCCATTGAAACTGTGCAGAAAGGATTTGGAAATGCTGGTACTCTGTAGGCTGTGGGGCTCCTTTTCCCCACCAAGCTTTCTCTCCCCTCCCCTACCCCCACAAGGATTTTAGCCTGCATGTTTGTGATTCAGGATGGGAGATGTGATAGAAAATAAGCCAAGCAAAACACAACTGGGCAAAGCTTGCAGTAGGAGAATAAGGTGTGAGAAAATGATAAAGCCCGTGAAAATCATGCAAATATTGCAACGTTAAATAAACCTAAAATTTTTTAGCGAATACTGAACGATAATAACACTATTGCTGCCTAAGCTGAAATTATAGAATCATAGAATCATAGAACCATAGAATGGTTTGGGTTGGAAGGGACCTTAAAGATCATCCAGTTCCAACTCCCTGTCATGGGCAGGGACACCCCCCACTAGACCAGGTTGCTCAAAGCCCCATCCAACCTGGCCTTGAACACTTCCAGGGAGGGGGCATCCACAGCCTCTC
>JAVKLA010000073.1:20691865-20711973 GCA_034782735.1 Sagittarius serpentarius
CTCTGTGCCTGGGAAGATCATGGAACAGATCCTCCTAGAAGCCATGCTGAGGCACATGGAAGACAGGGAGGTGATTTGAAACAGCCAGCATGGCTTCACCAAGGGCAAGTCCTGCCTGACCAACCTAGTGGCCTTCTATGATGGAGTAACTACATCAGTGGACAAGGGAAAAGTGACGGATGTCATCTATCTGGACTTCTGTAAGGTCTTTGACACAGCTCCCCACAACATCCTTCTCTCCAAATTTGAGAGGTATGGATTTGATGGGTGGACTGTTCGATAGCTGAGGAATTGGCTGGATGGTCACATCTAGAGGGTAGTGGTCAGTGGCTCGATGTCCAGATGCAGACCAGTGACACGTGGTGTCCCTCAGGGGTCTGTACTGGGACCAGTGCTGTTTAATATCTTCATCAGTGACATAGATGGTGAAATTGAGTGCACCCTCAGCAAGTTCGCTGATGACACCAAACTGAGTGGTGTGGTTGACACACCTGAGGGATGGGATGCCATCCAGAGGGACCCAGACAAGCTGTGGGTCTGTATGAACCTCATAAGGTTCAACAAGGCCAAGTACAGGGTCCTGCACCTGGGTCGAGGCAACCCCCGCATCAATACCGGCTGGGGAATGAAAGCCTTAAGAGCAGCCCAGCAGAGAAGGACTTGGGGGTGCTGGTGGATGAAAAGCTGGACATGAGCCGGCAATGTGTGCTCGCAGCCCGGAAGGCCAACCAGATCCTGGGCTGCATCAAGAGAAGCGTGGCCAGCAGGTCGAGGGAAGTGATTCTCCCCCTCTACTCCGGTCTGGTGAGACCCCACCTGGAGTCCTGTGTCCAGCTCTGGAGTCCTCAGTCCAGGAAAGACATGGACCTGCTGGAGCGGGTCTAAAGGAAGGCTACGAAGATGATCAGAGGACTGGAACACCTTTTCTATGAAGAAAGGCTGAAAGAGTTGGTGTTGTTCAGCCTGGAGAAGAGAAGGCTCTGGGGAGACCTTGTTGCGGCCTTCCAATACCTAAAGGGGGCCTATAGGAACGATGGGGAGAAACTTTTCAGCAGGGCCTGAGGTGACAGGACTAGGGGACATGGCATTAAACTAAAAGAGGGCAGATATAGATTGGATATAAAGAAGAAATTTTTTATAATGAGGGTGGTGAAACACTGGCACAGGTTGCCCAGAGAGGTGGTAGAAGCCCCATCCCTGGAAACATTCCAGGCCAGGCTGGACGGGGCTGGGGGGTCATTTGTGGAGAAACTTCTCCCTCCCTGCAGGCATAACCCTTCTTTGCTGGTGAGCTGCCCGGCTCAGCAGATCAGAACAAGGAACTTGGCACTCTCCACCCTTTTGCTAGTTGCTGATGGGCCTCTCGCCTGCCATGAGTTGCTGTGCAGGGTTTTTTGTTATGCAGAGTTGGTCATTAAGCAGAACTTGCCCTACCACAATGTTTGAGACAGTTACTCTTCCAGTCTCTGACAATGCTTCAGCCTTGACTTTTTGCAAGGTCTTTGGAGACAGAACGGTAATTCGGTCTCTGTGTCCATTGATACTGTGGCTTTCTGGGACCAGTTGTCCAAAGGAGTGGTGCTTCATCCCAACCCTAATGAATATTCCGTGTAAAGGGCAGGGCATGCAATTTGTTGTGGCTGTCACTTTCAACTATATTTGGTTGGAATAAGCCATAAACAGAAATCAGCACTTTAATTCAGAAGGTAATGTCTGGTATTGTTTCATTGAGAGAACACAATAATAGTATATAGTTATAAAACTTTTAGAATTAGATGAAAAACGTCTAAAAATTTTGATGGTACATTGTGCTTGCAATGTTACCATTAAAATTCAGCATTTAAAAATTCCAGAACAAAAATTTTATGTTTGGCTGAAGGTCGTCAAACAGCCTAGTTCTCAGCCAGCTAAACATCAAACTTGAACACCACCATGCCTGAGCATGGCCTCCTGGGATTTGAAGCTGGATGTCTGTATGCTTTTTCTCTCTCTAATCAGGTAATGTAGATCACCAATAATGTGAATACTGGAGTGCGTCACACTCTTGGATCAAAGCAGGGGGAAAACTGCAGCATTAAACATAGTATCAAACCAGAAAGATTGGCTTGCAGTATCAGCCCTATAAACTCAATGACGCAATATGGCATTCAATTCTGATGTGATTCATGCCACTGTACCCAACTCGAATAAGACCCTGACTAGAAGTTTTACCAGCACTATAGAAAGATACAGAAATACTGGAGAACACCCAGTAAATAGGTAAAGAGGGGATCCAAGACCAGGAAAACAACCCTTGTGATGGCTACTGAAGTTGAGAGAGTTCAGTTCATTCAGTTTGCTGAAAAGATACTGGAAGCTGACTGCATATGCCTGGTGGTTACATATAGTTGCTGCATAGAGAAAAGAAATATGAAGTAAAAAAGAGAATTTTCAGCTCTGCACAGGAAAGTGTGACTGATTGCTGTGGCTGAGAATTTTGATCAGGTTAATCACATTTCAAAATATGATATGATTTGCATTAAAAATTAAGTATTGGAGGATTTTAGCCAAAACAGTGGGGGAGTTCAAACATTAAAAGAAGGGAAGATGTTTCTTGCTTTGTTGGTTTGCCTTTGTTTTCTTCCACTGCTTTCTAAAGGATGTGTTTTAATCTAGGTTCTTGAAAAGAATTCTGCAGCCTGTACACACAAAACACGATGCTCTCCTTTGGCCTTAGCTGGGCCTGTGAATACAGCCTGGAGCACTACTCCGGATTATTAGGAACCGTCAGTATGTGGTTTGTTTCAGAAATATGAATAATACCTTTTCTATTGGGAAATTCAGTTTCTTGATTAACAGAGGCCATCTGGATCAAGACTGCAAAAAGGGAAGCAGGTGAATAGCCTTCAATTCGCTTGACCTTGTCTTCTAAAAATGCCTTAAGCTGTGGACATCTGTATTGAGATTTCTTTCAAGCAGGCCAATTCATCTTCCATTTTATTTTAATTGATCTTTTGAAATGTTGGTGCAATAGAGCAACCTAATAGCAAAGAGCAAGACTAATACAGATATTTTGTACCTGATCTATGAGAAATAATCTAACTACTTACAGAAAAGAAACTAAGTTAAGTAAAAGATGCTAACTAAACTGTGGGAAAGGAATAAATATCAGCCAGGAACTGCAGAAAATGGTATCATATTTGCATCTATTGCCTTCACTAATAAAGTATTTCCAGGATCTTACAAATTAATATCTTTTTGCAGAACGTAATTTATCAACTTTCTTCAGTGTTTATTTCTGCCCGAAATATGAGTACAGTGCATTAGATACAATATTACATAGAAAAAGGAACAAATTACAGAAGTTTAAAAGAACTGATATTTTGTAATTGATGCTGTGCTGGCTTGGCATTTCGAATTCAATGCAATCCTCTGTGACCTTTTTTTTTTTATTATTATTTCTTTGTAATGAAAGTTTAGTTGTCTGTAATGTAGAGTGAGTGGGAGGTGGAAGAATCTCTTCCATTAAAATCATGTTGTGTTTTGAGTCTTGCTTTCAGAACTGAAGCTACTCAGCAACTTTACATGACAATTGAAATCCATTAATGAAGAAATTTCCTGAGACAGCTTCTATTTGCTAGCTGTGAGAGAAGGGCATGAACACCTTTGAGTGCATTTGAGGTCTGGATTTAATGGCTTGAGCTCATATCATGAAACCATCGTCTTGACTTCTGCTTTTAACATTCATCTATTATCTTTTTTTGTGAAAACATCTTTGGGCTAGCCCTATGCCAATAGCTCCTGGGAGTGCCAGTTCCCAGGAGCAAGTTCAGGGAATGCATTAGAGGAAAGGAAAACCTGAAGAGTTATTTATCATTCGTCTCACCTTATTCCTGTGCATAACCGATAAGAAACTTTACCCAAAGTTTTGGATTAAAACTCATACTCCCTAGACATAAATAAATTTTGTTATTTCATTTTTTGCCAAAGAGCAGTGTAAGAGACCGAAACAGTGTGCTCTGATTTGACCTGCTGCCGGATCTTTAGCTTGTCTTAGCACTGATGTAATTGCGACTGTTCCTGCACGGGCCCTGCTCCCCCTGCCTTTGAGGGAGGACCAGCAGAACAGTGGTTCAGCTCCTGCTGTTTCTTGATGGTTTTGGCGAAACCTAGCACCTGCTTATGAATCTCTACTACTTAAGTGTCAGACCTGCACTAAGCCTTAAGTGTAAGACCTGCACTAAAACACTATTCAGACTGTGATTTTGCTCTTTCAAAGGCTGGTACAAAGAGGGAAGGAAGTTCTTTGTATCAGTCTCTTTCAAACCTTCTGTCTCAGACAAGCTACCACCAAACCTTAAGAGCTTGCTGGTGATTGCTTAGTAGCTACAGACAAACCCAGAAACACCAGGATCCCAGAGCTCTAGTGTTCCTCTCACTGGATACCATGACTTATGCTCCAGCTTCCTGCATCTGTTCTTGTCTCCTATGCCTCAGGTCAACCTCCACCAAAACACTGCAGTGCGGTTTTGGCTTGGGTTTTAGCGTCCTCCTCAAAAAGGAGAGTGCTTTTCTGCACCCTCCAAGAGCTCTCTGCACCTTCCAGTCTCAAGCCTTGCTGAAGTAATCCACCATCTACAGAAAGTAATTCTGCATTGCAGCTTCTCCTTCCTTAGGTACCTCTGAGGAAATGGCAGAGCCTTCCTTCCTCCTGGTACATATATGGTGTCTCTTCCATAATAATTTCAGCTTCTGACTTCCAGTCTCCCTTATTGTTCTCCTCACAGCCATCTGGTATGTGCTCAGCAGCTCTGCAAGTTCCTGTGGATGGGGATACAAGTGACAATTACACAGCAAAGACAGTGCTCACATTCAACCCTCCATTAAAAAAAACCATAATGCATTGTCTAATGCTACAGAAGACAGGCCATTTGTCTCTTTGCTCTGTGCTGGTCGGCAGCTTATAAATGTGTACCGGATTAGTGCAGGCAGTTGTGCTCCAGAAGCACTTTATTTATCCTAGTCACTGGCCAGCTGTGTTATATGCATCTTCTTTTGCTAATATGCTGCTGCCCAGCATGAGAATCAAGCTTGTTCTTCTAGAAACTGGCAAGAAAAAGAGAAACCAGCTGGCACGGAGGGAGGAGGGTAAACCCATCAAATGCCATCTTAGCCTGTGGGATGACAGTAGGAGATGAAGGGAACTAAGTAAAATGCTGGAATGACAATGGGGAAGGTTGGGGGAAGGCAGGAGACTAGCAAGAGTTGGAAAAAGGTGGAATGGGGAAAGTGTTTGGAGCAGAGGGGAAGGGAGAACAAAAATATAGGGTGGGTTAGAACTAAGTGTATAATTAGACAATAGAGAAATGGCAAATAGGAAAAGTTACAGATTAAAGAAAAATATTAGAAAATGGAAAAAGACAAAATGGGGAAATAGGGAAAATGACTAAGTGAAACTAGAATTACTCAGTTCAGTGTATTGTTTATCTGTTGTCCTGTTGATGTTGCAATTTCTTCTTGGACTTAGTATCTTTTACTGCAGTAACAATGGATCCGTTTGGGAAGTATTATCTGGGCAAGAATAAAAGAAGCTGTTAACTAACTGCATCAGACAGGATTGAAGAAGAACAGCTTTCTCCAGAACAATACTGTTCTCTTGAAATTTGGTGTTTCATGGGACTGCTGTGATGGGAGAATGGGAATGTCTAATGTTTTGCTTTGACAGTGTTGAAACATTTATATCAATTTGATTTGACTTACTTAGAAAAGATAATATATTCTCTTTAGCATTTTAATATAAGAGTTTAAGCAAAATGAACCAGAATACTAAATATATTTAAAAAAAAGTTTTTTTTCAATTAATTTAATTCTGTTGAGATTTTTATTTGTCTTCAATTAATGAAATGAAATTTCAGAATTCCTTGGGAAATGAAAGAACTGATTCCAAATCATGTGCAGAAATAACTTAATACCTGTTTAGCAAGTTGATTTAAAAATTAATAAAAGCCCAGTTTCTTAAACACTGGAGTAATAGATTACGAATTGGAAAGAGCTGGCTACAGTCTAGCTGAGTCCTTTCTGCAATAAAATGTCACTCAAGCAATTCCTGTTTTAGCAAAAGCCTAGTGCTTAAAATATGATTTAATATGGCAAAACCACTATAAATTCTGTTATATTGCCCCAAAGGTTAATTACTTTCAATGTTGCAAATTTGTACCTCATTGCTAATCCAAATCTAGTTTCCTTCAATCTCCAGCCGCTGTGTTTTTTTCTGGTTTTGTCTGTTAGATTGAAAAAAATTCTGTTCTTCATGTCAGTGTTATGGACTGGTATTATGTCATCATTTAACTTTCCCTTTGTTAAACTAAATAGAGTGAGAACCTTGGCTCTTTTGTTATCAATAATTTCAGCTTTCTCCTAAAAGCTGTTCTTGGAATTCTTTCATCGAACCTTTTCTGAATTACAGGCACCAGAAGTCAGCAGAGCAGTTGCTATCTTCGTAGCAAATATGAAGTTTGTAATAATCATTATTCCTCTGTCTACACTTGTGAGGCGAAGATCAGCCTGTCTGGCTAATCTTGCACTGCGAGCACTTACAGCTCAGGTTTGTCTGTTGCCTCCACATCAGCTTCAGATCCTGTCTAGATTCCTGCCTTTTGTTAATTAATCAAACTCTTCTCAGATGTTTATTTGTCTTCAGTTTTTTTCTGAACAAAATGAAATTTCAGAATTCCTTGTGGAACAAAAGAACTGACTCCAAATCATCTGCAAAAATAGTTTTCAATACCTGCTTAGCTAGTTTATTTAAAAATTAATGAGAGCTTGGTTTCTTAAACACTGGAGTAAGAGATTATAAGTATGAAAGAACTGGCTACAATCATCTGCTGAATCTTTTAGATATTAAAATGTTTTTATTATATATGAGCACATAATTGTATTTATGAGCACAAAATCTCCCATTTGATGTCTGCTCCTCCAGTCTCACTTCATACCTAATGATATAAAACTCCACTTGATTTTTCTTCCATCCAGATAGGCATATTTAAAGAGATCTAAGTAAGCCGTTCCCTCATTCTTTACATGCCTTCAGTTTCTGCTTAATTGTCCAGTCTTCATCAGTAGCAGTATTTCTGACTCCATAGCTGACAGTGCTCTGAGCAGAAGATTGAGTACATGACTTACTGTTGTCCTTTCCAACCTGTATGATCCTATGATGCTATGATTTTCTTCCTAGTATATAGAAGAAAAGAACAAATTACCGAGGTTGTCTCCTACAGCCTTCATGCTTGATAATAATTCACAAATATACTCTGAGACCAATTCATCAGGTTTTAATCCATTTAATGTTTGGCCTGTTGATTTTGTGTTCCCCTAATTTCTTGATCAAAACATTTGCATGGTACCAAACCATGTGCCCTAGAGAAGCCTTAGATATCATTACTGCTCATTCTACCAGCCAAATTTATAATCTCATCAAAACCTCTCAAGATGCACCAGCCTTTCTAACAGTGAGCTTTTAAACAGAGTCATAGATGACTAAAATTAATGTTTTAGCAGAGTCAGTAGTGAACTCAAGAGACTTGTCTTGTCTTTATTGAGTGGGTAATACTTCTTTCTCATTCCACTCTGTAGCATCCCCAAATTATGGTTTAAGTCTTTGTTGTGAGAGCAGCAATTTGAAGGATGATGCCAAAATGACCAAGCTTATTTTTCAAAAGTCTCTTTCTCTCTCTTGCTGCCATCTAGTTTTTAGGTTCATAAGCAGCAGAAAAACTGTTGTTCCTTATACTAATTTTTAAAAAATATTATTTGTCCTCTACTGAAACAGTGGTTGCTTGGAATAAAGGACTTCCTCTCACCTTCTAAAAAAGGGCAGAGTCTAAGACAGTTTTTATTTCAGTGCTTTGACTTGTGTATGAAATACTTCTGTAAATGACAGTTATACACTGATTTTACACATTACAGTGCTATTTTTTATTAATATATAACCTATAATTATATTTTAAATAAATCAGTTACCTTTATTACTTAGGCAGACTCACCAATTGTGTTTTATGCAGAATACTCAGTCTGCGAAATTGCGCTGATATGAGATACAGTTACAGTTCTCTAAGAACATCACGAAAAGATCACAAGGAAAACAAGAAAGAAATGTGGGATAAGAGCTGAAAAAGGATAGCACAATTTACGTCAAGGTAAGAGAAAATGGCTATAAAATGATAGCTAACTCTTACTCAAATACTGGATAAATGAAGACAAGTTTTGAAGGCGTTTTCTACTGCGGAGGCAGCAGTCCCGGTGAATGTTCCATCTTATCAGCTGGCAATGTAGCAAGGGACTGCAAGGAAAAGCTATGGGATTTACACGTAGCAGCAGGAAGAGAGATGTCACAACTAAATTACTGATCCTCACATGCCATATTCCTGACAAATACCTGTCTGTTAATAAGTCTTCATGCATGGAGTCCATCACCCTGCCATTAGCTGCCTTAAAGACTGCTGTCTGCTAATGTGTTCCCTCTGCACTCAAAAGGCACCTGTGCAACTTAATTTCCACCCATCCACCCATTTGAGACAGTAATGGAAGTGTCAGTCACCCTTTGCTGTCACGGGACTCTAGACTTCAATTAGATACTTGACGCTTCTGACTTCAGGTAACCTGTGTGAGGGTATCTATGGTGAGATTGGCTGTGCTGGCAAACGGGAGTTAGACCCAAGTAGGAAATTATTGTTGGCAGTCTGGGACAATTATATGCATGTTTTTCTAATACTGACTGACACTTTAACCAGGACATGTTAAGCAGTGCAGAAGAAATGGCAGACCTATGCATGAGAATGCATGTTTTTCTGGAAGTCAAGTAACTGTGTGTGATTTGTGGTTTTAACATGGTTTCCTCAAAGTTTCTGGTTGTAGAAGGATCTGCGCCATAGAACATCAAACACACTCCTTTTCTTTGCGTGGTTGTTCAGATGAAATACCAGCCAAAGAGCAGGCTAAATGGGTCTGATACAAAATAACAAAGCACTGCACATTAAGTGATTATGGTAAGTTTGTCTGTCTGACTGCCTAACGAAAATAACTCAGCATGGGTCAGATCCTCAGCTGACACAGTGGTGCAGATTCACTGAAACAGAAAGGAGGCTGTAACTATAAATATTTTGCCAGTTCAGAGTAACTCTGAGGTAAAAAATAATATAACAGAGGCTCTCCTGTACGAAGTCATTCTTCCTGCATGTACCACCTCTGGTGAACTCCAGGCATATTTAATTATGTTACCATATGCTGCCCTCCTCAATACACATATTTTAATAACCTAACTGAAGACTGTTTATGAATAATATAAGACTGGTGGGGTGGAGGGGAAGCAGCGAAGGTTGTTTTTTTGTTTTTCTTCAAGCCAGCCCCTCAGCAGACTCCAGAGCCAGTCTTCACCAGCAATGCTTTCCGCTTCCTTTCCAGCCCTGTTCCTACCCCCTCCCTCAACATACCTCTCAGTTTTAAAGTCGCTACTCAAACCAGATTGAAGTAGGTTGCAAAGAGCAGGTAGGGTGTATAGTGCCTCCTTCAACAAATTAAAATGTGGATCGCAATCTAAGCTAGCTCTATGCTTTTTCTCTGGTCAACAGTTGAAGAGTTTAGGTCAAAGGCAAGGTGGTTCAGGAGGACAGTTTATCCCACCCTCCCTCAGGTGTCTGAGACTAGTACGATGGGTTAGGGTGAGTCTGTCTCCAGTCATGTAGAGAGTCAAGGTGATCAACTTGGACTAGGCAAGGTCTGGATTTTAAGATCAATAAAAAGGAAGTAAAGTAGAAGGGAAAAAGTTAGTCTAATTAAAAAAAAAAATATGTTTACAAGCCTTGATTTGTTGCAATCCTGGCCCAATACAGCTGCTACAATGACACTTAAACTAGAACCCTAGCCTGGAGGTAGATAAGTGAGGATGAGCAGAATCCCAAAACAACTGTCTTAAACCAAGCAGCTCAATTAGTACTATCTGCTCTGGCCTACCTCTGCAGAAGTATATATGCTTTGATAGGCTATGTGTTAGAAACAAAATTTCTTAGTCAGCTCACCAGTTTTTCAGCTCAAGTCTCACTGGCTGAAGAGGCCAAGAGCAGAAATGTTTTATTTGTGATTCAATAAATAACTGGATGCATGGAGGTACATACATCTATAGACAAAGGTGGTGATATTTCTATTTAATTGCTGATGTTTGGGGTAATGTGGAGAATGTGTAACTGGCGGGTGTGGCAGAAAATAGTCCAGAGAGGACAACTGCTGTGCCTGATGCCTGATGATTCTTGTTGCAGTAAGGATGAGAGTTTTTTGATATAAAATTTCCTGTTGGAGATTGGGGAAAAATTCTACTGCTTTGAATCAAATAGAACATAAAGACGTACCTTAACTAGAAAAAGAATACAGTTCTTTTATCAATGAGGAAGCAGATTTATTTTGGAAGGAGCGGCAAATGAGATTTTTCTCTCAGTTCTTTGAGGTCTGAGACATTTTGTTTATTTTTATTTTTAAATGCTTCCTCATGTTGCAACGTCAGTGGTGAGTGTGTTTTTTTCTTTCACTTTTGCTCAGTTCACATGACGCCACTCCTTTTACTAATGCCGTAATGTCAGCTCAACTCCATTGATAGCCATTGTGCATTAAACCACTTTGCCACCTAACATCTTTCTTTCACAGCATCCATTGCTTGCAACAAAGCAGTCAGCTATTTTTTCTCTGTGGCTGGCACATCAGAAGATTCAGTAGGAGCTGGTCTGACAGACCAATGATTGATGGCCATAACCGTCCTTGTCTGGATAGAAAGTGTATCACCTACCGATTTGTTCTGTTCCTGCCAGCTAGAAAAGCACGCTAATGAAATAGCTGAATGTCTCTGGCATGGCAGCAAACCTCTGCACCAGCTATTAGAACTGGGTGACACCTATTTGCTATGTGAATAGAGAAACCTAAGCTTCTTCACCGTCTAGCTACACACTAGCCAGGCTGCAGGTTAATTCTGTGCTGCAGAGTGGCTGAGCAGGCAGGAAATGTAAACAGACCAAAGGAGTTAATTCTGCAGCGCTGGAACAGCATGTGCCTCACATCTCCAAATCTCACCTTGTTTCCAAAGCCTGGGGAAGACACAGCTTTAGAACATTCTCAACACATATAGTTTGCCTTGAGAAAAATGGTTATAAGGTCACCAAATATTTGAACCTGGAAACAAGAAGAATTTCTCTGTGTTGTCCCTCTAAAGTTGGAGTACGAGGGCAAGCAAGATGATGTAGGAAGACAGGACAAGCAACCTCACAGCGGAGTTAGGAAAATTATTACTGCAGTCCTGTTCAAATCAAAACATAGTGGAGTCACTGCAAGGCTCCTCAGCAGCTTATGTGTCTCTGCTTTGCAAGGGCCAAAGGTGATAATTTCTTTCCTGCAGAGAGAGGCTTGAGACCTCTCACTTACCCTGTTATCAAAGAGCAGCCCCACATTCAAGGGGCTACAGGTTCACTGTCAATATTGCAAACTCTTATGATTTTATCAAGAATTTTCTCATATTTAGCACTCTTCTAAAAGCTTCTGGAGCCAAGTGATAACATGCCAGTCTCGGATTTCATTTTCAGCATCACAACGTTTTTATTCCTTCTGACCAGGAAAAGAGCTTGAAATTGGGAATCCTGAAGGACTGATGGTAAGATCCCCCAGCAGCTGTTTTAATTGTTGGCGTTTTTAAAAACATCTCATAATACGTTCAAAGCTGATTTGCAATTTTGTTTAGTTCCTAGCTTTAAATGCTTCCTTTTGACAGTTCCAGGTGAGGTGCAGAGTGTGTGTCAGGTGAACGGTGATACGAACACTTCACCCACGGAAGAAACAATTTTGTGGAAAGAGCGGCTGCACAGGATGGATAAGAATCAGTGTTCCTTTTGAAATTAAAACATGACTGCATTTAGTTTGGGATGGCTTTTAAAGGCCAAATCTATTCGTGAGCACTGAGGAAAACTAAAACATAAAAAATCTTTTAGTTTTTATATAATATAACCTACAGTGACTCTTTCAGCAAATTAAAGGGTAGCAATAGGTCTGCAAGTGTACTGTGTTCATGTACTGTGTTCAGTGAAAATTCAGTTGTATAGGCTCTTGCTTTCCTTTTTATATTTGGGGGTAACCTATTTCAAATTAAAGTCTTCCTTAAATGCTGCATAATATATTGCAAATCCCCAATGC
Organism: Sagittarius serpentarius; assembly: GCA_034782735.1. Lineage (NCBI taxonomy): Eukaryota > Metazoa > Chordata > Aves > Accipitriformes > Sagittariidae > Sagittarius > Sagittarius serpentarius. Next base: position 20,704,067 of record JAVKLA010000073.1, read on the forward strand.
TGTGGCAGTCTGGACAGTTCCCAACCACTGTTCAGGTTTTTCTGTCAAAGCAGCAGATTTTATGGTCTTTTCCAGTGAAGGTTCTTGAAGCCATTGAATACAGATACATTCTCTGTCCAGGAAATCTACTACAGGATAACCTATTTTTTCTGAAGCAGAGAGGCATTTTCCAAGTCTGTATTTCTTTATCCAACTGGTCCATTTTAATTCTACCCTTTTTGTAGAAATTTCTTCCTGTTACTGGACTGATTTGAGTTATTCAGGTTGTTAATCACCTGGGATTGTACTACAGTTTAAACTTCATGCTTTTTATTGATGATTTTGTGAAGATGGAAGAAATGCTTCACTACTTAGAGGTATTTCCCAAAATCCCTGCTGATTCTTTTTCAAGACCAGGAGTAACTATTAATTCTCCTGCTGCTTTTTATCTGGTAGAGGAGCCATTACCTTAATGGACAGATTCTAGCCAGGTGTGTCAGTCCAGCAGAAAATTCTTGCAGGACAAAGTGCAAAGTTAGGTGGAAATTATTTTTCTCACCCTTATTCTCTGTGTTTGCTTGCCTGTTTTAGTTCCATTTTTCCAGTCTGCCTTTTGGCCATGGTCTTGAGGCCCTCTTGTTTCTTATTTTTGTTGGAGGATGCTGCTTCACCTTTGGCTTTTGTTCCAGAATCCTTTCCTGATTTCTTTTTCTAAAACCAATTTATTTGAATAATGTCATTATGAAATCTACTCTTGTTGAATGCCTTCCTGTTTCAGGTGGTGATTGCATTGCTTTAAGAATGGAGACAGAGCTCAATGTAAAAGTAGATTTCAGCTATGTAGAAGTTTCCCTCTAAAATTCAATTTTGCAAGGAATTCACAGGCTGATAACAGACCTGAGCCCAAACTGCAAAGGAAATTAAACAAATAGAAACTTAGGGCACATAATAATGCCTGTGGCCTGCTTCTACACGGCAGTTAGCAACCAACGCACAGGGTCACGAAGTCCCTGCTTAGGCTACCAGCCCTGTAGGAGGGTTTCTGTGGCAGCCTGGCTCACTGGGCTGTTCGGAGTGGCTGCCTTGTGGACTGTGACTGGCTGAGCCATTTGGAGATGTTTGGAAAAAGGGCAACAAGAAACAGTATACTAACTAGTACTGAGTGAATTATAGGTTCTAAAATCAGACAAAAGAAGGGCTTGATCCTTGCTGAAACCTACGGATGAGTGCCATTCTGTCCCAATGGCACGCAGATTTTTCTCTGCTCTTGGAAATAGGCACTACAGTTGTCTTCTGTTTTGAAACCAACTAACCAGCCAGCCTGAGGCAATGTAGTATTGGTCACTTCAAATGCTTAGCACTTCATAAAATGGCAGGCAGCTGACACAGGCTTTGCAATGAGAAATGTCCGACCATGTGGAGAGAAGCACTCTCTTTCCTCCTACATGGCCTGGTAGCTGAATGAAGCTCTTGTAACTGCTACCTCTGATATCAGCATCCCAGTGAGCTCACCACATGGAAGGGAAGCTGGTGGCCTTCTCATCTAACTTGGACTGCCTAAATAAAATGTAGGTGTCTGTCGTAAGTTATGCAGGCTTCCTCTACAGTCACCAGTGAGAAACAGGCACTCCATGCCAGGTTAAGCTTTTGAGAGACAGATGAATTTCACTCAGATATGTAGCTGTCTTTCTCTGATAACTCTGGGGAGCAGAGATAACCAGACTGACTGTCCAGCTTAGACTACGCAGTTAGCTTTTAGCCAGCTATAATGCTGTGTAATTCATCCTGTATAGAATGTTTAGAGTCTTCCAGTGCAGCTTTGTAGCGCAGGAGACACGAGAAAGAGCACTGATATATTCAAAATGGAATTTACTTCTTTACATTTGTGTTCTGATTACATTATATAAACAGAAGCGAAAAGGAATTGCCTTTTTTTTCTTTTGTAAGAACTCCAGCTCTGATCATAGTCAAAGAACAGATAAGACTGCAATATTTTTCTCCTGATGGCATGTTTTTCTCTTTGCAAACTCATACCTAAACTCAAATCAGCAGCACCCTTTGTCTTTGTAAGACTAAATATTTGCTTTTATTTTAGAAAAATAACTAAGTAAATGAGACCTGCAGTGCTATTTGGGGACACCTGTCATGCTATAATACACATTTGTACTTGTTTCCAGTAAGTAAAAAAGTAATGGATTTTCTTGAAGTTGCTCAATGTGCAATTTGCAGCTGATGCAAAGATTACTTGCATCATTTATTGATTGTTACCAAAATAATGTTAAAGGACAACACTTTGCAGTATTTACTTTATGTTCAGGACTGCTGTACATGGCATGTCACTGTCTGCATGTACAACTCTACATGGCACATACGATGAGTTGTGAGGAAACGTGAAAAAAATTCATGTCCATTTCTGCAAAAATACTTTAACAAATGAATAGCTTTTATTGTGTTGAAAAAAGCCAGAACTCTAAATGAGTTTTATGCTTTATCTTCATCAGAAAGAACAACCATTGTCCAAGGCATTGGCACATAGGGAATAAGCCTGCCCTGAGCTGCGTGTTACTACACAGAGGCAGCTTCAAGGTTGCCAACTAAACTGTTTGACAAGTCTGCCAGTGAGTCAGATCCTGCTGCTAGAGAAATATCTTTCAAAGCCCAGCATCTGGGTCCTTGATTGCAATCCTATAAGAATGGGAATGATGTTTTAGTTTGACTGTAGCTGGCACAGGCTTAGGCAGAGCTGTCAGCATTACCATTGCCTTTATCTGCTTTCAGATAGCTTGTTTCCTCTCAGTTGCTTATTTAATAGATCTGGGATATTTATTTGACTGTTTTGCTTTATCCGCCCTTCCCAGTATTGTTTTCTATTTTATTCTAAATGTCGTTGGTTGAAAGAGGCAGGTTCTGCTCTTCAGCAGGTTAGATGCAGACCTTCCCTTTTTTAACAAGCATGCGTATGTAAGCGAGCCACTGAGCAGAAACTCGTATTTTGCATCTGAAGGCTCAACACAGGGGTAGTCATATGATTATATATCTTGGATGTAGCTTTTCACCTGAAAGGGCAAATAAATCCACCTCAGGTTGTGTTAAGTGGATAGGAGTAGGTTTGTTTTTTCCAGTTGAATTTCAGTCAGAATAGGGTCATATTCTGGTTTAGTGATGCTGAATCCTCTTAACTGAATAACATATTTTTAGCATGAGAGGGGATCCACACCTTGCAAAACATAGCACTTTATCTCCATATTCCCAAATTATGGCTTAAAGGATAATAGGTAGAAATAGTTGACATTGGCTGAAGCACACAGGCTGTCTCTAGGAGGCAAAAGGACTTATGAAGCCCTGTGTGAAGGTCTTGCAACACGTGGCTTGCCAGATGCCTTCCCAGAAATATGCTCAGCTACCTCACATGGGCTGGGGGCTATAGCACCTTCAGCTCTTTTGTACCTTCACTAGGGATACCGTGCTTGACCTCTGGCAGGGCACAACCTTTGCCTACAAGCCCCCCAGGTGACTGGTGCTTTCCTGACAAGACTACCAGAATTATATGTTGTAGCTTGGGACAGGACGCAACAAAACCTAAACATTTGTTACCCTGTGCAGATTTTTTTCAAACAAATGAGATTTTTATGTTAAAGGCATAGCTTTTACATTACTGAGTTTTTGAAATTAAACAACAGTATTTGTGAGACCAAGGTATTATAAATTTGTGTTTGGAGTCTTCGGAATGTTTCAGATTTTCCATAAGAAAACAGCAAATTTGAGGAATGATTTGGTTAGAAATAATTTTTAGTCCAGGAAATAAGAATAATTCTAGAAATAATTTTTAGTCCAGGAAATAAGAATAATTCCAAAAGCATCTTCAGTCTTCCAGGGGAAAGCGGATTTTTCTCTGAAATGTTGAGGAATTGCACAGATTTATATATATGTGTGTGTGTGTAGCAGGTTGCATTTCCTCCATAAGCTCTATTCTGCTCTGCAGTCATTCATAGGCACAGATTTATTATTTCGGCTAAGGGTGAGTTAATCTTCCAGTAACTGGCCTAGCATGTACTCTTCCTTATTGGTCTGGTTTTGGCAAGTGACTACAGGTCCCCTACATTTAGATCACAACAGTGCCTGTCCCTGTCTTCAGGCTGTGGGACTGCAGCTCACCGAGTGATATGTTTTAATGAGGACAGGTTCTTTCATCAATTCTTTTTTGATAAAACAGCTGGACAGGGACAAGTCTAGCAATACATTTTTTTTGACTGTTTTTAGAAATCCCATTCTGGGAGGATCTGTGGAGTTCCTAGAAGGCTGCCTGCAATCATGTCATACTGATTTAGTTAAACTAAGACAAAAACTTGTCACTTTATAAGTGTAAGGAGCCTTTCATGATTGTCTTGTAGTAATTTCCTGTATTTCTCCCGTTGTACCAATTTTTTTTTTTTTTTAATTTCCTTGATATGTCCAGATGAATATATCAAAACCTCTCTTCATACCCTGACGTTTTCGGAAGTCTGTCTCTGACAAGGAGCTTTGCCTGTTACCACACACCTGCAGGACTGACTTCTTGGTTTTGGATAAACAGTTGGCTTTTTCTGTCACCTTTTTTGAACTAAAGTTAATCAAATTTAGTTGAGCCTGCCTGTAGATGTGAAAGTCTATTCTTCACACCTGCAGATGCACTTTTTCCTCTCCTACATGCTCAGATCATTGTTTTCCTCAGACTACAGAAAGGATGATAAGGAGTTATGATATCCCAGGGCAGGGACAGCTTTGTGTAACAGGAATCAAAATTGAGGGCCATAGAATTTAGATTAGAAGCCGTTACAGAGGTGAGGAAATTCTGTTTTCTTAGCACTGGGGATAAATTTATTTAAAAGAAAAATTCTAATGATGTTTTAGTACTGTTAATGTCTAGGACAGTTTTATTATGACAGAGGATAACCTATTTCGGTTTCTACTCAGGCAGTTACAGGTGATGAATATAGTAGTAAAACACTCATCCTTGCCTAAATACAGGTAAATCTGATCCTTCCTGAACTGATATAACCCATGTCTTAAAGACTATCTTGCTCAAGGTATATCAGTAGTTTGTAAGGTTTCTGCTATTTTTCAGCGTTTAAACTGTATTGCAAAAAAATATAAGCAATGTCTGAGCAAATAGTAATTTCTTAAAATATTCTAGCTACTGACTCTTGATTAAGTGAAGAATTGCCTTTCTGCTTTTCACATTATTGCACTCTTCATTTGACTACTAGTGGGTGGATATTTCAAACAGAATCTTTTTGATTATGAGATTGTAGGTGATATATTATTTTCTCATTTCCAGATAATCTCCTTATTAGAGAAAGTGTGAATGGTAAATGAGGAGTTTCTCCTTTGGGTGTCCGCTGTATACGTACAGCAAGTTTCCCAGGCAATGCTCATTGGTATTTGTAAATGATCTGTTCTCCATCTGAGAGCTTTAAGTACTGGATGCAGCTGCTCATGCTTTGCCCCATTTGTAAATAGTTTTAAATATGCATGATCATCTCTGGCAGATTGCTTTACTTGCAGGATTTATGTGTTTTTTGACTTCTCTCTCATAAAGTAATTCACCATAGCGTCTCCTGCACCTTCCTTTCCAAATAAACAGGGAAGAAGCACATTCTGAGAGCCAGGATTTTAGAACAAACAGTCAGAAAATGTAAAATCACGGAATGTCAGTAATTCTCACATTTAGACTGCTAATCACTTACCCCCCAGGAGTGCTTTTACCTCCCCTCTTTATTCAATATGCCATATGTCAGCAATTAACAGTGAGTCAAATTACAGCTCAACACAGTTTTGCTCATGCAGTTAGTGGAGCAGGCAAGAACCAAACTTAATCCAACAACTATTCCTAAGTGCAAAGCAAAGGGCAAATGGAAATTGCCTACAAAATTCTGGATGGTGAAATGTCAATGTTATAAATTATTTTAGCTTCAGGGTTCTGGGAGGCAAGGGGGAGCTTAGTAAATAATAAAGTTTTTTAAAATTCTTTGTGTTTTGACAAAAACCTTTAAATATATTTGAGACCCAAAAAGCACTGACTGGAATTGGGATCCCATAGTGCTGATGACATTAGTATGACGTCATACAGATAGATGACCAGGAAGACATGATCCATTTTCACCTACGTAGTGCCACGTTCAAGGCATGGCACACTGAGTGTGTCATATAGAAGAGAAGCAGGGGATAACAACTGGGGTTATGTATGCTTGTTTCTAAAGTAAAGGACAGGTGCAGATTGCTGGAGCCACATGAGAGCAGCTCAGACTGCAAGAGAGCTCTGCTGGGTCCATCCAAGGAGCAGGTCCCACCTCACTCCAGTTCAGGATTTCCTGCTGGTTTCTCAGTTGTCTGCAGATTTTTCAAATGTGCGTGTGTGTGCCTGTGTGCATTAAGTAATTTCTCTTGGACTGTTCAAAAGCTGAGAGATGAAGTGTCACTGTACAAGTAATACTGGAAGGATCTAGAGAAGTAGTGGCAACAATAAGCACTAGTGATAGGCATAGGAGTTCCCAGTAGAAGCTCACTGAGTATGACTACTCAGTTTTACACAAAGTTTAGAGTTAAAAGCATATTAGACATAATTATTATTCTCCCTATCCTAATTTCTCAAAGCCTAATTTTCACCTAACCCATAATTATTACCAAAATCATCAAAACAAAATGTGACTCATGACCCTTGCAGAGTAGATTCTGATTTTTTATGTCTCTCAATACTTCTCTTCAGACTGATACTTTCCACTATTGTTTCAGATATTGTACAATTGACATTCATAAGAAAAAATCTGACAAGCCAAGAAATACTGTAAATGCTTTTCAAACTTATCTATGCCTGGCCCATCTACAATCTTTTACAGAAGATTATACTTCAACCTCTCTGGTTATTTTGCCTTCAGGAACCAAAACCAATATTATATTTTCTAATATGAACTTATTTCCAGGTTATCAGCTTGGTTTCCTAGATAGCAATCCAAGAACCATCACATGGATAGCATCATGTCCATCAAGTGTTATCTCAGTTTTTTTCAATTTCTCTGTAAGCCACTTACAATCTTAAGTGAGATATTTCAAACATTTCATCCATTGTGTTATGAATTATATCTAACCTGGTACTTCTGTCTCCCAGATTTTCAGCAAGTATATTTCCTATGCCTGAATCCATTAAAAAAAAAAAGAAGAAAACAGATTAAAAAAAAAAGTATATAGCTGTGCATGATTAAGAAGCTCTCTACAGATGATTTTTCAAATGTGATAAGATGCAATATTCTGGATACAGTAGCATTTGCAGGACTATTCTCTGACAGAACTGGATCTGCTGCAGATATATGCCACTCTATTAAAATCTGGATTTATATCCCAGTTGTGCTCAGAGCCAGTGTGTTAGCTTGCTGTCTTTGTTTGATGTAAGATTCATATCAATTAAAAAGATCCATATGGATGAGACTCAGATTGCAGACAAGTATGACTGAAGAATTTCATATCACTTTAACTTATTTTGTTATTTTTCACATCAAGAAAGAACTAAGAGGCAAGGGTCTGGATATCTTCATCTTCTGACAGAATTATTGTGTGGCCTTAGATAAATGATTTCCTTGATCTTCACCGTCAGTCAGGCTTCCCATGTCTGTCACGTCCCAGAACATCTTGACGGGGGTCGGGGGAGTAAAATTCCTCCCACTGTAAGAGAAAAACAAGTCCCAGACTGCCTTGTGAGACTGAACATCTACAAGTCTGTGGGGCTGGATGACATGTATCTCAGGGTCCTGAAGGAACTGGCTGATGTGGTTGCCAAGCCACTCTCCATCATATTTGAAAAGTCATGGCTGTCAGGTTAAGTTCCCAGTGACTGGAAAAAGGGAAACATCACACCCATTTTCAAGAAAGGGAGAAAGGAAGACCCAGGGAACTAC
>JAVKLA010000073.1:20725392-20747710 GCA_034782735.1 Sagittarius serpentarius
TTTTGCCCGTGACAGTAATTGGTTAAGTGATCTCTCCCTGTCCTTATCTCGATCCACAAGTCTTTCGTTATATTCTCTCTCTCCTGTTTAATCAAGGAGGGGGAGTGAGAGAGCGGCTTTGGTGGGTACCTGGCGTCCAGCCAGGGTGAACCCGTCACAGCTTGTTACCATATTACAGGGTCACACAGTTACAATTGACATACACTTAAACAAGCGATGTTCAGAATGTATATATGGAGAAACTTGATCCCCATGAAGACAGTTGGGGCAAGGAAGAGATTGCCCAGAGAGGTTGTGCTGTCTCTGTCTATGGAGGTTTTCATGACTTGACTGGATAAAGCCCAGCGCAGCCTGGTCTGATCTCATCTTTGACCCTGCTTTGAGGAGGTTGGACTAGAGGCCTCCTTCCATCCCCTTCCAGCCTGAATTATCCTCTGATCCTGTGAAACTGCCCGGACCACAGGTAGCTCAAGGATTCCTTGTGCCAACATGATGGCCACAGGCGTTGCCTCATCCGTGCTCCCACTGGCCTGTTGTCGTGGTTTAACCCCAGCCAGCAACTCAGCACCACGCAGCTGCTCACTCACTACCCCCACCCAGTGGGATGGGGGAGAGGATCGGAAAAAAGGTAAAGTTCATGGGCTGAGATAAGAACATCTTAATAGAACAGAAAGGAAGACACTAACAATGACACTAATAATAATAAAGTGACAATAATAATAAAAGGATTGGAATACACAAAACAAGTGATGCGCAATGCAGTTTCTCACCACTCGCCAACCGATGCCTGAACAGCACTCCTCCTCTGGCCCACTCCCCCCAGTTTATATACTGGGCATGACGTCCCATGGTATGGAATACCCCTTTGGCCTGTTTGGGTCAGCTGTCCTGGCTATGTCCCTTCCTCCCAACTTTCTTGTGCCCCTCCAGCCTTCTTGCTGGCTGGGCAGGAGAAGCTGAAAAGTCCTTGTCTGAGTCTAAACATGACTGAGCAATAGCCGAAAACATCAGGGTGTTATTGACATTCTTCTCATACTAAACCCAAAACACAGCACTGTACCAGCCACTAGGAAGACAATTAAATCTATTCCAGCCGAAACCAGGACAGCTGTGAATGTGATGGGGAGCCCAGCTGTGCAGTTTGTAGTTGTGAGGAACAGTCTGAGAGGACAGCCCTGTCACTGGGGCAGGAGGAACCAAGGCAGCTCTGTGCAGTGCCTCGGAACCAGACTCAGTAGCACGTATGGTCACATGCCTTTGGTTTGTTCTCGTCTGTTTGCTTAGCACACCATTCCTCTTTACTTATTTGAGAACCTTTCACCTGCATTGTCTGCATTATTTGACAGACTATAATAAAACCTAAAAAGGTTTTATTGACCTCTTGAGAGCACTTGAGGCCTGAAATGGAGGGCAGAAGGCTATTAAACTTAATTCATGTTTACTGTAACAAGAACCTTTTCAACTGTTTTTTTAGTGATATTTCTCTGAGCCGTCAGCCCCAGGGCACCCCTAAGAGAAGGTCTTTAAAAATACTCTTATTCTGAGTGGACTCTGAAGGGTTTTGTACCATTCCTTGTCAGCTTTCTGTCAGTGCCCTGTGACAGTACCAAGCTTATCCTGGGAAACATGGGTGGCCTCTTTGAAGATAATGCCTCCCTATAGACTCTGCATATCCTGACTTCATCCCAGGAGGAAGACTGGGTTCTTAAATATTTCATTTATACTGTTAGGGGTTCATAGAAAGAGGCTATCCCATTGCTTTGGCCAGATGAAAAAAAAAAACCAAAACACAGCCCGAAACACAAGAAGGTTTTCTTTGTTTTTCCTGAATAATTAATGTTTATGACAAAAGGTGACAGGACAATCAGGCATTTGGCAGTGGCTAGCAACTTAAGCTGGCTGTAAGGCTGGAGGACAAAAAGTAGGAGATGATTGCTTGAAGTGGAAAAGAAATATAACTTTGGAAAGGAGCTAAAGATTTAAGTGGTTTAGGGGAGCCAAAAGCAGAGATTTAAATAATCAAAGTTCTTGGGTACCAGGCAATCTTGCCAAGGTGGACACAGATGGCATTATTCATAGCCTTCCTTCCCTGCTGTCTCTAGTCATGGGCGAGGCAGGAGCCATGGCAGTGTCCAGCCTTGCCGGAGCACTCGGACTGGCAGGGTCATCTTCCCTTTTGCATGGGCTGGTAAATGCACAGCAAGCCATGATGAGCTTGACAACATTTTCTAAGCTGGCGTCAACCTCATCTTCTTGATGAGAAGCTAATAAAGCAAAGCTACTGAACATGTCTGGTGGTAATAATGGACCCAGGTGAACCCCTATGGAGAGGAGTTCATATGATTACATACGAATCGTATGGCCAACAGCTCCATTTACCAGAGCAGCAACCATGGCATCAAAAGTGATTAAGCAGCATAACAACTTTGTATTATGAATGCTGATGATATGAGGCACGTAAGTGTCAGCAGTGTATTGGTTTCCCTGCATGGAGAGTTCCTGCCATGCCCCTCAGGTACTTAACTTTTCGGTCAAAAGCGTGGGAAACATGGAAGGGAAGGCCCAGCTTGGGAAGAGGACAAGTAGATGAAACACATGATCCAGGAAATCTGATAATCCAGAGGCAAAAGTAGAAATATTTTGGATGTTTGACTTTTCTAGAGAAAAAATCGATTTTATTTAGAAAAAGGAAAAAGTGTTTCCCTTGAATATAACTTTGTCAAAACACTTTTCAGTCAGCCCAGCATAGGTGTGAGACCTCCATTTGCTATTATGCTCTCTTATTACAGACCACGGTGGAAAACCAGCTTCTCTTCTGCAAGACTGTCCAAGCATTCAAGATACTGTGTCATTTCAAAACAGAGCAATTGCTGTTTTTCACAAAAGGGAATAACATAGTTCAGGAACATACAGCATCTCTTTCCGCCAGGTCTTCAGTCTGCCGGGGTTGCTCCTCGTCAGGACCCACCCCTAGGAGGGACAAGACAACTTCCCAGTAAAAGCCCAGACTCCCAGGCTGGCTGAATGAGTGGCGGGAAGCCCCAGCTGCTCCCCTCTCTGGACAGGGAAAACCCTGTGTCCGGGAGTGCCCAGGAGTGGTGGGCTGCTATGGGGCTGTGGGCTTGGCACCACTGGGCTATGGCGCAGCCGAAGAGCACCTGGCAGCTCGCAGCTTCTCAGCCTGGTCTCTGGGATGGGCTCGGTACCTGCCTGCCCCAGAGGCCGCCCAGCAAGCAGGGGAAGCGGCGGGAAGCCCGTGGGCAAGGCAGGGCATGACTCCACAGACGCTGCCAGACCAGCAACTTCATCTTCACCTACAGCAGACCAGTGTGCACAGGATGAGTGGTCAGGCTGGAATTGGCATTTCTGAGCTGAGAAACTTTGTCAGGACATTTGTGGTTTGCTTTCCCCACTGACATTGTTGGGAGAAGGATGCGTAGTGCTTACAATGGAGACTTGTCAAAGCATTATTAAATGCTTCCATGTTTTCAAGGAAAATAGTTCCTATAGGGTTGTGCTCCTTTTTATCACATATTAATCATTCACCAGCACTGAGGGTATATCTGTATGGCAAAACGCAGTACTGTGTGGAAGCTGTTACTGTAACCAGTATAGTCCCATTAGGGGGGCAGTCCACCTGGTTAATTGTCAGAGCTTACTTAGGTACACATGGGCAAGACTGAACGCTTCACGCACACTGTGTATAGAGAGGTCCTGTGTAAATCTGCCTAACAGTTTCCAAGATACTAGCTGAGGAAAAAGAGAGAGTGAGGCTTAACAAACAGTTTAACCACAGGGCATCACAAACTGGCCAGGGACACATCTTTTTCCCAATGAAGTGAAAGGAATTTCCATGGCTCCCCAAGACAAGTGTGGAAAATAGCCCCGTGGACCTTATACTACTTCTTGTCAGGCTGGAGGAAGCAGGAATTGGGAAAAATACTGGTTTTGTCATCTTCATCGCTTTCAGCTTGTCATCCTGCAGCTGTGAAGATCTCGTTTCTCTGACCTTTTGCCCAAGGAGTTTTAATCAACTGACACAGCTGCTGTGGCTTAAGCATGTATGACTGTGCCTTTAATAATGGAGGGCAGGTTTGTATTGGTGTGGTGTGGGGGGGGAGAGGAGAGATTTGGAAATTGTGAAGGATTGCTGTGTCTAATTCCTTATCCCAAAGGATTTTAAAGACAATGGGGTTCAGTGACTTAGGCTAAGTCATCACTGTGAAGTTTGCAACAGAGCTACAAAAAATCCTGACATTTGAGAATGGTTCCAAGAATAGAACTGCAGCAATTTATAGTGTGCATAACAGCAGAGTGTACTAGAGAGTCCTTCACAGGGATACCTGTGAGAAGATGCTGATAGTAAATGTGCCCGCATCTTCCAGAGAGACGTTCCTGTTAATAACAGGTGCTGTTGCTAGCAGATTTCGTATCTTTTTTCCGCATCAAACGCAAAACAGAAGACATGTAAACTCTAGCTCGACAGAAGCAGTGACTTCTATTAGCAGAATACTCAGGTTAGTTAACTCCCACACCTGAAATTGTTCTGGAAGGCTTACATTTCTGATAATGTTCGTGACTCTTATTGGATTTGGTTGCTGGAACTGAAGTAAAGGTAATGCAAGTTTGTTTATCATAATGAGCAGTGGATGATAAAAATAAAGGTCAGCAAAACATGAAGGCAGAAACTGTGTATCCTAAAATCAGCAAAACCCTTCACCCATCTCACTTCTGCAGGCCCTCCCATAAACATTTGCATCTGCAAAATATTACATTTCTTGCAGAAAATATTACTTACAAAATAAGCAAGCACAAATAAATCTGGAAGCATATAATTAAAGTTGTGGTCTGTTTCTTTACCGATGTAATTTTAATTTCTCATTCTTACTCCTAACTACCAAGTAACCATGCAGTTTTAATCTCTTTAACTTTGTTCTTTTTACTTCAAAATGGAAATAGTTCTGTAGCTGTATGCAGCTGGCATATGTGTTGTCAGATGTATATTATCTTTCTTCACATAGATATATATCAAAATACCTGAGAGCTTTATATTTTTACACATAATGTAATATATTGTGGGCAGGGGGAAAAAAAAATGATATGGAGAGAATCCACGTTGAATTCCCAGTGGGGTGTTGCAACTTTCACACAGGTGTATATAATTCACTGGAAATTTGTATTTTTCTATGCTGGAAAGCAGCCAGAACTTGTACGCTTTGTTGAATAATGTGCTCTGATTCTATACTTATAACCTATGATTAACTGATTTCTGGTGAAAAAAATGGGGTTTTGCCATTGGTATGCCAAAAATATAAAACCTGTGTTCATGTGTGGGGAAAAGAATGGAGGAGGACTCAGAGAAGAAACCTGAGATTTTGGGGAACAGAAAAGGAGGCAGGGAGGAAGATCACGGCAGGGAAGGAGAGGCTGGATGGTGAGTGGTGGCAAGAGGAGGGGGCAAAGGGAAGGGCTGGGGCAGGGGTGGCTCGGCAGGGGCCAGGGCAGCGCTTGGAGCCAGGACCTGGAGAGGAAGGGGCAGGGCAACAGGGGAGAGACCTGGTGGGGTGATATGCAGTGGGCTGTGCTCACCTGCACGGGATGCGAATGTGCCGTTAGAGACCTCAGCATAACACATTTGGTGTCCTGACATTTCTTTCCCTTTGAGGGCTAGCTGTTGTCACCCTCACGCTGGGCAGGAATAGTATTTGGTTGTCTATGGCATACCAACACTGGTATTATTTCACTGGTTATGACATAGCAAATTTCTCCCTAAGTAAATGGTCTTAATAAGGCAAAACCTTTAATCCAGTGCAGCACTGTTTTTTGAAGGGATAAAAAGATGCTCTTCCTATGCAAGATATGTATTTTTATGTATTTCTGCCTGCCTGACATTAGAAACTGTGAATTTACGTGCAGGCATAAACATTCATGGCCATTCTCTCGTGCCATTAATAGGGGACTGGAAATCTTTGGTCTGTGGGGAAACTAGTTAGTGGAAGAAGGGCTCTGATAAGAAGGCTTTGACAGCAAGCTGACGTGAATCATTTCTGCTGCAATCTTCCCACAGGGTGAAAAGGACTTTTTTCCATCCAGAACACATATTTAACAAAAATCCCTGATGGGAAGATGGGAAATAAGGAGGCTAGAAAGCCGACTCAGTCACCTTTCCCTACATGCAGTTTCAGTCCTGCTCATGTTTTTGTGGTTATTTCATTTTGTGGTTGCTGTCCTGCAAAGAGAATATATACCTCCCCAGTGACAGCTAATGGAGATTCTCCGTTTAGCCCAGTTGGGAAGATTCAGTGCTTCTGAAGCTAATGATTACAGGTTAGCTCTACCGTGTGTAGCTTAGCAGGTTATTTTTTCTTTGTCTATGGAGAGCCTCGATAATTACAGAAGCATAAATTGCTATATAATGCTAGCTAATAATTGTTTTTTCTGTTCATTTGAGGGGAAAAAATAGGCTCAAAGAGACTATAAAACCTTCTGATTTTCCTTCTTCTGAAACAACCCCTCCCACCAAGCACTTAATCTGACATGAAATTTTTAATTGATTATGGAGAGAGAAGAAAAGAGCATTCAATAAGAGCCAAAAGGAATAACAAGATTCAAAAGGTAGGATGGCTGATGAAAAAGAAAAAGAAAAAGAAATCCTTACAGTGCCTACTAATGGTGGTCAAGAAGACATGAGCTGCAAAAATGGTAGCAAGGAACGAAGGGTGTATATTTATTCAGTGGCTCAGCGGTAAAACCACAGTGTGCAGAAGTAGAAGATCACAATTCACTGGCCTCTTAGAAAAGCTGAATCCACCTCAGCTGCCTGCGGTGGCATGGAGAAGGACTCTGCTCAGTGTGCATAGCGCAGATCACAGCATTGTGCTGGAAGCTGGGAACCCATATTCAAAGTTACCCTGCCTGGCTCAAAGCAAGGGTTTAAGCAAAACAGTTGTTAGTTTTGAATACTTTTTAAAGGAACTGGTTAAATTAAGAAAAAAATGGAAAGTCAGAGGTATAATGGGTCCTGTCTTGGACAGTGAGGCTTTGGGAATCTGTTGAGACCTCTCTAAGCCCAGAACTCCAAGTGATTTAGAGACTTACGATGATGGCAGTTATTGGCTATCACTGAAAGATTAAGCTGCTTAAATGTCATGGAAAGATATTCTGACAAATTTTAATTCGGGAATGGGATAGAATATGAGTTATTGAAGTCTTTGTTTTGAGGAAACAAAATATCATGGGTAGCACATGACTTCTTTTGTGTTTAAATTAGAAAATATCACGTAAAGTTAGAAAAAAGTTGGAACAAACCACATTTCACATTATTTTGATTTAAACGTTTTCTAACATTTGATGCTATATTGTAAAATGTTTCAGGTTTGAGAAAATCTATCAAATGTGGTTGCAGGATGTTGATTTAATAAGGCTTAAATGACGCGAATAAGCTTTTATCCCTCTTTCTTCATGAGAGGAAAACAGAACATAAAAAAATGTGATCACCAATCTCTGTTTGCAATATGTAACCAAGAAATAGTGTTTACACTAGAGAACTGTAGGAAAAACTAGTGTTCATAATAACAATAAATACTGGCCAAAGCAATTAAAAAGTTTTTTAGTCAGTAAATCATTTTGCACAACTTCACCTGAGAGGAACTGAATTAAGGGATAGTTCAGAACAGGCTGTTTATTGCTGATTTGTTTGACAGAGTGGATCCAGATTTGTTCTTTAGTTTCTATTCGCACGTAATGAAACCTTGTTTCTGAGGTTTTAACTCTGTTTACATAAAATGTTTTGGTTGTGTACTGCCCGTTTATCTCAATAAAGCGATGAAGGCTGCTGATCAGGGTGGGTTATGAAGAGTCTCTGCTGACAGACAGTCATTTTTCATATTGAACAGCCATTTGGGGGAAAAAAGGGAAAGAGAAAAAACAACTTTAATGGCTTGCAATGTAACTAGAATTCCCTGTTCCTTTGCTAGTTTATAGTTGGTAAATAGCTCCCAGAAACTCATTCCCTTTGGCCTAATTCCACTGCTTCTGTAGCTAATAAAAATGTTTGCAGAAACAGCAGGGGTTGTAATACCTGTTCTCTTAGTTCTTCACTTGATGCAGTCTCTTATAGTTCCTAATAATTGTAATTACAGAAGAACTGTTTGGGTTTCAATAGTTAAAGATTTTTTATTGTTCTTTTGATAGCATAATCATATTTTCCAAGGTTTACAACTTGACTATCAACCTTTCCCCATGTTGGAATCTTGGGCCCATAATTTTTAAATGGCGAATGAATAGGTTGCTTTTCATTTTATATTGCCGATTAGAACTATCTGATCATCTGCTGTTAGTACAAACTCATTTACAGTTTTATTTTTGTCTGTAAAGCTTTGGGTATGGAATACACTTTACTCCAAGGGCTGATTTCTTGGTTGGTCTGGAGAGGTGGAGAAGGCTTGAAGCTGTCCCGTGGTGCACTCCCATCCAGAGGCACTCCTCTGGCTGTTTGGGTTTGGGCAAAGCGTGATTTCCTCCAAGCCCTGTCAGTTACTCTTTGCAGAGAGAGCAGATGAAAAATTTACTTGAGCTAACAATACCTAGGTTAAATATTTCCCCATGGTAGTAGGAATCCCTTCTGTTCACTTGGATACCTTCCTGCCAGCAAGCTGCAGACCTATGCCTAGATGTATCTTTTCTGACGTAAAACTGGTTTTGAATATGTGCCCTTTTTTTAATCCCCTGTCCTCTCCCACCTTAAGAACTTTATAACAGTGGTTATGATTTCTCCTAAACAGACTTTTCTGTCTTGCCTGATTATTTTCTCACAATTGTTTCTATCAGTGTCTTTCAGCTGAAAGACATTTTGTTCTTCCCAGTTAGAAGAGAACATTTTAAGTCTGTGATTTTCCTTTCCTACATAGCACAAGTAATTGTTCATTTTCACAGAGGCTCAGCTGATATTTGCTGCTGTGGGATTTTCCTTCCCCCGCCCCCTTGTTACTTTTCGTGTTATTGTGCAAGTAAAATATTATTTGTAGTTTCCCAGATAAACTTTTCAGCTATTCTTTTATACCATTTTCACAGCAGTGCTCCTGAATTCCTTACTGACCCACCATTATTTTTTCATATCTACTGTCATTTCTCCCCTTGTTAGCACATCAAAGGCAGAGTCCTTTTTAAATAACTTCTGACATATGGTAGGCTGGCATTTGAAGAGATTATAAAGGTTCTTAAAATGCAGTTTGATCTATAGGACTGTGCTTGACAATACACATGTTCTTTGGGATTTGTTAGCATTTTCTTTTTGTATTTGACTGCCTTCATCAGTGGATACTCCAGCCGACTATATTGCACTGCATTCTTACAGATCAAAGAAAGCAAGAAAAATTAGGCTGCTGCCTGCCCGCTGCAACAGGATGGGAGTTAAGAATGAGATGAGACCTATCCTAGACTTAAGAATGTAAGTAATGGCCTATTGGATTAGACCTTGATGCACCCTTAAGAGTGCTTTAACTCTGACAGTGGCACTAGGAGATTTATTCTGGGGATGGCATAAGAGTCTGGCCACTATGTGGTCCATTTCCCTTGTACTCCACCAATATGCAATTTAAAGGAAAAAAAAAAGAAAAGAAAAAAAGCAGGACTTTTCACTTTTCAGACTGCTGTGAGTGTAAAATTTTACATCACTGGAGTTATAACCAGCAAAACCCACCGTTATTCCTGTAGCTTTACTCCAGAGCATGTCTTTAATGTGAAACTACAAAGTTAAAATAAGGAAAGCACTGAAAGCAAAAGAAAATGCTTTTGAATACTTAGCATTTTTCTACATAATCTTCAATATTACTCAGCATTTCAAAACTACCTTTTGTGACATTCCATCTAATCATGAGCATCATTGACCAGAAAATTATTATTTTCGGATTCAGCGACAGCGTCAGCAGTGCCTGAACTTTGCCTTCTTCAATATGTAGCAAAAACAATTGGAAGGGGTTTGTGAGTCTTGGTAAATACATTCTATTCTCTCCCAGCATACATTAGCTGCTTCAGAAAAGTTATTATTTGTCTGTGTTTTCACTGACAGCACCTAGTGGCCTTATCCTGGCCAGGCGCTGCTGCTGTAGGTGATTTTGGCTTCACTCTGTACTTGCTGCTCTCAGTGAGATGGCTGCACTGGCTTTTCAGTGGTGCAAAATTTCTCTGAACACCTCCATGTGGCACTGAATCACCTTAAACCATGCCTTTTCGGACAATCTCTGTACAAATAACCAGCGAGAAACCCAAGAAGCCATGGGTGAGAGACCTTGCTTCATAAAAGTTGGGTGAAACAGACAGGCAGGAGTAGGAAGTTTATTGGAGACCAATCAGGTGGATGTGCTGTGGTTAAAAGTCTTTATTTTAAGCAAATTCTATATTGGGATTTTGTATGGACAACTTGAACAAAACGTTTGTCTTTCTCAGCCTTTTCAGAGTTTCAGGCCTCCTGCAGATTTCCTTGTCTGCTGGCAGGAGAGTGGAGGGTGCCTGATGTTGACTCAGTTTGTGAATTTCAAATAGCTGGTGATTCAAAAGGCAGGCTATTCAAATCCCCATACCAAAACTTCTACCCCTTCCAACGATAATATCTGTAAACTGAAGTGAGATAGCGTATTTATACCATCCCAGAAAAATGTTTGATATCGTCTGTTACCCAGTTGTCTTTGGAAAAAGCATTATTTGGCTAGCATTAGCCTTATCTTAGAAGAGCTTATTTTTCAAATATTTTATCTGATGAGTTTCAAAGGCTGCCTCATAAATTATCTGATTATTTTCCTTGATCATGTCACAGCTTGGTGGAGTCTGTGTTTCATAAAGAAGTGATGTATGGGGACCAAAGGGATACTCACTTAAAAAGTATAAATCCTTTCCCCAAGTTTCTAGCCAGAGGAAGAACAAATATCTCTGATCATCACCTATATGAAATGAAGAACTTGGCCTGTGGAGGAGGAGAGAAAGGTGAGACAATCACAGCTCCATTTGGAATTTTAGTCTGATGTTTTCATGTTTCCCTAAAAACTCAAATTTTGTGCAACAAATTCATGGTTTTCTCCCTAGTTCTAAACCCAAAATGAATATCCTTATATGACTAAATAATGTGGTGTTGAAATCACTGCTTGTACATTCATAGGTATCTACCTCTATGTAAATTAAACAAAATATTGTGGGAAGAGATTATAAGCAAGATTGGTTGTTAATTTAGAAACATACTGAAATATTTGTTAACAACTTGTAAATCTGGTTTGGGGTTCCATCATTACATGTAACACATACTATTAATTAAAATGGATGTTTCTCATGGGTGACTTTGACCCACATATTTTGAGCTGCGACTTAGGTAGCTGTGCCATTCATCCCACTGTCTGCAAGTGGAAATGAGATTTTCTTTTCTCTCCTGATCTCTGATCAGGGTATTAAGCTGGGCCTCATTAGACCTTTTACAGAGAAATGGGATTTTTTAATGGGAAGACTGAGACCTAAAAAAATCAAAGCTTTTCCATGAAATTATTTCTTTTGGCAAATCTAATGGGAACAATTGTACCTCACAACTTGAGAGCTAGGCAGGTTTTCGGTTCTGACTAGGCTCGTGCGACACGTCTGTGTCTGCCTCTACAGTTACACAGCTATGAGGACAGCCTCTGAATTACTTTGTTTCTGAGGTCTGGGACAACCACTCCACACAATAGTCCTAGCTGGGGAAGCCCAGACCATCAGATTTCCCCGTCTGTTCAGATCCCACAGGCTGAGATATGGTACCCAAAGTATCAGCCCCCAGAAGTTTAAGTCTGAGGTCAGGGTTAAGCTTCTGGATCTGTGCCATCTTCTCCATCTGAAGCACTTGTCTCAAACACAGCCTGGGGAACTTGTCCCTGAGCCTGAGGAACCAAATGGGTCTCAATACCCTGGGGTCTTCACTTCTGGAGCATTCAGCATGTTCATACTGCCAGCATGTCATTTCCTATCACAAAAAAACAGATTCAAATTAATAGGCTTTGTTAGTGCCATTCCTTATTGCCCACTAGTGAAAAACAAGGACTAAGATAAGCATCATGTTTTGCTTACCTAGATTTTAGGGTGTTTGAGCAAGGTCGTATTTCAGGTGAAGACACTTAAATGCAGGCACCTACGTGTGAGCTAGGCAGCTGCGCTCACGTTACGGCCTGTGGAGTGCTAGAGCAGGATTCCATTATCAAAACTTAGGTGCCTTGTTCTGGCTGAGATGTTCTTGGTATCCAAGACACCTGCAGAGCCCTGTCAGATACAACGCAGTACCTGCAGCAGCTGTGTGTCCTTGGGGCAATAGCTGGGGACCAGAAGGATTTCCCTTGAGCATCTGAAATGGCACCAGAGACCTGAATTGTGTCTCTGGTGAGGACTGACCGCATGGCCCGGGGAGCAGCTCACCTCAAGGTGGACAACGATGGCTCGGCTTCATTGCAGAGACCTGGTCATCCAGCAGCAGTGTTAACATTACAGCAGGCACCTATGTCTCAGCATCTCGGCTGAGTCCCCAGCAGCTCATCAGCTGAATCATGCTCTGCCTCAGCTGTAGTGGAAGGTTAGACACCTCACTCACAGAGAAACACCTGCTTTCAGAGTCCGAGGTTTATGTGGTTTAGCCTTATTAGCAGCCCGGGATTTGAAGCCTGTTCCACACACTCTCTCACTGTATTTCAGTGGTGCCTAATGGAAATATTGCAGTCTTTTGGTTCTGTCAGCTTCCTTCAGTTTTGTCTTTCCTGCCTTGAGTCATGACTAACGCATTTCAGCTGGAAGGCCTGATGACTACTTCCAAGTGAGCCATATGCTTGCTGACTTCATGCTACCTGTGTCCCTCTCGCTTTCTCGGCTGCTCCTGACCTCCTTGGGGCCTCTCCCAGTGGGCCCAGGCAGTCTTCAGGAGACTCTGCTCGAAACAGAGGGATGAAGCCCCAGCCTTCCTGTTTGCTGCACGAGTCCTTCCCCTACACTGGGATACCAACGCCTTTTAAAAGTATATGTACATGAACACCTGTCTGAATCTTTGTCGCTCTCCTTGCTGGCTGGGCCACATTTCACGTTTCTTATGAAGAGCTGATGTTGAGCAGTAGTGGCAACTTCCTGCTGTAATTACAAAAGAATATAATGGCAAGGAAATGAGAAACAAGGAAAGTATCTCAAGGGTCTCAAGGGTCACACGGCAGTAATGTGCTCTATGAATTTGTTTTAAAGTGATTTGTAATGGGGAGGAGGGATAATTAAGCTTGTGTCTCTATTTCTCTGCAATACAAATCCAGGGGCTAGTTTAGGTTAAAGCATGCCCCATTCGAACTGTTGTGCAAAAGACAGTTTTGCTCTGTATTGGATTAGATCTCAGAAGAGAATGAGGCAAGGAAGTCCTCTAAAGTGGAAGACAACCACATTATATCCACAATGAACAACCACCTGGTCTTCACCCTTGACCTTACATCATGGAGATCCATGGCCTCAAAGTTTTGGAGGCAGCTGGCTAAGAAAGAAGACAGAATAGTAGAGCTAAGGGCAAGTAATAAATATGTGCTTTCCTGGTTGTGTTAAAGTAATGTAATTGCCACCTAGTTAAATCAGATTTCTAGCGTTGCATCTATCTTTTTGCGATGTCTAGGATGTTGAGAAATGCCATTTAACTTTAATAAATTTGTAATTTTATTGTGCTCTGCAGTAAAACTGAACTGACTCTTCGAGGTTCCTCTTCAGTTCCCTACAAATGATTATTTGGCTGGCTGTCTTCTAATCTCGATCCGTACGGAATTTTAAAACAATAAAAATCATTCAAGTTGGAGAGTCTTTTATAAGGGAAACATTTCTATAATTAGGGTTAACTCAAAATACATATTGCCTGTCCTTACTAATTCTCATGCTTATTTAGAAGCATGATTCAGCATCATACTATAGGAAGCAACTACATGAATTTAAACAGCAATCTATTAATCTGTAGAAGAAAGTGACATAAGCCAATATAGCTGTGTGTGATGTAGATAAAGCTAACCATCTCTGGAGATTTCTATTTTAGGGAAACAATTATGTACACTGAATAACCCTATACTTCCACAAGGCCTGTAGCGAAAACTTGCTGTTCATTTGGAGGACATGCTCTGTGAAGGCTATTGCCATTGAATTTAGCTTGTCACTGTATTGATTAAGGTGAGATTATTTTTGCCCTTGATGTTGGTCCAATTTTTTATATTATAAAATCCTTCAGTACAGCAAATAGTGTCTGTAGAAGAAAGTGATTTATTTTTTCCTGCATCATTTCCATCTGGTTTATAAAAGGTAATGGTCTGTATTTTGGTATGCTTGAAAATAAAGTGAACACAATCAGAAATAAGTGCATGTTTAAATGTCTGTCTTAGCTGAGAAGGGAGATTAGGCAGGTGACAACTGCTAACCTGAGGATAATAGGTTTGCCTAGTCTGCAAGTTCCTTTGTGGGTTTAGTGTCTTACATAATCATTGCAGATAATTTCAAATACTAATTAACATTTGAGCAGATTTGGGGTTAATTTTCATCTCACATATATTGATATAGCTCTACTGACCATAATAATACATTCATTTATACCAGGTGACTATCTGGCAGTTTCTCTTCTCTGTATTTGCTGTGACTGCCAACAACATATTTTGAAGTGGGAGAAGGTGAGGGAGGAACTGAGACTAAAGCAGTAGGTAAAGAGGAAAAAATACTTTAAAAGCATGATGGCAACCTGTCCCCTCAACCTCAATCAAAGATCTGGCGGTTGCAGGAACCTGATTAGCAGTGCTATGAGGAAAATACAGCTGTTCATTCCTGGTCTGCAGGTGTTGCAGTAAGTATTCTATTGTCAGACAGCCAGCGTTTTGAATCAAAGTAATTATTTCTTGTAGAAAAAACAGTGTTATCCATGTTGTTATAATAGCAATTACCCATCTGTAACAAGCTGAGCACTTGGAGAATACCATTATATCATTGAGTTTCTGACTCTGTGGTCATTAGATTTTCCTTTTTCTCTTCCACTTGATGTCAGGTGTCTTCCACGTTATCCAAGCTCCAGCTTCAGGCGCCATGTGCTTTAAGTGCTTCAGCTCTTGAGAGCACTAGATGAGACACCTGGCCTTTGAGCAGACTCTTTTAATGGAGAAGTGAGAGAACCTGCTCTGTTACCCTGGTGGCAGTGAGCATTTGTGAGAGACTGAACTATGAACTGTTTGGCTCAAAGATTGCCTGCTTATCAGGACAACTACAATGCCACAGAGATCTGGCTCATGATAACCTCCTGCAGCTGCTGAGACCACTGGCTTGTGAAAACATCCTGCCGTCAAGCATGTACCCATGTGCAAGAATGTGGGGGCTGCAAGTACATAAAGTTGTCATAGAAATCGCAGCCCCGAAGGGGGATAAGAGGGGCTGTCGAGACAAGCCCTGTGTGATCACCCACCACTGAAGCACCAAGAGACTTGGACACCCAGGGACGCTGTGGATCCATGGTGGTGACTGTTCTTGC
Organism: Sagittarius serpentarius; assembly: GCA_034782735.1. Lineage (NCBI taxonomy): Eukaryota > Metazoa > Chordata > Aves > Accipitriformes > Sagittariidae > Sagittarius > Sagittarius serpentarius. The sequence continues at coordinate 20,740,913 of JAVKLA010000073.1, forward strand.
AACTCTATCCTGACTGCTTGCTTGATTTCTGCCTTCTTTTTTCCTCTTCTTCCATCCTATCTTATTGCTACTATTTTTCACTTTTGATAATAAAATCTCTTTCTAGTATATGGCATTTGACCTCATTTGTGTCTTAATCTCGTTCTTGGGATCACATTGAAACCTCCCCTGACACTGGATTGGGACAGCATTGAAATGACAGTGCCCAATTGTCATAGCCCAGAGGACAGAGCATCAGTGCAGTAGGAAAGAGGAAGTTTTCACAGAAACTGAACTGATCTAAAACTGAATGAATGAGGGTTAGTCATACATGAAATGTGTTCTACCTGGCAACTTCAGAAACAAGAGCTTGGAAATCTAGAAGGCAACAGCATAGAGCAAATATGCCACTTATGTTCTTTTTCCAGGTAGAGGACTGTATACATAATTTATTTAGTCTTAAGCTTTCAGGCAGCCAACCTCTAGCCATTTAGGGCAGAAAGGCTCACTGGACATTTACTCTTTGTACTCCCACCCACTCTTGCAGCTCTGAGTGGAATTAACTGGAGGTGTGAGCAGCCACTGTCCCTAGAAGATCATGTGCCTCTAGTATTTGTCATAGCCATAAAAACCCCACGCATTGAACCAGACTGCATGCAAACAGGGTGCTTACCTTCTTCTGAAAATGCAATGGGAATGGCTTCTCAAGGAGCCCCCATACACGGTTTGGCGTCCAGAGGAGGCTGACAAAAGAGATTGTAGGAGGGGACTGCATGGGAACGTGCCTAAGTTCCCAGCTTCTGTGGGGACTGCCAAGACACAGAAATGGTCTGAGAAGCAAATGGCTTCAGCATGACAGCAAGTTCTGCTTTGATTTACCTGTGTTGCTTGGCTGCCTGCCTTCCAGGTGTGTGCCAAGGGTCAATGCCTCTTCTGATGTTCAGACCCTGAAACAATGGCAGTGTTCAGTGGCAGGTGGGGAACTGTATACTACAGGGACACATATTCCTTTCTTTTTGCATTCTGGAATTCCTCTTACGTTTTTTTTCTAAGCCACATCATGGTCCCGTTCTGTTTGCCACTGAATTTCTTGTGTTGGATAAGTTTATGCAACAATTACATGTTGCATATGTTAATTAAGAAGTACAGATTTTGGTTTTGTGTGTTAGGGGCATGAAATAATTTTTTTTGTGTTGCTTCAATACTTAAATTTGATTGCTGCAGGAGACAGCTGATCCTATATTTAACAAATGTAAAATAATAATAGTTCATTGACAAATAAATTGATTGGCAAAACAGGTTCAGTGTATGCATTCACTCTGTAATGAGTGACAATTAATAAAAAAACATTAGCTAAGAAAAGGAACTATGATTTGATCACCCAAGATTGGGCAGACCTAGGGGTGAAGAGAAGGGTAATCTTTTGAGTAATTATGACATCACCTATCCACATCCCACACATAATCTGTTAAATTCACCTTTGCCATCAGAGATAGGCTGTTGCCTGCTCTCTTCAAGTTCAAGTGATCGTATCTAAACTCCTTACTAGGACAAGCAACGTCGGCTGGCCCAGAGGAGCTAGATGACTTAGCTAACCTAAGGCACAGGGGTTCAGCCAAGCACCTTGGCTTCTACAGATTTATTTAAAAATGCTTGTTAAAAAACAAGCTGTATTTCCCTCCTGCCATGCCTCTCCTGTTAGATGTAGCACATTAGTGTAAATGCAGTGAGCAATGAGATCTGGTCCCTTCTGAATCCAAGGTGGTGTGTCTGCCTCGTGGTGTGCTGCAGCATGGAGATGCCCTGCTTGGCGGCTGCTTCAGGATCTCGGCAAGGTGCATCAGTGACTTGCCCAGAATGATTCCTTTAGGTTGCAAACAAAGCTCATACTCTCATTGCTTGTTTATTCTTATATGTGAACCTGTGACTGATTTATGCATTTTTCGTATGAGAAAAATGTTTGCTTTCAGAAGATGAATGTGACTAGATGTATTAGCACTCTCCAGAAAGCTGCAGAACGTCCTGAATAATTCACCCCAGCAAGGCCAGATGGGAGACTCTAACCCTGGCTTCCTAGGGGGGGGAATGTTCAAGGGCTGACATACGGGATTTTGAAGGGAAAATTTATGACCTCAATTTATAATGTTTAACATTTTAATATAAATAATGTTGTGACTTTCAATGGGGAATTCAGATTTGAAAATAAGGAAATATTTGCTGCAATGTACATAATGGAAATGCAGCTCTTTCAACTGGTGGCTCTGGACCACTGAGTAGCAGTGGGTTTATTGTGTTGTACCGAAATACATCCCACCTCAAAACATACCTAAATCTGGAGCAGTGTTCAGATGGCAGTGGTTTGCTCACCCACTGCTTTGTGCCCTGCTTACACTTCTCTTGTTACTAATTTAAAGATACATGACGTTGCTGTCAGGAAGAGCTAGAAAATAAAACTGGCGACTCCACCTGGTGCACTCAACTCCCTGATGTATCTTCCCTAGGACTTTCTCATTGACTTTTCAAAGTCTCCGTGTTTGGTGGAATCACTGTAGAAGGTTCATAAATGATAGATTAAGTAAATAGCTCCATCCCACGTCTGCATGGAGAATGAGAGAGAGAAAAATGTCAGAGTGTGTCTGACAATCACTTGTATGTTGAGCAGTGAGTAGTAGCAAGTAGGACCTTTTTGACAAAACCAAGAAAATCCACAGACTGTTACTTACTTCCTAAACCATTAGCTCTTCTGAGAAGATACTTCTGGCATTTTGGAGTCCAGTCTTGAGCATACAGGCAGCCAACCTCTAGCCATTTAGTGCAGAAAGGCTCACTGAACATTTTCTCTTTGTGCATCCACCTGCTCTTGGACCTGAATAAAATTAACTGGAGGTGTGAGTAGCCACTGTGCCTAGAAGGCCACAGGCCTCTTGTTCTTGTCACAGCCATAAAAAGTAAGGAAGGTCTCAGTGAAAAGTAATACAATGATAGTGAAAGTCAAGAGGCAGTCTACACATCACAGAATCATTTCTTTCTCTCTACCTTTATTTTATTAGGCTATTAATGCTATAGCTGAAAGGTGACCATCAAAATATCATGAACTTTTTCAATGATGAATAAAGAGTCAAAAAATAGGAAGTTAATTAGTATTACGAAGATTTGCAAAGTCCGTTCTCTTTTCTTTTAGTATATCCAAAGCTTGGCCTTGTGTTACACTGGTGTGTACTATCCAGATATGTTCATCAGTTCGTGGATGGTCATTGCTTCTTTGTGGTGTAGTTATCTACACAGCTTTCATCATAGTTGTGTTCCCTATAGAGAACAAAGCTCCATCTGTGAGAAACAGATACATGACACAATAAAGGATAGATATTTTTGATACTTGTAAGTTGCAGCTGATTTTATTGATCCCAATCTTGACCTCCATCTTGGCTGTGCACTTTGTCTCAAGAGCATAATTACAGCTTTATTTCTAAAAGTCTTGTTCCAAAGCGATTTTTTTTCCCCACTTGACTTAGTTACTTAAAAAGTAATTTGGGGTTTCAGGTTGTCCTTAAAGTCTTTGCCAGGTAACCCCATAACTCCCACAAACTCTTCTGCAAAAAACAATTGTCCTAAAAGTACATCCTGCATCATTCCGGCTATGTCTAAATATATACCTGTATATGGCAACTGAAAATTGTAAATGTTCAGTAATTACAAATACTTGCTTCATTAGGAAGGAGACTGCACATCTCTATAGCTGAATGGCAAATTAGTAATGATTCTCCCAATGATTCCTAGTAGTTCTATGTGACACAGAAAATTTTATTAGTATAAAAGCACATTTTGTAGTTTTACCTCTATAATATTTACACATTGGCAAAAATGCTAGTTATTATACAGCTTATTTAATTGAGGCAAATAAACCATGTTACACAGAATGAACAATAACCTGTGTGGTTGTTTTTAATACAAGGGTATCCATATCATAGAAAAAAACCTTTTTCTTTCCTGACATGTAATGTGATAGTTTTTATATTGCTCCAGATATATTTGATCTGTTATAAGACAAGAAGTTGGAAAAAATAATGAGTGCTAAGGGAAAAAATTATGCCAAGAAAGCTTGATTTTCCTTTAGAAAATAATGTAAGCTAGCACCAGTTTAGGTAATCCTTGTTCACTTATGTGGCAATAGCACACACTTTTTGTTGTCATATTAGTGAATCAAACTCTGATCTCAGGCCTGTTCTGCAATTTTTACACAATTTTTACGCAGTCTGTGTTTCAGACTGTGAACAGCCGCAGCCACTACAGAAGTGTCCAGAAGCTTGCTCGTTGCTCCACTTCTGATCCCTTTATACTTCTAAGACAGAAACCAACAAAACCCTGTGTGCCTTGATGCTTCACTTCACCAAGACCTTCAGATATGCCCCCACTGTCATTTAAGATCAGCCTTGTGTACTTTCCTATTCTGCCTTAATCGTAATGTACTTCATAACCTCCACCAGGGTCACCCACACTATTCTTTGCGAGACACCTTCTGGGAATCAGTAAGCAGACTCCTATGGGTCTTCTGGGTTTCTCTCCAGTTATGGGTAGAAGGATCACAGGGTGTTCTGGAAGATATAAACAGGGAATTATAGACTTGTCCATACAGGATTTCTGGGCAAAATGTACTTTTCTGGGCAAACTGCAAGCATTGAGGTATAAAGTGACAAATTAGCAGCTTTAAGTCCATATCCAACAACTTGGTACAGCTTTCATGCTTGCATAGCATCATTATCTAGGAGTGTCTACTGTAAATCTCCAGTTTTTTAGAGCAGTTTAAAGTCAATTCTTAAACTACCTGTCCAAACTGGAGAAATAACTGATTTGAAAATCAGGAGATAGCATTTCCATTTTCCATCAGTATGACGAGAGGGGTTGTAGGAACTGCATTGCCACTGTCCACTTAAGCAGAAGAGCCACAGCTCTGGCCTGTGCATCATGGGAATATCCCAGAAAGTCTTGCAACTTTGGCCAGACTTCTGTGGATTTGGTCTGTGGCATCTTGTTCTGAAATAAGCTGTTTTCTAGGAGACTGGAAAACTGCATGAACACCAACGTATAGAAAGTTGTCAAACTGACCATCCAAATTCAAAGAAGACAGATGTTGGTAGTGTCTTAAAGAGATATTTTCTCACTGTTTTTCTCTCTACTTTTTTCCTCACTACTTTCAAGGCTGTACTACAAATGCATAAACCTTAAATATTCTGCGATTACTGCATACTTGTCTGAAACACTAGCAGTGAACCTGGATAAAAATGCCACCTTGAATCATATTATGTGGTCCCATCCTACAGGTACAACACACTCCAGCATGACACAGAACAGCTCAATGCACTCCTGCACTAGCTAAATAAGGAAAGAGAAATAACCTGAAATTTCATACAATGTGCCATTGGTGGGAAAGGAACTGCAGAAGAAAAAATATTTTTATTACTTTTTTCTTTTTCAAGAAATAAGTTCTGTCATTTTTTCTCTCTTCTCATCCATTTGCTTTAAGGGACATACCCCACCCAGTGCATTTTTTTTCTAGGAGATGGTAGAATGGAGCAGAACAAACCGAATGCAGAAAGATTATCCTCTCATCTATCAAGTCGAGTCCAAGCATGAGAAAAGCAGAAGCCCCACACTAGGGCAGTGTGGCTGGGTTGGCTGCTGCTGAAAGAAACAAAATGGGACTCCGGAGTGTTTACCAGTGCTTGAGACGGATTCCTATGACCTTTCTACTACTGTGCCAGGGATCTTCTTGCTTATATACACCACTGCTTTTGCAATACCTTCTCACCTGCTCAGTTGCTACAGCCATGAAGAGAAGAGAGAGAGCTTAGTCCTTGAGAGGCCTTGTGTCTGGTGTCATACTATTTTGGTGGAAAAGAAAAGAGAATGAAAAGATATAGCAAAATGTAATAAAGTAATAGAATCAGAAATAACAAGGGAGAGAAGGTTCAGAGTTTAGAGTAGAAGAGTGAGACTCCAAGATCAGGAAAATGGAATAAAATCAGGTTATAGAGCTGAAATAACGGAATGGAAGAGGCAGTATCTCTTTGGGTAAGGAACCTTTTCTGCAAGAGAAACTTTTCACTGCTGCGGGGTCTCAGTGTTGTTTCTGACCTGCAGCATATTTTCTTGTCCTTTCCTGCTCCTCCTTGTCTTTGGGTCATTAATTTTCATGTTTCAGGAACCCATGCTTCAGTCAGCTGCATTCAGGTATATTGCTCATCATGTCATGGTCACCTGAGCAGGAAGATTCCTTCTGAAGCAGGATGTCTGCTGGAATTTAGAAAAAATTAAAGGTTTAGCAATGACCTTGAAAGAGATGAATGAAGATTTTCAGATAGTCATGGGCACTCAGAGAAGATGAGTGGGATCTTTTGGGCAGCTCTTGAAGTAACTCTTTAACCTTTCCTTGAACAGAGTTGCTTACTTAAAAAATATGGGTTGTTAATAATAACTTTCAGTGCATTTGTATGTGTTAGGTTGTATTGGGTTTACATGGCAAGGTTTTGGTAATGGGGCGGGGGGGGCGGGCTACAGGGGCGGCTTCTTTGAAAAGCTGCTAGAAGCTTCCTCTGTGTCCAACAGAGCCAATGCCAGCCGGCTCCAAGATGGACCCGCCTCTGGCCAAGGCTGAGCCCACCAGCGGCAGTGGTACCATCTCTGTGATAACATATTTAAGAAGGGGGAAAATAAACTGTGCAGTAGAAATGCAGCTGGGAGAGAGAAGTGAGAATATGTGAGAGAACCAACCCTGCAGACACCCAGGTCAGTGAAGAAGGAGGGGGAGGAGGTGCTCCAGGC
>JAVKLA010000073.1:20747810-20758378 GCA_034782735.1 Sagittarius serpentarius
TAATCCCCATTCCCCGTCCCCCTATGCTGCTTGGCGGGGGTTCGGTAGAGAATTTGGGAGTGAAGCTGTGCCCGGGACGAAGGGGGGTGGGGGGAAGGTGTTTTAAGATTTAGTTTGATTTCTCATTACCCTGTTGTGGTTTGATTGGCAATACATTAAGTTCATTTTCCCCAAGTTGAGTCTGTTTTGCCCATGACAGTAATTGGTTAAGTGATGTCTCCCTGTCCTTATCTCGACCCACAAGCCTTTTCTTTTATTCTCTCTCCCCTGTCCAGCTGAGGAGGGGGAGTGATAGAGTGGCTTTGGTGGGCACCTGGTATCTAACTATGGTCAACCCACCACATAATTTTAAAAACAATGTTAAAAGTGCCTTGGGTGAAACTTCAGTTTACATGTGACATCTGAAACTATGAACGAGTTAGAAGTACCATCAAGACGTTGCCTCTGTGAAGTGTTTACATTTCTGTCTTCCTCTGCTGTCTGGGAGTCATCCTCTGTAGTCCACAGCACAACAAAATCTTTTTTTGCTGACTAATTTTAAAAGGTAGGGAGCTTTCATAAGCAGTGAAATAATAAGATAACTTTACAAAATAAGACCTTTGAATTATTCCATCTGCCCATAAGATAAAAGAATTCATAAAGCATTTCAGTAAAATAATAGTAAATAATTTTAGTGCTCTTTTTTATTCCTTCTGCTGTGGTGCTTTAATTGCATGAACAAAGAGACTGAAGAGATTAATATGTTTGGACCATCAGTAATCAGTATGCCAGTGAAACCCAGATGCTGGTCAGCAGACCGTAATAAATAATAAGATAATAACATCTATTATTTCCCTTAAATTCATTACTGTTTTGCTTATCATACCAGAAATGTGTCACTTCTTCATTCTTTTACAGAATCTAAGGAGGATCCTTTGCTCTGCTTTAACCAGTAAGTTCAGAGCTCACTTGAAGTATCTGTGCATAGGCATCCCCCTCAAATGATTACCTAGAGGCAGGAGGAAAATTAATAAGACTCTTCTGAGAACAAGTTAAGCTTGTTTTCCTGCTTTTAAATAAGAATTATTAATTCTAGTATTTCTTGTACCTATTGTTTAATGTCAATGAACAGCAAAGTTTTCTGATAATGCATTAGTCCTAAGTCAGTGAGTTTTTCTTGCCAATCTGTACTGTTCTCTTTAGTACAAACACCCTCAAACACATAGCGTAAAACAACATGATTGCTAAGACACTTCTAATCCCTGACATAGTACAGATGAACTTGATTAATCTATGTTTAACTGAGATTGAAAATGAAATAAAAAAGCAATGAAAACATTCTGTTCATCTGGCAACTTATATAAACCAGCATTATTTTCACTATCACACATCAGCTGACTTATTGTTGATGTCATAGAAAAGTGGATATTTGTACTTACCCACAGATATATATGATGTGTACATCACTCTGACCCAGGATGTGAACCGATGCAGAAGTTCACTAAGGTATGTGGAGCATAGCACAAGGAAAGGAGCTCATCAGAGCCTGCATGTGATCAGTTACCATCATGCAAATTTTATATTAGCTTTATGCATATATTAGATGTCATCAAATATACACATACACAAGCCTGACTTGGAAGCCTGGTATAATGCAGAATACAAAAAGATAAAACTCTAAATGATTCACAGAATCATAGATTCAGTTGCAGCATCCTATTTCTGGCAGCAGTAGCTCGATCTTAAAAAAGACCTGGGGCCTCAATGTAAGAGAAGCTGGCATTTTATATTTTAAACATAGAACTAAATTCCTGTATACTTTTGCATTATGACAACTTACACTGGCACCAGAGGATGTCTGTGTTGAAAGGTTCAGGTAGAAAGCGTGATCTCCTGTGGACTCAGCAAGGAGGGCAGAGACCTCAGGTGGTTAAGATGAATCAGGACAGTAAGAATAGAACTGAACTACAGCTGCAACATTTGGATCTGGTCTCAGATTTCAAGCACTGCTAGATTCTGAGCAAGTCCGTTCTGCACACCTATAGCAGCAGCAAAGGCAGACCCAGCTGCCACCATACAAGCCACTCAGTGTAGGAGCCTGGACTGCTCCAAGGGCTACAGAGCGCTTATGTACTGGAGTATGTAAGTCCTCCCCATCACATTTGGACATTGGTTAAAATGCCAATTCCTCCCCAATGTGTTGCAAGTGTAGATTTAGTCAGATGACTAGGGATGCACTTTGGTGATCGAGTCATTCAAAATATGAGATCAGGGTGAGGACAGAAATCTGCCTCAGCTGATGCACAGATATATCTGTGAACAGATAGAGACAGGGAGATAGATACTGTGAACAGTGAAATTTGTGAGTGTTTATGTTCTCTGGAGTCACAAGTGTAATTTCATGGAAATTACATGGGCTCTGTTGCACACCTATTGCTTGAACCTTATTTTAGAAATCATCATCATGATTACGTCTTTGCATTAGCAGCCTGGAAATTATCCTGTTTACCTGTTTCAAAACATAGGACTTCAGGCTATTTTCTTCAAAATATCACTACTCTCAGATCTTTGGAAGACTAAGACAAGTAATATAATCCCTAGGTTTATTGCGTGGAATTGGGCAGCTACAAGCTAGGACAAATGGCACAGGACTGTCAAATAATTGTTTTAAGGACTGCAGTGGGAAAGAGTAATTTTGTGTACAATGAATGCCCTGCATTTCCTCTGTCACACCTCCAGCAGTTTATGTCCTTATCTGGAGAGATATAGCCAGCTCATGTGGTGTAATATATGCTCTGAGCACATTGCAGTGAATTGTTGGGTCCTAATTGGAGCTACCTGAGAAATTTTAATCGTCGGGCACTAACTGTAATGGTTTGGCAGCTTATACTTTGAAGACATCTATAGCTAACTGCCATATCCAACCACTGTTTCTGTTCTTCCAAGACAGGCATAATGAGTCCCCTGTACAGTATACGAAGGTCCTCTCCACCTTGGCAGCAGTGCCATCTACTACAGCTGTACTCAGTTTATAAGCAGCTCTGTAGGTTGCTTAAATGACTTTTTATATACACCAATGTCACAATTTAAAGGTAAAACCTCAAGTTACTTAGCTCCCAAAGCAACATTTTCAGGTCAGAAAATAGAGTTGAATGGGCCCATGCAGTAGAAAGTCTGTACAGAAAGAACAGCATCTCCCATAAAGCACAGACTTTATGGCAACCAGCCCTGATTGCTTGCATCCTCCACCATGGGAATTTATGTCAATGTGAGAGCTGTCCTTCCCTTAGATTGCGTCTTCATGCTCATTTAGGCACAGCAGCTCACATTAACTAAAGAGGATTAAAATGAGCCATCTTTCTTTTGAAGGGCAATTAGCTTTCATAGACTGCTTGGTTATCTCCATGCTGTGTTTTTCTCAGCTGGGCCAGGCTCAGACTTTAAAGCCTTTTCCCATGCAAGCGGAGGAGTGCAGCTGCCCCTCTTAGCAACATTGCTCTTGTTGGCCACAGCCTGGGATCTTTCCCCAGCTTCCCCTGCCGCAGGGCAAGCTCTGTCCCAGGACTTCTGCTCCTCTGGGGCCTGCCAGTGCCTTCACATTTTCTAAAACCATCCATTCCCCAGTGAAGGTTACAAGACATCATGGCAGGTCTTTATTTCCCTTTATTCCCTGGGGTCTGAAATAAATTAGGAAGAGTACAGAGCTGACCAACTTGGATTGAGAAATATCCTTTGCAGTGTTGTTTGGACCACAGATCTCTTGTGCATTGATGATTCATGGAAGAAGACCATTATGTACCACGTTAGGTCTATTTATGACTATCACACTCTGGCATGTCCTTTGCTCAGGGTTTCTAGCAGATGTTTTAATGGTTTGTCAGAGAGTAAAGACCATAATCTGAATAATATAATTTTCTGCAGTAATTGCATCTTATCAAAAGAAGACTCTTGGAAGGGTCTCTTTTCTAGCCTGTCATTTTCTTTCTGTGGATATCATTTTATCTACACTTGTTACTATGGATTTTTTTTGACCCACATCAAGGATAGTCCCACACATTTCTTTGACAAAACCTTTTGAAATGTTCCATTGCTTCATCTTTCATTCATTTCTCGCAGCTAAGGTTGATGAAAAACAGATACTGTACCGAATGTTTATGTGACATACAGAATACTAATGACTGACTGTTTAATACCAGCTAACAGCAAACTAGCACTGAAAGTCAACCAATCTGGTGATGAGGAAAGTACCTCTATCTGCATGGGGAGGAAGAAGAAAAATGCAAAAACTAAAAGCAAGAAATGAATCTGGTACTGTGTGCAAACATATGCAAGAAGTTAATTGAACTATCATTTGAGCTGAGCAAATAATATGAAGAAAATAACCTATTTAAATTTAACCTTTTTCATTTCATAAATTGGTCATAAGCTGCTTAAAAATATACTTGTGTCATGGTTTAACCCCAGCCAGCAAGTAAGCACCACACAACTGCTTGCTCACTTCCCCCTCACTCAGTGGGATGGGGAGGAAGACTGGGAAAAAAAAAGTAAAACTCATGGGTTAAGAACACTTTAATTAAAATATAAAATAAAATAACAATAATAATACAAATATAATAATAACAATAATAATAATCATAATGAAAAACAATATAACAAAAAGAGAAATTAGACCCAAGGAAAGACAAGTGATGCACAATGTTCTTGCTCACCACCCACTGACCGATGCCCGAGCAGCGATCTGCCCCTCCCGGCCAACTTCCCCCAGTTTATATATGGAGCGTGATGTCCTATGGTATGGAATATCCCTTTGGCTAGTTCGGGTCAGCTGTCCTGGCCACGCTCCCTCCCAGGTTCTGGTACACCTACTTGCTGGCAGAGCATGGGAAACTGAAAAATCCTTAACTTAGGACAAGCGCTACTGAGCAACAACTGAAACATCAGGGTGTTATCAACATTATTCTCACACTAAATCCAAAACATGTGTACCAGTTACTAGGAAGAAAATTAACTCTATTCCAGCCAAAACCAGGACAACTTGTAATCGTATATTAGTCACAAAATATTTTGGTGAATAATTCTAGACAACTCTTGTAAAGCACTGGAGCTAAACCTACCCGTATTTGAAATGTCAGCCCTCCTTTGACTTCAGTCAGGGCAGGTATTTAGTAGGCATCTCCTCATAAATAGCTGAAAATAAAGTTCTGTTGTGATGTCCATCTTGCTTTCCTCTTCTGCTCCTTAAGCAGGAGTAGTACCTCTGTCATGACGAATTGGCTTAGCTGTAGTGATTCCGGTTTTGAGTTTCAAAAATTTCCAGATGTGCAAAACAGAGAAATATGTATCTTACACTGCTGATCTGCTTTGAACTCTGTACTCAAATGTAGCTTGAGCTGCCATGTCAGCACCTCCTAAGCTCAGTGGGGAGAGATAAGCACCTACCAAGGGCGACTGTAGTGATCCTGAGGAAACTGGGATGAGCCTACGGTAAGGGCTTTTCAGTATATAGGGAATACAGGGAGGAGTAGACATTTTATGCAGTCGCATTTAGACGGGAAGATTCTTGCACACTGCATGTAATGAGTTGTTCTTGTGTCGTTTCCATAACACAGAGAGCTTTTACTGGCGGATCTGTTAATGTAATGCGTCGTGTGAGCTCTGGGGTGTGTCTGTCCCCTGTACAGGAGGCAGGAGTGTGCCTTGGCTTCGGGTCCAGAAAACCGTAAGCCCTGGGTTACGAAGACAGAGGGGAGCAGGCACAAATACTGGGGCAGTTCGCTGGCCCCTGCGCATTTCAGTCTTTGCACAGTGGCACAGGTGTCCTGTAAGGTATCACTGAGCTTCTGGAGCCCACTGGTCTTGCTGACCAAGCTTATGAGAAGTCACTAGCGCATAATTAGAGAGCGTAAGGTCAGACCAGCATTTGACTCCATGGTAAGTTTCTCTGTAAGTACTGAGTATGAGTTACTTACATGCTTAGACCTGAAAACTGTCCAGCTGGAGTGTTACATGGTGAATTTATTCTTGGATTTGTGGGGGCCAAAGAAATTCTAAGGAAAAGTTAAAAAGTTTTTCTGACACGAGCTGACAGACAGGACTGTGATATTTTCATGCAATGCTTTTAATTTTCCAAGCTGCCAAGGAGACTTTCTCAGGCTGAACCTGTCTGATCATGCTGATCATGTGTCTATCCACTATGAGTTTCTAAAGCCAATTTCCTGAGAAATCCTTGAGAAATCTTTAGAAAAAAATGAAGTTACATATTAACCCATGTATTCTAACCTAAAGGTCACAAAGCCTTTCAAATTTATTGCTTATAATGGGAATTAAGTGGCTAAATCTCTCTGCTGTACTTTGAAAATATACCCTTAGCAATAGTCTAACTCTTTCTCTGCTTCCAACTGCAGATGAGTGACCTTAGAAAGAAAGGATCAGAATATTTTTAATCCAAGTATTTATTGAATTAGCAACAGGGGAAAATACTATATCTTTCTCAGCGTTCATTTTTACAAGGTTTGCCATCATCATGATGGTCCAGTCGTGCAGAGAGAAAGGATTTGTGTTGCACAGGCAATAAGAATTTTACAGCATGATTAAAGTGTTTATGTATTTTACAGTTCTAGAAGGATTTTAAGGTTAGCATTGATATATATTTGTGGTACCGAGACATGCTGAGAATTTTTAGTTCATTTTTTATTAAGGAGATAGTTTCAAATTTAAATTCATTGTAGCTTGGTTTGGTTTGGATTTCTTTTCCCCCCCAATATATGTGCTAATTCTGAGTCATGAGCAGTTTATAGTGCCTTGAAATGCCGTACCACCAGGCATATCTGTGTGCCTAGAGATTTCGACAGTGGTCTTTCCAGTAACTATACGGAGCGCATATCGAGGCTTGTAGCTAGGAGTTTGTTTACTGATGCTCTGCAATGTATTCTATCATGTTCTATGGACATCTGGTGCACCAAAGTAGAGGAACTCCTGCTTGTCCTGGGAAACTGCTGCCTCAGATACCCAAATGTTCTTCTGTGGGGAATTTGGTAATTCATTCCTCATAACTATGCTCAGATGTCAGTACTCTATCAAAGACATTCTTCTGCTTCAAGTTAACTTTGTCAGGAAGAACCAGGTAAAGGTCCCTTTTGAAAGACACCACAGTTTCTTGGGACACTGATGCATCAAACAGATTATCAAATATAACAAACACTATCATTTTCCTAAATTATTATTTGCAGTTTTTCATTCCCTGGATATTTCCTAGAAAAGTTGCTGTTAACTTTCTGGAAAAAATGCTAATGTTAAGCATTAACTTTTTTTCCATTTAACAGATTTTTAATTCATCATTTAGATTACATTCAACAAGCATACAAGTTTCTTGAGATTCAAACGGAGATGTGACTCATTTTGCCTGTTTGTAAATCCAAACCAGCCAACTTCACCAGGCTGAAGTGTTTCACGCTGTTTGCTTATACTTGCTCAAAACTAGCCCATAATCTGCTGTTTCAAATGTCCCCAATGTAGGAATGAGCAGATCACATCAAGCAGATTAAGAACTGACCAAACATTTACTCAGTAGCTAAACGCATCTTCATGTACTTTTTGAAACACTTGTACAGTTATTCATTATTTTTCATCATTATCTGCTGTTTGTCTTAGGAATTGACTGGGAGCAGATACAGAAAAAAAAGTTATTTTTGCAAAAGTTACAGCCTACCATGAGTAAAAAATCCCACCAGGACTTTTTGTCTTAATTTTATTGACATCAGTAATTACAGCTGCTCATCTGAGGTTTTATTCGAGCTTGCAAACCTCTCTAGCTTTATCCATCACAAATCTAACCTTTCCCTGGTGTTCTCTGCGCTCGCTGGAATTAACATACCCTTTTCTCCAGGTGTCACAAATCTGACATTGTTCTTCAGACTTTGCACATGCCCTCTCTTTACCTTTATCATTCACAGGCAGCCCTTGTGCTCATTTGCTTCCTTCTGCTGTCCCTTTTTGGCACCCTCAACCAGCCTTCATCATCTGAGAACCTCTCTTGTGAGAAGCTAGTGGGGGCTGGCGACATTGAGATGAAAGACAGAATTATTTTCAACTCGTAAGCTCTGATCATTACCCATAATAAGTTTCATTATTATACTTCACCCTGACCCATATAATTTCCAATAAAAATCATATAAGAACTGTTTATCTAATACATTATTTAAGAAAAATAAACCCAGGGAATTTAGCATTTGAAAAAATACAGTCACAGAACAGTCACACATGAGAGGGAGACTCATGGGGGGGAAAGCTCATTCCTAAGGATTAAACCTATAATATGTCAGCAGTAGATACCAGTACTGTAATTACAGATGATATTAATAAAAGCTTTAAGCATTGTAAGTCACCTTTCAAGAAATTACCAGTAAACTAAAAAGTAGACCAAGGATCATCTCATTTAATTGTCTTGGTTTTTTTTGTAGTCAGTTTCTCAAGTGTCTCAGGGAGAGAGAGAAAAATATAATACAGTCCTGAAAACTCTCCTGTGTACTTCAGGTATTGGTTGCATGCTATGGATAAGACAGAAAAAATCCAGTCCTGTGTGAGCAGGAAGCTTGTCCCAGTTGACAACTAGCAACTTAAATAACATGTACTGTTAACTTTTCTCTTAATATGTTTTAGTTCTTCAAATTTGGATATCTGTCTCTGGATCTGGCTGTCTTTATTCAGAACCTAAATTAACAGGATCAACATTTAAGCAGAAGAGACTAGCTGCATCTCCATCTTCAAACCCATAGGTGCTCCATCCCTCTGGAGAAAGCAAACTCACTTGAAAATGGAGTGCTCTCTCAAGAAGATGGAAATTTTTACAGAGAAATCCTGGCATAAGCAAGGAGCAAACTTTTCTAGTGTTTTCACCTTCCCTGATGAAAGTAGGACTTTCCACTTCATAACAATGTGAATGGCTGACAGATAGGCATTTCCTCAGCAATTTACACCTTCCAAGTATGAGGGATGGGGAAAAAAGACTCTCTGTTTCGGGAACTCTGCAGTATTTCACCCATGAAGATACGCAACAATTGATTAAATATATTTCCTACCTGTACATCTTTCCTTTGACTTACATTCAGAATTCTATGTCAGGGGTATAAGTTTCTATGAGGTGCAATTGTACATCTATAAGAAGACATATACCCCCTCCCCAACACACACACATAACTATTTCTATTAAATTCTATAGGATTTCTCACTGGGGCTGGCAGAAAACAGTTAGCCTGTAAATTACTTGCAAAAAAGGAGAAAGCAAATTATAATTCAGACATTTTTGTATAGAACATATTGCTTTATATAGAAATAGTCAGTTTATAGCTGTCTGAGAGTAATTGGTTCATTCCATTCACAATGATTTATTTATTAATGTTGCTGATTTGCACACATACAGAGCTTGGAGTACACAGAACAGTTTTATATATAAAATTGATAAATACATTTAATTTATTGATTTGCAAATGACAAATTTATTTGGTTTAAAAATTTTATTCGTTCATAAGAAAGAAATATTGATTTTTGTATGTAATATAAGTTTTAGATGTGCACTTAAGTAGAGGCAGCAGAACTGCTTACACTGCTTGGTGGAAGTCTATCAAGCTTTTCAACCTTATCTTTATTTTGAGCGGTTTATAGCTAGGTCATAAAAAATGAGTTTGGGCTGAGTCTTCTTTTAAGACAGTCATGTATCTACTGCTTGACATCTCAGTCGAGAGCACTTTTAAGCACGTTCACAAAACAGATTGGTCACTGTTAAGCAGTAGATGTTCAGAATAAATACACATTACTGTAAGTGTAGATTCATTTCCATCTACAATTTCTGCAATTGGCTATTTGGCTTATTCTGTGTTTTCTGTTAAAGAAAATAGTGTCTTTACTGAAGAATAATAAAAAGTATTCTGAAAGTGCTGAGTGCTTTATACACAACTACGGTGGTGTCTTAAGGCTAAGCCTGATGGTCCTGAAGACAGTGAGAGTATTTCCATGACCTGAAGTGTTAATGAATTAATTCCCCTTAGCCCTGGGGCAGAGAAACATTCAAGTACATCACAACAGTGTGTCCCAATCTCAGCAAGGCAGCAGGGCAGTTCAATGACTGGCAGATTCTTGTTATGCCCACACACCTTGTTATCATGGTGCCTCATGCCTAGAAAGAGCTAGGTAATGAGCCACATTCCCAGGGATTCTTTGTATTTCTGTATAAAGTTTATATTAAGATGCTTGCTTTGCATAATAAGGTTATGCACTGATGTGAAAGACTTCCTTCCAGAGTGTAGGAAAGATGTTGCTGGCGTTGCATGGGGATGCAAGTACTCAAATGTCATCTCTGAAGAAAATTGGCCTAATATTTTTCCGGCTCCCTTCCTCTGCTGTTCTCTCTCTCTCTTTTTTTCGTGTCCTGGCTCAGTCTTATGCCCCTCTTTGGCTCTGCTGGTGTCACTGATTGTGGGACTAAACAGGGAAGCAGAACACAGTATGGAAAAGGAAAGGGAAGGAGAGGAGAGGAGAGGAGAGGAGAGGAGAGGAGAGGAGAGGAGAGGAGAGGAGAGGAGAGGAGAGGAGAG
>JAVKLA010000073.1:20758437-20793244 GCA_034782735.1 Sagittarius serpentarius
GAAGAGAAGAGAAGAGAAGAGAAGAGAAGAGAAGAGAAGAGAAGAGAAGAGAAGAGAAGAGAAGAGAAGAGAAGAAAGCAAAACTCACTGCAATGTGGGGGTTGAAACCTGATGCCTGGTGGTTGAGGAGGGGGTGGAACACCTTTAAATCAGCCCTGTGTGCCTGGATCCTGAGTGGGTTGGTTGTAGCCAGATAAACAATTAGATTATTTCTGGATGCAGGAGTTGAATGCACCATGAGCAAGTTTGCTGAGGAGATCAAACAGGGAGGTGCTGTTGCCTTTTGAGGGACAAGAGGCCCTTGCAGAGGGATTTAGATGGATTGGAGCATTGGGCTATGAGTAATGGGATGAAATTTAACTAGTTGAAATGCCAGATTCTGCACCTAGGACGGAGTAATGCCAGGCACAAGTATAAACTGGGAGAGGAGTGGCTGGAGATCAGCCCTGCAGAAAGGGACCTGGGGGTGCTGGTCGACAGCAGGCTCAATGTGAGTCAGCAGTGGGCCCTGGCAGCCAGGAGGACAAACCCCATCCTGGGGTGCATCAAAGAAAACATAACCAGCCGCTCAAAAGAGGTGGTTATCCCACTGTATTCAGCGCTGGTGCAGCCTCGCCTTAAGTACCGTGTGCAGTTCTGGGCCCCACAATTTAAGACGGATGTGAAGGTCCTTGACTGTGTCGAGAGGAGGGCAATGAAGCTGGCAAAAGGGCTGGAAGGCATGTCCTATGAGGTGTGGCTAAGGACTTTGGGCTTGTCTAGTTTGGAGAACAGGAAGCTGAGGGGCGACCTCATTGCTCTCCACAGCTTCCTGAGGAGGGGAAGTGGGGAGGGAGGTGCTGAGCTCTTCTCCCTGGTATCCAGTGACAGAACGTGTGGGAATGGTTCAAAGCTGCACCAGGGGAGGTTTAGATTGACATTAGGAAGCATTTCTTTACTGAGAGGATGGTCAAACACTGGAACAGGCTTCCTAGAGAGGTGGTCCATGCCCCAAACCTGTCAGTGTTTAAAAGGCTTTTAGACAATGTCCTTAATAACATACTTTAACTTTCTCAGCTCTGAACTGGTCAGGCAGTTGGACTAGATGATCATTGTAGGTCCCTTCCAACTGAAATATTCTAGTCTAGGCTATTTTGCAATCACATTCATTTTGTATTCTGCCTGGCTGGGTGACAACACTGCCCAGCCTGTGCCCAAGGGCCGGGTGCATTTTAGCTGCAGTACTCAGCACTGCAATGGAAGAAGCCCTGCGAGCTCACCTCAAACTTACAGCAAGCCTTCAGAGGGCAGGGAAGTTTCCCATCTGAGCAGTCACTGGGGGAAACGGGATCTCTAAGAACCCTGTCCCCTAGTTGAGATCCTGTGGAGTGGAGTCTATGTCTGGGTCTTCCTAAGGCATTGAGACAGTATTTTAACTGAGGGAATTAAAAAGAGTGTCTTGAAGCTAAACTTAGATATAAGTTTATTACAGATATGTTTTTCTTTTCTTTTATACTGTCTCTAAATATCTGTTTTATGGGGCTTTCCATTTTTAAGTTAAATAAGACGTATATTTGTTTCTTCCAAAAAGTCTCTCCATCTGGTGATAAGAGACACTTCAAGTCTGGCAAAACATTTGTTTTTCATTCTCAAGGAAATAACAGTCCTAAATGTGGGTTTGGCCTGAACAGACAAATTGTGGTATAGGAAAAAAAAAGAAAAAAAGAAAAAAAAATCAGCTTAGGCTCAACTGTTAAACAGATCTGGGATTCAAGCTTTAAGAAAGGGTAATTAGCACCTAGTTTTACCGTGAACAGGAAGGTGTGGACAACTTCATTTCTTCACATATTACATTCTAGTCAAAACAATATGACTGACTGTTCAGCAACAAACAGGTGAGATCTGATCTCAACTGGAAGCCTACTATAGTTATCAGTTAGTGGTATAGATACTAATTCACAGGAGATTTCCTTGATACATGCCACACTTTTTGTTTGTTTGTCCAATTCTGTATTTTGTTTTTATTATGAAACAACCTGATGAAGAAACACAACTGAATGGAATTAGATACACTGTGTTGATCACATCTCTGTTGATATGCTGTGATTTCAAGATTTTATAGAATGCCTGAGTCATGAGATGTCACTGCATGGTAGATTAGCTTGGTCCCAGAGACTGGCCAAGGTATTTCCAGCTGTGCATAATAGACATGCAGACACTTGTTTTTACATTACTTCAGTCTTTATGCTCACCTGGAGACATGAAACTTCTGAAACTGTCCACTGATGGCTATAACTAGCCTTTACAAGTACTAGTAGTATAGCAGCAGTGCCTGGGACCTCCAAAGCTGAGTGCCTATACGACAAAACCCAAAGCCTTGTGTCAGAAAGCTTACAATGCAAATGAAAGATAGATGGAAAAAGATACAATAAACAAACTGGAAAAATACAAGTTAAAAGGAAAACATGGGATACAGAGATACTTATCATGACTAAGGTAAGTTCTAAAGAATGGTTAAAAAGTGAATAAATAATACATTTGTGGATCCTGCTGTTAGCTTCTTTACCAAAGGACCTTCTACACAAGCATTAGGAATCATAGCTCAGAGATATTATTTGGAGAACTTGACAAGTGAGTAATAAGTGTAATTCTAAACAAACCGATTAGTGCATAAAAATATCCAGGAGGATGTTGATCCACTAAAAGTACTTGCAAAAACCACATAGATAGAATAATTTTTTTAAGGAATATTTATTTTCAGTTCCATTTAAACAACCCACTTTTGTAACACATACTAAAATCTTTAGGAAACATTCTAAGAAATTTCAGGATTATAGCCACAGGGATGAATTAAATGCATTTCAGTTCTGCCGATTAAAATACAGAATATGTTTGCATCATTCTGCATTTTATTATGTTGCCGCCTTTTGGTATGCTTTACATTAAAAATACATGACTGACACTCTTTATACCAGTAAGCCTTTTTATTGAAAAAAAATATTATTGCATTAAACTACATTCCCAGGAATTCCTTGAATAACCTAAAAAAAAAGCCGCGTTGCATGTACAATAGTGCAATTCACTTAGCTACTGTATAATATAAAACACTTTATACAGAGAATACAAAACAAAATTACTAGTTTACATATTATACTAGCCAGAGTATTATCCAGTTTTAAATACAAACTTAACATTTTTAAAATCAGTCTGGTCAAATGGCATTTTTATGCAAATCTGCACAACAAATATACATGTTAAATGTATCCCAGAAGTGCCTCAGTTACCAAAAAAAACCCAACCCCTAAAAAAAAAAAATATCATTGTGTGACTCAGGAAACATTTTTTATTGGAATTTTACAGTGTGGGTGACCTGTTTCCTTGGATTATGTATCAAGAATATACAATCAAGCTAAAATAGATTATTAACTTGGAGTGTATATATTGCTGCCACCAAGATACTGTAACTCTTTCAAAAATCAGTCTAAATAAAATCAAAATTGTAGCATAGCTCCATACATCAGGCTCAATTATGCTTTTAATAATAACAATGATACATATTTAAAGTACATTACTGATGAAAACCAAATATGGCAGCAAGTAGAGCAAATATATCATCTCAGCTGTGCTGATAATTTTATTACATTTCTCCAAGAAAATCCTTTCTGTGTACCAAAGATAACATTGGACATTTCCTTTGTTGGTAGTCAATGATTGCTGGTTTGCTATTGTGCTGTTTTTGTTCCTTCTTAATCTCCCTTTTTTCCGTCAATACCTCTCAAAATCCTAATTCTCATTGTCCCAAGAATTAAATTTAATCTTTATTGTCTATTCATTTGCCTTACCAGATCATCCTCGTTGGTATATACAATGATGCACAGACATCCTATGATTTGGTTCCTTCCTACAATCGCATTGTATTGTGCATACATTAAGGGAAATGTATATAACTATTTTCCATAAACGATCCCTGTAGTAGGATATTGTTAAGTTTCAGTTGGTCAGGTTTCTTGCCATAGGAGTTTCAACAATATTAACATTGCCTGTAAGAAGCAAGGACAGACAACGTGTGTGTACACATTAATGAGATTAGCCTGTCATTTCTTCTGTTCCACTTTTTTCTCTTGGTGTTATCTACTTTGGATTCAAATTAACTCTTATATACAATGAGAACAGCTGTTTTTTCTTGAATAGGAATGGAACTGGGCCCATAAATTTAAAATTTGTAGGGCTGGAAAAGCATCTTTTAGGCTGGTATTAGCCTGAACTGCTGGTGATGGCTGTGCAGCTCAGTCAGCCTCTTCTAGGGCACAGGTTGACTTGCTCATTTAAAATGTCCAATTCAGAGTGTTTCTACAGAATTATAACTAATGTTTCCAAGTGGTCCACTGAGTGAGGTATCTCCATCTGAGTAAGCAAGTACTAATTTTCAGAGGGGTTAAGCACATTCAGTGAAATACATTTGATTCTCAGAAAATAAAGTTTCAGAAATATAGAAATTATATGGAAATTCAGATTTATTTTGGGGAATAATTTTTAACTTATTTCCCAAAGAAAATTTCTGACTTCCTTAATTCTGAAGAAATAATTTCAATTAAAGAAGTTCCTTGCAATTAAAATGAGAACATTAAACCATAAAGATAAGTAACTCCAAAATGGCATTTTGTTAATGAAATTAATAACTCATCTGGGAATCCAACCAAAAGATATTTGAGAGATGCTGATTTCACCAACCTTTTTCAATACAAAAATGTTTTGCTTCTGCTCAGTCTCCAAGTTTTTTTCCTGACAGCTTTTATTTGATGGCTAAAATGTCCAGTATCCAAAAAAACTTTAACTTTGAAAATCCAAAACAAGCAGTCGTAACTTGTAAAGCCATTTGAAAAGTCTGGCATAATACCAGTTTATGCTGAAGCAGCTGTGTTTAGAAATTAAGAGAGTTCCATTTTATTGCAGTGTATCAATCTAGTTTGATGAAAACTAAGTTAGAATATTGGTCCTAAGTTCTATTTTAAATACTCAACTTAATTGCAATTAGATTTCTCAGTTTCTTCAGATAGCCGAATATAATGGAATAAAATCCTCCAAAAGTTTTTTCATGTGTTTTATATCAATTCTGAAATATACATTATTAATTGTGCACTTCATTATTGCAAATGAATTGAAATTATTTCAAATGTTTCTAATCTAAACAAACAGGTACTGTCTGTCGGACACTTCACTGTCCAGTTATAATGGGAAGCATGCCTGCAGTCTAACCACAATCATGAAATTAATTTCATGCTAAATATCCCATGTTGAGTTAGAAACATTATAAAGTTAGTCAAAATGTGCCATTCAAAGAGATGCTGAAGCCCTCACCTTTTTCCAGACGCACAGCCTTTACTAGTAATTTCAACCACGCATTACCCTGAAGGTTGGATACATGCATTCAAACATGGCAGACTCAGAACTTCAGTTTGTATGTTGAGAGTTTGGGAAGCCATGTGGAATCTTGACATATTTGTTTAGATTCAATATATCCTGAAATGCTGAGAACTGTGTCATGTTTTTCTATGAGGCTTGACTTGGAGACCCAGTTTCTGCTCAGAATTTTACTTCTGCATTTTTATGAATATCAGCATGATTTTATAGGATCAGCCAATTGTTCATGCTGTTTGTGAACGGGATGAAACATACTTACACATTCTTTGGGCAAGACTCTCCCACACATCAGAGCTCTGGTAGGAAAGAAGTGTTGCAGTCTTTGCCAAGGACCTCTGAGGTTCAAAGCCAGCACGAGCTGCTTGGCAGTTCTGGGCTGCTGCAGCCCACCCCTGACATACCCTACGCTACAGGCATAGGCAGGCAATGCCAAAGAACTTGGCTTCATCCCCTTCTTTCCCTTGCCTTCTTGGATACTTGGCTCAGGGAAAAAAGTAGCAGCCTGCTTATGCCAGCACAGATCCCTCTACACTAGTGGAATTTTTTGTTATGTACCTGTGGCCAGACTGCGGTCCCTTTACACTGTCCAAGCAGCATATCCTGGGGATAAAATCACTGAAGTATCTTTGAGATGTTGTTATGACCCTCTTCTTCCATTGTTAACTCATCACCCCTCACTCTGAGGCTCCCAAGTTTATTTTGGCCAGGAGACAGAACCAGGGACTTGTGGTCCCAGATACCTTCTTTATTGCTCAGTCTGAAATACCTTAAGCCAGACCAAGTACTACGCCGTTGCATACACACACTCAGAAAAGCACGCCTTTGAGGTGTGTCAAGATTGCTCTACCTTGTATTGCACTACTTCAAATGACTCATCAGTGTAGATATTCTTGGCCCCGTTGTGCCTGGGTTCTGTGGTCCCATTACTACTGATAGTCACAGGCTTCACTTCAGGCTGTTCTTTCCAATGCTTCTGTAGAATGACACTAGCTGGACCCTGTCCTCCTTGTGATGGTATCATAAAAGGCTTTAAAACAGCTTTTACTCAGTGGTATGAGAACTAAATCAACATTCATATGCTGTCAGTCAGAATGTGGACCTTAAAATATTTGCCATTGTGCTCTCAGCAAAACAGTAGATTTCCCCTCAGACATGATTGAACACTGAATAATTTATTTCATTCACATTTGTTTTTGGAGCCATGGTGTAATCATTTGGGCTAGTTTAAATAGCTAGAAAGACTGAAAACTTCTTTTATTGTAGGTAACTGTTGGGTCTGGCTAGAGCAAGAATGGTGATAGGGCTCTTGCCCTTGGAATAATGGATGAACAAAGGGATTTGGATGTATAGCAGAAGGTGTGGCTGCATTCAGGTGTGGTGTAAATAAGGCTGGGATATATGCAGTGTGTGGCAGTGTGGGGAAGGTCAGTGGGGAAGGGTGGAGGGGGGGGGTGGAGACCAAGTGCAATGGGTGTCCTGTCAGCAAAGCAGGGTGGGTGGGAAAGAGGGCTGGCGTTAATGGGGAAAGTGGTATGGGGGCGAAATGTGCCTGAGAGAGGGGATGGAGGTGTGCCAGGGAGAGATGGCTGCCGGGGGGATGTACAGATGCGGAGACAGCAAAGCGTTGCAGCAGCGTGTGGTGGATGGTGGTGACAGCAGCATGCTGCTGAGCCGGGAGGGCAGGAACTGCTGGTGTTGCAGAGAAGGCAGCTGGTCCTGGGGCAGGCAAAACTTTCAGGTGTTTTGCCAGAAGTTGTTTCTGCATATGTTGCTGGGCTTGCACCTGCAGCAGCCTGTATTTTTCTACTTCCTCTGGTGAAAATGTGATAGGCTGCTGCGTTAAAGGAGGGGACGTGGATTTACTGTACACTTCTAGGTCATTTACTGTGTCATCATACTTCTGCATAGCATTGTCACAAAGAGAGTCTGAACCGCCTTCTGCCCCGTTCAAGTCCATGTTTACATCACTTAGTTCTTCTTTGGTCTCTGTTGAATTAGCAACAACAGAATATCTGTTAGAGGAAAAAGCACCAGGGAAATCATTTGGTACTGGGTCACAGCTTTGTATAAAGGGCTGCACTTCACTAATGAAGAGATTGGATTGTTCCTTTATTGCTGTGTTCCTTTTTATGCTCGGGCTCTGATAGCCTGTTCCTATTTGAATGATGTCTTTAAAAAGACGGTCATAATCAGTGCCTGTTGAAAGAGCAACATTAGTTATCTCTGATGCTTCAAAGTTGTTTTCCTTCACACTGTTTTCCAACAAACTGATTTCGTTATGCCCCATGTCATTTTTACCTATGTTTAGCAGTTTCTCTGGCAAAGGTAACATTGCAATGTCATCTACCGATGATGAAAACTGAAGAGCAAAGTGACTTCGCGAGTGATCCTTTAATTCTACCCCACAAGTGTTTGAAAATCTCTCTGAATTGTACATTGGTTCCTGGGTTTTCTTGGACTGCACTCTTTCTAAAAGTAACTGGGCTGTCAGTGACTTTCTTTTTCCATGCATGTCCTTTGCCAGGGTTTCAGAAGAGCGGGTGGCAAAGTTTTTTGATTGACCATTCACATTCAGAGAATTGTAATGTGCAGTTTCAGCTTTTCCCGGTTCAGTGTTAGAACCTCTTTCTGCGTCCTCTTTTGTCTTGTTGTCATAGTTGTCAGTCTCTTTTGAGAAGGATCCTGAACTGCTGCCTCTTGATATTCTGCTACTAGATGATCTTTCGCTGCTTCTTGAGTCTCTGGTGGAACAACTTTTGGAGCTATGGTAGCTTCTACTTCCACTATGCACTATGCCAAAAAGCCGGTGTCTACGTCTGCTGTGTTTAGATCTGTTTCTGTGTTGTAAAACTCTATGTCTTGAGCATCTTCGACACTTAATTGTGCCCCTCTGTGTACAGTTTCTAGTTTTGTGACTTCTACTACAACAAAGATAATCTTCATCTGTATCATCAGAAGTGAAAATGCACTTGTGCTTTCTGTGTTTATGTTTGTGCCTTTCAGCTGTCTTGCTTTTTCTTTCGCAACAAAAAAGCAAATTATTTCTGCTGTGATTGTTCGATGTGGGACTCATGTAGCTACTCGTACCACTAACTGAAGTGTCAGAGTAGCTGGAATGTCTGTCAGAGGAGGACTTCTGAGGAGATGGGAATCTCCAGCATCTCGTGTAACTTCCACATCCTTCATTTTCTGAATACCTGCTGTTTGAACTGGATTTATAACTAAGGAAACTTCCACTAGAGTCTTTTCCACTGTCACTTACGTCACTGCTGCAGCTGGCCACATCTTGAATGGATCTGCAGTCATTTTGGTTTTCATGGTTTTCCTCAGAATAAATAAAATGACATTGTGCAGCTTTAGACTTTTTAATCCTAGACATAAAAGCAGAAAAGGAAATGCTTTCATTTCTAATCTTCTGTTTTTTTCTTTCACAGCTGTGAAAATGATGCTTTAAAGGTCTTCTCAGTGTGGTTGTATGAAGACTCTTTTCTGTCACAAAACCCTTTTGTGAGACATCAAGGTAGGCAGGCACTTTGGGAATATTTTCATTCAAATAATCTCCAATGCATTTTTGACCATTTTCATTCATTTCTTTCCCTATGTCTGACTCAGCTTTTTGCTTGGCCTTTCTTGGATTTAGGGAACCTTTTATCTTCTTTGGTTTCAACAACTGATTATCTTGTTCATTTGACATTTGCTTGTGTTTTATTAAACCTGAGGCTTCATTTTCGTCTGCAGTCTTATTTATAGAGTATTCTTTACAGCTTGCTTTGTTTGTTTCATGCTGTTTACCATCTCTGTGATTTAAAGAGAGCCTGAAGTCAAAATACAATGGATTACAGCCATATGAAATACAGGGCTCAGTCTTTGTAAACAAAAGTAATTCTGTGGGCCACTGCAGAGCAGTGGTGCCATCTTTGCTCACTACGTGGAGGAAAGGCAATGCCTGGGGCTTAACCTCTTTAACCATGGTCTCCCTTGGAAGCGTTTCCTTATTCCCATTTGTGGTTTCTGAACTCTCCAAAGATCTTTCTCTTTTGACCACCCCAAGACTGTCATCAATGTTGCTTGCGCATGTCAGCTGAGGTTCTGGCTGTTGTGGGAGCTCAGGTAACTGGTCAGGCAGGTGGGCATTGCTGTGCTTGTAGGTGTTCGGCTGCGTACAAAAACTGCTAGCGTGGCATGAAGGTGAAATGAGAGTTTCTATCAATTGTTCAGACTCATTCAATTGGCTCTCTTGCTCTGTTTCTCTAAGTGAACCAGAAAAATCCAAATTTGAAAGCTGTATTCTGGCCTTGGAAAATGAAGGATGAGCACTGACCTTTTCTTCTAATTCTCTATCACTACTTCTATCATTTTCCTTTAGCATTTTAGGTTTTGCAGGTACGTGACTTGATGCACTATTATCCAAATCCCTTTGGGCTTGTGTAATAGGTAGCCCTTTATCCAAGCCTGCTTTCACATCCTCCTCCAAAAGTGTGCCAGAACGACAGCCCTCAAGAGCTTGCTTTGTTTTATGGTTGGGGGATTCACTACAATCATTTCCTTCTTCAGAGTTCTCACTGAAGACTGATGCTGAGGACTCGAGCTTCAAAGGGACTTTTTTAGAGAATGAGAAAGACACTCCTGCCCTTTGAGAATTATTGGTGCTATCTGGGAACACTTGTGAGACTTGATTTCCAAGCGCATGCGGTCTTTTGGTAGGGGACTGGTGCCTGCTTATGATAAGCTGCTGTTTCTCTAGTACGCTGCTGGAGAAACCTTGTCCTTCACTTGTGGCGGTTCTTTGAGAACTGGCTGTGAACTTGCCACCCTTGTACAGGAAAACGCCATCTGGAGATTGCTGCTTTTCCATGACTAATCTGGGGGCTTTAAGCAATGGTCCACTCCCAGTGATGCTGTAAGGTAATAAATAAACAACAAAAAAAAAGCTGTATTAAGTAACCAAGTTAAGACAGAACTCGCATTTGACAATGTATATCTGGTAAAGAAGGGTGTCACTCATGCTGTTATGAGGGAAAACTGAGTTTCTAGAATTCTAAAGGGTAGATGTGCAGTCTAGCCCTGAGCTTGGGCTTCTATATAAGCAAGACAGTCTCCACATACAGGAAATTATATGATTTGAAGTCAGCACGTGAATGCTCTTTTTCTATTATGCCCATGTACATCCAGAATATTGTTTACAATATTGTCTTTACTCTGAATTTATATCAAGGAGAATCTGGTCTGTTGTAAATCTTGGTTTTCTGAGGGGCCACTGCAAAGCAAATTATGCGTTATTCAAAATGAGACACCCACCTGGAGTCTCCACAGAATCAAACTCTGTAAGAGAAAAGGCAGCATTCTGCTTGCTTGGGGGTGTGTGTGTGCATGACTTTTTTAAGAGTAGATTTTTATTTTATCTTCATATTATTTCACAATAAATGACTTTCTGAAATATTCAAAGAGATATTAATGCTAAAGCTATCACCAAACATTGGTGGGGAAAAGGACACAAGGTGGATTTCCATCAATATTAATGGCAACTTCAATGCTTTCATTATTAATCACCATTTGACTTACTTCTCCATACTTTCCTTTTCTGTATTCTTCTCTCATTAATTACATTTCCCTCTTCCCCAAACCTCTCAGATTTTAAATCTGTGGTTCATTTTTCTTGTATTTAAAAAAAAAATTTCAACTTATTTTAAGAAGGCCTTAACAAACGTGATAAATCATTGATTTCTTGCAATAGATAATTAATTGAGACTGTTGCCATTTTCTGTTAGACATGAGACATTTATAGCCACCATACAAATGTTATTCCATGTAATATTTTAAACATACATTTCATTAGACCAATTATCTACATTTGCTGTCAATGTTGTACTACAATCCACTTTTACATGAAAAAAAATTTGAAACCAACTTCAGTAAAGAGTTTGATTAAAAATTAGAAAATATTTTAATTAAATGTAAGTAAATTATGACTGCGAGATCTGCATAGCAGCTATCTATAAATAGGCTAGCATGTTTTATAAATGCTATAAAAATGCATTGATCTTCAGCAGTGGGAATGACATAAAGACTCCCTGGAGTAGGGTCAACAGCGAGTATAAGAATATGTATGCATTTCTGAGAATATATTTGCATTTGCCGCATATTTGGCATCAGGAGATACAAATTCACCCCTATTTGTACATCAAGAAGGAATTATCTCTTGGAGAAGGCGTGTAAAGAGATCATTTTCAAAGTCTCCTTGGAACAGCAAAATAAAGCTACATTTTCAGTTTTTCTTGCAAGACATTAACAGTAATTTTGTTGTCAAATTGTATTAACTTTTTGTAAGGAACTCTGCTGGAACCTGAGACGCAGTGCTTGGGGACAATAACATTTGTGTGTGTGTGCAGACTTTTGCTTAGAAAGGCGGACTTTCTGTCTTGCCTGAGCAACTGGGAATGCCACCCCTCCGCCCAGATCTCAGCCACCCCTGAGCCTATTAGTCATTACAAACAGGAATAGCGAGCACCATCTTTCCAGGCTCTTTGTAAAGGATTATGGACTCTTGGCTCCTTCTAAAAGCAAACCTGCTTTTTCCCTCTCCGTGTCACTCTGGCTTTCCTATTATCACTGACCTTATCGGTCTATCTGAGACTACATCTTCAAGTGCGTGGGCATAAAGGCATCTTCCCACAGGCGCTTACATTTCCTTCACTAGATTTGTATGAAAATGGAGTTGTAACCATAAAAGTGATACATTACCACTAAACTGTTATATTTCAGCAGGTTACTCAAAAGCAATTACATAGGCCAAAATGAGTGTATAATAAACTCTGAATGTTATTATTTCCTGGGTACAGTAAGCTTGATATGACTTTAAAAAGATGCCACTTTAATTATCAACTTAACTCATTATGGTCATAGATTAATATAAACAATTGTCCTGGTGGCAATTTATTCTACTGAAGCATTCAGTGTCATTAAACAAAGGAGGTTTCTCAAATGTAGAGGTTTGTTACTGCAAACTTTTTACTGTGTCTTGATATTCATCAATAGAGCTAACAGTATTGGGTAAAGATAACTCAGTTAATTACTTGTTTTTCAGTCACATAATGATACTACCATTACTCTACAGAGAAACTGTGAGAATAATCTCAGTGTACTGAAAGTAGGGAAAATGATTCACAGACTAAGTACAGATGCTCTAAAAGGTGTTTTTTCTCTCCCATTCACTTACAATCTAATGATAAGACAGTTATACTAATCTATTCAGGTCAGTCTGAATAAGGTAAAATTGTGATACTATAAAAACATCTTCAAATCACTCAGTTCAGAAGAGATGAGATTAACTAGCTTCAGGAAAGAAAAACACAAACCTTCAAATAGCTTGTAATTAATTCAGGGGCTTTCAATTTTATGGTTTGCAGAACAGGAGCATTTGGAGTTGGGGACAGCTGAAAACAGGTTACAGTATACACACTCTCTGTACGTTACACCGTGTAGGAGTAAAAATATGGAGATTTCTTCTGGGAGTGAGTAAAGAGGGTATTAAAACATAATAGAAATTTTAAATACTTGCCATTCTGACTGCTTCCGTAACTCTGCAAGCTGGTGGAGCCGCTTGAGTGCTTTTTCCTGTTTCTTCTCATCTTTCCATGACTTTGAAGACACATTTCGAGCAAATTCCCTTTGTTTTAAATCTTTCAACCTCTGTGTGAAAAGAACAAAAAGAGAAGGTATTAAAGACATACACAGCAGATACATTTCCTCTTACTCAATTTATTTGTTTTTGGTGAAGTTAATATATAAATGGAGAGAAAAAATATACTTAAAATGCTGTCATCCTGAGAAGAGATTGAAAATGCTGTTTGCCTAACAAAACAACATGATTGGGCCATCACTATTTAGCTGATATATACTTACATATGAATGATAGTTTTTAGTTTCTTATGAATACACAAATCTTCTGTTGTATACAAATACATACACAAAACTAGACTCCATTTAATGCAGTTGGAATATTCAGTTGGAATTTAATCCATAGGCATATACTGGAATAAAGCTGAGCTTGTGTGTGTAACGTATTTGATAGATCTCTGTACTTCCCCATGTATGCATGGATGTATGTGTGCTTCTGTGGTGGTTCTGTAGATTTTAAGACTGCATTTGTTTTCCAAAGGAGAGAACTACTGCCTGAAATATTTGATCAGGAAACTCTTTATTGTTATTTTCACAATATTTTTTGATCTCCTCGAACATCGATAAATCAGGTAATTCCTGTTGGAAAGAGCAAAATTCTTTGCCTTTATTACATTTTTTATTACCTGGTTTTGCACTGCTGATAGTATAAGGAAAAATGAAGGAGAAGAAGACACAAACCGAAAAGTGTCAGAAACATGCTCTGCAAAAAAAATGGTGCTATCTTGCCTTTGAGTTCACTGTGTTCTCTGGGACTCAACAGGTTATGTCCAACCTTACAGCTTCCTGGTTCAGGTCCGTGCTTCCACGCTCCATGGCAGAAATGCCTTCCTCCCTTCACCACCTCTCCAGTGCCGTGGTGTTTGGGGAAAGCAAGTTTACGAGCCAGAAGGGAGCTCTGGTGCATTCGGCCAGATGCCCAAACTGGAAACCTTGAGCACCAGGACTGAGAACTAAACCACTACATCCCCTTGCCCCTTGGTCTAGAGGTGGCCCTGTGCTCTTCTGTGACGTTCAGAACTATAGTATCAACATCAGGAAATGCTGATTTTTCCATGAAGCCCAGACAGATGTTTTTGCAAGCTAGACTTGAAGAAAGGCTTTGGTACAACAGTCATTTTTAAACTGCTGCTCAGCTGCCAGCATCTATGCCTACTTGCCTGTCCACCAGCACCTGAAGATCAACATCCTAATTACTGCCATTATCTCTTGCTGTCATTTCCCTATAGCACGGCCAAAAGAGCAACATGCATCAGTAGGATCAACTGGAGGCTGACCCAGCACTATAGCACCAAATACTGCTTTCTGCAGCTCAGGTACGTGGAGCAGTCTAGCCATAGCACAGAGCTCTGCACAGGCTAACAGGCATCTGCGTTTGAGAAGCAGGGCTGAAGGCAGGGAGTCCTCACCTTGTCGAGGTCACAAGAACGATGAATGCATGAGAGAGAGCTGCTTTCTGGAGAGAGGTCTAGCTTTTGTCAGTAGATTAAGACAAAGTGAATAGGTGAAAACCACTGTGTTGCTTTATACAGTCTAAAGAGACGGCAGCTTCTTTCTCCAGCTAGAGTGAAGCCATGCAGTTACTGGCGATCACACAAGATGACAGGGAGGCACGGAGGAACCCTTGGTGGAAACAGGCCGTACAGGGTCTGTAATTATGTTCTATGAAGAGTGCTGTAAAGTTGTAGTGGGTATCACATCAGCTGTCCTTCAAGTACATGATTTTTGGAAAAGCCAGATAACCTCTGTGAGAGAAAAATAAATAAATGTTGGGAGACTAAGAGCAGAAGTTTCTTGTTTGCTCTCAGCCTTCTGGACCCCAAGACATGTAGCTCTGAGCACCGATCTGGAGGTAGGGACAGCTGGGCTGCCCAAGAATCAGCTGCTCAGGGAGCTTAAGAGCTGGCTCTCAACCACCCCGATGTCTCGGCACAGGCAAACTCCCTTGGATGAGGACAAGAAGACCAGAAAGGCAGCTGCTCAGGGAACTGGTGCACCACCAACCAGCAAGAATGGTCCTGCCACCTGGTGCCTGTTGAAAGTTTAACCATATTCATCAGAAATATTTACAGTCTGTCAAATCTGTATGTTTCTCCAGAAAGTTTCTATCAGCTCCAACATCTAGTACTTCACTGAACTAGACTCTGAAATGGGACAACTGGAAAGTCCTCTTTAAAGGTCTTAGGCTTCAGTTCCTTGGAAAGAAATGGTTGCTCCACCACTTTTTTAGCTTTTCCCTGACCCCTTACATGCTCTCCCTCACTGTTCACTTGCCCCTTGCCAGGCCAGTCATACAGCGCTCCATTTCCTCAACCTCATTCCCTGCAATTTACAGTAAAATGGGTGAATATATAAGAGAACATTACTTTTGGTATAAGAAAGAAGCTTTTAAAATAATATGTTAAAGCCAAAGCTGTAAAAGAAATCAGAGAATCTTCCCAGAATGAATCCACACTTTCTGTCACCTAAGTAATATTTACAAGAGTGTAGAGATATTTAAGCAGTAAAGATCCTATCCTCCATAGAAGAGCAGAGGTAGTCTTGAGTCTTATTAACATCTTAAATGTGAAGAAAGGGCAAAGAAACACATTTGAGAAATGTCCTTTAGTGCCACTTGCTGTGTTTTAGCTGTCACTGTGAGCTGTTCGGTATCACACATAAAGCATTCATGAGGAAAACCAGAAACAGTTTCTACCTGTCAAGGAAACAAAGAACAATGTGAAAGCTAGTACTATGGAGCACAGGTACTGCAAAGAAATGCCATTTCATTTCTTTGACAGTTAGGATGATAATCAACAAAGCAAATGGACCAACACTAAGAATAGAAGTTCTAGCAGTATTTTTTGCTCTCTAATGGCATACAGCATGTGTCAAGGAAGTAGAGAAAAGAATAAAAAAAATGTAGGTGAGCATAGTGGAGGACTCATCAGCTGGAGATGAAATCTAAGAAATCAAAAGCATCTACAGTCTAAGCAGAGAAAGGGCTCTTCCTGCACATCCCCTCATCAAAACAAAAAAACCTGCCCTGCCAGAGCTCCAGTTAGGAATCGTAATGAAATTTGTCAGCTGTGTTGGATAGACCATGGGACTGCCTGCTGAACCTGCAACGCCGTGGTTTTCTTCACTAATAACCTGTGCCAGACTTCTGACAGGCACACGAATATTTTCCACAGGTGGTGCACTCAACAGCACGCAGCTGAGCAGGTACCTGAATGACAACCCTAAGCCCAGCAGGTGTGCTTGAAAATTAACATCGCTTTACACGGCAATTGCATTTTTCATGTAATTAGGTACTTAACTGGGCATCCAAATACAGGCACGTATAATAAATTATGATTTATCTAATAGAAATCTTGTGTTCTGTCCTTCACCTGCTACAAATATCATTGCCATGGAGTTATATTTCATTTTTAGACTCATGTTCTATTCTTTCTTTCTTTTTTGTACAAGTGTGCAGACATTGCCATATCTAAAAGTAACCCATCCCTTTTTTATAAACACCCACACAGAATATTAAAAGACTACAAAATAATATTCACTGCTATAGAAAGATTTACTTATACAACCAGGTCTGAGTCATGTTGGCTCCTCTGTCTGAGACCCACTCAAAAACTGCTGAATCTATTCTTTTCCTCCTGAACGCATATGAATCACCAGGAGATACAAACGAGTTAGTGGAGCTGCATTTTCACCACCTACTTTTGCTAGACATGAAAGATCAGTGGCCAAATACCTGTACTTTAGCAATTTCTGCCCTTTCTTAACGTTGAGTTGTTTTTTTAAAATTGTCACTTTATTGCGGCCACTACCTGCTTTTCACTGACCTACAAGCACCTGTAGCATACTCACCACTGGCTGCATTTGCAGTACTGAGATTACTTTCTTTCCAGAGTTACGATACTGATTTCTGTTCCTCCCTGTGCAGGTGAATGTTTCTCTGGATTGTTATTTATCTGATCAAATTTAGGTGCCTATAGTAGTTGCTTAGGTTTTCTTTACACCCACTGGAAAGAAATAAGCACTTTTAGGGACCTAACACCTCTTCTAAAAGCAGCTGTCTAAAGCAAGAGGGATAAAATGAGATGAAAAAGTACCTCTTTCTTTTAATTGCATACAGAAGGTATTAAGAGTGGCTATCTTAATTATTAAGCAGTTTTCCTCTAAGAAGGTGACATGGCTGACTGCCCAGCTGAAGTGCCTCTACACCAATGCACGCAGCACGGGCAACAAATGGGAGGAGTTGGAAGCCACCATGCTGTTAGAAAGCTATGACCTAGTTGCCATTACTGAAACTTGGTGGGACGAATCCCATGACTGGAGTGTGGCTATTGATGGCTACAGGCTGTTCAGAAGGGACAAGTGAGGAAGAAGAGGTGGAGAGGTTGCCATCTACATTAAGAAATGGACAGAGTGTGGAAAGCTGTCTCTGAAGAATAGCCACGAGCAGGTTGACAGCTTATGGGTAAGAATTAGAGACCGAGGCAACAAAGGGAACCTTGTGGTTCTTACTCCAGCTATAGGAGGCATTGTGTTCACAGGCTCCTGTCTTGCTGGGGGACTTCAACCACCCTGACATCTGGAAAAGTAGCAAGGCGAGCTGTAGGCAATCCAGGAGGCTCTTTGAGTGCATTGAGAATAACTTCTTAAGCCAGGTAATAGACAGCCCTACCAGAGGGGATGCGATACTGGACCTGCTGATCACCAACACAAGCAAGCTAATCAGTGAAGTCAAGATTGGAGGCAGCCTGGGCTGCAGTGATCATGCACGGGTGGACTTGGCAGTCCTGAGGGATATGGGTCAGGTGAAGAGCAAAGTCAAGACCCTGAATTTTAGAAAAGCAAAATTCCAGCTCTTCAAGGAGTTAGTCAATAGGACGCACTGGGAAACTGCCCTCAGGGACAAGGGAGCAAAACTGAGCCGGCAGATCTTTAAGGATGCTTTCCATAGAGCACAAGAGCTCTCAGTCCTCAGGTGCAAGAAATCAAGAAGGGAAGGCAAGAGACCTGCATGGATGAGTCGAGACCTGCTGGTCAAACTAAACGGCAAGCAGGAAATGCACAGGCAGTGGAAACAGGGACAGGTATCCTGGGACAAGTATAGGGATGCTGCCCAGTTGTGTAGGGATAGGGTCAGGAAGGCCAAAGCAGGAAAGCTCAGCTGGAGCTGAGCTTGGCAAGGGACGCATAGAACAATAAGAAGGGCTTCTACAGGTATGTCAACCAGAAAAAGAAGGTCAAAGAAAGCATATCCCCCCCCAATGAACAAGACTGGCAAACTGGTAACAGCGGATGAGGAGAAGGCTGAGGTACTCAACAAATTTTTTGCCCCAGACTTCACTGGCAACGTCTCTTCCCACAGTTCTTCAGTGGATGAAATACAAGACAGGGACTGGGGGAGCAAAGTGCCTCCCACTGTAAGAGAAAATCAGGTTCATGACCTGCCTGAGGAACCAGAACATACACAAGTCTATGGGACCTGATGAGATGCACCCCAGAGTCCTGAGGGAACTGGCTGATCTGGTTGCGAAGGCACTCTCCATGATATTTGAAAAGTCATGGCAGTCAGCTGAAGTCCCTGGAGCCTGGAAAAAGGGAAATGTTGTATGCATTTTTTAAAAGGGTAGAAAGGAGGACCCTGGGAACTACTGACCTGTCAGCCTCATCTCTGTGCCTGGGAAGATCATCGAACAGATCCTCCTAAAAGCTGTGCTACGGCACATGGAGGACAGGGAAGTAATTAGACATAGCCATCATGGCTTTACTGAGGGCAAGTCCTGTCTGACCAGCCTAGTGGCCTTCTGTGATGGAATGACTATATCAGTGGACAAGGGAAGAGCTACAGATGTCGTCTATCTGGATGTATTGCGTTTGCATGGGAAGGTTTTGGTACCGCAGGCTTACAGGGGTGGCTTCTGTGAGAAGCTGCTGGAAGCTTCCCCTATGTCTGATACAGCCAGTGCGAGCCAGCTCCAAGGTGAACCCGCCTCTGGCCAAGGCTGAGCCCATCAGCGACAGTGGTAGCGTCTCTGTGATAACATATTTAAGAAGGGGGGGGGGAAACTGTGCAACAGAAACTGCAGCTGGAGACAGGAGTGAGAACATGTGAGAGAAACAACTCTGCAGACCCCAAGGTCAGTGAAGAAGGAGGGGGAGGAGGTGCTCCAGGTGCCGGAGCAGAGATTCCCCTGCAGCCCATGGGGAAGACCCTGGTGAGGCAGGCTGTCCCCCTGCAGCCCGTGGAGAACCCCACGCCGGAGCAGGTGGGTGCCCGAAGGAGGCTCTGACCTCGTGGAGACCCCACACCAGAGCAGGGTCCTGGCAGGACCTGTAGACCCGTGGAGAGAGGAGCCCACGTTGGAGCAGGTTTTCTGGCAGAACTTGTGACCCCGCGGGGGACCCACGCTGGAGCAGTCTGTGCCTGAAGGACTGCAGCCCGTGGGAGGGACCCATGTTGGAGAAGTTTGTGGAGGACTGTTTCCCGTGAGAGGGACCCCATGCTGGAGCAGGGCAGGAGTGTGAGGAGTCCTCCCCCTGAGGAGGAAGGGGAGGCAGAAACAATGTGTGCTGAACTGACTGTAATGCCCAATCCCCGTTCCCATGCACCGCTGGAGGGGAGGAGGTAGAGAAAATCAGGAGTAAAGCTGAGCCCGAGAAGAAGAGAGGGATGGGAGGACGCTGGTTTAAGATTTGGTTTTATTTCTCATTATCCTACTCTGATTTGATTGGTAATAAATTAAACTAATTTCCACAAGTCGAGTCTGTTTTGCCCATGATGGTAATTGCTGAGTGAGCTCCCTGTCCTTATCTCTACCCACAAGTCTTTCGTTATATTTTCTCTCCCTTGTCCAATTGAGTAGGGGGAGTGATATAGTGGCTTTGGTGGGCACCTAGGGTCCAGCCAAGGTCAACTCACCACACTGAACTTCTGTAAGGCCTTTGACACAGTCCCCCCCAATATCCTTCTCTCTAAATAGGAGAGATATGGATTCGATGGGTGGAATGTTCACTGGATGAGGAACTGATTGGATGGTCGCATCCCAAAGGTAGCAGTCGATGGCTTGATGTCCAAATGGAGATCGGTGACAAGTGGTGTTCCTCAGGGGTCCATGTTGGAACCAGTACATTTTAATATCTTTGCTAATGACATAGGCGGTGCAATTCAGTGTACCCTCAGCAAGTCTGCAGACAACATCAAGCTGAGTGGTATATTTAACACGCCTGAGGGACAGGATGCCATCTAGAGGGACATGGACAAGCTCAAGAAGTGGGCCCATGTGAACACCATGAAGTTCAATGAGGCCAAGTGCAAGGTTCTGCACCTCGGCTGGGGCAACCCCCCCTATCAATACAGACTGGGGGATGAAGGAATTGAAAGCAGCCCTGCCAAGAAGAACTTCGGGGTACAGGTGGATAAAAAGCTGGACATGAGCCATCAAGGAGCGCTTGCAGCCCAGAAAGCTAGCCGTATCCTGGGCTGCATCAAAAGAAGCATGGCCAGCAGGTTGAGGGAAGTGATTCTGCCCCTCTGCTCTGTTCTGGTGTGACCCCACCTGGAGTACTGCGTCCAGCTCTGGAGCCCTCAATACAAAAAAGACATGGACCTCTTGGAGGGGCTCCAGAGGAGGGCCGCAAAAATGATCAGAGGAATGGAACACCTCCTATGAAGACAGGCTGAGGTAGTTGGGGTTGTTCAAACTGGAGAAGAGAAGGCTCCTGGGAGACCTTATTGAGGCCTTTCAGTACTTAAAGGGGGCTTATAAGAAAGATTCTAGCAGGGCCTGTTGCGATAGGACAAGGGGAAATGGCTTTAAACTAAAAGAGGGCAGATTTAGACTAGACATAAGGAAGAAATTTTTTAGAATGAGGATAGTGAAACACTGGAACAAGTTGTCCAGAGAGGTGGTAGATGCCCCATCCCTGCAAACATTAAAGGTCAGGTTGGATGGGGCTCTGAGCAACCTGATCTAGTTGAAGATGTCCCTGCTTGTTGCAGGGGGAGCTGGACTGGCTGACCTTTAAAGAACCCAATCTATTCTATGATTCTATCTCAGACATAGACTTTTGACAGACAGAAGAAACTGATGCTATTGGTACATTTTCATTGCTGCAGATAATATTCATGTCTACAGGTTGCATAAAAGAGTACTTTGACTTAGTGTACTTTTGGTGTATGTAACAGAAAGAGAGCTGAGGAAGACATCTGGGGTTTTTTTATAAATCATTGACAAGGACACAGAGATGGTTTTCATAATCTGTGGTTCTTTGCCAGATTTGCCACCCCTCATTCTCCAGGAGGTCTCTGGCTTCCGGAACCCTTTCATCTATATTGCTCTCTCATTCACTCTCTCTCAGTTTGAGGATCATAGGAACACAGTACTGGGGGACAGCATCACTTCTCTTTTTGAGCATTCTGCCAGGTGGCATGCTCATCCCATTATATAGAGCTCACAGGGTTCTCAGTGTAACTACTTCAGATGCTGGGGCAAATAACTGTTGCTGCAAGTATACTGAGAAGTAAAGCCTCTTCTTTTTCATGGACTTGTAACTGCATTGATGTAAAGAGAAGGCAGCTTTGGGAAAAAAAATAATTTTCCATGCATTAAGTTGGAAATAGCAGGTTAATATGAATTAAATTATTTTTTCCACTTACATTTAGACTTTTTTTTTTCCCAGAATATTATTCACAATGCACCTTCCAAAATATGCATCATTCTGTAATGCATTGTAGCCACAGGTAAAAATGTAGTATACACCACCACTTTCTTCAGTCAGCATTAGTTATATGTCTCCTGTCATAGACAGCCTTCTCTGAATCATGGTCCTGGAACTAATGAGAGCATTTGAGTGCCTGTCTGGCTTTAAAGATTGATTTCCACTTTGCTGCAAAGCTCCTTAAGTAAGTTCTAAACAAATTCACCACAGAAGGGTTAAATGAGGAAAAAAAGGAAAGTGAATTTCAGTACTTATTCTCTTGCCTGTAACCCTAACATTAGAACTAATTACATTATTTGTAAAATGAATTCACACTGCAAACCATCAAATGAGAATGAGATGGCTTCATGGCTGAAGCTTATGGTATTAACTCTCTAAGTGAAAGGAAGGAAATAGCAATGAAGGAATTTGCTTTTACTCTGGTAAATAAAATCCTAAAAATAAATTGGAAAGGCTATTACTTGCAGGAATTAACCATGAGATATGGAACTCAAAAAATAGCTGATAATGTTTCAGTTGGTTTACCCATAAATAGCTACAGATCACTTTGAAGTGTGTCACGCAATCATTTTTTGAAGTAGCTTTTATTATAGTCAGTCTTAACAGATTCAGTATTGTTAGTCGGAGTGAATGGGAAGACAGAAAGAAAATATGCTGGTATGATTGTGTTAGGGAATGAGATGATAGCAGGAGGGGGGAAAAGTCAGTCCTCAGACATGCCCTAGAGAATCCATCAGTGAATGAGATGTTGGTCACAGATCCAACCAGAAGGATAAATTACAGATGGCTGTTTGGAGGGCTTGTTTTCACAAGTCTTCATAGACAATCCTCTTAAGTCTGTATAGAAAGATGGTCTGATTTAGTGCAATGGGTCTTCATGCCAGAAAGCACCAAGCCCTACTAGTACTTACCTGTGTCTTTTCTGTGGGAGCTTCTTACTGTTCAACCAGCTCTGCAAATATTCCTGCTAATTAAACTGATTTCATCCATTGCTGGATGAAAGTACATCCATTTGTACGGCTCATGAGAATCTCTCCAAGTTAAACCAGATGGGTTTCACGGGGTCTATTTCCATAGGGGAGAGGACAGAACAGGCACTTTGTGGCAGCAACTCACTTGTCTGAAGGCGTGAGCTATTTGTGGATCCAGCATACGCTCCACTTGACCACTCATGTTTATATCAGTTCCAATGAACTTACTGTCATATGCTCCAACAAGCTGGCTGCACACTGTATAATTTGATTAGACGTATTCAGTGCCACTTCAGAAAACAGACTAATTTACCTAATAAAAGCAACACATTTGAATGATAAGAAACTTGTGGCAGGGACTGTGTCTTCACTGCGTGTCCACATATTACCTCGCTTGTCGGGGTGTCAGGCTCTCTTTCTTGGCCAGAGAAAAAACATAATCTCATATATTTTTCCTTCTCATTTAAGCAGCTTAAAGAGAAGAAACTAGTATTACAGATCCTGTGCAAGACTAGCTCCTTTCAAAACTTTCAGTACTTCAATCTTATTTTAAAAATATTTAAGCATTTTCCTCATCTTTAAGCCTGTCTCAACACTTTGTTTTTCTTTGTTCTAATTATAGCAGGTGGAATACAAAATCACCTACATTTTAAGGAAAAGAGCAAGAGTCTGAATTATCCAGGAATTCAACAGGCGAGTCCAAGGCCTGGCCTCAAACTTTCTTCAATGTGGTCATCAGACTTTCAGTAACAAAAATGATAGTAGAAATGACCATACATAGATTTTACATAGCACTTTGCATAGACAGATCTCAGACTTTTTATGAAACAGGTATCTTTACCATGATATCATTTTAAAAATAAAGAAATGAAGGTAAAAGATGGAGTGACTTCTGAAAAGAGGAAGGAGGAGGCTGAATCAGCACTTACAGGTATATGTTTAATTACAACATCTAACTCTTTGTAAGCCCATTGAAACAAGAGGAAAGATTCCAGGCATATGAATGAAGCCTAAATTTGATTTACCTGTATAATCAGTTGATTCTTGATAAACATGGTAGTGCTGAGGGAACAACAATAAAGGTTAAAGGATAAACCTATTACAAACTGCTGTGCTACAACCCCAGGTTTACATAAAGGGCAGTTGAATCAGCAGACCACTACACAGTGACTTTGAAGTGCTGTACCAGAGAACAAGTTCATCATTAAAAGGAGTCTTCTAAATATGTACTTGAGATAAATGTAGTATTGTTTATAGGTACCAATCACTGCACTTTAGATGAAAAGGTATGGTCAGGGCAAATAGTGAAAAATATCTGCATGAAGGATATGAAAGGCTATAATTAGAAGCCTCATCTGATATCTCAAGGAAGTAAAATATTGCTTTTTCTAATAGGATGTAATAGCTCTCCATAAAAAGCATTTTAGGTTGTTGGGTTTTTTTATTCAGTCAAAACTAAAATATTCTTTCTCTTGTATTTGCTTAAAGTAGTGTCCTGGTTTCAGCTGGGATAGAGTTAATTGTCTTCCTAGTAGCTGGCACAGCTCTGCGTTTTGGGTTAGCATGAGAAGAATGTCGATAACACCCTGATGGTTTCAGTTGTTGCTCAGTCGTGTTTAGACTAAGTCCAGGACTTTTCAGCTTCTCCTGCCCAGCCAGCAAGAAGGCTGGAGGGGCACAGGAAAGGTGGGAGGGGACACAGCTGGAATAGCAGACCCAAACTGGCCAAAGGGGATTCCATACCACCGGACGTCATGCCCAGCTTGCAGGGGCGGGAAGTGAGTGAGCAGCTGCATGGTGCTGAGTTGCTGGCTGGGGTTAAACCACGACAGTAGACTGATCTCTCTAGGAGTAGGAGAGTTAAAGGTAACCAGGAATCTAGCAGCAATACTATGCCTGCTCAAAGTAAATGAGATTTAAAAAATGACATTTCCTTGCAGTTTTTGTCAATAAGAAAAGGCCACAAAAGACCTCTATAATCAGTTGATGAAGATTCAATAACATAAGACAGAGGACATTCTGATATGCTATGTTTTAACAGATAAATTGAGAAAATCAAGTTACTTTGACAAGATCTATTTTACATAAACCGCATTAAATGAAATTAATTACATTATCATTCTTTAATAATTTATGGAGTCCTGCATTAGTCATACCAGTATTTTCCCTGGCACTAACACCAAGATGACAGATTTTCTTGTTTTTTTTTTTTTTTAAATCCTAGCATGGCATTATCTAGCTTCTAGCTTGATGCATCTTCCTTTATTGCTCTGAGACTTGTTAAAAATCAACATTAATGATTAGCAGAGTTTATGGCCATCACTTCCTTAATACTTAAATGTTGATCACCTGAGCCTGCTGATATAAAAATATTTATCTCTAGATTATTTTGTTTAATATCCTTCCTAGCTATTGGTAGAGTGGTACTTCACAGCACAAACATCACAGATGTGACTAAATCATCCGGCTTTACCCCAAGTATAGAATGGAAATCAACGTTCAATAGTCCTTTTTACATCACTGCTAACAAGTAATTCATTTCTATTTGGAGCAGAATATACTTTA
Organism: Sagittarius serpentarius; assembly: GCA_034782735.1. Taxonomy (NCBI): domain Eukaryota; kingdom Metazoa; phylum Chordata; class Aves; order Accipitriformes; family Sagittariidae; genus Sagittarius; species Sagittarius serpentarius. The sequence goes on from JAVKLA010000073.1 coordinate 20,783,763, forward strand.
TGTCCTCAATATACTTTCAGAAACCTTCTTGCCCTCACCTTTGATGACTACAGATTTTCCTTTTGCCCTTTTTACTTTCTCCATCACTTTTTTCCAATTTCTTCACTTCTGATTTATGATTTTTGCCATCCATTTTTCCTTTCTCTCCTTTATTATAAATTTAAGCCACAGAGAATTGACTTTCCTTCTAAACGAGATTAGCTGTTCGTAACCTATTTGGTCTTTTTCAGTTGTGGGATTTAGGTTCTTAAACCATCTGCCAAGTGCTCTTTAAAATTTCCTAGGACTCTCTCACATCTTTCCATTTGAATTCCTCCTCCCAGTCCATTTGTCAAGCTCATTCACCTTCATGAAACTAGATTCTTTAAAGAAGTGTATGTTACAGTTTGTTATTTATACAAATATACGCAAATATTTTATTTGCATTTACAAAATACAATCGCTTGTCTTTTTAAATTTCCTGTATGCCTGTGGTGATCATCATAATGCTAATAACACATAGATTAAAGACCAGCTTTTTAGAGACCCATAATGTGGATGAAGCATTTTTGTGCTATTCTTGACAGAAGGGAGGCCCATGGAGGCAGCAAATTCAGATGGATAATCTGTTAATCTTAATTTCTTCATGTATGGGATTGGAGTAGCAGTTTATTTTCCAGTCTTTGGTTTATTTACAAGAGGAGATGAACAGATGACCCATTTTTTTTCCAGGGTAATTCACTCCTGCAATAGCCTGGTTTAGCCTTTGATTATCTGAGGCAATCTTCTGAGAACACATCTCAGTAAATTATACTGATTAAAAAAAGGCTATTCTGATTGTATGTATTTCCTTTTATTTAATTCTTTTCCCAGTTCGTTCACATTATTATTATGTGTTATCTCCTTTGACTTTAGTGTCCTTTCTTCCCTCTACTTGACTTACCCATCTCTCTTCTCAGTTCAGCAGCATTTCCTTCTGAAATAACAAAAGCAATAAGGTGCTTCCTAAGCAAATTCAGTGTGTCACGGAAAAAGATGACCAAACTGTGCAGAGTGAACAATGTCCTAATTTTCCAGTTTATAAAGGCAAAGATATTTTGGCCTATCTAGCACCCTTTCTATTGCCACATGCTTAAAATATTATTTATTTGCAATTTGTTATTTGTTTTTGGTCCCCTTGAATGTACTGCTGTTGCAACCTGTAGTGCCTGAGGCTTTTACTAAAAGAGGGAGCTAAAAGCAAGCACGTGGTCAACCCACACAGTTCAGCCTGCTGATGCGTAACACATCACTGAGGTGCAACTTGACACTCTTCAGTTGTGATTCCCTAATTTAAAATTTTTAATACTGTTCTAGAAACTGGTCCCTGGAAAGGGAGTGGAAATGACTATGATGCACTTTTACAAGAGCAATTCCAAACTACTTCTCTTATCCCTTGGTATGTTGGGGAGCTATGGGAGGTAACATTTAATGTCCCCCTCTTCCCTCTTACCCTCTTACAGACTATGCCTGTTTGTATTCACTCTTACATCAAATTATGCTGTAGACACACATGTAGGTTTTCATGTAGACATGGACATTTTTAACATTATAAAGCTAATCTATCACTCACTGCTTCTGAAATACTTTATGTCACTTCTAAAATTCCCTCCTGTCAGTTGACACAAATAACCTTTTCAGCAAGCTTTACTCTACTACTCCTTCCCAGGAAACTTCTGTTCCTGTAAAATTTGAAGGTGAACTTTTATTTATACCGCAGATTCTTATTCTAGTAATCTATACTTTTCTACACCACTGAATTCTAATTATTTCTTGCAAAAAAAGAAAGATTGTGACTTTATGTACTCAAATGGAACAACAATCCTCTTAAAGTATGCACCAACACAGATACAATATGGTGATAGTTATATTCCTTGGACTAGGTGAGTTAAAACAGTACCGTAAATTATTCTGGAGACAAGAAGTAGGGCAACTGGATCATACGTTATCATTTTCTGAAAAAAAAATCCATTGTTTTTACAGGTATTATTAGTTTAGCTTTTAGAAAGACTTTGTACAAAAATAAATATGGCTTTATATAAAAAAATGTGTTCATTTCCCAAAAATAACAGAAAATTGCTATAACAACTATTGTACGCTTCTCACATTGCTCCATGTTCAGATTTATTAGGCTATGACTTGCTGTTTTGCATGTGTACAGGTCCAAGTTATGATTATTTTCAAATTGCAGGTTAGAATCTTCTTTTTCTTTTTTGACCAAGCTAAGGTTGGTTAAATTATGCTGTGCTGAATTTCAAAATGGGAAGGAAATCAGAATCTCACATGGGCTATTGAGAGCCTTAACTACTTTAATGAACTGAATGTTTGGTGTAACCCAGGCTCAAATGATATAAAAGTAATGCAGGACTCAGAAAAGATGGTCATTAGGAGCTGATGAGAAGACTGAATTTTGCTTTGAAGTAAAGAAGGTTAATCTGAATATTCTGGGTTCCTTTTAAAAGTTAAAAATGACATTGTACCTATTAGACAATATTTTTGTATGCAAACATTGGTAATTATGTGATCTAATAAACTATTGGTTTACCCCTAAACATGATATTACTTTACCCCATAATTTCTCAACTACTTATGATTTCATATTCATACAATCAGATCCTTATCTAAGACTGGAGATCCAGGGCGGGTTCAGAATAGAAGCAATAGGTTATATCGCTTCTGCTGGATGTGATTTAGTACCTTGCTGAATCCCAAAAATCCTAAATGGAAAGTGTAAATACAGAGCAATGGAATGTGACTGCACTTGCACTTTTAAACATCAGTATTTAAGTGTCTGATTTGAAGGAAGCAGTGCTAAGAATCCATCAGCATGCTCAGGGCTGAAAACAAGCAGAGAAACACTAACTGCAAGCATAAAGTATCCTACAGGGTTCCAGGGGGGTTCTGTCAATTCCTCTATATTTACATACTTGTTTAAAGAATTTCTGCTCTGCAGGAAATTTTCCCATTTGGGATTTCTTTACTTTTTATTCTTACTGGGAGAAGTAAAATTTTGAAAACTTACTAAAAAAATGAAAATTTCAAGTGCTTCCAAGAGACTTGATGTCAATGCATGTAAATAGCAATGAAACATAATGCCTTAAAGTTGTAATATTCATCATTTCTTTATCTCAAGAATAGTAAATATGTGTGCATACGTTACCATCAATATTTCAAAAATATTTTTAAATACTTTACAAGAAATTTTTAAATTTTTTAAAGTTACACTGTTGAAGCAAAGTATTTTAATCTTTATGAATCATTTGAACCTGATTAAAACTAAATGACATAAAACTTTCAAATGAAGAATGGTTTTGATCTTCTCTTTTGATCTTCTTCTGCAAAGCCATTCTACTCTAAAAATAGCATTTCCTGATAAACAAGTGTTTAGTTGTCATTTTTTTTGGTTCAGGAAACATTTGGTTTTTACTGTCCCATCACCTGTGATAATATATTTGTTTGGTATTCACACAAATGTCATCTACATTTCTCTAAATATTCCCTTGCAATTTAATCGGAGAAGGTGCTTAAAGACCCCTCATCTTTTTAATGGCTCCTCGTGGAGCCTAATTATTATGAAATTGCAAAAGCTGTGAAATGATAATTAGTCTGGGTTACTTCCTTTATTTTTCCCTTAGAGACACATTAAAAGATGTTAATTAATGCTTTTTTACTAAGTAAGGATAATAAATGACTAATCTCACCATTTTTATTGCTGTCTTGGTGATGTACAGATATGTTTCTGTTTGCTTTTAAATATTTGTTTCTGCTATGAATGCCCCTTAAAGACGTACAAAGCACATCGAACGGTTCCTTGAACACAAACATAGTTGATTAGCATGACTTTAAAGCTCCACAGGAATCAATTGCTCAGCTACATTCTTGCACATTAATTACTGCATGGAAGGTGCAGACAGTCAAAAATGAACAGAACTATAATAGATGAAGATTCTAGACAGATGTTCATAGGGCCAGATATACTTTGTGGATGCCAATGGGATTAGAAGAGTTATTATTTTTCCAGACAAGGGAAAGACATGATCAAGAGAGCACTGTTTAAAAGTTATGCAGAAGCTGACCGAAACATAATTTTTCTGTGAACATTGAGGGTAAAACATTTTGCCAGCAAAGCTAATTGCCCAGTATTTCCAAAAAGCTGACTATGGCACAGAATGGCCTCAGGTAAGATATGTACAGATGTGCTGTAACCTGCACAACAGGTTCCTTAATCTGGCTGAATGGTACCTTATTCTACAGCTCATTCAACAAACATGAATTAAAGTACTTGTGTACAGACTGCAATCAAAGACAATGACAGCATCTGGCAGTGCTTTGTCCCTATCACCTCACTACTTGAAGCAAGACCTGTAGAGCCTGACCTTAAGATGATACCAGTTAATTCAGATCTGCTGTTTTAACAACCAAAAAAATGTGCAAAGTATGTGGCCTGTAAGCAATATTACCTAATGTTTGTCAGTCTTCCAAAGCTGGCATGTGAAATATAATGTATGTCTGTGTTCAGTCTTGCTGAGTTTTTATTAATTCACGGTGAAAAGACATTTTTGCATGAATGGTAACATTTTACATAGAAGTAGGTAGAAAACATGCTGTATATTCTGCTTCTTCTGTCTTTACTTCTATCATTTAAAAAGTGGAAAAGACATCTGAATACAGACATTTTTCAAAAAAGGACAGCGACACACAATACAATTTATCTTGTTCATTAAGGAGTACAGGCTCAACTCCACCCTGACTGCCCTAAAGGTTAACTGAAAAGGGGAATAATAATTTAAACATAAATCTTTAGGTTCTCTATATCTATACTATTTTCTTAAGTAATATCCTATGTACTGCATGTATTAGCATTTTGGAACTGAGAACCAAAATGGAATATGTTGACTTTAATCAAGCCTTTTTACACAGTATGAAAAAGAAATATGACTGGCTCAAAACCACTTTTTATTTTAATGGAATGTTCCAGAAAGTCTTTTGTTTCAAAATTTATTGAATTTACATTGTAATTGCCATGTTAAATCAGTCATAACAGAATGTTTTAATTATTTTCTTTTGAGAATTTTTTCCTTATCCATATTTGAAATGGAAGCAAAGTTTGAAACAATGGAAAATCATTTTAGCCAGAGATGCTGAGTTTCAACCAGATTGACCACACTTTTTGTCTAAATATAATTAAATAAGAGTATGTTTCTTCATGTTCTGGCTGGGGAATTATTGTACAAAATTAAACCCTAAACTGATATTTTGGGGCAGATTTTCATTCTCGTCTGTGGTTCGGCATAATCTTTTTTTTACAAATCTGATCCTTCTGATTCCTTGCTTTTTGAATAAGCCATCCATTACACTGCATCACCCATTCCTTCTGCTTGAAAAAATAGTTGTAAAACTTTAGTAATTAAAAAGTGTACACTCTGAGAAGAATGGAAAGGCCAATAACACAGGCATTAATGAAGAGCACTTCCTCTAACTGACATTCTGGTTATTGCTATGTCTTAAATGCCAAAATCTGATATTACACTTCTGTAATACCTTATATAATGAAATGCTTAAGAAATATCTTACAGTCATTGGACTATCATTAACAACTATGAAATTAGGTGTCCCATGGGTTTTTTTCCAATTTAAAGAGGGTTAAATTGCTAATTTACATGTTAATTAGCATTCATTCTAAAGAACACTAAATGTAATTCCATAGCATCTAGCATTTAACAATTTAGCTTATCAAGACATTAAATTTAAAAGAAGCTCTGCATTATTTGCAAGAGGTTTTTTTGAGGGCTAATGATGAAAGGAATTTCATTATTCTAAGCAATGTGCAATTTAAAAAGGATGAATACTGCCAATTTATTTACTTTATCACTGAGTAATAAGAAAGCAGCAAAGCATTGGCAGGGCAGCAGGTTCAGCAGTTCTTAATAAGGCCCACTGATCTGCACAGATTGGTAAGTTTAAAATAAAGGATTGTTTCTGGTGACATTTCTTTGGAATATGTTGCCTCGAGTCATGCCCAATCACGAGAGTGTGCTCAGTGGTATTTGATAATGTTGCTTCTGCTGCTCCAGAGCTACTCTGGTACATGCACTTGCAGTAGTGTGCAATTCAAGCATCTCTGTGTAGCATAGCTATAAATACAAGCCTCCTCTCATAACATTTAAGAAAATATTGCATGATATTATAAACTAAGCATTCACTTTAAGATAATTTCAAACTAGCAAAATAAAAATTCTTAGTACAGTGATGCCACAGAATTATCATATTCTTTACACCCTGTTTACACCCTGCTTTTGCTCATATGCTGTACACTACTCCTTTGCTTAAATGCTGATGTCATCCTGTATTGCTTTATGTTACCTTTATTTACATTAGTTTCTGTGATAAAACACAGATTGTTTCACTGCACTGCTACTTCAGCATTTCAAAGATGCTGGATTGCAGGTACTTTGAAGCACAGCAGCTGTGATGCAAACACGCTTTTAGAAAGGCAGGATTTCTTTGTTTCTAAATACCAGAAAGAAGCATTCAGGCCAAGAAAATTTTGGTCTTATCTTTCAGCGGTAAAAGATGGAATTGTACATGAGCAACAGCATTATACATTTCATTCTTTGCTTTTTTGTCAGATTCCAGTCATTTTTTATGTTGTGTAAGTAAGTCCTTTTTATTATTTTCAGTACAACATTTTGTACCTGTATAATATCGGTGGTATTCTTGTTAACGCAATTAGAGTTGTGAAATGTGGTTTTCATACAGCCTATCTGGTTGATTCACTCAGTTCCTCAGTGCTAAGTGGAATGGCTTAGACATTGGTGGTTCTAAGCGGCTGACCTTGACAGCCTCCTCCTGTGCTTTATCCTGGTATTTTCGCTTATTTATGGATCATTTCTCCAGGTCTTTCCTCTTGTAACTCCTTTTTCTCCCTTTCTTGTACACACCTTTCACTGTCTTCTGTTTGCAGAGTGATACTTCCATGCCTTTCTGTTCTTGCAATTTCGGTCTCTCTCTGTCCATTACACCTATTCCCATAATTACTTCCTAAACCCACTTTTTCTCCTTCTGTTTCCCCCTCATTTCACATCATCAGTCCTTTTGTAGCCAACAGCTCCATCCCCTGCACAAGATGGATTCATTGCTCAAGTACGGTCCATCTTCAGCACTGAGTGAGGGAGTTTTCCTTAGGGAAAACAACATGCAACCTGAGATTAAAGATTTTATTAAAGAGCAGATGCATAAAAGTATCAGATTAAGTTGTCCAAACAGTCTTGATTCTGGTACCTTACCACTTCCTTATTCTTGACTTTGCAAATACTATCTATTTTTACTGTAATTTACTAAAGCTGGAGATCCAGAAAGAAAATTTCAGCCCAGTCTCTGAGAGCAACAGAAACCTGGGTCTTAAAATACAAAGTGTTTGGAAACCTTAATTATAAGCATCCCATCCAGTTCTGTATCTAACAATCCAGTAGAAACCATGGGGTAATTTAATCTAGTGTGTAATCAAAACTAATTTAGGAACAAAAGGGATGAGTAAAAGGAGTTACTTCACAAAAACAAATTCTGAAAGAATGAGAAGAACTTTTTAAGTTAATTATGGGAAAGGCAGTGTGAGAAAATGAAAACTATTCAGCAAGAAATTATCAAAACCCTGCTCTTCGGGAACTGTTACAGCCAGAGTGGAAGTAATTTTGGGGAGTATGAACAAGAACACACACAGCAAAATCAGTGTATGATGAAAAGGTAAGAAAGTGTGAAGCTGTAACAGAAATTAGAGAATGTAATAAATGGCATAGGCATAGTCAACAATAAGAAAATCACTGGTTTCAGAAAGAGCAAGAGAACAGTGTGTCTTTAAGGCAAAAAGATACTGAAATGATAGGCTAGACTATAGAAATGGATTCTTTGCTTTTAGCTTTGGTTTTCACATGAAAGAAAACAAGACTTATGCCAGAAATGTAAAGAGTATACTGTTTCCACAGAAAAAGAAAGATGTGCTTAAAAGGAAAGAGCAGGAAAAATTGAATCGGTATGTGTATTGTAGAATAATGAATAAAATAACAGTTAAGAATTCCTCTACATCAACCCCCCACAAATTCAAGAGAAAGTAAATACTGTGATGAAGCAGAATTGTCTGACAAGGGGTATACAGGCACAGATGATCATTCTAAATAATTGTCTAATGGTGAGAGTTAAAACATAAACTGGTAACAGATTTGCCTAGAGCTAAAAATAAATGGGTATTTCACTGAGATTGAAGAATAATTTGTGTAAAAATCTGAGGAAATATTGACCATATTGAAGCATACTTTCAGTATTTTGATTTATGTGTCAGAAGCATCCAATCTGACCAGATATTTATGGTAAATGTTCTGAAGATGGAAAAAGTAAATAATAAGTAATAACCTTCATCTCTAAAACTCCTCCCTTGTAAAACATCTGAACATCCTTCATTTTATTCATTTGAATATTTTCATTTATTTTTGTGGGGCTGCTTATAGGCATACGTCTTAGAAGTTCACAATTGTCTTCAGGACTGGGCCTAATTTTACGCCCTCCAAATTGCACACACGTAACAATTTGTGTATGTGATAATTGCTTTTGAGCATACCAGTCTATTGGTACCTAAAAATAGGAGGACAGTAACTACTACGCATACAAAATTCCTTTATCACTACAAGTCCACTTACAAACCAGCTGTTTGAGCGAATATAACATCATACTACTGTTTCTCTTGCTTGACTTCTTTTACTTTTAATACAATCCTGGTTCTGGCTTTCCTACTAAAGATGTGGCAAATGTGAAAATTTTGTTAAAAGTATGCATGTATTTCTTAACAAGCATCAAACCAAGACGATTTTTGTGAGGTTACAGGAGCAGAATGCTGATGGCTGCAGAAAGCACCTCTCACTAACAGAGCAAGAAATGCTGAAGCCTTTTGCCATTCAGGTTATTTTCTGAGGAGGCCACAGAGAGTACAGACCTCATGTGCCAAACCCGACCCTAAAAAAACAGGCCCCCCTTAGCGGCCAGTGCCCTGACGCAGAGAAACAGGAGCAGGGGCTGCAGGGAAGGACGTTAGCCTTGACCACCTGGGAGCACAGTAGGGACAGTGGGTCCACCTAAATATCAAGGTGAAAAGGCAGAGGCTACGCAAGCACACATAGCAGTGGACCTTCACGCTGGTGTAGCTCTTTCTATTTGGTTAATGTGTTCTTAATATATGATATTTTGTCCAGAAGAAGGTTTCTTGGTGTTGCTGTGTTTGCCTGATTTCCCAGGTCCCAAGGTGAAATCTTTCAGATATTGCCAAACCAGTTTCCTCTCCTCCACATGCAAATTGTTGGGGTATTAGGAGATGTGTACCTTAGAGCCAAAATACGGGACTCACTGTCCTGGTTTCGGCTGGGATAGAGTTAATTGTCTTCCTAGCAGCTGGTACAGTGCTGTGTTTTCAGTTCAGT
>JAVKLA010000073.1:20796453-20815924 GCA_034782735.1 Sagittarius serpentarius
TAATAATAAAAGGATTGGAATACACAAGAGAAGTGATGCACAGTGCAATTGCTCACCACTCGCCGACCAGCGCCCAAGCCGCGCTCCTCCCCTCCCCCCCCAGCTGGGCATGCCGTCCCATGGTATGGAATACCCCGTTGGCCAGTTTGGGTCAGCTGGCCTGGCTGTCTCCCCTCCCACCTTTCCTGTGCCCCTCCAGCCTCCTTGCCGGCTGGGCAGGAGAAGCTGAAAAGTCCTTGGGTTAGTCTAAACACGACTGAGCAACAGCCGAAACCATCAGGGTGTTATCGACATTCTTCTCATACTAACCCAAAACACAGAGCTGTGCCAGCTACGAGAAAGACAATTAACTCTATCCCAGCTGAAACCAGGACAATTAATTAATGGAATAGCGATGTTAGGAATTGCTTTTGATTTAATACGTAAATACATTAGATGAATCCAGCTCTGGTTTGGGAGTGATGGGCCAAAATAGTCCCATTAATACCCATGGATAGCTAACTCTGGGCTGGTTGAATTCAGCAGGATGGTTCAGCATGATGGGCTGGCAGAGGCTAAGCAGTTTCTTAATGCAGTGCTGTGATAGATGCACACAGAAAATTCCAGGCTGATTTACATCCTCTATAATACTGCAAAAGACAGTAAAATTGCTTGCAGTGAGAGCGAGGAGTTTTGCCTTTAGCACTGTTTGTTTTACTCAACATTTATTATTTCTAGTCCTCTGTCAGAAATACTGGAGGCTTCTAAATGGTTCATATATTTGCAAGGTAGAACCTGATCCCTGTGCACCCAGAAGTGTGATCAGCCCGAAGACACTAATACCCTGGCAACTTGAATGGACACAGTACATGGGAACTTGAACTGTGTAACGCATGTAAGCGCTAGTAGAAAAACAGGAGAAAAATGTGCATCTATGGAATCCTGTTACATGTTCTAACTTCTTACGTCTTAGATTAGCAGATATGATCTGTTCATCAGAGGTTCAGAAGTGCTCATTCCTGAACTTTGCAAACAATTCTCTTCAAATTCTGAAGTGTATGTGAATTAATTGCATTTGCTTTCCGTAATGCCAACTGAAATATGGATTTTGCTAAAATTGGAGGAAAACTAGGATGCAGGAAGTAGACATCGAAGGATAATAGGTGTATATGGGTAGGATATACCTACCACATGTAGATCTGGTAAAGCTGATACAAAAGTAATGACAAATAATTAGCATCTATTATCTTTTCCCAAGAATCCAATATCTTTTTGTTCAAAAGTAGCTGTTATTTTGTATTACATTCTGCATGCAAGGCAGAATGTATTCCACCCTGAGAAACATTATGAGACATAGATTTCAACTTCATAAACATATGCTTTTTAAAAAAAATAAACTGCTTTTCTGCCCTTGAATCACCATGACCAGCTTGAAACAGTGTGGTCATATGCCTTCTGCATTCAAAAGAGGGACCGGGATATTTGAGGAAGTGATCTTTCCCCCTCCTTCTAGTTTATAAGCAATTCCACATCTAAATATATCAAATTCAGTGTGAATATTCGTATTAAGCACCTATCTAAAACTATAGACAGTGAACTTTCAGTCAAAAAGGCTTAAAAGAAATTGTGGTGAAGATTAAAACAATGAATATTTTACATTTTATTTTAATGAAAAATAGCATGTTGAAGTCAAAAACATCAAATGTTAAATTGTCTTCTACTTGAGTGAATTTAGAAACCTCCCACAATCAATGAGGAAGGAAGATGGACTGCTGTAATATGCACAGACATTTGTCAGGTTTACCTGCTTGTGAGCATGGTCGTAAGAATTGATGTGGTTGTCAAATTCCTGGTGTTTGTGGTACTGCTTGTCACATAGTTCACAGTAGAAGTTAGCCTTCACGTCCTCCAGAGCCTTGGCTGCAGCTTTCTCCTTCTCAGCATAGTCCTGCAAAGGCAGAATCAAAGGAAGACACTTTGCTACGGATCGTGAGCGCATGCTTCAGCGGCTACTTTTGTCATCCACATTAAAGACACTGGACTGATGAGGACTGCTAGATCACCGGGCTCCATCCTAGTATCAAAGTACACAGTAAGGAGGTTTTGGTCTTAAGCTGGGTTTAATAAGATGTATTTCTTGAATAATTATTCTTACTACTTTTTGTAGGTACTGTAGTAAGAACAGTAGAGAGGAATGGGGTGCAGAGGAATACCGTCAGGACACTGCCTAGCTCTGGGGCAGGAGAGCTGAGCAGTGAAGAAGACATAAGCCAGCAAGTGGATGTACACAGGTTACTCCGTTAACTGTTACAGCCCCGTCCCAGTTTGCACCAATATGCATCTGCTCTTCCAGGTATTACTGCTCAGAAGAAAGAAACTAGTTTTAGTCTGATACTAAGGCAGATTATCTTTTGTGTTCTGCTTTCTACCTTCTATGAAATATTCAGCAGGGCCACGCAGCAGCTGGCTATGGCTGGCTGAGAGCACCCTGGAGCGCAGCCACCTCAGCAGGAGCCTTTTCTGTGCCACCCTGTCCCTTCCCCATGTCTGCGTGAAGGGACACACCGTCCAGCCCACCCAAAATGAATGTAACTCTCACCTGCCCGACACAGACCACAACCACCGACAAGAACCCTAGCTCATGTCCAGGCTCAGGCAAACACAGCTGAAAACAGGGGGAACACAATTAGTTCCTACATAGTCCCCCTCAATGTCTCCCTAATGACTCGGGTGCTCTGGAGAGTCAAGTACTTTGATTTCAATATATCATATCAGGTAAAAGAGAAAAATAAAAACATAGGAGCCAAAAGTTACGGAGCTCCAAACAGTGCACTTAAACAAGGTGCCTGTTATTCAAAATTGGCAGCAGCTTTTGCAGACTTCTTTCTTTTACAAGGCCTTCAGTACATTGTTATTACTACAACACTTTCTTAAACATTTTACGTTAGAGTTTAAGCAAACTTGTCACATGGAAAACACAAACAAAAAAGTTGGTAAAGGCAACTCATTTTATATTTGTATGACAAGTTAATATTACTTGAGTGTATGTAAGATATTGCCAGGGATTGCAGTAATTCATCATTTGCTGTAACATTTTATTCACCTAAAGAAACGGGTACTTTACGCCACCAGACTTTCTATGCTACACAGTCAGCGGCATCTGCTGTCTACATGCTTTCACCACCCTTTGCGTGACAAACTCAGAGTACGCCAAACTCAGGACATACTGCACATCTGGGACACCCTGCTCCTAGCACGTCGCGCTGCCCAGCGTTGCTCCGGGGTCCACGCCGGGGTGGAGGCAAGCCTCTGGGCACAGCAGATCAACGCAAATGCACGTTCTGAGCCTTTCAGAGGGGGAAGGACTTTCTTAATGAGTGTCACATGTTTCGAGTCTGAGACTTGGCCAAGCAGCCGGGTGCTGGTTGTCAGTGTGGCACGCTGAGCTTCGGACAGCTCTGCACTGGGAGTCCTTCTGCTCTGCCCTCCTCTATGCCATTAGATTGGTGACAGTCGGCCTGTCTCATACGGTAGTTTAGAGGCTGCCGTTACTAGTGAAATTAACTTCCCTAAACTAGACCTAACATCTAGATGTTAGGTGTACGGTCTAAGGCAGTACCCTAAGCTTCCTCTGTAAGAAACAGAATAATGATAGCCACTGCCAAACGGTGATTAATCCCATCTATTTCAAAAACCTATTTTAGGATGAGATGAAACTCTCCAGAGGTGCTATCTCTCTCCATTGACCACTGCAAGGCTCTAAATTACTAACGTGGCCTACATCCTTAATTCTTAGATTGCTGAACTCAGGGATAATGAATTCTATATTGTATTTCTTTATATTCAGTTCTAAATCTCCCCATGAAACTTGCATGAACTGACCTGCTTGAAGACAGGAGGTCAAAGAGGAATTTTGTGCCTGGAATTTTGATTTTACATCTCACAGATGATACCAATAGTATGTCAGTCCCTCCCACAGGGAAAACATCTCAGTAAATCTCTTTCCTGCATGCATATGGCTTACGTGGGTTACTGTACTGTGGTGTACTCAGATTGGCCAATGGTGAGAACAGGTAGCCTGAACTAACATTTCTCCACTTGAGGGGCTGCTCAATAATGGTGATTAATACTTGATTGTATCAGGGGGAAATATTCTTGCAATCAAACAGTTAAATAGCTTCCATTAGTTATTTAAATCTACAAAGCCCATTAAAAAGTGGTACTTTTCAGCTTATGTTTCAGACCCATTGTTTTGCTAGCATTAATTATTCACCAGGCCTTTAGTATAATTAAAATGCATAAATTAGAATGTGGATGCAATAGCATTAATTATGCAGAGATGTGTTCCCTGGAAGTCAAGTGTTGGGGGCAACATATTTTTATTCTAAACTGGTAAAAATGTAAGTTTTGCACTCACTGGCAGCCACGCAAAGCATAATTGGTTTTTTGGTTGTTTTGTTTTTTTTTTTTCCTGAGGTCTGAACTGTCAATTAAATGTTTACAGCCTGCTCCATCTTTGCTTCTGCTGAAGGAGAAGCCTAATTGTTTGGGGTGAACACACCACATTACTCTCTGTGAAGCACAACCGAAACTGCTGCTTGCGAGCATTCCAAACTGCCGACTTTATCTTTCTCAGCAGAAATTAATACAGTTCCCTTAGCATAAAGATGTTTTAAAATAGCAACAAGGCAGCTCCCAGGTGCATCCTGAGATAATCACAACTACCTCCATTGCCTTATTGCTTAATTATGCTTGTCTACCATGGCAAAAGATATAATTTCCTGCTTGCTTATCGATCAGATGCAGGGAAATTGAATGCTACATCACATACTTTAGAAAGGTCATGGATTTTTCTTTCTCTATAAAGGCATAAGAACTTCTAGCACTACGGTAAATTGTGCATAGTCAAATGAATTTTCACATCCAGACTGCTAATATCATTTCCCTAGGACTACAGAGACCGGTGGTCAATTCTGGCATAATAAATGTGATCACGTGAAAGAAAATCTGTAGAATTACATCTGTAGGAAACATACGTGATCATGAACGCCTGACTACACCAATGCAGACATAGGAAAGCAGGAAAGATGCACCAAAGTATTTTGAACTGGGGACCACCAATGGTCATGAATAGGTGTGTCACAGTCTCATAATCTTTATTCTGGATCATACACTACTTACTAATGACGTATAACCTGGGTAAACCCATGTGTACTTATAAGTTAGCAGTTCTGTCTTTGAGCCATGGACAACAGTAAGTGCAAGCTGATGTCAGGGATAATGCAGCTGTAGGTAAGAACTCCTCGAAACCGTGGCTTACCACCTTCTATGTTGCTGGATGCAGATAGTATACTATGTAAGGATAAATGAGCGCAGAATATACCTGAATGCATTTTTTTCCTAGAAGCCTGCAAAATGGTTACATATTATAGACTGTAATTACATTCACATCAATTTGGCCCACAGAGGCACATAACTGTAATAAATGTTTATATATTGTATTAATTTAAAAAGAATACTTATATTGTGCATTAGACTGGAAGTACTTTCACTTAGCAGCTACTTTTGCAGTGTGCTTCTTATTGTGAAAATGCAATTAATGGTATCTGACATTTCATTTTCTAATATAGGGAAAATCAATGAAAAATCCCATGTAACTGTGTTTTCTAGAATGTTGCCACTGACACCTAGTCAATTAGAAATCATTTATTAAATCCAGGGTCTGTAAGAGATATTTAATAGACTGCATGTGCATTAAAGTATGCTGATCTAGACAAAACAATACCACATCGCCTGCCTCAGTAACTGATAGTAAATACATCTGCCGCGTTCAAATGGACTAAGGTGAAAAGTAGGTCACTTGATACAGTAAAACGTTCGGAGGCAGTTTTCTATAAACCCATGGATTTCTACAAACATAGTGGAGTAAATGCATAGTGCTTGTAAATAGAACATGAGAAAAACATCATTAGCCCACTTTCGGTCACTGATTTCTAAATTGGAATGCAAAATTAGTGACAGAACACCTAACACATTAATGCAGAGCTCAGTAAGTGACAGACACCTCCCTGTTTGGGGACATAGGCAATCAGAGCTGTTAGAGTTTGGTAACTTAAACAATTCTGTGAACCAGGTTAGATACGAGTGCAAGTATTAAATACTGATGCAACTACTGAGGTGCCTCTTGGGGATTCTCAGACTAGAGGTTAAAGGAGAAGTAGGACAAATAAGGACATGAATAAGCTACAGAATTATATTCTACATGTAACAATTTTAAGTACATTTGCATTAGTGACTTAGATGACAAAATGAACTGTGATTATGTATGAAATCTATGAATGATACTAATTAACAGCACAGGGCATACGAATGCTTTAGGGACCAGGATCAGGATTCAAAATTACTGTAATAATCTTGAGATATGATCTGAAATCAGCAAGATAAAATTCAATAAGATGCGTGTCAAGTGCTACACTTTGGAGGGGGAAGTCACATTCACCAATACTAGATTGTGAATAGCTGAGTAAACAGAAATGCAAGGGAAAAGGTCCAGGACGTTAGAGTGGAAAAGAAATTAAATGAAAGTCAACAATGAAAGTCAAGGCAAATCACGTTCTGACATGTTAATAGTAGTGTTATATGTAAGATGCTGAGGGTAATGATTCCACTTGATTCAGTATTGGTGAAATGTCAGCTGTAAAATACTATTGGGTACATCTACACCAGCAAATAACTTGGCTCCTGGAACCTGGTCCTCCATCATCCCCACTCCACATGTGATAGTTCATTCTCAGGCTTTCATTTCGGAGTAAACTTGCTAGTTCCTTTTGAAATAAAAATGAGTGCGGTTCTAGAATAACATCCAGTTCAGGGATCACATTCTTCAGGCAGCAAAGATGACATTTCACCAGGCTCTCCATGCCCTATATAGTTTCTAATAACCATCAACCTGCATTCCTCTGGGCATCCCCACCTCATGGCCTTCCCCAAGGCAAGCAACACTTGCATTCTATGAAAGCCAATGCAGCATCATGCCACAAAGGAACTACCCAGGCAGTGTTTTAACATAGCCCTCAGACTTTTTCAGGCAGACTGAAATAAAAATAAACACAACAATTGGAATCATAGAATCATAGAATGGCTTGGGCTGGAAGGGACCATCAAAGGTCATCAAGTCCAACCCCACTGCGGTGAGCAGGGACACCTTCAACTAGATCAGGTTGCTCAGAGCCCCGTCCAGCCCGGCCTTGAATGTTTCCAGGGATGGGGCTTCTACCACCGCTCTTATACCTAAGGGTACGACACAGATCTGAGGAGACATAGGCCAAGTACAGACATAACCTGTTTGCCCTGGGATGCAGCATGGCTGACAGTTCTTTCTGTCACCGGGCCTGAGAGACTAAGCCTGCTTGTTAGGGCAGATCAAAGTGTAGATGAAGCCTTTGAGGCAGCTTTGGTCCCCACAGTTTGAGAAAGATAGAGACATACCTGGGAGATCCTTGAGCAGGACAGTAGGAATAAGAGATTTAAAAGCGAGTTACATGCTTAGACTAGTCAAACTAGATTTCAATCTGTAATTCATATTTTCATTGGATCATTCATGTGAGCTCTTGTAAATAACTTTTTTTGAAGGAAGAACTGTCTGGACTGGTACAGAACATCTCTGGGTGGTCAGGACCTGCACATGGGTGGGCAGAGACAGTAATTGTAGAAATTTCGGTTTGAGTGTTCATTCACCACTTCTTCCTCATTCACCAATTCTTGGGATAACTGCACATAATTTTTATGCACTTATATCTTTTCTTCTGCAGCTACAGCAACCCAGATTTTAAAAGATCTCTAAAACTCAGTATACAGGTGATAGAATGCAGGAAGTAATCAAAGTACTTGTGTGCAGTGTGAAACTTGAGAACCATACAAATGTCTTGATATTAGGATATGCAGCTGAACGTCAGGACGGTTGAATTAATGAACTTTTCCCTGAAAGCTCTCTTTTTTTCTCTGGAGAAGACTATGCTGTTTTATCTAAAGAATTTGCTAGGGAAGTTCAGCTGTGGAGATAGAATAAAAAGCAAGTAATTTTGTTCAGCTGCAATAGCCAGCAATACAGAACGTTTTCATTTACCTCACACGTGTTCTGCCATTCTCCACCTTGAAAACTCTATTCATAGTTTCTGCCAGTGTGGGATCTACAGTGAGGAATTACAGAGTTATCTATTGCAAAGGAATTTTTTCTTCTTCTTCAAAAGCAGTAAATACTGTCATTCTCAGCTGACTTAGAGGGCAAACTCCCAAATTCTGCAAATAAATACATCTTCATATTTTTCACACTCAGCCAATTACTGCGGCATTTTCAATTATATGCACTTCCATTTGCTACCAGGAAGCTGAGACCTGAGAAGTGCAATGCTTTTAGCAGGTCCTACATGAGCCTTTCAGAGTACAAATCTGCTGGAACTAATAGGACAGAGAGAAAGCTGTAACTTTAAGGAGACACAAACCTATTCGTAACTTATTTACTATCAAAATCATCAGTGCTGATTGGAATCAGCCTTATAGAACACATGAATTCAAAGAAAAACACTAGCAGGCTATTCAGATCTTCAGCGAATCTTTTGTATTCTAAGACACATTGCTGCTTCTGGTAACTTTATAAGGGACTTTGAGATTTTCTAAACGCTTTATACATAGAACATATAACCACTAAAAATCTTTGCTGTAGATATAGAGGGCATTTTTTAAACATCTCAGTGTGATTCAACATTTTTCGCCTCATTTTCAGAAATCAGTGGAACTTAAGCAGCTGCATCTATTAGATTTTTTGAAAATGTGATCAACAGTTGACCTGCAAAGAGAATTAGGTACATAACTGAAAGTTACGTACAAAATCATGTGTTCAGTTTAATTTTAAAAGAAATAGATAATAAAGTGAATTTGAGAGTTTAGATCACTTTTCATGGCAAAGGGATATGTTTAAAGAGCTTAAAGGAAAATAATTAGCAAAGTGTAATTTCTTTAAGTGAACAAAACTGCCTGGAATGACATACAGTCCAGAATCAAGAGTTCTAGGATAAATAACCAGCTCAAAGAGGATATCAGAACTAGAAAGGAAATAACATAAATAGGAAAGAAAGCTAAATCACCCATTTCAGAAAACGAAGGGATAAAGTGGAGATCCAGGACAAGTGGTGACCCTCAGGGGTCCGTAATATCTTCATCAGTGACCTAGACCGTGGGATCGAGTGCACCCTCAGCAAATTTGCAGATGACACCAGGCTGAGTGGTGCAGCTGACACACCTGAGGGACAGGTTGCTATTCAGAGGGACCTGGACAAGCTTGAGAAGTGGACCCATGTGAATCTCATGAGGTTCAACAAGGCCCAGTGCAAAGTCCTGCACCTGGGTCAGGGTAACCCCAGTTGAAATAGAAGGTGATGAAGGATCTGCTTCCATGTATTAACCAACTAGTGAGATGCAGATGTAAAAAAAAAATAAATATAATATTTGAATATAGCAAACATGGAATTTCCAGAAAAGAGAGGGAAATACACTCAAGTGAAAAGACCCAATGGTACATAAACCTTCACTATATTTAGGCTGGAATCCAGAAGGTTTCTCAGCAGCAGCAGAACAGACTTAAGAACAGCCTTCACATTGAAGTAGGGGGTGTCATTTTAAGATGGAGCATGATACATTGATGAAGGGGAATATATGATATGGTTTGGTTGACTATGCTGATAGAAAATCAAATTTGATTTGAAGGTTTAGGAAAATCTACAGTTAAACTAAATCTGTTCAATGATATGTAATGCTGCCTGATTTTTATCTCTGAGCTTCATTGTTAATCTATGATGTCCTACATTAGTGCTATGATTAGAATTTGACTTACTATTTTGAAAGTATTTTCTAAGTTTCAAGTAAATAAATAACAATTTCCAAATACTAACTTTGTCATTAAAAAAAAAAAAAAATGTTGTCATTCTCTAACTAGAGAAACAGCCCCAAAAAGGTGAAGGGGTGTGGCTCAGGGACAACCTGAGAACACAAAGGGTGTCAGAACTGTCAAGGTTGTGACACAGTTGTAGAGGCTGAAATGATTTCTAGGACAACAGTGGAAATGAATGTGGGTTTACTACTGTTAGGATTATATTCTAGGCATTTAAAAGCAAATTCTAAGGGACTCATGGGTAGGGCTCAAAATATAGAAAGCTATAGAGGATCTCAGAATGTTTCCAGCTACTTTGCAGATATGGTGTGACTGCTGTAAATCTAGACTCCCTACTAAGGTTTCAGTGAAATTATATTTCAATATGACTATCTTAAAATGTAGATAGAATAGATACGGTTTTTTCTAAGCTGGACAGAAGAACTGTTCCTGTTACACAGAAGAAGAAAAAAAATACATCACTCACTTTTTTCTTATAGTCCTGCTTCTCTGCACAAATGTGAGTCCTTCAGTGAATCTGATTGTGACATTATTGTCTGCCTTTCATTTAAAGTCAATTTCTTCAATTTGTTCACTAGTTCATACTACTTTCTCTCTCCTTCTCTCAAGTGATCGTTTCTTTTACCTCTTTGCTGATGAGTGAGGTATTATCAATTAATCTGAAGAGTTAGTCCTCCATCTATCTCTTATCATTCTTGCTTTTCCAATTGCAATTTTTAGAGTACAATGCATGTTCCAGCACTGCATTTAATAGATTGTGTGATGTTGTATCTCTTTGTCTGACACCTCTTTTCAGATGAAACTTACTTGACAGAATTTAAGATCTTTGTACATTTTGACATAAAACCTTCTTCTATAGAACACAACACAATTTAACTTACATGCAGTGTCTTTCATATGTGAGTTAGCTAAAAGCACTTTAAAATAATGATATTGATCATGCAATAACTGTGTAGGAAAATACAGTATTTGTTATGAACACAGGAATAGTTATCACACAACTCATCCATGGCTGTTAGAACCTTTTTTTATTAAGTGCCTTTTCCATAAAATACAGGCTAATCATATCAGATAGCCTTTTATAGTCTTTAATACCAATAACATTAAACATTTACATCCTCTCCCTTTTAATATTGTTTGACTCCTTCTTTGCAGATACCATAATATTAAAGCCAGTTCATGTAGACTATTTCAATATCATAAATGATGCAACATGACGTCTAATCAGTGGGTTTCTATTGCTTATAGTAACAGAGAATAATTGTTAATTTTATGATAAAATATTTATAAACTTCTACAAAATCCAGATTGGTCAATTTATTTTCTTATATTATGTATATTTGCAATCTACTTCAGAAAAATGTCTTACAGGATAAGCATTAATCATACATTTGAATTATATCTATACTGTCCACCTTCTCTTAAAACTTCCCCAGAAAATACTGCCTCATCATTGCATTGTGTAGCCTTTGATGACTTATTTTTAACCAGAAACCAAGGTATTTCTGCACATTAGCTTTTCATGCATCCCTTTTTGCACTTTTTTTTTCAAAAGGAGCCCAAAACATTAATTTATCAAAGCTTTGGCTTTCCTCAGCACTTGGAGTTATCCATGTGAAAAATAAAGAATTCCAAATTACTCTATAAAGTCCAAATGGAAAAAGGAAGGTTATTTACACAGACATATACCCCTCTTCCTCTGCCTATCCCCAAATGCATTCATGCAAGTTACAAAATTCTATATACTTTTTTTATTAACTCTGCAGGTTTATACATGCTACAATTCTGCTGATGTGAGTCAAAGCAAAAAGATTCCTTTCATTCATCTGCCAAATGAAATTATAGTATTTGCATTCTGATTGGATAAAAAAGCATGGGAAGGTAGAGAGGAGGAAGACAGGAAGGAAGGGAGGGTAAAAGGAAGGGTGGAACAGAGAGTGGAAGGACGTATAGAAGGAAGGGTAGAAGGGTGGAAGGAAGGAATACTTTTTCTAGCTCTTTTTTAGCCAAATGTTTATGGCTTGAAACCCACCCTGCAGCACACCTGATAATTAAAAGTAATTTAATTTCTAAAAACAACTGGGCACTCAACTTGCAGATTAATGGCACCATTATGGCAATTTCCAAACTAAAACTCTCTGCCATCCCATGCTCAAATGCCATCACGCAGGAATAATTGCCCAGTAGTTTCCTCTGCACCCAAAGGGAAACAACTACTTTCCAAAATTACTTCTGTGTGATGACTTAGGAATATGCCCACAAGCAAAAGAGAGTATTTACTGACATATCTAAAGAATTAATATGAATACTTGATTGTTGACTGTAGAAAACAATTATTGACCAAAGGTGTTAATTCAGTCTCTGTCCAGCACCTCCAGACTTAAAATTGAATTAACGTTAACTAATCCAAAAACTCTGTGCAATGTCTACATTCTTGCATCACATTTTCAGTTCCAACCTTCCTCTAGGAGAGACTTTCAAGATAAAGTGCTAGTTTTTATTCTCAGCGTAAGAAGGTCTCTTCAGCAAGGAGGAGTGAATACATTAGTGAAATGAGTGGAGACACACAAGAAGTGATGCTGAGCACTGCTGTAGATGAATGTGATTCAAGTGCCAAGTGGTTTTCTTCACAGTTTCCATGCT
Source organism: Sagittarius serpentarius (assembly GCA_034782735.1). Classification (NCBI taxonomy): domain Eukaryota; kingdom Metazoa; phylum Chordata; class Aves; order Accipitriformes; family Sagittariidae; genus Sagittarius; species Sagittarius serpentarius. The sequence continues at coordinate 20,809,022 of JAVKLA010000073.1, forward strand.
CAGTGTACATCAACTCTAGGGGCATGCAGCAGTATCCTTTCATCTCATAGTATCTTGCTCGACTTACAGCTGATCCTACATGACTTTGTAGCTTTGTTCACTTCCTTCCTATTTTTTTTTTTTGTCCCCCTCTTTCCTTCAATTTACAGCCCATGGCAGAGACAGAACCTTGGTCCTACCTGGCAGTTTCTGTGTTTATGGAGCAATATAGTCAGTAGTGAAGTTAACTAATCAGCTGTGAGTCTGCAATGTGTTTGATTACTTACTTACAGAAAAGAAAGACATTTTAGTCAGAATATATTATTGGTGCAAATTCCTGGCCCTCGTGAGAGTGTGGAGAAACCCCCACACTCATGATCGGTTGGGACACCTTGGTGCCACTTACCAAATCCTCTTGCTGTTCTCTTACCGAGGGTAAGGACACATTGCAAAAGAGCAATGAAGGGCTATCTAAAAATGTTTGCCTAAAATGCTCCACCCAATCCTCACCTCTTGGTGAGGTCCCTCCCCAGAAACTGGGTAACAAGAAACAAAAGATGCAGCCACCTCCATCTCCAACCCAGGGTCTAGCACAGTCCAGCATGGCTGAAGACAATGGAAGTTTTGCTCCTGATTCTAATGTGAGCATAAGATCCAGCTGGAACAAGCATAATAAGTGGGGAAAAAAATAAACAAAAAAGAAAATAAAATTTAGATCCAGGAAGATTTCCTGAGATTATTAAAATTATTAAAAGGGAGGGTGAGCATATTCTTGCAGAGATAGATTTGAAAAAAAACCAAGATGTGGAAAAGGAAGGGAATGCCTGTTTATAATCAAAGACTACAATTTTTCCTGCTGAGATATTTTTGAGTTACAGATTAACATGGTACCAAATTGATAGCAAACGTCTATTGTGCTCTTGAATTTGCTAAACATGATTGTTGGTATTAGGAATAGCATTGTAGAATACAACGTGCAGTTTAAAATAAATATGTCAGTGTCTTGGGCACAAAAGATCTTAAATAGATACTTTGTTGAACAAATAAAAGATGATCCATCCTCATCTCCCCTCAGATGAATAAACTGTATAACATAGAGCTAATTCTGTCACAAGTACTTGGTTGGGAATACATTACCCAGACTTAACGAGCACTTCTAGTGCTGCCACGGAGACCTGAGGCTTCCTGAGACAACAACTCAAGCAGCTGATTACAGTTTGATGCTGTTTCACGAAGCCTCCTGGGATGTCAATTAATCCCATGAACTTACTGAACATAGTGCAACATTAGAGGTTCTTGATTTCAGAAAAATGAGCTAGGCTGATGTGTCTCATCTTGAAAGAATGCTTCTGGCTTCACCATCACCTATTATAAATACAAATGGGGAGTTCTCCGCTCCAGGAGTACCATCATTAAATCTCCTGCTGTATTGTGTCACATTTCTTAAGAGTGAGTCTTCTTCTAAACCGACTGAATTTATATCCATTACAGACTCTCTGGATTCTTCTTTGTATTTGAACTGTGATTCTGCATTGAATATTTAATGATTTTAATGCTACGTAAGTGAACAGAAGTACTTTGTAGCTGTGATTTTAGATAACCTGCTAGCACAACCACCCGTGTTATAAAATGGTGCACAATCTGATTAGATAACAGATTTGATGGTGCATTTCCCTAATGAATATGAATACAAGAGTGTGTGCTCTCTAACTCTTGATCTAATTAAAATAGACAACTCAATGAATTAATGATGAGACATTTCCTCCCAGTATTTAAAACCTACATAGTAAACTGCCTGTTCTTGAATAAAGTACAACAAAAAACCTGTTTATAATCTCACTGGTTTGCCGCTGGCCTCACTGGAATAATATTTGGTTACATAACTGTGTACGAAAGCAGAAGCAAACAAACAGTAATTTTCATCTGGATGATGCTTTTAGTTATATGGCTTAGTTTTAGGTACTCCTGAGAGAAGCAGGGAGTTGGGCTCAATGATCCTTATGGGTCCTTCCAACTCGAGATATTCTATGATTCTAGCAGCAACATAGTCCTCCAGTACATTGAGACTTCACTGAATGGCTACAGCATGCAAGGGTCCAGGAGCCACACTCAGTGTTTTGTGTGACGTCATGTATATGCCCATAAGCAATACGAATGTAATTTCTAAACTATTGGGTAACTCAGACTGAGTTGGTACTTACAATATGAATGAAAGGTTTAACAAAGAGTTAATGTGGATGGACAGAGAAAAAAAAAGCTTTGCATAGCAAGTATATTAATAAGTTTAGGGGAGCTATTTTATATGGTTGTCTTCTGTTAGTTACTTCTCTTCTGCACAAACTTCCACTGTCTCAGTCTCTAAACCTCATTATTTTGTATACAGCCCATTGACACTTCACTGCTTACATATTATTTTAAAGCACCTTATTCTGGTACATTTCCATCACCGGTGATTTTGGTCTAACTTTCATCTCTGAGCAGCTTTCCCTTACACTGTCAATATACTGTCAGGAAAACCCAACAGAAAATTGGCCATTATGAGATTTGATGTGTTAATGTGAAGCTGGACTCCTCTGAGCTGGCTCACACTAATATCAATAGCTGTCTGATGGGACGTGCACTCTCAGTAGTGCCAGCAGTCACAACCATCCCCCACACATGTGGGGAATAACACAAGTGCACTGTAGAAATGTCCAGGGAATAATATTTCTGTCAGGTCTCATTACCTATACTTAGAGATATTCTCCTGCCTTTTTAAAACAAGTACTATGCTGTATGAAATTATTAAAGCAGAAGTTCTGACTTCATTCATTAGGGCTATGACTAGACCATTTGTGAAACAATGCTATAGTGATTTAAAAATAAACAGGCCTTCATTTGCATCATGACTGGTGTGACCAGGTGAGAGTCAAACTTCATATCAGCAGTTACTGCTGTCCTGCAAATTTTCTTTTTCCCTATTTGAGAGGAACACAGCTTTTAAATGCTGGACACTCAACGTTATTCAGTGACCTCTATATAGTAAATTCTAGTTATGAATTCAGTACAAGGTGTTTTTGTATATTCAAAATAATCTATTCTGTTCTAGTAGGATTAGAATAACTGTGACAAGTTTTGCTGGCATTACTTTATATGTTTTATATAGGGAAATAAAAAGCAACTATGTCCATATGTGATTTATATGGTCATCTCTGTCTTCACCTCTAAGTCTATTTGTCATATGGTTGCATAAGTTTATATTTAATATTCTGAAGCCTGACTGACTCCAGCACTGAATGCAGTGCTAGGACTTTGGCGTCACCATATTCAGCTTTGCAGCACTGAACTTGTATGCGCTTTGCTGTATACTGGAACCTGTAGATCTGAATTAGGCATCACAGCTGCCTATTGTGAGCCCAGCATAAAACCAGCATGTTTAATGAGATGGTATTAGGAAATACCAAGAGAAAGAATGGAGCTTTATGTGTCCTTTCTTCAGGGATTTGGATGCCTTCCTGAAAGTAAAAAGCTAAGCAATTCCTCACAAAGTTGTTAGCCCCTCTTTCATGTCTTGCCCACGTAAGGTGAATTTTCTGATCAAGTTGGGAACATGGCACTGCATTTATTCATGTCCCTTTTCTCATCACTAGGAGGACAGAGGAGCTCAATACAACACTATACGCTTCTAGCACTATGGAAAAAGTGAAGCCAAGCAGTGAGATGACATGAATAAAATTTGCCTGCAGGTTTGTTGTTGTGTCAGAAATAGCACCCCATATTCCAGCCTTAGCCCAGTGAACTGCATGACTACATCTTGAATAATTTTAGTGAGGGAAGATATCTAGAAAGCATGGAAAAATACAACAAAGATGAAGATGGTTGGAAAATAAAGGAACAAATGACAAGGAGCCAGAGAAAATAAGGAAGGAGAAAATATAACCATGGAAGATGAAAGAAAGAAAAACTTCATACTAATTACCTAGGTGAAAAAAACCCTCAGCATATTGATATACATGCTTCAACTTTTCTGTCTGTTTAGTTTATATAGTATGAATAGTTTATGTAGTATAGTATATATAGTATAACTATGAAACTATACTATAGTTCCATCTAATATATGGATTACATACATTATATTATTATACTATTATATCATTAGTACAATAATGTAATAAAAATTGTAATGCTATATATATCAAGTTAATGCTCACATCGATATAATAGCAATACAGATAATATTACCAGTGTTGGTTTTACTATATTGTTAATATGATCATATAATCATGTTAATAATCATATAATATATGTTATTATATATAGTATAACATAACTGTAATATAATATTGAAACATATTGCATGAAATGGCTACTGACATTTCAAGTCATAATATTCCATTACACATCCTAGTTTCCATATTAAAAATTTTATGATTAATTTCTATGTTAGCAACCTTCATATAGAATTGTGTCACTGAGGATAGGCCACCTGCATTATGAACTAAAACCAGACTCAGATACATGAGTGCGACTTTACAAGAAACAGAAGTTGGCATCAGTAAATCTAAATAATGTTACAACATTATACTGTGCCATAAAGAGAAATGTTACCACTATCTCTGCTACCAACTCAGCTCTGCTAATGAGCTGCGTTTTCACAAATCACTTCAAGTAAGCCTATGGTACCATCACTTTATGCATAGTATTAATATCTTGGAATTTACAGCAAAGTGCAGATTTTATGGGAACAAATATTTTAGATTAGTTTGAATGTACAAAATTCTTGTTCGCAAGATTTTTGCTTTTACAGTTAGTGCTGAAAAACATCTTTTTGCAGTTCTCTTCATTTTTACTTAAGATGTCATAGAACAGGAGGCTACTTACAACAATGAGAGTTTATGACAACTTACATGTTTTAATAATACCCACATTTGTCCCTTATTTCTCTGTTTCAGATTTTAACTCAGTCTAATAATGAATATCACAGTTTGTGGTGCTACTCAAGATAAAACATGCAGAGGTCAATGAACTGAAGTAATTTCTATAGTAGTTACTTTTTAAAAATTTCTATTCGTAAAACTCGTACTTAAATCCTGGCAATCTTTATCGCAACTGTTCAAGATGTACTGTTCTAAAACAAGCACTTGCTTGGTTATGCATGCATAATAAACCCTCTCACTGAATTTGCTTCTCTTACCACTTCTTCATTTGCAAATGTAATACATGCTTGCATGCAGAATAGGATAATGAAATTAATGTCATGCTTATATTTCCCATAAACAAAAAAAGAGTCGATACAATAAAATAATGGAAAACTAAAGTGACAAAGCAAACAAGATATTCATACAACAGGCACAAACCCAGCCCATTTCATATATTACTTTATTCAGAAATTATACTCCTGCCCACAAATTTATGATATAACGAACAAAAAAAAAATCTTTTTTTTTTTTTTACAGTAATTGCTCACCAAGACGTTTTCTGAAGATACCTCATTTCTCCTTGGATCCTGCATTTGATAATTAGCTGTATTGGCCTGAAATATAATGATGTGGCACTGGCATCTAATTTTGAATGAAATTCAACCCTGCATAGAAAACCTGCTTATTATTCTCTGCACTCCCTTGGGCAAAAATTAGGAGCTTGACTAGTGCTCTGCACTGGGATGAATTCCATTTACAATGAGTGTCAGTGTGCAGATTATGAAGAAGCTTTTCAAAGTTACTGGAGAAAGAGCAAGGGCTGTGTATTGTCTGTTTGTGCCACATTTTTAAGTGGAATTTAAGATTATTTGTCCCCTTTGTCTGCAAGTTCTAGCAAAACAAGCAGATGAGAATTCTGAGTTAGTATTCTCAGGCACAACAGCGGACCCCCGGGTTTGTGTTCATGTTGCTTTCATTGAAATAAGACTTGTGTCTTCTAGACTCTTGAGTTGTCAAAGGCTCTTGGGGTTCCTTGGACTCTAGGACCCCAAAAGCTGCTGACATGGTCTTATCAGATTCTGGAACCTTGTGTTTAAGTACGGTGCAATCGTTGCTGCGGTATAACAGTGTCTGTAGTCAAAGCATTTCAGCCAGGGCACCTCATACAAGAGACTCAAGACTCTTAAGGCAAAAAGAAATTAATTGCAGTGCAGAGATGAGAAACTTAAAATAGCTAAGTTTGAGGTGATGTGGTTTATTTAATTTTTTCCTTATTTATACTAAAAATAAAAATCAGGCCTCAAGCAGGGGTTCTTCAGAGACTGTGGCTGTCTCTGCATTAGTATTTTGGATAAAAGCAGTAGTGAGCTTTTGAAGCAAATCTAAAGGCCTTCTCCACTTCCTGCACATTCGTTTGGTTCGTGGAGCAGCTTCAGTGCATGCAGCTGGCTCTCTTTCAAGGGAAACTACAGGAGAAGACCTGCCCTGGGTGCGTGTCTGTGGTGGGTTGACCCCAAATGCCCACCAAAGCTGCTCGATCACTCCCCTTACTCAGCTGGACAAAGGAGAGAAAATATAACAAAAGACTCGTGGGTAGAGATAAGGACAGGGAGAGATCACTCAGTAATTACTGTCACTGGCAAAGCAGACTCGATTTGGGGAAAATGAACTTAATTTATTGCCAATCAAATCAGAGTAGGATAATGAGAAATAACACCAAATCTTTAACTAGCTTCCTCCCATCCCTCTCTTCTTCTCAGGCTCAGCTTTACTCCCGGTTTTCTCTACCTCCTCCCCCGCAGCGCTGCATGGGGACGGGGAGTGGGTGTTACAGTCAGTTCAGCACACATTGTTTCTGCCTCCCCTTCCTCCTCAGGGGAAGGACTCCTGACACTCCTGCCCTGCTCCAGCATGGGGTCCCTCCCATGGGAGACAGTCCTCCATAAACCTCTCCAACGTGGGTCCTTCCCACAGGCCGCAGTTCTTCACGAACTGCTCCAGCGTGGGTCCTTTCCACAGCAAGCAG
>JAVKLA010000073.1:20816124-20851924 GCA_034782735.1 Sagittarius serpentarius
ACGGGCCGCAGGGGAATCTCTGCTCCGGCGCCTGGAGCACCTCCTCCCCCTCCTTCTGCACTGACCTGGGGGTCTGCCGAGTTGTTTCTCTCACATGTTCTCACTTCTCTCTCCCAGCTGCATTTCTATTGCACAGTTTATTTTCCCCCTTCTTAAATACGTTATCACAGAGATGGTACCACTGCCGCTGGTGGGCTCGGGCTTGGCCAGAGGCGGGTCCGTCTTGGAGCCGGCTGGCATTGGCTCTGTCGGACACATAGGGGAAGCTTCCAGCAGCCTCTCACAGAAGCTGCCCCTGTAGGCCCCCCCGCTACCAAAACCTTGCTACTCTAACACAATACGATGCCAAATGTGCTCTCGCCACTAATGGAAAAATAAAGGTCTAAACTAATGACTTATCCTGCGAACACCTTTGAGCCACATGTGTGGTGGGGACAACTGCTCCAAGTGAGCTGCCTAAATCTTGTCCAAAGCAAAATCTCTGAACAATAAGGTCAATGTAGGTGTCTCCAAATCAACTGTTTCCATTCACAGATCCACTCCTACTCTACTGAATTATTATTTAGTGTAGACAAGGCCTGGCTACATGCTAGTCAGAGCAGACTAGGATCCTCTTTTTGCAACTTCCCCTGTCAGGTGCTCTACCAAATTTGGCCATGATTCACCTGGACTCAGTAAAGCACAGAAGTTTTTCTGTACATCAGTAGGCAATTCGTCAGCATACTGTATTATACAGCACTTCCTTGGTCGACAGCTGCGTTGTCAGGCTTCTCTATATCTTTCAGGGTTTGAGGGTTTTATGTTAAAAATGGGAACAGTAGCTTTCTGAGTTATGTTAATAGAAACTCACTCCATAGCCCACCCATTAGCCTGCACCCAGCCCATCACCAGGGGCATGGGGTCAAACACAGGGGTTGCTCTGTGCAGAAGTGAAGGACAGTCCATTAGAAACCTGTAGCTTTAAAATAGGAGTAAAAAGAAAGTGAGCTCCCAAAGTGAATTTGCTCCCTCTTGCATCAAGAAAAGTGTCGTCTATAACTTACATGTTAAGGTCACTATGTTTAGGGACTGGGTTGGTTTTTTTTTTCCCATCAAAGAGACACCAAGTATAGCTTAGGTCCTATAAACTGAACATTTTGATAACATTGCAGTCAGGTCAATTGAAGCAGAACTGGTACAGGAACATTATCAAGCATCATTTCAATAGTGTGTGGCTGTCTTCCAGGGGTGCAAATACCATTACAATATAGCAAAGTAGTCTATGAACTGGATTAGCTGAACAGCCGTTATCAGCACTCAGGAAAATAATATCAGTGACAGTGACTCCACCTGCCTGAGTGGTTTAAATGTCCTGCCTTTCTGTACTGATAACACTTGGCACCACTTGCAGGCTGAAGAAAGTATGACTTTGATCTAATTTTAGAACCATAGAAATTTTTGATAGAGAAGAAAAGACGTATACCCTAGGTCATCTTGTCCATCTTCCTGTGACTGCATGACAGTTGCATGCTCAGGTACCTGAAGTGTATTAGAATAACACCCTCTTTTTTGCTCTTCTGTGCTTTTTTATTGGGCCTATTGTGTGGATTTTCAGTCTCAGAGCAGCTGAGTTCCCAATAGCAAAGCTACTGGAGTTGTTACATAGGGCAAGTATTAGTAATTTGTTTTGGCAGAGAAGAATAAGAAGAAAGATGGTATTTTTAGAACTGTTCAAAAGATTTTCCTCTGGGGTTTAATCTCCCCAGCACAGGATGCCTATACGGAGGAGTACACTTTGGCTTGATATGGTCAGGTGCTTGCCTGCAGTCCAAAGCTGGCAGTCTGGTTTGGAGGCAGTCAGGAAATTTATACTGCCAGGTGGATTTTGAAGTGATTCGAGAAAAATAATCCTCATTAACGGAATCCTCATTAACCAAATCGCTTTCTGTCCTCTTAGTTTGCTTTGCAGTATACACAGTTAGTATATGTTAAATCTGCTCTCTACACTATAGCATTAACCTATAGTAAAAAAGAACTTGTTGGTTTTTTTTAAGTTTCCTATCCATCCCTGCAATGCTTTGTTGCTTGGGGCAGTGCTGTAGCAGTCATTTGATTGCTAGTATAGCACTAATTTTACCCTAGTTATACGAATGGACTTTCACTAGCTATAGTTTTGCACACGGTGAATTCTGATGTAAATAATGATGTACCATTCATACCATAGGTAGATGATATGGCATGGAATTGATATATCTATAAAAACATATACCTATTTACAAAAAAATATACCAATAAAATGCCATCATCTGCTTTGAATTGTATCCTCACATTTATCTGAGGTTACCAAGAAGCATATCACAGAAGCATACTACAGTACAGTATCAGGCTGTAGAGTCACTTGCTATGTGTGCACAGTAGTAAGCTTGTACAGTTCCATTAGCTTGCACAGTTTAGGCACAAAAAGATCCAATTACAGATTCAATACGAGGGCAAGAAAAGCTGGAAAACAGGTGCTGACCTTCAGCAGCCACAGAACATTTCCACACTCCGTTTTCCATTATCCTGGAGGGTGTTCTCATTATCAGCTCCAAGAAGTTTTCCTAAGAGCAGTGAGGCAGAAGGCACTGTAAGGATGCTAGCTCCCAAGGACTGCCAAAGCATTACATACAGCTGAGTAACAGAAGATGACTTTAACAAGATAGCCATACTGAGCACAAACCCGTGTAGTCATTAGTGCAGGCATTTAGAAAGGTATTAATTTCATGACTAAAACACCTAAGGGTGGGTGTCTAAATGTGCACTGTGTTCTCCTGTTACAGTCAGTTGAGTGCTGGGGTTTGGTTCTGCTGCCCCCACACATCCAGCACTGCCTGGTATGTCCTTAGTACTGCTTTAGCTCCTATCTCCCACCCATGCAGTAGCTTTTACCTTAGATGCTGACAAGGGCAACTGCATCTAATGCCTTGTCAGCTGAGCAAGAGGGCTGGGAGAGAAGGTTCAGCCACACCTGCACTCAGGATCTACTTCAGGGCAACATGAGCTGTTCTCTAGACTAAATGGCCTGTGCTGGTCAGAGGCTCAATGTGGGATTTTGAGTGCCTTTTGAGAGGCCCATGGTTATCAAGATATCCATGCAGGGTTGTCTGATGCACTGGACCCCACTTGAGACTCACATGTTTCCAGAAGAGGCACCTGGGGAGCAGGTAAAATATCCTTGGGCGCTGGAAATGTCACTAGGTGAGGAAGCTCAGGCAACTGAAACCTGTCAATAGCCCATGTCTAGACACCTAAACTTCGATGTTTCAGTCTGAAGATGAGTCTCATCTTGGAATGTGGATCAAGTGCTTACAGCCAAGGGAAAAACTGAAACCTTTTCAAATCTTTTCTGCTGACACATACAGCTGACAAGGGAAAGAGGCCAGCCTTGTCAGATTAGGACGTGAATTTGGAGACATTTTTTTGAATCCCAAGCTTTGATAACTTCAAAACCTGTTCTGGGTTAGGTTGGGGGAGCTTGTATGCCTGGTAAAGTGTGTTAGTAAAAACTTGTTCTTGCACTGTCCTGTTAACTTCACTGACTATCCACTGAACAGGGCAAAAACCATTTTGTTTAAAACCCTAATTTTCAGGTGATTTATTACTTTGAATTTTCCAGTAAAGACCAAGCATCTCTTCACAGGCAGGATGTCCCTTGACAGCCCTTCTCCTTGGGGGTGATGGAACTGTCAACTGAACAGAGTGAGGGACAACGCTTGTTCTGCAGCTGGTCCCCCACATGTAATTCTCTTTTACATCAGATTAAAAGGAGAGTGACCAGTGTGACCCCATCAGTGTTCAAATAATGTGAAAACCTGCTTCTGTAAGTTATTTTTCACCATAAAGTAAAAAAATCCAGAACTACTCCTGCTAATACAGGGGGAGTAGGGGTTTGTAAGGTGCTATCACAGTAAAGTAAATGGTATTATAAAAAGACTCTTCAGAATTTTTTGTCTGTAAGGATAAATTTGGTTGCATAACTGGACTCTAGCCACAGGGTATTTTGGTTAAAATAAGAGAATGGACTTTTACCAAATTATAGTTTTTGCTGATATTTCATAAAGGTCTGTTGGACTGCTTGGGGGATGCCAGAGTTCAATGTGTGTTATATACTCACACAGCATACCCGCAATTTTTCCCTATGAATACTTGCAAGCATTGCAGAAATGAAAATAGTGATTGCACTTTAGGCAGGCAATTTTCAGTTACTGTGTACAATAGCCTAGATAAAATCAATTTCATATGCATTACTCCTTAAGAAGTCTACACAGTCCACTGAAGTTTTAGCCACCTTGAGTCTGAGACCGCTCAAAATGACATTATCAAATTTTCTTTTATAATAATAATAATAAAAGTGTTTTGTTTTGTTTAAATTCTGTTCTTACTCAGATAGTGTTAAATATTTTGTTCAAATAAATTCCAGAAGCATTTCTCTTTTTTCATACAGACTGATGGACAACAGAAAAAGAGGAGTCTACTTTTGAAAGTGCAAAATGTTAAGAAGATAGAGTTCCCTCCAATACGGTAGAGATCAATACTAGACATGCTATCTTTAGTGCTCTCTAACTTTATATGGCTGCAATCTGAATAAAAGCAACCTCTCCTTCCTAGAACCTCTGACCGAAAGCAAGAATTCTGTTCCATGGAGTCAAAAAGAGTGAGAGAAGCTGCAGATGTCTTCGTCCTGTGGTTTCAATAGGGGCATACATTAAGAATTCAGGCTTGCAAGCTGTGAGGTAACACTGGCTTCAGCATTTGCAAAATTAGTTCCCCAAAAGGCATTAAACACCAACAAACCTTTTATCTGAGCCTTTCTGTCGTCTATGGCAAATACAGCTCTAGCTAGTTTTTACAGTTATTCATTAGCTGTGCTAATTTGCTGGGCCTAAGACTAATTTCTAGCAGCTATAGAAATACTAGATATACATATTTGTAGAACATTAGAAAGATTATGTAAAACACCACAAATGAATACCAAGAGGCAAGAACAAAATTTCAATGTAAAAAGCTCTACTGGGGACAAAAAGGGTAAATGCCACATCTTGGGGAAAAAAGGTACAGTTAGGAAACATAATGTAATTCAACGATAAAATAGCTAGAGAATTACTGAATCTGGAGAGAATACAAATAATCTAATTTTTAAAAGGGTGTGAATGAAATGTGCTGGCAGGATCAAAGAAATACACCATTACTGACTCTGTCATTTTATTAAATTTCTGGATGTTTTCATGCTTTTTAATTTAATCCTTTGTGATCCTGGCACTTTCAGGCAGGAGTTTTTCTACCTTTATCATGAGGTTTCATTTTTCCCTCAGGATGATGCCAAGACAGGAATATTCTGCCACTACATTGTGACTGGGACAGTTCTTCTTCAGAGGCTTCTCTAGAGTACTTCTTTACAGTTATGCCCTAATTTTTATACTTTCTTAATACTTCACAGCTCTCTTTAGTTGAACTGGGCTAAATTTGTGTAAATGCAAGCATATTTTGAACAGCAGACTGCAAAACTTGCATGCAGCTTGGGAGAGATCTGTGAAGAACCTTTTCCACTTTCTGGTTCACAAATCCAGTAAAGTAGACTTAATTGTAAGACCATATGTGAAAGACAAAAGGAGAATTCATCCAGGCTGCTGACAGTGTGTTCCCTGTCTCCTCTACATCACTGGATTGAGCGTTACACTGACGGGAGGTTAGAGGGAGGGAAAGACTTACTGGTCTTGCTGGTAGAAGACTCTTGTACTTGTGGTATTTGCTGTTGCATAATTACATGAAGATCGGCTTGATCCAAAGATTGCAATTAAAGATGTCCTTATTTCAGAAAAAATAAAAAATTATGACTGGCAATAGTTCTTCTGTTGCATGGGATTTGGTCTTAAGAGTTATTGCGAATGTTTCTGGCACTGTGTCTTTATCTGCTTCACTGCTTATGATGCTGAGAAAGAAGACAGATGAGATAGGAACTAACAAAGAGACAGGACCAATAAACTGAATGCTTCTATGTTGTTATATTTTTCAAAATAGGACTGCCCGTGCTGTACACCAGACGATCTCTGTTGGTTTTAGCATAAAATACATGATAATACGTAGTGATTGCTCTTGTTTGTTCCTCTACAACCTTAGGAAATACTAAAAATGCTTGAATCAGAGCACATATAGAGGCACTGAAGTACTTGTCAGCTGACATGTAGATTAGGTTGTTTGGTTTTGAACCAATAAAGTTTGCAAAACTGCCAGCATTTCCTAACTGTATCTTTTTTTCTGAGCCTCAATATTTGCCTTCAAGAAAATACAGAGCCAAATCATATTTTATCCTGTCTGTTCCACAATGCTCACCAAACTCGCAAGGCACATGCCTAAACCTAGATGAATGACCAAGCGCGAGAGCGTTAAGAAGAAAATAATTTCCAAAGCTAAAATGTGACCTAATCACCAGTGCTCCATGCAGCTGTTGCTGGTGTACCAGAGGAACCAGCTCTTAATACGTCCCTGAGAAAAACTAAGGGTGGGTGCACGCACACACTGAGAGTGCTCCTGTCATGGTTCTAACACATCTGTGTCCCCTACATTTTGTGGGCTGCAGAAAATGAGCCCCATTTTAATGTTCTTCTCTAGCATCTAAGAAAATGTCAAGCCTTGCTGTAATGCTCCACTGCTATTATATATGTATGCAATATAATTATAGTTTGTCAGAGTTTTTGGAGATTTAAGGAACCTCAGGTCTGAACCAATACCAGGGTAAATGCTCATTGATAAACATTACTTCACAGTCTGCTTCAGAGGCACTCCTAGTCTGCTTCTACATGCACCTTGAACACATCAATACAATCAATATGGCACAGTGGAAGTTCCTACATGCTAAAACACTGGACAACATTGTGTGATGCTACTGCTGTGCAAGTATGAAGTCAAAAGAGTAGAAGTTAAAAAGCCTGCTTTCGAGTGAAGTAAAAGGTATGAGGCACATAGCTGTGGTCGGAAACGGCTGAAGCTGCAGGCCTAGTGATAATACAGCCACACTGTCTCTTTTTGTTTTCACTGGTTCAATACTTCCTCATCCAAGTGCCTCTGCTGTATCCAGTACGGAAAATGAAATAGGTCTAGTAAGTCTTATAGCTGCTATTACTTCAAAGCCAAATCTTGTCCAAGTACCTACCAGCAGGGAAAAAATGCTGCCATAGAAACCAATTTTTTTCTGTTGCCTTAGCGATCCCCCACCCAGCAATTTTCTATAATATGTATTGCAAAGAATATGCAGAAGTGTATAGTTTTTCCACAGTGTGTGTTTATTTATAACTAGATGAATGTTAAGAACTGCCTATGAAGGCAATGGTGTCAAATCAATAAGTGATACTAAATGGCAAGTAAAGACATTGATCTATATGACTATATTATCAAATTGATTATACCAGCATTTGTTGTTTGCGTAGTTCAATATTTTTAATGAAGTAAAATATGTGAGATTTTAGTCTAGTGTATTCTGTTATTTAGCCTGTATTTCATAACTTCCTTTTATTTCTGGAGATTTAATGCCAAACCTATAAATACAAGGTAAAAGAACAAGTAAATTTTGAATATTCAGTTGATTTTCCATGCCATCGTGCATGTCCTCTTTTTGTCTCCTCAACAGCCACGGAAGAAACTCATCTCGCAGTGTATCCCCAAGCCCCACAGCACTGTGACAGCCAAAGGATGACAGGGCACCAGGGAGGGCTCCCTGTGCAGCTCTCCTGGACTCCACAGTATCTACAAAGTGCTAAGGAGGGAGAATCCGAACACGCTGCTGAGTACAATGTCCTCGTCTTGAAATGCATACAGTCTTGAATATGACCTTTGTATACAGCAGTTCCCTCAGCATCCGCTGTTCAGTAATGTTGGCTCTACTGACAGCCGTAAACCACAGTGACAGGAATCCTCAGGATGGAGATCACGGACATAAATGTCTGCCCGTCCTCATCCTGAAACCTAATTATTGCTTTACTGTTTGGATGGGCTGGAGTGTTTCCATTCCTGCATCTGTGTTGGCAGACAGAAACGCCTTAAGATGACTAATTCAATTGCTCGCAATTTTGCATTTGTGTGAACATACACCAAATTACACCAGGTCTTCAAAAGGTACATTTTATTCTTCTCTCTGATCAACAGCAAGCCCATAGACCTCATCTGCTTCTTCTCAGAAACTCAGATACAGCAAAACTAGGTAAAGTTACATACTCTGTTTACACCAGAACCAAGTATGTCTTCATTGCCTTTGTTAAATTCCTGATTTCACCTTCCTTCCTTGCTCAGCTGTGAAAGATAAGTGCACTACCCAACACAATATTAATTTAATTTAATTTTCAGTTCAAAATGAGGACAAATACTACCTAAACCAAATTCCAGCGCTTTCACTGTTTGAATTACTGTTGATAATGGCAGTGAAAGGTAAGTCACGTATTAATCTTAAGTATCTTGACCTTTCAGTTTATTAATCAAACTCCTGTCAATTAAATCACATTTCATCATACTTTACAGATTTCAGCATCATGCAGTACTCTTAAAATAGCTGTGGAAGTTCAGGTTGAAAGAATGGCAATCCACAAAATGGACATGGCTATTTCAGCCACTGTTGCTTTATTTACATGTTCGTTCACAGTTTTAACAATCAATGAAGAATATTAACAAACAAATAAACAAATTTCACTTTTTTAACATTTTAAAGACATCTAATCTTATACCTCTGACTAGTTCTCTTGTGCCTCCGTTAATAAAGGCTAAAGAATTTAGAGGAAAATACAAGGGAGAAAAGCAATGGAAATAATTTTTTTTAATGATCTTATTAGAGATTAAAGCCCTATCTCAGTTGTACTGTAGCCATTGATAATGAAGCAGGTAATTCCTTATATTCTATTTGATATTACATATTCTATGTTAATCTACTGCTTTACTTACAGAGTTAAGATGAGAAGCTCACCCTTCCGGAGCAATGCTTCATATTTTCTAAAGGGTCTCTAGCTTATTCCCTTTTTGTGGATGTGCATAGCTATGTGTGTCAAAATTGCCCAAGCACATAGGAGTGGCATGTTTTAAAAATTCAGCCCCAAGCTTTTAATGCCTCGGATCCCCTTATTTAACAGCTTTGAATTACCTTGTGTCACTTGTGTTGCAGGATATTCTTGAGGATATGGCTGATTAAATGGTACAAAATCTAGCAGTGATGGAGCAACTTCAAATTCAAGGTCATTAAAAGGATTCTCAGACTGTCAGGCTTTCTAAAAAAAACCCCGAAGGCCAGAACAGATATTCAGTAAGTTCTGAAGCAGCTTTAATATTTTCACTCTTGTTTTGTAATGAAACGATTGGAATGGGCCCAGTTAATTATCCTTCAATTATGTAACTATTTCTCCAAAACAAGTTTCAGAGTGTAGTAGCTGGTGATTGTACAAGTCATGAACAAACTGAATTGCTTTAAAGGTCTGGAGTTTTTATAAATTCATTCCTGTTGCATATTAGCAATTACAACAAAAAGATATTGAAATTTCCTCTTTTTGTAATTGAAAAGCAAGAAATAATTGTAATTATAAGAAATAATTGTAATTATAATTATATGGCAAGAAACACATTTGGTTGAATGTTGGTTAACATAGTCTCTGTCCAGCTGAATGAACCTCATGGAACATCTGTCATTACTATCAAAGTTCAACACAGCTTACACTCATGTTACCTATCGTCTCTCAGGAGATCTCATTCTTCCTTGTTTTAAACACACAATCTGACATCATCAATGTGTATCTCTTAGTTGCTTGGATTTTAAAATACCTTCACACTTACTTTCAGGATCTCCCATATGTTGGAGGACAGTTACCTATGACCATCCAACAAGTCATGAGGTCACTCTCCTTCACTTTGCTTGGGAAGCCTCTCCTTTGCTGTAATGCAAAACTAGAAGGTGTTTTGGCTACTGATGCTGTATTATCCCACTGTTCCCCCCCCCGCCCTTGCTTCCCCCCCTCCTCCATCTATATCCATCTGCTGTCCTTTGTATTTTAATTTAAATTATAGCAAATCCAGGGCAGATACCCTCTGGCTGTTTGCATATTACTTGCCACAGAAGGCTCCAGCTCCAAGCCTGGTAGTCCCAGATGGTACTGTAATGCAAACAATAAAGATAATCTCGTAATTCCCTAGGGCATCAGCCCTGAACCTCACATGCAGGGTGCACTCCTCTTCCTTGGCACTGATCAGGCTTTTCTGTCAAGAGAAGTGCTCTAAGGTGACAAGGACTCTACAACATTTTTTGAATTTTTCAATTTTCTGAATCTCAGGTGTTACAGCAATTTACTACTCCAGCCCAGATATTCAGCTTCTGCACCACTGCAGACATTTCTCTATCATAGCATAATACAAATCCCTACAAAGGTATACCTATTAAGTGCATACCTGAATGGAAACTGCTGAGTCCTGAAACTAGCCCTCAATGGTACCTCTCTACCTCCACGGAGAAAATTCATTCAACATACTGCTTTATTACCAGTGAATTGTGATTAATCTTTCATGGATAGATTTACTCACCCTGATTCAACCATCTAAAAATTAGATTTGATCTTAGACAGGGCTGCTCACTTTAGACTTCCTTTACAGCCAATGGAGAAATAATTCTCACCTGAACAATGGCCCTTTTAAAATAGGGATCCTTAAATAGATGAGATAAAATGTTCTTAATGCTGAGGGCCTGGGATGAAAAAATTAGACACCTGATTTTAGATGACTATAGTTAAATTAGATTGACCATTTCTGGGATTATTGTTTGCCTTGTTTTGTCTCTCCACTAAAGATGCAGAAGATTCTGTGCCACTATTTCAGTACTGTTCCTGAATGACATGTTGTGAGGGTGGCCTGTAGGGAGATTGTGACTTTTTGTTTACCACTCCATGGTTAGGCTTTATAGATGGTTATCAAACCTGCCTTCTCAGTCAGTTTATTTTATTTTTTAATCCTGGCAGATTCTTTTAGTTATATTTTATCCCTAGAGCTCAGTAAACCTTCATATCCCTAATACTCTTACAACCAGTTCCACAATCTAAAAGCATTTAATTTTGATCCTCTGTAAGGAATTATAACACTTTCGTTCTATGTGAAAACAACTGTAAAGGGTTTTTTCCAAAAGTTTTCTACTGATCTTTCTGAATGGTTATATTATAAGACATAGGTCACCTCAACATTTCTACCCACACTTTAATATCCATAAACGTTGAATATCAGGACTGTAAAAATGCTCATAATGCATAATAATTTAATACTTCTTTGCTCAGTGATAACAAATTTAAACACATAATTTGGAAACTTAATGGTCTTTGTAGGTAGAGACAGAGACAAAGCACACTGAATGTCTCCATTTATTCTGGTATATTGCCAGTGTCTTCATAGATGAGTTCACAGGTTGCAGTACTAAGCAAGGAGGAACAAACCATTCAGGAGAGTATGGCTTTGGAGCTGGATATCAAGCAGGGTGTATATGCACCATCCTGCACTAGAGAATTTAACTTTCCTATGAATTAATTTATTGTAAAATTAACCAGAAAGAATAAGTAATTTTTTGGAAGCCAGGTCTATGAGCACTCTTTCAAACATTGATAAATACTATGAAATTGCAGTTGTATAGCAAAGATATTCCTTAAAACAACCTGCAAGTTAGGAAGAAGATTATTAATAACTGGAGAGCTGTATAGCTTATTGTTTCCTTTTCTTGAAGTTGTTCATAACTGGCTGTTTAATCATCCCTTATCGTGCTGGAGCAAATGGAAGATGTTGCAGTGGCAAACTCATTTGCAACCTCTAAAATTCCAGGGATGTTTATTTCCAGTAATAATGAGCAGGAATGAGCTTGTCATCAGGGTATTCTGCACCAATTACATGTAAATGCCCATTTTCCACTGAAAATTCTAATCGATATTTGCATATTTAAGAACAAGGTGCATGGATGCTTAGAAACTAATGAGCAGGTTGGCCAAAAACATAGCTCCAATATGTGAGTAAAGCAATACGTTCTCTAGCAGAATGAATAGCTTCTCTGAAAAGAACTAAAACACACTGTAACAATTTTTTGTAGCTCACTGTACCCAGTGGTTTTACGAAAACTTGAAAAGAGACTGATTCCAAGACACTGTTTTAAATATTTAATCCATATCAATAACTGCAGATATTTTTTCTCTGTAAGAATTCTCAACAGGGAAAAATTCTACGATGATTTGCTTATTTATTACCATGTGTGGTTTTTCTATTGCCATAGCCCAAAGTTTCAATTTTGTAGTTTTGTTTTTTGTAGCTTTGTGTTTCTGACATTATTATTTTATTAAGGTTTTGAAACTTCTCATGAAAAGTGTTTATCAAACTGGCAACACTCTAACTTTCTGTTTCTTTATATAATCTGTATTGTATGCGACTGCCAAATCAAATTAGATGAACAAATATTTTGGTTGTAAACACTAAATGACACATTGAAGAGCAAGTCAAATACTAAATAAAAATAGACAGTTTTTGCCAGTTTGTGGTGCCAGGCTTTAATGACATCATAAAGCCTTTGCTTACCCTGCATGAAGCTGCCATACCAGAAAAAATGTGCCTTATAAGGAATAAGTATTTTGAGAGGTTTTTTCCAAATGAGAACAGGAATAATGAAAAATCACAAACTGTTTTGCCAAAAGAATAATGTTGATTTTAGTTATCATTGTACCATTGTTTCCAAAAAGCATGATCATTAATCAGATCAACAGTAAACTGAATACTGTTGTTCCCTTCCCTGTGCATTCAAACTTTCTACTATTAGCATAATTCTAATTATTAATTATTTATATTGCAGTAGTACCCAAGAGTCCTAATCAAAATCTGGCATAAACACAGATGAACAGAGCGTTCTTGCACAGGAAAGCTTAGGTAAGTTTTGTGAAGAAAGAATAATGACTACAGAAACTTGTTCCTAATCAGGAGAATTTGAGAAATACAATGACTTTTTAGGTCTTTCTTTAGTCACAAATTTGTGCCCAAATGCAGCCAGCTAAAGTTCAGTCCAGCCTATCATTTTTCCATATTTGTTTTGCAAAGACTACCTTTGGCATGTCTAGGATTAAAATTATAACAGCAAATGTCAAAGTTAAACTGAAAAGCCTTTAAAAATTTGGATTCTGTGGCAGATGAAAAAACTCTGTCTTATGTTCATGCAAGCAAAGAACACTTTCAAGGATAACTAAGTGAAGATAAATTCGGTCCATGCAAAAAGTAAATTTCTGTGAAATTTGCCATAACAGACATATGATATGATAATTATTACTGTCTTCACTGAATTATTCTAAAAGAAAAATTATAGATTGCATTGACTTTTCAATGCTAAAATGCCATTTTTTAAAGAAATAATGAAAAAAAAGTTGAAACAGTTGCAAAGAAGTTAAGAAGATCCCTTGGAAAAGAGAGCTTCCCATTAATTTTATACAGTCCTTCCATTGACTAAGGGGGAGTCGAACATATTGTTGCCAACTTCATAGCCACAGACTAAGGTTGCATCTGACAGCCAGTCTGAACTCCATTTTTTGACACAGAACACATAAGCGTTTTAAAAATCACAGTTCGCTATTGCTCACAAAACTTAACGTGCAAAACTGCAATTGTAGGTGTATACTTGCATAAAGAAGAAAAAATCAAAATCACAGTTAAGAACACAGTATAAAGTATTTCTGAAATAGAAAAAAAAATGTATTCTCCATTTAGAAGACTCTCTGGCTCTGTTTCACACTTTTTAGTACCTGTCACATTTGGGACATGTTCATTATTCTGCTTGTTTAACATCAAAGATGGGTATTAATTCTATTAAATACATACACCGTGGTGGTGAGTGACTCTGTATCTCTCACATCTTGCCCATCTCTCTGTGATTGAATTCAAGTGCTTTCTTTTCTGAGTTGAAGTGAAAAGGATGATCTTGTCTCATCTAAGAAACTGATTGTACTGTTAGACCACAAGCCATGATCTTAACTGATTACCATTGTAGTATAAGGTTAAAATTCAAGCTTAACACATGTAGCAAAGGTTTATTTTTCATTGAGAATAAATTTTTTTAATGGATCCAATACTAAGTTATAACTGGTTTTGCAACTACTGTGACAAATAAACCCACATGGTACAGTGCATATCAAAAAAGAAGTAAAAAGAAGTAAAAAGCCTTCCTCCCTCAGAATTATACGAGGATTGACCAAAATATATTAGTGAAGGATCAAAGTATACAGGGCAAGAAAAAAAAATATATAAATGGATTCAATAATTTTCTGTCATATTGCTCACTTCCTGTGAAACCTTAATTGATGACACTATTAGAAACAATATGTTTAGCTTATGTTGCCTGTAAAAGTTAAACTTCTTATACTGGCGAATTAAAAATAAGGAAAATGTAGTATTACTGTATTTATTTAAAAAAATATAATTACTTAATGATTGAGTGCGTACCAAAATATTAAATAGCTATTTATATGTATAAATACAAAGAATTTACGAAAAAAAAAAAGTAAACTGTAGCGAAACAGTAAACACTTCTTATCTAGGGCTTTTTTTGCATAAAAATTCCTGTATTAAATATGTCACTAGCATATGAAGATGGATTAGTGGACAGAGTACACTAAGCAACCCAATATTATTTATACATTGCACTTGACATAAAAATCTACTGTTTGATACATATGTAACCACATTTTTTCTTGTCTCTACATAATTCATAAGACCCCTGATGATTTCTTCATCCCAAAATGTGAACTGAAAATGTCTTCATTTCTTTTCCAGTCATTGCTGAAACCAGTCCAACTTTTCCTTTTCTGTGGAATCTCAGTGTTTAAAGGTGAAAAATAAGATCACAGCGAACCAGCGAACAGGGACTAGAAGTGAAGGAAAGGAAGAACTGCAGATTTTCTGGGAACGTCCCTCTGTAATTAAGCTAAAGGACTTTAACATGGTGGCATCAAGAACCTCTTGCACTACCTGGGCAATTCAAGAGATTTGCACTACTTGCTTACAAGAGATTTCCTTGTCTGACGAGGGCCTCCAGGATGGTCAAGATGGAGCTCTTGCCCTGTGAGGAGAGGCTGAAGGGCCATGGCTTGGTCACCCTGGGAAAGGGATAGCTTTGGAGGGACCTAACATCAGTACTTACGAGGGATTATCAAGAAGACGGAGCTGGGCGGCTCACAGAGGTGCATGATGGGAGGATGAGAGGCAGTGGGCGTAAGCTGAGAGAAGGGAAGTTCAGACTGAATATAGGGAAAGACTTTTTCCCAATGCAGACAGTCAAGCAGTGACACCAGTTGCCCAGAGAGGTTGCATGTTCTGTATCTTTGAGGTTTTCAATACCAGGCTGGACAAAGCCCTGAACAACCTGGTCTGAGCTCACAGCTGACCCTGCTTGAGCGGGAGGTTGGACTGAAGACCTCCCGAGGTCTCTTCCGTTCTGAATTATCCTGTGGTCCTGTGGTTCTGTGAAGTCAGCCTTCACACACACAAATTAGAAACAATATGAAATTTATCAAATATAAAAGTCCTCAAAACACATATAAATATTTGGATCCTACATATCATGTATAGACTTCCTTAACTGCCACTTCAGGGCATCTTGGCCTTTGTTTCTTTGCCTAACACAGCTGTGCCATTAAGCAGATGTATTATGTAGACTTAATTATTATCTGACATTTTTATACATTCAGTGAGACGTTATTCTAAATACAAGACAACTAAACTTCAAAGAAAATTATTTACAAGAGAGGAACAAGTGTAGTTAGATAGATATACAGACAAGTAAAAGAAAGTTTGTATCACTTAGAAGCACAGGCTGTATACAATATATGGATCTTTGTCTTCTTTATGGCCTACATAAAGTTAAGTTTGGGTGTCTTAGCTATGTATTTGCATATACTGACATTTTCAAATTTTTTAACTGCTGGTTTTATATAATAATTTGTTTGTATGTATTTTAAACTACTTTGCTATACCACTTCTTCTAGATTTAAAATATGGATTTTAGCTCTTCCATTTAAATTATTCTAAAAGCTAAGCAAGAAGTTACTGTAGCAGGTATTGTTTTAAGCATTTGCTTGCTAACAGAAGGCTGTAAGAAGCCAACATGCATTTGGTATAACTGTGAAATGCTTATATAGTGCGTGTGTCTCAGCTATTAACCATATGAGATTGGTACAGCAGAGGCTGCTGAAAAGGAGCGTATTGACTGCTTAGCTCTGCTATCAAAGGAGTACAATGCACGGTATTATAATGAAAGTGATTGTGGTTGAACAAGAAACTTTTGAGAGATTCTGTTTATTTCAAATGCTTTAACAAGAGCAGTCTGAATGAGCCAAAACAGAGATATTTTCCCCTCAGCTGCTTTCCGTGTTCCTGTTTTTAATATATTTTACTTTAGAAAGCCCTGACAAGTGGGGTGGTGATGACCTCTGCACAGAATGGCAACTATGCTTTTGTGTGATAAAGCCACAATTTATTCCATTTATCTCAACTGACAATAAAATTCAGTGTTCTGTCAATAAATACTACATCATCTCACTTTTCAACAAAATTATTTTGACAGTGGCTTTAAAAATGTGGATTTATTTAATGTAAAACTAAACATCATGTTTATGTAATGTAACTGTAAAAGTTAACGTAAAACTAATTATAACAGGTCCAACCTCTTAGGAAACAGAGGAAAAAGGACAATTCTAAATCCATTTAACATTTGGGTTTTTTTATTTTGAACCCTTCTAACTTATTAGAATATAATATGAAACATGACTTAATGTATCTCATCTGCATTACACTGAGGGTTCAGCACTGACAAATAGCTTTACATGAGTTTCCATGCCTATGTAGTAAAGAAAGAAATGCATTTTTTTTTAGGATTAAAATGAGGAAACTATCAAGAAAGAACAGATAATTTTTTTCCTTTATAAGTTTTCCATGTCCACACATGTAAAAAATTGCCATTAGCTAAGAAAAGTTTGGTTGGCATGACATGCTTTCCTAAAAATCTTGATAACAATTTAATTAACCAAGCCACTATATTAAATTCATTATTTTTTCTAACCCGAGCTGTAGCAAGGGAAGCAAGATGGGTTCCTACCACAAACATCCTATTGATATGAGCACCAAGATTAAAATATATCCCATCAGTCCTCCTTCCTTTGCACTGGCAATGACAAAGAAGGGCTGCTGATCTGTAGTGACAGGATAAGCAGGACAAGGTAATGTTTGCTCCTAGAAAAGAGACCAAGGAAGAAGAGAAGAACATCTGTGGAGGCAGACATTTTAGGTATTGGCATGTCTTGATACTGCTCTTCCCACAGTGGCTTTTATATTATTTTGCTTAGAAGTGAAGTTGGATTATGGTTTTGTGGAACAACCTACCAGCCTTGCTGAATACTGACATAGTACCAGTGCTCCTTCAGCTTTCTGGAATATTCCTTAGAATCATAGAATTGCCTAGACTGGAAAAGACCTGTAAGATCATCTAGTCCAATCATTAATTTATCCTTATTACCCAGTGTTTATTTAAATATTTCATAGGTCCAGCTAAGACCAAAATCTTTTAGCAATAAGTGGGCTAGGCCTGGTGGTTTAAAAAAGATACTTTTTTTTTAGATTACAGTTCAGTGTTTAGATTAATGATTGGTAAAGGAACACATAGCACTTTCTCATCTTCCATTAGTTTCATGCTCATCGTATTTGTTTTATGGAAGTATGTGTTGGTTATATTTGGCTTCTTTGCATCATTTTATATATATATAAAAATTACAAATTTATTAAAAACGGGTTTTGATACTTACAGGAATATAACTTTGACAAAATTTATTTCATTCATAATGTATTTTTTGAAGCTCATAGGCCTTAGATCAACAGACTGCCTTTTATCCTGGGTTTTTAATCTTCCTTTAAATACTCTGTATTTTATACTCCCATGCTAATTTTTAGGTACCCTTTCTTCCACTTTCTCCTTATTGCTTTTCATTGACAATTGCTGTCCTTTGTATTGCCACTGAGCTGCAATGGACTTTTAGAAAAAGATGTCCTTTTCAGTAAGGCGATGCAGTTTTCTGTCTGTTCCATAAAATCTTTCTCATATCTACTTCCACTCAAAATTTTCTGTGTATCTTTTTGCTGTTAGTCAAAATTTTCTCTAATTTTTCTCTGGGTTTTGGAAATTAGCTTTTCTGAAGCACTAAATATATATCTAGTTGGTTGGAACTATCTTTATTTTCCTCTTCTGAGCATAATCATACCATTATCACTGATGTCTAGGCCACCACTAAGTTCCAGTGAAGGTATTAGTCCATTTTTACTTATTAGAATACTATACTGAAATGAACCTTAAAACTGTAACAGCGAAATGCACTTGTATATCCTATCTTGGGAGTCTAGAAAGAAAAGCAGCACTTCTTGCTTGCCTCACCTAAAAAGAAAATAAATCTATCCACTAGTTATGATAAAACATGGGCTAAGGACCAACTCTGAGTGTGCACAGAATACTGTGTATATTGTACCTATTTTTAGTTGAATATTATTCATTGAATACATTATTTAGAAAATGTTGCCGGTTTTCAATGAATAATTTATTCAATTTTGTTGCTATCTTAGAGCAGCTTTAATTATAACCCATAGTGCAGTGCTGAAGCAAAGAGAGATGAAAAAGATAAGCCCAACTCTTGCGAAGATATCTAGAGGCTTAGGGCGTTAAATATCATCAGTCTAAGCTGAAGTTAAAATCCTGCTGTTTTCAACTTGCGCATACTCTTTTATTATTTCTTCTAAGTTCTTTTTAGTCTCCCTCCCTGCTTTCTGTTAATTTTTGCCTCCATTTCTCTACCCAATATCTTCTAAATGTCCATTTTGTCTTTCCTGTGTCTTTTGTATTTTGCCGCTCATCTACCTCTGTCAACGAGCCCTCATGTATTGATATAGAATAAGGGTAGTCCAGCAGATCACTTGAGAGTGAATGGATCCTTCATAAAACACTTCTAAATTTATGCATTTTTCCTCTGCTGATTCAGCTCAGTGGAGTAAATCCACACTAAAACATTTCTGGGAGCCATTTTATTTCCTTGTAGTTTTCTGGTAAATGTTTACAGTGCAATGACCACATGAAACTATCATCTGCTCTTGCCTATCCTTTAACTCCAGCTAGAAAAATACCATAGTAAATTTGCTGCGTTTGTTTAGCAACATCCACAAATGCAAATTCATAGAGGACAGAAAGAAATATGAATCAATACAGATCTATGCACCAATCTTTAAGGAAGCTATACAGACAGTTATGCTGAACTAAGTAAGTATAGGAAACAGGAGAGGCTGCTTCCATCCAAGTCAAGCAGTAATCTGTATAACTGCTGACATATTAGAATTGGAAAACAGCTTAGACAGTAGGTAGAATATTAGGAATCATTAAAAATTACAAGAGAATAGGAATGCCTGTGAATCAGTATAATCTCTCAGTTCCTCAGGGTGCCGTTATTTGGACTTCTGTGCAAAATACTAATGCTGATGTGAGCCATTTTGCTGTAGCTAGCCAAAAAGGGAAAGCAGATGACAAAAGCCTGGGCACTAAGTATAGTGTTTTGAAAATACTCATATTTGAAAGGTTTTCAAAAAGTTCACATGTTGTTACTATCAAAAAATCTCTGCATATTTTGTACTTGGACTCAGTGATTTGCATGGGACAGAATTTGTAAACTTTGTCTGCACTGTAAAGATTTCATACTGTTCTCATGCGGAAATAGTATAGGAGGACTTGCACGGAGTTCATTCCCAGCTGGGGTTCCTGGGCATTATAGGAATGCAGATAATAACAATAGTAATTGTTTAAAAGCTAGACAGGCCAAATGATGTTCTCTGGTGGTTCCAGGAGAAAATCACAGAGGTTATTGTTCTGGAGCCTCTGTTTCTGATTAGAACATTTAGATATATTTGCATCTGGAACTTCAACAAAATACCATTCTCTTGCAGCAGCAGTAGCACATGATTCACCAAGCTCTAACATCTGCAATTTTTTTACAGTGGAACTGGAAAGAACAAAGGTCACAGTCAGGTATCTGTTACATGCTTAAGGTCTGCTAATAAAGTAGCATGTGAAAGTGTGTTTCAGAGAAAAGTTTCATTCACTAAAATAAAACAAATATTTCACTCCCCCCTCTCTGATTAAACAGTTATTTGCAAGAACAGTGAGCGTACGCAAACATATGTGTATATATAAATATAAACATATTGACAGGCACAGCATTTTTCTTCTACGCTACTTAACATTGTAATAGATTTAAGTAACACAGGGTATATAAGTAGCCCTCTTCAAGAAAATGCTTTTTAACACTACCAACTCAGACTACTCCAAATATAACAGATATATTTTCTTTATAGAAGGCAGTTTAAAAAAATCCTCTGCATTTCTGTTTACAGTCCTGAAAACTTTACCTACTGATATAATACATTATCAGTATATCTCTGCTTCTTCATCAACAATTTTTAGATAATAAATGTAAATACTAATGTTCTTTGAAAACTGCACCCCATTTTAGCAAATCTCTACAGAAAAGGGAGAAATAAAATTGTTACACTGAAATTATTTTAAAAATAAAAATTTATTAATTTAGGTAGCTATTTTCCACATATCTTCCTCATTTCCCAGCTCATAGACAAGGTTAATTCATTGTTATAAACATGTAAGTCATGCTCTAGGAAACTTTCCAAAAACACATCATAAAATATTGCCTATTATAATTATGACATCTGTTCTGCAGCAGACTATCATATAGTTCAGTATCAACAGCATGGCTCAGTGTCACAGCTGGACTTGTATCATAGATATAATCATCAATACTGTATTAATGGATTCTCTATAGTAATTTAATGTATAGTGTTTTGCTTCTCTCAGCCTAAAAAGACAAATATTCTTGTCCACCCAAGCATTATTCTGTATGCAACCAGCATAATTTTTAAAGAATATAACTGAAGAAGTAAACACAATCTGCTCGACACATGGTCCACAATTATTAAACAAGGTTTTCTTTCATTAAATGGTATTATCCTTAAAATTATTAACAATTTATCAGACTCCTCAATAACATGTGGAAAAAATACGGTACCTTGAACACTAGTTTTTCCAAAGGTAAGTAAATGAAGCATAAAGGCCTAAATATCACGCATCCTTTGGCTGTACAGCTGTAGCTGAGAACACAAGACAGTAACAAATCCACATTGAGAGCTTCATTATGAGACTCAGGTAAGTTTTTAAATAATATTCAAGTACCTGTATCATCTGTTAGGAAAACTGCAGCATGGGCATGTAGCTTTTAAACAGAAAGTCAAAATCGCAGCTGAAGAGCAGGACAGAAAATTATGACAGACCTTTTCTAGCTCCCTCACCAACTGGCTGTTGAATTTTCTAGCTAGATTAAGTCATGAAAGATTAAGACAGAAGCTTTGCTCAGAGTACCTACCAGGCAAGAGAAAGCAAAATACAGCACTCCATTTACAATAATGTACTATGTAAAACCAGAAAAGCTGATTGGCAAAGCAATCATCTTTAAAATGTCCCTGAAGACTATAAATATAGCACTATTATATTTTATACTGGAGTTCTGTGGTATGACGCCAACCCATTAACTCAATCAGAGTAACGACAAGAGGGCCATCAGAATGATAAAGCCGTTCTAATGAAATGCAGACAAAGATTAAAAAGAATTAAAACTGACAAGTAAAATCCATTAAAGGACAGCCTTTAGCTACTGTAATCAAAGGATTATTACTTACCTTGTCAATTAACAGCTGTGTGTCTATTTTTTCATACAACACAAAAGACTATACCAAGTGTCAAAAAAACGTTATTAATGAGGCCTTTATTTTTAATTTATTTAGCTTGTGCATATACATTTCAAGACCTCCAAATGAATTGTGTACACAATTTTAGAAGCCATAACACGTACAATTAACCAGAGTGTTCTGTGCTATTATTGCTCTTAAAACTGAGTCTTACTGGAGAAAGAAAGGAATTACAAATGGAATCAATTGCAAGTGTATTAATCAATGCCTTTAACTTGTGTCTAACATTAGAAGTCCACACATGCAGAAATGCTCTATGTGTTTTTCACTCATTGCCACTATTTTACCTATACTTTGCCACAATATTTCACATAACAGGAGATTCCACCAATGTTAGCTTCTGGGAATTGCAAAAGCAAACTAATTTCCAGTTCATTAACCTTGAAAATAATTGACAGTAGAAAATAAGAAAGAGAAAGAAAATGAAACTTCTTAAACACCACAGGCAAACCTGTGCCTTTTTTTGGAAAAAGAAAAAGTGTTCCCCATGGCTAAGAAGTCAGCACAGATTACTTTGCATGAACATAGAAAATGTTATTACAAAGTCTTTTTCAATTGATATTAGACAATTAATACAATTAATAATACCAATAATGCTACTAGATGAGAGTAGAAGAGGTCACAGCAAAAATGCTTTCCTTCTTTTTTAGGTGTTTATAATATGTGACCATCAACTGTATTTTTTCCATTATCTTTAGCAAATTGTCTCTACTTTGTGCTGCTTCCAAGCAACTCTAAGTGCTTTCAGCATGGAAAAAATGATAACTCCATGCTTACACACCCATGTCCTTCTCTCAGACAAATTACTCCTATGGGTCAAGTTTCAGTTTTCAGTCATTCATCCAGATTTGTTCAGCACTACAACTATAACTAGATGAATGGCTGAGCTGCTTAAACTTCTATTAATACTGCATTTCTAAAACAGGGTATGTAGTTTGTACTATTCTGTAGGGACTAAGAGAGAAAATTAAGGCACAATAACATGTCAAGTGCATCCGTTTCAATCTGCTCAGATAAACAAGAGTAATCATGAACAAAACATCACCCAAAGCCACATCTGTACTAGCTAAATAAATATCAGGATACTTTCTTCTCCCAGTACTTATCATTTTCATACCTTTGCCACTCCAGGTTATATTGAGACAAATCTAAAAGATGTCTCAGCAATCCTGGCTGGAACACCAATGACATGCTTCTGATGTTAGGTTCCACTCTCCAGTTCTCGAAATTTCAGATGTTGGTAGAGAATATATGCATTTGTGAGATATTTGAAAGTGTGGAAAAGATGGATGAGCCATCAAAGGCGTAGATATAGAATGAAATTAATGACAGACTGGAGTATTCCGTGAGTGAGACTGTGTGTTGCCAGTTTCTTTGACAAAGCAGATATTCAGCTTTCAGTTGTTAAATATTTCACTGATCACAATAATGCCAGTTCGCTAACAAGTATTGCCGTTTTGCTGTTTAACACATTCAAGAATGCAGCTTTCCACCCAACAGGGTCATAACCAAATGAGAAGTCTCCAGATGTACCTAGAAACTTCCTCAAGTCCTTTCTGTTGAGTGTGAAAACACATTAGGGAGTTCCACATGTGGGTGGCCTTACCCAGACTCTAGGTTAGAAAAAGTATTTCTGTCATAAAGTGTTATATGAAGTCTTTTTCAGGACCTTTTCAGAGAGCCAACAAGTCTAGCAGGAAAATACTGAAATGTGAAAGATTTTTGTATCCCTGTGCGAAATATGTGAATAACATTTTGAAGGCACTAACACCTCTTATCTTCAAGAAACTCATCTATGGAAATAAGCTCATCCCTCTAAAATTAATAAATAAGTGCTTTTATCAAAATCTGCAACCAAAACATAAACTAAACAACTAAATCATGATGTCAGGTGATACATCTTATGGATCTCTATGCCAATGTAAAAACTTCAGGATTATAGTGTGATGAGTATCATAACCAAGAGGATTCATACTTGTTAAGTTTAGCGATCTAAAACTTTGGGTAACAAGTCTCAGATACTATTTAATCAGTGAAGAGCAACAGATACAACCAGAAAGCTAATTTTTCTACTGCTCCTTAATCTTTGCTTTGGGCTGGACAACAATGATGTCATGCCACCACAAGACCAAGAGATACAGATCTTCATAAAATCAAAGTCTAGTCCTTAAGGCTTATGAATCAAGATGTCTAGAAACCTTTACAAACAAAATTCAAATGTTACAGCCCAACAGCTCATTAGCTACCAAATACAGATATCATGAAAACAAAACTCAAGAACAAGTCTATTAAAACTTGTCAAACTGTCAAAACTCTATATCTAGTGCAGGAGGTGAACAAAGGTCTTGAGCAGATTAAATTACAAAAGACTGCTGGGTTTGAAGATATCTTTCCAAAATTCCTAACAATGTAGGGAAAGTTTCTGACTACCAAATATTACTACAAATCGAGAACATACTTAATGTATACAAGGCTAAAAGTATTATAGATATTCTAAGTTTGAGACAAAGGTAACAAAAATTAAGCCAGTCATTCATCGACATTTGTAAGAAGTTAGCTGAATGGTTAGTTGGGTGACTTACAATGATCTCTGCAAAGCTGTCTGGATACCTCAAGTATTGTTTATCTCTTTCCACTATTGCTGTGGATGTGTTTTTTGTTAATCACCTATGTAAAAGTAAACTATAAGGTACATAAATAGCTATCCCAGGAAAACTATCCCATAAAAACATCTGTTAAGAGATTAGTAAGGATATTTCATGCATGATATTTTTTAAATAAATGAGAAATATTCATTCTTCTTGAATAAATATTATTGAAAAACACCTTCAAATCTAGGGTGGTCATTACACCATCCTTGCAAATTAAATAATGCAAAATATTTGCATTTGTCAGTAAAATAATAGACATACTAGGGAAGATAGCAATGACATTTACACCATCCAGGGATTTTTTGTCAAACAGCGCTACCTAAGTAATACTGTATTTTCCTTGTGCAAAGCTATGTTTCTGAGACCCAGTATAGGCAAGAACCCTAATATTTTCTTACTAAATCCTATGAATATGTTGCAGTTTGTCAGTGAGTCACAACATTAAATTTTAGGTAAATCAATAGCTCACATGCTCTACCTGCCCTGTATATTTGTAATTTAAAGAACTACTGAAAGGAGCTCTTCATTGCATTGAAACAGGTGATGGAATCCTGCTTCTTTACATAGTATTTAAATGCAGGATGGAGATTTGTCAGTTGAAAATTTAGAAAAAGAATCTGCATGATACTAGAAATAATGAATATGTTTTTGCTAAAACACTTAATAAAATGCTTTCTATAACATCATATGAACAAAAAAAGTTTTAATCCTTACCATCTCCCAACAAGCAAAAAAAAATATTAAAATCTAGCATTTCTATGAATTATTATTTTATCCCACTGCACCAAAGGAGCAAAGAGAATTAAGGAAAGCTATATCTTCAAGAAAGATTCCTGAGGGAGCTCTGTCTTTTATTCTCACTTTAATCACATCATCTGTGTCTAATACTATCAGTAAGCAATGTCATATTTTTTCTTGTTTTCCTATACAGTATTTCCAAAATTCTCCGTTCCCAGAGCTGTTCAAAGTGTTCTGCTTGCTCTGTTCTTGGATAGGAGTTATTTTCTGTGGCTGACTGATTCCACCATATAATGCCATGACCTTTGGAAAGTTTTTTTTCCCCTTTGAGTCTATTCTCACAGCTGCTTTACAGAGGTCTGTTCATAGTCTTTTCAGACTGCCTAGAAGAACTTGTTCATCAGCATCCAAATCTCTGGGGACAAACCCAGTCAGCACCATTCTGGTAAGAAACACGTCCCTTAGCTGAGGGACATAATGTTTCACAGGCAAATATTACAGAGAGTTTTCCGTACACTACATAGAACAAGTAGATAGGACAGTATCAAAGATATGTGTTCCAGTAGCTTCTGGAGATACTTTTGTAAAATGAATAATCTTTGTAGCTTCTCCCTCTCATATCTACATACGTCAGCTTTCCCTGGCATCTCTCACTTTCTTTCAAAACAATGGCAAGGATAAGCTGTTCTCTGTCAGTGATAAAATAATGTGTAATTGTACTAAACTGTGGGTGATAATGTGGGAATGTGAATAATGTGGATGTGAGTAAAATTTAGCTATTCATATTTGCTGCAAAATATTTATATATAATATTTATTATTAATTTTCATTTTTTAGCCATGGCCTTGCTACCAATTACAAAGTTATTCATATCAGAACATTTTACACTACTCCATCTGCAATTTCTCATTCCTAATCCTAAAAGACAGCCTATAAAATATCCTTGTAAGACATATTTGGGAATTAAAAAAGTGTACAACTCCTCTGAATATTAAATGTCATGGAATCAGTAAGCGACACTGGTCTTCTGGCATACTGCAATTATCTTGCATTCCACCACTTAGTACCATAAGTGAAAACTACTTCTCTCTGCCCCAAAAAAGAGATATTGACCCTCTCTCTCCTTACTCAAATCCCTCACTCTTCCACATGTTGTAACATCTTTTTCTCAAACTAATGAATTAAGATAATTTACCTGAACTGCGAGTAACACTTCTAAGGCTGGTTTTAGCTTGAAATTATGAACAAATATTATATATGTGAAAATAATCTAACTTCCTACTCACATGTTAAAATTTAGGCATATAAGGTTCCTACATATACGTGAGTACATGAACTTAATTCCAATAAAAAATGGACAATATTTTTCCTCTCCTCAATGGCAGAAGTAGTTTCATTTAGAAGGATAGATAATATAATGAGATGCAGAGAAGAGAAAACTAAAGAAATATAAAAGTTGATTACTATCATTAAAGATTGTAACAGTTTAAAAAAATGTTTCAATATATCCTTTTATGTTAATAACATCAACAGTAAAATTATCTTACGTTACGTTACTTTACATTATGTTATGTTAATGTTATGTTATAAAAGAGCTGCTTCTTTTTTTCTAATAAACAATGTTATTTTTTATTGGTTTTAAACAAATAAAAAGCTGCAAGGGGATAAAACTGATAAAAATAATAATGAACAGGAAGTGAAGTTCTTAACCAATACTGTGCCTCAGAAGTTCATTTTAAAATGTATGTCAAGTCTTTAAGCTGTTTGCAAATTACATTTGATCATATGTATGACTTTAACAGGGATATTTCCAATAGAAATTATAGGAAACTGTTTGAATAGCATCTGGACAAGAGGAATATCTATGAGCTGAGACCAAAGAGGATTTATAGTTCCAATCTACCAGTGATAAAGTTACTGAGTTTTTTGCAATGATTTCAATGACAGTAAGATCAGGCCATAGTTGTGAATTGTTTTCTATGATTATGCTGACAGCAAGATAAGGCTATATTTTCACATTACTTTCTGTGGTCATGACGATTTTGATTTCCATGCTAAACCATGGGCCTTCTTACGCTGTCATTGTTTCGTGTGTTTTAATGGCATTATCAGTATCACTGAACCTCTCCTGATAAGCACCAGCTGAACCAGTCCTGATGACTTGCATTGCTAGCTGAAGCAGCTGGCTATCAATAGAGCAGTTCAGAACATGCTTACCTTTAAGAAAGTAAATTGTCATGCTGCTTTACTTTGCCTTGTAGGGTAGCATTCACATAATCAAATTTTAGCTACACAAAATCTTTTCAGTTTTCTCTACAGCCTGTAGAGAGAGGGGCATTCCAGAAGGTGATATCCCTCACCTGTTTTAGACCGGGGTGCAGGGTAAACTCCCAGTAAGGAAGCAGTACCAGAGTTAGGTATTACATATATCAGCATATTCTGTTCCTCAAAGAGAAGCTAACCATTGTATTAGTGATAGAGGCATGGTAAACATCATAGTTATTGTTGATACACCAGACCATGATGAACTGGTTGATGAACAAACTCTCTCTCTTCCAAAGCCTGAAGAATGGGGAATGACTTCAGACGGCACTGGTAAGGGTTCAGAGTCACAAAGACCACAAATTGATTTGGACATGTCTGGAAAGGCCCTGGGTGTTTTTAGGTTTTTCCATTGTCTTTTTTGGGTTTTTTTTGAATGCTTTTAATAACCATCACCCAATATGGATAAATTTGTTGAGCTTCCGTCACATCAGTTTTCATGCACCAAAATGTAATCTGTTGTTTTGACACAGAGTTGCACGGCATTTTTTCCCCTACGGAGATTTGACTAGCGTCAGCTAGCGATCTTTTTAGATTTATTGTGCCAGCTGTTTGTTGACAGACAATTTGCTTCCTGTCTTTGTTTTACCTCAGAAGGATTAAATGTTCTATTTATACAGGAGCTTTTTTAGATTGTGTTTTTTCGTACTGATTAAGTTTGTGTGCCATCCAATAGGTCAGATGCCTACTCAATCCTAACTGAACTCTTTGAGAAACCTGGGCTCTTAAGGACACATTTGGGCCAACGCAACACAAAATGTCTGCACACACTATCACATTATATTCATTGTGTGGCCTTTCTTGGTGTATTTCAACACATTTTCTCTTTCTTTAACAAAAAAACCTGAAGGCATGCAATAACAGAGAAGAAAGCTCAACATTTACCTGATTGTAAATCTAAACAAAGGTTTAAATTTAAACTGAAAATCTGGATCAATACTTATTTATCGATTCATGATTCTCCATTCCTTATAGAGTTTAAAACTAAAATGAAAAGACTCAAATTGTCCTGCTTTGGCAATTCCAACATATCTCAAATACAAAGACGAACCTTCTTGTTCTACTGAGCGAGGCAATCTACAGGAGAACAATCTGCATGTAAAGCACTGAAGCAGGTTCATCTCAAACAACAAAGAATCAGATTGTACCTGGTCTGTATGTATATGTATGCAAGAAACATTTTGCATTATAAAGGAGGACTTCTGTGAACAGGAACTTCTCTCTTACTCACTTTCAGTTACCTGCCATTCAGAAAGGAGCTGGGGACATCATCGAAGCTCACAGGTAGAAGTCAGACTATTATGTGATTTCAGCATACTAGACAAGTTTAGTGGATGCTGCAGAATCTGCTCCTTTCCAAGCAATGAAGA
The DNA here is from genome assembly GCA_034782735.1 of Sagittarius serpentarius. NCBI lineage: Eukaryota > Metazoa > Chordata > Aves > Accipitriformes > Sagittariidae > Sagittarius > Sagittarius serpentarius. Next base: position 20,845,085 of record JAVKLA010000073.1, read on the forward strand.
CCCTGCAGGCAGCAGTCCCTTACACAGATGAAGCTGTTGGTGGATAACTGGAGCGCATGGATGTCAGAATGAGATCCTTTACTTGGAGCACCTTTCCTGCCTTCTGCCAAATAATGTGACACTATACTAATTGTCATCCACAGCTCAGACTCTTTTCTTCTGCAGTACAGTGTCATTTTTTTGCACAGAATAAGAGAAAGCAAACCTACACCTGTCTTCCACAAATTCTAGAAGTGCCCAATTTTGCTTGAGAAGAGATTTTTTTTCCTAGTGTTTCGCTGCAATTCCAAGTGAAACAGATTAGAGTAAATATTTTTAAAACATTCATCAGTGAAATAACAGTCACTTGTGAATCTGAAGTCTTTTTGGAGAGGATGTGATGTGTTTGGTGTCTTTGAATAACTTCTGTACCTGTCTGTTAGCTATCTAGGATGGGAAATATCTGTAAAACAGAATTCAACTGGCTGGATTGTCAGAATAACGAGCAAGGCAATTTTCTTAGCGGTAAGCAGCTATGTAAACCTGAGAGGAATACCAGCGGAGTTTTACTGTTTATATTACACAGAGACATTGGAGCTAGCTCCATATATATTTGATCTGCAATATCATGCACTGTTCAGGTGCAGCTTTGCAAAAATTTGGCTATACTGCTTCCAGATCCAGCTTCAGCCCAGAAAGAGTAAGTCTGATTTTCTGCAGCACGGAGGTGGTTCTATGTAGATTTAGTGAACTTTTCTGCACAGGAAATCGTAGGAAGCCCATTTACAGAGACACCAAAGTAATCAGGTATATATTGCATTGAAGTCGAGCAAAGCTTACCAACTCTGACTCAGTGCTGCCCTTCTATGCCTGATTTGATTCCTGGGGAGCCATTGCAATTTCTCTGCACTGTGCTCCCTGTGCTCCAGTGGTCAGGCTGCCTGCATAACTCAGCTAAAGAGTTCAGCTCATACAACCAGTATTACTTGGCTTTCCCACTGACCAGTGTATCTAACTTAGCTCCCTGTTAACCTGAGAAATAGAAAGTCAACCAAACATTTAAGGTAATGCAGTCAAGCCGTAGGAACAATGTATTTTTTTTTTTTCAAAATGAAACTTTTCAATGAACTTTTCAGGAGAAAATTGTGGGACTATTGGGCATAGGAAAAAAAGATAAAAAACCAAACTCAAACAGAACTCAGGCTGATGTATTCTGCCTGAGTTAGCAATGCAGCATGTAGTTTCCTTTGTTGTTAATGAATCAGATCTCCTAGAGTAAGTGTCTAATGTCCACGCACAGCTGACAGAGAAGCAAATGTCTTTAAAGGCTTCAGATCCATCCCATATCTAGCTAGGTGGCTGAAGTATGCCCATAATCATAGAATCATAGAATCATAGAATCATAGAATCATAGAATCATAGAATCATAGAATCATAGAATGGCTTGGGTTGGAAGGGACCATCAAAGGTCATCTAGTCCAACACCCCTGCGGTGAGCAGGGATACCTTCATATATAATATATAATGTTTATAAGTGTTTTAACCTTCACATCAAACAGTAAAAACCTGTGAGTGAGGATGGTCCCAGTTCTTCTTGGAGAAACTGAAGTGTAATCTGCATTTCCTTCCTTTTCTATTCTTTCATTTTAATACTCCTACAGTGCTTATGACTTTCCATAATGTACTAAGAACACACTGCAAGGTAATGTTGAAATGCAGCCCCCATATCCCAAAGACAAGACAGGAACTAACACACAAGCACAGACAAAAAGAGCTATTTTAGCTTGTCCTGAGAATCAGAAATATTGTCTGCCTAAAAATCTCAATTCAACACATATCAAAACATACATTTGAATTTATCACACAACTGTACAGAGAAAAAAGCTTCAGTTCATCCAAGTTCCTTGCTGAACCATAGCACTAGTACTGCAACAGCCTGTCGAAGTTGAGATAACTGAGGTCCCAAACACAGTAATGTGTTCATCATATATATGGTCCATAACATTCTGTGATAGCTAAAGCTTTGCAACATATCATTTGGGGTTGTGATTCTTCTCTCTTATGATGCAATTTTTTTGAAAGATGAGTCATTCTCAAGAAAATGAAATGCTTTGCACCCCATTTCAGTTTTGCCATGCATTATTAAAGGTCTGCATACCTTCATTTATACATTTTGTGTAATTCAGCCATTCTTTATGTTCCTTTCCATAAAACACACTTATGCTACTGTCACCATCATAGTCTCAGATAAGCTGTGATAGTGGTGAAAGGGTCAGCACAGAAGAGGCAACAAGGAACATCTTCATATTTGGCAAGATGCATGATTCTTCTGACATAATGTTATCCCACAAAGGTGTAGATACCCAGACTATTATTTATCTGGGCTCCCTTTACAGTTACCAAAAAACATTCACTTGAGTGCTAAGACTGATTTTTAATATGATTGGGAAGAAGACTCCCTTGAGTGCTCTCTTACCATTAATATAGTTTTAGTAAATGAGACGCTTAAAGAAAACCTTTAGATGGCTAAAGCCAGATTAAATAAATCCTCCCATAAATAAGTGCCTGAACATCTCAAGAAGCGGACCTTGCACTGGAAGCACCTTCACCTCACATTTGAATGTTATCAGTAAAATTATGCTGCCTAAGACTTTCTGATGGCCCATGAATTACTTTAGGTATACTGATAAGAGAACATACTGGAAAGAATAATTTTTAAGCTGGCAGAAAGCATGTTCATATTATTCCAACTTCAATTTTCTGGCCTTTCACAGGTCATTTTTCTACTTAGCTTGAGAGTGTTTATTGAACTGTGTGTCTCTGAACTTTCTGATAACGATTTTATCAACTTTTAAAACAGTGAATATTTTCTGGCTGGAAGAGCCACTACTACGTGCGAATACTCCAACGCTGACTTTTATGTCATAGAATTGCTGCCAAGTCCCTGGAATGCACAAACCCTGAATACTCTTGCTGGATATCTCATATCAAATGTTTCATAGTAAGGAGATTAGTTCTCTCAGCTCCCACCAGGCTCAGTAGTACAATCTAGAAGAGAACGGTGACAAGAAATAACAAAAGGTTCAGAAATGGCCTGTCAAACGCCAATCACATCAACAATTTTGAACTGCACTCCCAAAAAGACTCGGGAGCTAAATGCATCAAATGCACATTTTTGACTAACATAATGTTGCTTTATTGTTTTGTTGACAGGAAAAGGTTCTGGCAGCTCTTTGGCATAAAAAGCTTTAGTCGTGATGTCTTCCTGAAAGTTCATTTGCAGCAGCTTCTTCTCTGTGGTTAAGTTAGCCACGGTAAAACTGGTGGCTAGGATTTGTTCTCTGAGGAGAGAAAGGTGGAATACCATTTTGTACCAAAGTAAACTTCAAAGCAAACTGCATTATAAAACTCATACTTTTCTGGATGCTTATAGGACTGGTTGTACTGAAAGCAATTACACGGCTAGAGAGAGGGTATTAGGGAAGCATCAGGGTGCCACACGGACTGGGGACTCCCAGGAGCTGGTGGCCATGGGGGGTCCCCCGAGGAAGCAGAGCAGGGCCTCATAGCCTGGGCCCACCCCACCGCCCCAGCCAGGAGCAGGGCAGCTGAGGGGGCAGCTGGGGCAGCCCCAGCCCCAGGCACTGGGCACTGAGCTGGGGTTGGGCCCAAGCTGGGGCTAGGCCAGGATATGGGCCCACAGGTGGGCCCAGCCTGGATGCCCAGGGCTGGGCTGTGCAGGGCTGTGGGGAGCTGGAGACCAGCGCTGCTGCAGTGTTGCTGGGGCAGGGACTGACAGCCCCGGGAGGCTGAAATTGCAGGGTGTGGGGAGACCCCAGCAGGCAGGGACATTAGGCCAGTTGGTGCCCTCAGGGCCTGGCCAGGACCGGTTGAATACCCGATCTCGTCAGTCACTAAAGACTTTGGCACAAAAGGTAACAGCGTGCTAAGGAAATTTGGAAGCTTATAATTCATATGTAACAGGTACAAACATACATGCATATCATGTGCAATATATACCCAAATGGTACAGCTGGACCATCCTGAGGTTGGGACAACTGGCAAACAGATGAAAACCAAAAGCTGCTGTGCTACGAAGCAGCTTGGGATCAATGGAGAAAGACAAAGGCCTGAGTTTAATAATAGTAACAAATTCTCTTTTGAGTCACCAGTTTGGGTATGGTAACACAAGAAAAATGGAACAGGCAAAAATTTTCAGCTGACCTAGTCAAGTATTATATCACTGTACATTGGTGAGCCCACCTGGACCTGAAGCCAGGCTCTGCCTGCCTTGAGGCATCTCGCTAGAATGATAGAATTAAAGTTTGCCATTTCAGTTGCCACAAAGAAGAAAATGCGGTAGTTCGCACTGCATTGCAAAGTGATAGCTGGCAGTCATTACGACTTCGCCTATTTTATATCGCATGAGAAGGTAAGAACTATTTGAACTAAAGGACAATGCTAGAAGACTACTAAATGGGTATAAATTGGTTGTGGAAAAAATAAGTTAGATATTGATGCTAAGAATACTTATTTTAGAATAGAAAAATTATGGAGCAATCAACTAACAGCAGTGAGAGAACAAAACTCAACTCTAAGTTGGAATGGTTCATAAGGTGGGTTACACAACATCGACACAGGCTATGGGAGAACCCAGTGTTCCAGCGAGGAGACAGTGTTTCAGAAGGTCTATCTAGTTCTATGCCATCCTATGAGACAGAGCTGCTGTGCGTGATCACCTCTTCAGGAGTTGCCAGAGCAATGCTAGTATAAAAAAAATATTTACAGCTCTCAGATATATTAAACAGGGTGATAAGAAGAAGGAATAAGAAAGTTATGATCTCTTCTCCCACAGCACTGTTAAGGTCCCAAGCACAGTTCTGTGTCCAAAGTTCAGAGAATGTGAAGATACTGAATGTAGTTCAACGAAGGTGTCCCTGCTCACCACAGGGGTGTTGGAATTGATGACCTTTGATGGTCCCTTCCAACCCAAGCCATTCTATGATTCTGTGATTCTATGATTTACCAGGAGAAGTGCAGGGGCCAGAAAACAAGCCAAATACTGTGAAGCACTTAAATATTGCTGATTAAAGTCAGGATGCACCTCACCTTCCTTTGGACATCTAAAACTAGGTGTCTGATCTAAGTCACTCATTTAGACTCCTTTATTCCATGCAGGGAAACAGGGTCTCCAAACATCAATTCATCCTGCCCATCTTAGGCACATATCTTCGGGTGGGATGAATTGGTCTCGAAGTTTACCTTTCTCTGCCATTGACTGTAGAGGGAAACTAGACAAACCATAAACACTGAACACATATCTTTTAGGGGGGCTGAAGTTAGGAGAGATTAATCCCACCCCAAACACAATGAGGTCCAACAACTGGAAACTGAAGTGAGAAAATTCAAACTGTATCTTCCCTTAAGAAACACTTAAAAGTACTAAGTTGGAACAGTTAAGTTGAGCAGGAGCACATTCACTTGCCAATTTTTAGATGAGAGGAAACATTTATGTGCATTTTCCAGGAAGAAATATATTGCCTTTAAAAAGAAATAGCAAATTGGTAGATAGTTAATTCAGCTCTCTTATCTATGAACCCATAAGTAATACGATGATACATGGTATCTTTGCACCTGAATGCCAGCACAGTAACATTTTCATATCTTTAAGTTTTTGCCTATATTTTTAAAACAAACATTAGAAGCTCTTTAGAATGTTATAAATGTCCTACTGCTTGCCCACAGATTTTAAGTGATCTAACCTAAAAATTGACATAATAGACAGCAATACCAGAACACAATCATTTTACATGCAGGCCTTCTTAGAAATTTTAGGCATTCTTAAATCGCTTTGGCACCAGTGTTAGCAGAAATACACTTCCAGACATGACTGGAAAAATAAAAACTGAGTAACTTGTTGAAGAAGTGATGGTTTTCATGAAAGGGGTCATTAGTATACTTAAATTACATTGGAAGTTTGTAATATACTAGATGTCCCATCAAGAAGTCATAGGTCATGGACCAGAACGAAATAAAGAATTTATCTTGTCCACCTCTGGTTTTCAAAGACAAGGCCAGCTATGCCTAAAATATTTTTCCTAATGCAATTAAAAATCTTCAGTGTTGCTGATTGCACCTCTTTCAACAAGCTTATTCCAATGCTTATTCATTTTAGAATGCTTTTCCCTCATATTTCATTTGTGACAACTTAAGCCCATGAACAAGCAACAGTTTGTTACTTTCCTCTCTAAAGCAACCTTTTAAAAGTTTTTAAAAGTATTTTAAATATTTAAAGAATTATGTCAGTCTTCTCTTCTACAGAAAAAAAGAAACAAACCAAAGTTTTCAGGTTTTCCCCCATGTAGACCTCCCACAACTCTTATTCTTATGTGTGTGCTATTATTTTGTTCCAAATGGTCCATCAACTTACTGTAGACTGAAAGCAACTTACTTGGTTTTAATTTAAATAGCATAAGAATTTGCAGCTGAAGAGCCTGAGCAACAGCATTGATCAGAATAACGTGGAAAAATGTTTCCTTACCTGTGGGCTCCAGTATTATTTTGACAGATCCTAGTACAAAACTCCACATAACTGAGCTGTATCATATCATCAGCAATAGTGTGGCCAGCAGGACAAGCGAAGTGATTGTCTCCCTGTACTTGGCACTGATGAAGCCGCACCTCAAATACTGTGTTCAGTTTTGGGCCCCTCACTACAAGAAAGACACTGGGGTGTTGGAGTGTGTCCAAAGAAGAGCAATGAAGCTGGTGAAGGGTCTAGAGAACAAGTCTTATGAGGAGCGGCTGAGGGAACTGGGGCTGTTTAGCCTGGAGAAAAGGAGGCTGAGGGGAGACCTTATC
>JAVKLA010000073.1:20852069-20946216 GCA_034782735.1 Sagittarius serpentarius
GTTGTCAAGCATTGGAACAGGCTGCCCAGGGAAGTGGTTGAGTCACCATCCCTGGAGGTATTTAAAAGACGTGTAGACATGGTGCTTAGGGACATGGTGTAGTGGTGGACTTGGCAATATTAGGTTTATAGTTGGGCTCGATGATCTTAAGGGCCTTTTCCAACCTAAATGATTCTGTGACTCTATGATTCTGTATTTGAACATTATCAACATGATATTTCCTCTTTCAGGAAACCTTTAAGCAATGTTGACTTATTATTTGTTTCAGAATTGCTATATTGACTTACAAAGGCAGACATTTTTACTTTGTGTGGTCTTTGGGTCTGTGTAGTATCCTCTGCACATCATTTTATTACTGAACTTAAAATGAAAAGTTGAGGTCATTTAAAAGTTGCTCATTTATCGTACTAAGAAATGTAAATGATAATGGATTTTTTTTAAGTTAATGTTTCCCAATAAAAATAGACTCACTTTAGGATCTTGAGATCAACTGGAAAAATAATTATGAATATTTCCATTTACAGTACATACTTCTTTCCATCATTTTGATTTACACTCATCTTACGAACTTTAAAATTCTAGAGTACAGTAAAAGATTTTCATCAGTATAAAGAGAAATGGCTTTTAATACTGGAGACCTTCAAAGGTGAAAGTACTTCTAAAAAGGCAGTTTTAAAGACTCAAGTGCCTTTATCTTGATCTATTATCTTTACATGAGCTGGGCACAAAAGAATGGATGGTGTGATCTGACCAGGGTCAGGGTTTGATCTGACCAGGGTCAGGCAGCTGTACTTCTTTTCTTTCTCTCTGCAACTTCTCCAAGACTAAATGATCTTTTATTTTGTTAAAAATACATCCGTCCTTCAGATTTTAGATGTCTGACAATTTCTACTTCTTCTCCTGCCTTGTGCTATTGTGGTGTTACTGGTTCCTTTTACTGTGTGAATTTTAGGAACTATTGCAGTACATTTAACTTTTTCAAGACTGGATTGCTTACAACAGTGTAACATATATTTCAGTTTCATATTTAACAAAGAATGTAACCCCCAGATTTTCATTTCTCTCAGCCCTTTTTATCTATCTGTCTGTCTATCTGTCTATCTAATCTTCCATGATTTCCCTGCCCACAGAACAGCTTCATCTAACTAATGCCCTACCTTCTATACTTTCCCCAGTAATTTTCCCTATGAAGGCTCACTTCTTCAGTGCTGACTAAAAGAAACTATTGAAAAAAAAAATTTAAGTTTTAATGCATGAATTATATGTCTTTTGATCACAATCACCTCTTTCTGCTTCATTTTTTTTCTTATGTTAGAGCAGAGAATAAACATTGCTCTCACCAGAAAACCTGAGATAATTTCAAGCATAGCAATAGCAAGACTCATGAGTGTTCCTGACCAAATCCAAATTATGTAACAATTTATACAAAGCCAATTCTATAGTCCCAAGTCAATATTTTTTGCATATTTGACATTTTGCTTGATATTTTCAATTTGGAATGGAAATTTTTTTTTACACTCATCTTTTAAACAGATTCACTAGGTTTATTTTAAGCCAAGCAGTTTTGTAATACTGATAAAATATACTGTTGCAGCTTCCTTCTGCTTAAGTTCATAAGTTTTAGCAAACAATTCAGGATGAGGTTCCTTTCTTGGTTTTATTGAATAATGGCTCATCAGTTGGTCAAACATTATTTATTCTTTTAATCGGTTAAAACCCACAGGAAATTCATGCTTGATTAAGTAAATCTTAAATGTAACAGCAGAATGAAAATATCTCTACATCATTAATTACCTATTAATTCTCAAAAAGGTATACTAATAATTTGCTATAAAGAAAAAAAAATGAAAACATATTTTCCCCAAGAATAAATGAGCCACCACCACTTCACAGGACAACACTGCCAATAAAAGTGTTTGATGGAGTAAGCTGCTGAACGAGCTGTGTTCGTTCTTCCTGACCCATCTCCAGGATATCTTCCTGACAACTTTGTTAGTGGCTTTCCTGTGTACCACCTTCAAATGGTGACGTGTGTGCTTACAGTGCCCCACACCCCCACTGCCTTGCAGGACTTATGCCTTTTTTAAATTTCTCTCTTGGGCTCACAGCAAACTGCAGAGCAGTTTGAGAAAGAACAGTACCTGACTTTTTGTGTCAATTTTAGGAGGGAGGAAAAGTAGCCATGCAGGAGAAGGATTTAACTTCTGCAGATTCTTTCACAGACATATGGTGCTTCATCTTCTTATCAACCTTGGGTTACACAGGCTGCATTTATTAGTGGCTAAGACTCCTCTATGCATATCTTTGAAATGACCCTCATTTTACTTCAAGAAATTCAATTGTTCATTGTTTTCCCTATTAGTATGCCCCACTGAACACCAGCATTCATCAGTAGAAATGTCAGATATAACTGAGAATTTCTTCAAAGGCCATTATTACACACACATGAAAAGAAAAAGAAAAAGAAAAAGAAAAAAAGAAAAAAAAGAAAAAAAGAAAAAAGAAAAGGGAGATTTTATATAGCTTCAGTTTTCTTCAGTCTGTCCTTGATTTATGGCACAGTTGTCCTTGCTTCCTTTGTTTGACTTTTAAATGAATACCTGCTATGAAGAGTGCACTATATTATGTACATGTAGATATGTACAGTCCCTCCCACATGCTACTTAGAATTAAAAAACAATGGAAAAATACACTGTCCTTTCACACTGAACATCTCACTGTATAATCAAACCTGACTTACTTCATGTATGCAGTGTGCATTTTGTTAATTAGCTTCCTTCTGGCACCTCTGAAGCAAAAAGCAATTTTTCACAGGATCATTTTTCCCTCCTTGTAATAAGTAACATTTAATATTTGCTGGTACTGTGATAAAATGTATTTTGAGGTATTTTTATGGAGTACAAAATTAAATGTTTCAATTAGAGCTTCAGTGAGCTGTTCAGCAAAGATTTGAATGAACCCCTGTAGGCCAACCTTAAAAAAAAATCTCCAGGCCTATATTTTCATGCACTCTGTAAAGATGTGTCAGAGTTGCAATTAAAATAATTCGTTTTTCTAAATGAGCCGAAAGAGATCACATCTCTTTTGCTCAATTACTCCCATTTCTACTACTTTTTCTCCTATGTTCTTGTGTCCATGTGACTCTGGAGCAAAAAGTAATGTGAGACTGTGGAGAGTGTAAGACTGGGAGTTAGGATCTGTGAGTTCCAGCTTTGGAATATGAAACAGGAAAGTTCATTTTGGTTGTTCTTCTGACTTCTCCCAACAAGCAAACCCCTTCAACATCCATTAGCTGAACATCTCTCTTCCTGTGAAAGTCCTAATCAATTTGATAGGAACACAGCCACAAAAAGTTGTTTTTTTTATACAGGGTGTGCAACATACTCAAAATAAAACCAAAAGAGGCTTGAAACACTTTCACTTGTCCCAATCACGTCTTCCATGACACGGTCTCGGTAAGCCTTCAGAAACACACAGCAGAATCATTTTTTCAAGCAACTTTTACTTTGGAAAAATTACCCCCAAATGAGAAACATCAGCAATGCAAGAAGGAGAAAAATACTGACAGCATTTTTTATTATGTAAAATTATGTAATTTTACTTAGCTTTATTAGCATTTGTGCAAAACAGAGCCTCCAAATGTGAGATGTTTCTGAGATGACTCAGTGCCACAAGTTCAGGTCTGCTAGCCAGCTATGAGCATTAAGCCCATCATTCTGTTGGTAGGATGTTTATTTGAAAGGCTGCAAATGTTGACCATTTATCAATCATTTTTAGGTGTATTTTTTGGTAAGATTAGCTTTAGGTGTGTTTTTTTTTAACCTGGCTTACAGTAATTGTGCATTAGACAAGCACTTAGACACATACACAACTCATGGATTCCACAGAAACCTGGCATATATTCATGCTTAAATACGTGCTTCATTGCTGTCCTGAAAGGTCTGAATGGAAGAACAAAAAAAGGAGGCAAGAGGCAGAGGGAGAGAATTTACTGTTCATTTCCTCTCCACTTAAAAGGGCAATTTCTAAAGCTACTATGAAAAAATCAAAGGTATACACAACTTGAATAATCATGAGGTCAATAAAAAATTCAGCAGCTTTTAGAAGACATACAAGTGACATTGTAGGATAAGAAATTCTCATGAATGAAATGGTATTGAACTAAACTGGTAGCATTTGTAATGGTCTTTGAAAGATTCTTACCTGAACAGATTCTAAAGCAAAACAGTCATGAGGACAAAAAATCATAATAAACACAAAACATAAGCTAAATACAAACAACACACCCATAATAAACACCAACATAGTCGTTAGACAAATAACACTCTACCATGTAATATTTTCTGACACTGACTAATGTTGCCTTTTTGCATGGGTAGCTCATAGGCACTCTAAGAAATTAGTCTGTTTAGAGAGACTCAAGCAGCAAATAAACTTCAATTGAGTGCACTTAGCTCTCAAGAACTGTACTAGAAATAAAAACAAACATTTTTAAAATATCTAATCAAATAAATATCTAGTATATGTGTACTGCACTGTTAAATTCACTACATCATACGTATATCCTGTTTATTTTGTATGCAAATGTTAATGTGCTATTTTAGTAAACTCATTTAATCTACACAGTAGAAAATATACAAAAGAAACAATTTTCCACTCTGATGAAATGTTGGGTTCAATTCCATTATTTTGTGGTACAGGCAATTACACCAACCTTGAGAATGTCTTAATCATTCTCTTTCTCAAACTTAGCATTTAATTAACAAAAATAATTACGTAAATATTATCTCAGTATTGCTCTATGCTGATAGAAGAGCTGTTATAGTTTTCCAAGAAACTACTATTTTCATTGGATACTTTCTAAATAAAATGCTGCTAGAAACATGGCTGAAATCATACTTAATTATAAATGTAACTAAAAGGGTGTCACAAGATTAGGAACACCAATAAACTCTGTGTCACAGCAGACATCACATTGGACATGCTTTCAGGATTTAATTCTGAAGATTTATATGTCACTTGTCTTATCTCTTCCATTTCAATACCTGCACATATGTCCCAAGAAATAATCATTATAAAAAAATGAATATTGCTGCTAAAAACAACAGAAGATTTTGTTTTGCTAATAGCACAATTGGTTTCCCAAACAGGAAATGAGAAACAGCACCCTTAGGAGCATTTTTGAACTACAGTGAAATGAAATAAACCTCTCTTCATAGCTATTGACAGAACCTAATAAAATGTTTCATACTAAATTGCCTTTGATGCATCTGTACATAAAATTAATTATGCAAATGATATAATATCTTATCTCTATGGGTAATTACAACAGTAATCATACTTATCCTGGGTTTTTTTCTTTACACAGGTGAGTATTTTCCAAAAGTGGTGTCATCTAAAGCTCTGTGATTTTACTTACGTGAAAATGAAAAAGCTACTGAAATCCAGGTTGTGAACTTCTTGATGCAAAGAGTAACCCAGAGCAGCTGCCAGGCTTCTCCTTGTAATGGCCGGGTCTATCACAGAATGGCTGATGCCAGGAGGCTCCGCTGGAGACCATCCAGTTTCATGCTCTGCTCTGGGCAGGGCCAGCTGGAGCAGGACACTCGGGGCTGTGTTCAGTCAGGTTTCCAACATGTCCAGGGGTGGAAAGTCCACAACATCCCTGAGCAATCTGTGCCAGTACTCACTTACCCTCACAGTAAAAAAAAGTGTTTCCTAATGTTCAGACAGAACCTCCTGTGTTTCAGTTTGTGTCCATTCCCTCTGGTCCTGCCACTGGGCACCACTGACAAAAGCCTGGCTCCATCCTCTTTGCACCCTCCCTTCAGGTATTTATATACATTGATAAGATCCTTCCTAAGCCTTCTCCAGGCTGAACAGTCCCAGTTCTCTCAGCCTTTCCTCATGGGAGAGATGCTTCAGTCCCTTAATCATCATCATGTCCCTTTGCTGTACTCTCTCCAATATGTTCATGTCTCTTTTGTATTGAGGAACCCAGAACTCGACACAGTACTCCAAGCGTGGCTTCATCAGTGCTGAGTAGAGGGAAGGATCACCTCTCTTGACCTGCTGGCAATACTTTGTCTAATGCAGCCCAGGATACCATTAGCTGCTTTTGCTGCAGAGGCACAAAGCTGGCTTGTGTTCAACTTGGTGTCCACCAGGATGCCCAAGTCCTTTTACGCCAAGCTGCTTTCCAGCTGGGTGGCCCCCAACACATATTGGTGCCTGGGCTTGTTCTTCCCAAGGTGCCGGACTTTGCACTTTCCTTTGTTGAACTTAATGAGGTTGATGACTTGTGGATGTCCAGTTTGTTTTAGCGTTCTCTAGTCTGGTCTTCCCCCTCCTCCTCCAAATCTTCCTTGCTCCAGACTTTTCCATTGCTCTCAGGGGCCTGGGATTCCTGAAGGCTGGTCTTACCAGTAAAGATTGAGGTGAAGGAAGCATTGAGGACCTCAGCCTTTTCCATGTCCGTTGTCACTAGGACCCCATTCCCATTCAGCAGAAGACCCGTGTTTTTCCTAGCCTTCCTTTCACTTACAACACAGCTGAAGAAGCTCTTCTTGTTGCCTGTGACATCTCTTGCCAAGATTCAGCTCTAGGTGGGCTTTGCCTTTCCTAACCCCATTCCTGTATGCTTTGACAGTGTCTCTATCTTCCTTCTGGCTGACCTGATTCTAGTGCCACCTTTGTGTGATCCCTTCTCGTGTTTCACTTTAGTCAGGAGCCTCTTATTCAAACCTGCAGGCTTCCTGCAACTTTGCTGGACTTCCTGCCTGATCGTTCTTGAGCTTGGATGGTCTATCCCTGTCCCTCGGAACCAGAGCAACTCAGCTCCTGGCTTAAGCATATGATAAGAAGCTTTGTTTAAATGGCGTTGAAAGCACATGATCTCATGCAGAACACAACTCTCCACTGAAGAGTTTAGGTCATCCAGGGCAGAAATTATCTGCCCTTTTTTACTGGGAAGACCATCTCATAGCTCTTCCTCCAAGTCCTCCAACTTAAACACAAATGGCTTCAATATGCTGCCGTTGCAGATACTGTTCATGCATTTTCCTGTGTCTTATACACTCATTTTAAATGACAGCAAAGAAAGAAAGGAACAAACAGGATATGTATCTAATTAAATGCATCTCTCACAATCATGGAAGTTTTGCCTTCTGCATTCCCCCACCTGCTGTCTTTGTTTATTGTCATCCCTTGCTGTGTTATGTGCAATTTGGATTGCATGCTCCTTGAGGTAAGGAGCTGTCAGTTTTTATTTGTTTGCACAATGCCATACATACCTATGGCACTATAGAAATAATTAATAATAACAATTTATGACAGAGTACATTGTTACCAATCATCACATATTGTGTGCACTTTTGTAAGACAAGCTTTTCTAATACAAGTGGAATAATATGCCTTGTTTCTTGAAAGTTGACTTCTTAATATATTCTCTGTATAAACATGAAGGATACATGAAGAACGGCTCATGCTTCCAAAAAATTATCTGTTTTATCCAACTTTATATTTAAAAAGGATTAACTTTTCCCAGAAAACTTCCCTTTTTCTTTATGTCCTGACACTATAACAGCTAAACCAATTCTGCTAATAGTAAGTTACTACTGTTGTCGTTGTGGCATATAACATGGATTTTCCAAACAAAACCCTTTACATAACAGGACAGGAGGAATGCAGTAATTATTTGATGTATGCAGACAGAAACAAAAAAAACAGGAGTCCTAAGTCTCTCTTCTGCTGTATATTAAATTAATTCCCCACAAAAATTAACAAAGTATTTCATGTACTTCAGCAAAAGAACAAAGTCACCTTATCCTCTGAGGAGTTTAAAGAAGTTACTGTCTTTTTTTCTATATAAACAGAAGACACTGAGTTAGGCTTGTAGCTAGGAAACTTTTACATCTATGCTTTAAAATTTTGGGGAATCTCAAGTCCCTATTCTGAAAATTACTGTATTATTAAATGTCTCTGTATCTCCTTTTGCAGTCAATAATTATAGTTACTCACTAGTCTAGAAAAATGAACAGCATTTAAGAATTTAACTTTGAATAAATTCAAAAATATTAAAGAAATTTCTAGGCCGAGGAAGACTTGGTTTGCCACTTCTTAGGGAGGGGTTTGTGGAATGGAGATTTCCCCAGCACAACAAAAGCTGAGATGTGACAAAAACTTCCTTTCAGAAACACTGTGCAGATATATAAACAGGAGGACCTCTGAACTAAAAGAGCTCCAGGATTTTCTAGGTGTCCAACAAACTGTTTATATGGAGACTGCATTTTCCCAGAGAACCCGATCAAAAATTCAAAGTACAAAGAATGGCCTGCAAGTACATGTGGAGTTTGTTTTCTGTGGACCTACGTATTTCTTGTCCTTTCAAATAAAAAAAAAACCAACGGTGTTTTCAGAATCACTACATAAAGCTTCGCAATCATCTGCCTACACGTCTTACAACTATTGTGTATCCCTGAAGAGTTAAAAATGTAAAAATGGATCACATGTTTATAATGCTGCAAGGGAAACCCTCTTTGACAAATCCAGGCAAAGCATGAATTTTAAACATTTTTAGAATATTTTTGTGCATTATTTGTGAACAGTCAACAGGTTTGCTTTTATAAATATTTCCATTACGTGAAATCCTGTAGTTCTATATACATTTTCTGAGTTGCAGGTTCACTGTCTACTGACAGAGCTTCCTATTGATGGCAGATGGTATTGTTTCCTTGGTTGGCTCTCTTAGATCTGGCACAACAATGCCTTCATATATTTCAACACTCTTTGTAACACCAATAAAAAATCAATAATATTGACCTTTATGAAGTACTTTGACTTCTGCAAAGGCATGAAGGTTGCTCTCTACGGGATCCCATGTACTGCTTGTACACCACTAAAGGGTGATTTATTTTTGCTCCTTCACATGCGCTGAATTTCACACCAAATTAATTTTATTAACTCATAACATTAATTTTATTTCTTGTTCAAATGAAATTTAACGTCTCTCCTTTCTGTGGCATAGACTGTAACAACTTTGGTCACACAGGCTGTACTCTACTGTGTTTTAGTTTGGGCATGAACTTATTTGCACTTCAACTACCCAGCAACTTCTTGCAAACCTCTATAAACAACAACATATGTATATATTGCGTGTTGATCTTTGCTTGAGAAAAACATTAAAAAGCTGAAATGAAACAGTCCCATCTTTACCAGCACATTTTCACAGTTTTTGTGCAGCTTCTGCTACCTAATCTTTTTCTTGTCAAGTTGATCACTGTACATGTCCCTAGCTTGAAGTGTGGAAGAGAAACAGCAAGAGACCTGTGTGCAAGTCGCAGTCTTCAAGGAGAACCTTAGGAGAAACAGCTGTCCTGTTATGCAGAGCAAATAACTCCCTTCCCCTTCCCTCCCTTTCCCTCTCCTCTCTGCTCCACTCTGCTCACACTCCCGCTCCTGCTCCCTCTCCTCTATCTGTGTGACCCTTCAGGAATCACAATTTCTTGTATTGCAGGAATCTTTCAAATGTACATTTTTCTAAGAGCCCAAGTCTGACATTTCCATGCTTTACAGTCTTGATTGGCACAATTTGATATGCTATTTTCAAATTGAAAGCTTTATTAAAAGTACTTTAAAAAATGGCTTGGTCTTTCTTATTAAATGCAGCAGCTTGTGGTATCTTTCAAATAGGGATTGTATTATGTATTGGGGACACAAGCTGGTGCTTTACTGATATTTCACAAAGGAAACACAGTTCAGAAGTGAGAGATAATATACAGGTGGCTTTAAGACCAGAGCACAAATTGCATGTATACTGAAGGCACATAAACATGTAAGCACTATAAAAATGTCTGCTTATCTATTGAGATTTGTTTATGACTGACTCCTGAAAGAGTAGGAAAAAAGGAGTGTCCTTGGAACAAAAAACTGAACCAAAGTAGCATTTACCATATAAATATCAGATTTGACCCACATATGATTAAAACTAAAGTAAACAAGACCTTTTTGCTGAAGAAGATAGAAACTGAAAAACGCTGAAAATATTTACGTCTCTTTCCCAACAGTAATCTCTGCTGCTGTTTGGACAGAGCCACCTCTGGGCAAAAACAAGGTAGGTGTTCAATCATACATACAAACACTCATAAACAAGTTAGGATGGGAACTGGAGTAAAGCTAGATATCTGCACAAGGACTACTGGTGTATATTACATTCAGTGTGGCAGGAACACTCTCTGGCACTGAAACCAACTGGCTTGAAACAGCTCATACCCGTGCTATTAACTATCTTATTCTCCGAGACAGAGACAACCTAGCGTCCTCCTTCCAGTAACTCCAAACATGCTCAGGAAGTGTATAGGAAAATGCAAGCTGGCCTGGGCCCAAATGTGTGCCAGGAATTATTTTAAAATTTAATAGCAGAGATGATTGTGATCCAGTGCCTGTGGGTGTTTCCTGACACTATTTTCTGCACTGATACAAACACAGCCAAAATGTCCGGTTTACATTTCTCAGGGCTTCTGTGCAAATGGATATAAGGTCTTTCAGATTTGATGGTATGCATAGATTAAGTGACTGGATACTGGCCTTCAAAATTTTTTTTATATACATTTCCAAGAATATTACAATAAAGAAATAGACTGCTGTGTAGAGAACATATGCCTAATAATAATAGGTCTGTTCCTTTTTTATGTCCTCCACAGAATATTTAGAAATAGTCCTTAGACCTAGTATTCTGCATGTCAGAACCTGAAAAGCAATGCTTCAGAATACTTTCACATTAGTATACAGACTGACAAGAAGGAAATTATGTATTCCTTTTATGACAGAGGATTAACTGGAAAACTACTGTACATGTTTGGTCTTTGAGCTTTGGTTGCCTGAACTAGGATTCAATAGCGAAGTCATAACTTGATGCTGCTTTGCATGCTTTGCCATACTTTAGAAAATGGCTAGTGGTAAAAAAAAATGGCAAGTAGAAGCTGTCTTTGCTTTCATATGCAAAATGAATGTAAGTGCTAGACAGAAAAAGTTTCTGATTTAAAAACACAGGAGGACATAATTTCCGTATTGTAACCATATATATTAACTCCTGAATGGAATAAATTTGCATGCAGTGGTAGTTAGATTTTTATTTATTTATTTCTCAGTCAGGTTTCAGATCTTTAGCAGGAGCTAAGTTCAGCCTTTTTCAAAATCTGCTCACAAAATGGAGTTTCAGAGCTGTCTGAAAGGCAGAAAAAAACAAGGAGAGCTTAATCCAAATTGTTGTGGAGGCAGAAGCAGAGGATCCAGATCCAGCCACAGGCAGGGTTCCTTTATTGACATTTGTGTAGTTAGACCAAAATCAGTGTTGTTGAATCATATGTTTCTCACTAATACAAGGCCTGAACTTACACCTTTGCACCCTAAACCTGTTAGAGTCAAAGATTCACAAAGGAACCTAATTTCAAAATCCAGTACTCTGATGCAGTGTAATTAACAGCCCTAAATTAAAGATGTTGCTCACACTTTACACCCTAAGCAGGACATCCATGCAGCCAGGATACATTTACACATACCTGTAAGGGGTACATAGTAGGAAGTCAGGCCTCAGACAGTGTGCAAATATTACCAACATGTTTTAACTTCACATTTACAATGTAGAGCAGGTAAGACCTGTCCTTAAATAATGCAGGAGAAGGCAGCAGAAGGGGAGTGATCAATACGAAATGAGATACCTGGGGGCAAAACTATTCTCTAAATCAGACTGAGTGAGGACCTGATCCTACATATCCTGCTCAAGGAAAGGTACTAATCACCAAGTTATATGGGAAAAAATCCTCTGTTTCCTTAAGTTTCTGGTAGTAAGAATTGACTTAGGTGCCTAAGTCAAGAAAGTGGACAGAACAGTGAATTTTAAGTGGAGAAAGGTGCCATTATAACCCCATGATATCATCCAGTTACAGCCCTGCCTCCCTAACAAGGACAGGGCACAAGTCACATCCCTCTTGACAGCGTTTTCTGTTGGTGAGTAAACTCACTTCTAAGAATCTCCTCTCCAGTCAACCAGCTTTCTGGGTATTGCAAGGAGAGCCTAGGCTGTAATGGAAGATGGAAAATTCTATTTGATAGGTGACTATCAAAATTAATAGGCGTGTTTAGCCCTTAGTGATGACTCAAAAAAATATTTGCTTATTCCTATTCTATACCTTTTTCTGAAATTTCAGCAATGTGTTAGCACTCATCTTCACACAAACCATGCTGCTCCTTAGGACAAGCATTTGGTTGTGATACCCCAAGATTTGGTTCATTCTTTCACAACAGGCAGAAAGCCCCTGCATGGCAGGGACCAGTAGCGCAGACGTCCTACCGAGCCTCATACCAGCTACTATGAAGAAATGTAACTGTATCCTAGCAAAAACTAGTCTGCTGATAAACACTTCAACTTCAAAATATCTAGCTGTTCATTAAATTAATGTATGTCTATGCCTTAAGAAATGTAAATCACTCTATTCCAAACCAGCTGAGTGAATAAACATATGTGAAGAAATTTGCAGCCACATGAGAGGAGTGGGTGGTCAATGGTGTGTACATATTCTGGCAGTAGCCTTCAAATATGGTTTGTTTTCCTGTAATTTCTCTGATGCTGAAAAGCAGCAATAGCACACAACCCCCCCACTTCCAACAATAAGAGTCAGACCCTGAATTTCTTTAGAAGGTGGTGTTAGTCCCTTTTTGAAACATTGTTAACCAAAACTCCTAAGAAATAAAACAAATTATAGAAACACTAACTTGAAAAATTTGTATATTTCTAGATACGATCTTTTCCCCTGCATAATTATGCTTTTCTTCAAGGAAAGCAATTACTAAAACTTACTTGCCAAATTGTGCCTTGTTATACAAAGTTGAAATTCAGAAGAATTCCATAGGATTTAGTGAAAATACTACAGATTTTTACCTGTGCAACAGAGCGTAAATTGCCACTTATATCTAAACCTAAAGACATATTTGTTCGGGTTTAATACAGAGATCCTTTCCTATCAAATCTTCTACAATATTAGTAAGAATTAAACTGAATTTAACAGTTACGAAAACAATTCAATGGTTTGTGCAAGTATTTATCACTTTTTTTTTTTTCCTTATTTAGTCTCTACTCAGGGAAAATACATCACCTTAAGGAGAAAAACAGCTCAGGAACAATTTCAGGATCTGAGCCTACAGCCTGGATCCACAAAAGACTTTGACACCTGTATCTCACTCATTTAAATTGGACTTATGTGTGAAAACATCTTTGTACATACTTTGTGTCTTCCTATATAAAAACATTTTGTCATTGTGCAAGTATTCCCAAAAGGTATAAAGTTTGATGACATACTGTAGAACTGAAAGGAATAGGCAGTTTTTTCCCTGCTCATGGCTGGTATGGCTCTATTAATTTCAGTGGAACTTCAATGATTTTTAATCTTCCCTGGAATTTTCCCTTTAAAAAGCATGGAAGATTAGAAAAAAACATTTGCATTCTATTAATAAGATAGTAATGCAACTAATAGATTGACAATTAACTGTACCGTTTCAATCTTTTCTTTAGTTCTCCAACTTATATGAATAGGTGAGATTAAATGACACAGGCTGATATTTAAGACGTGTGTAATAGTAGTATTCTGAAACTGATGCCTTTTTAAGCAAACTGCAGAGCACCAAAAAATAGTTAAATAGTTAATGAATTAGGGAAAAAAAAACCATGGTTGCCACTGAGAAATATCTTAAGCCCCAGGCAGTCTGCCAACAAAATTATCAGGAGCGCCTGCTGTGGTCTGTGCGGGTTGTAGCTCTCCCACCGCAAGCCCGATGTTCACGAGGCTGTTTCCTGCAGAAACCTTTCCTCTTCCAAGCTGCCACCACTTCCCATGCGGGAAGGACCTGTCACAGCTTCCCAGCTCTGCAATTTCTTGCCAGCTCACCCTGTCCTTGCTGTCCTAACCTCACACTGGCCATGCTCTGGTGGGAATGGCAGACTAAGACTTGTGACCTGCCACTGTCGTTAAAGCTTAGGGACTGACCCCCTCCTCTTAGTTTACCAAAGGAAATTACTGCCTCCTGAAAAATTTCTGTACATCAACAGGAGCTTGCCTGGGTAGAGGGGCAGCTTGACCTGAATAAATATCCTCTCTCTTTGAAACAGCTGGTAACCTGGACAGAACAAGTACTTAGCCTGGCAGATTAGGATATCACTTATTTGTTGTGCCTGGGAAGAAGGGTGGCAGGGGAAGAGACTGGAAAGCAGATATGCTCTTAAAACAAATGGACACAGATTTATTTATGCAGCTGGCACGTATCTAAATCTACCAGGACTCTGAATGAGTTATGCTTCTCACCACAGCTTTTGCACAGACCTGTAGATTAGTCATGCTCTAAAAGAATCACCCATTCAACACTACAAGCTCTACCTGACTACTTTCTAGTTAGAAAATGCCTGTGTGGTAGCAGGGATGGAGGGAGAATCAGACACTGAGTTATTAAGTCCATGGCAAGGAAACACTTGGCACGAGCTCAAGATCAGCAGGGCTACATTAGTTAGCTAGGATCATCAACTGCTTCTACGCTGTATCAGCAAGCACAGGGTCAGATTCAAAAGGCTGGTTGTACTTTGAAATTGTGGGCTGATCTTACACCTACCTAAACCCCCCAACTTTTCTACCTTACTCTCCCTGCATCACCATAAATGGTAATTAATCATGCCATGAACTAACTCTGGTGGTTAGAGCTTCAAAAGCAAGGTTTCTCTCAACAACAATTTTTCCATATATCTGGACAGAAACATTTTGCACTTGCACTTCAGGGAACTGCACAGTTTGGTGGTTATTCACAAATGTGTTTACTTTTCTGTCCACTCAGACTGGGCTTGGAAGACGCATCTTTCTCAAAACTTTATTACAATCCACCCTCTGATATCATAACATTTAATATTCTTTCCTTGGATCACAAGGTCTAGCCAGCCTCAAACAGGGAGAATGCTTTGGGAGAAAAACATTAGACATTGTCTCTGTAGCAAAAGAGAAAGTTGAAAGGAAAGTTTGGTGGTGGCAAAAATACTGAGAAATACCCTGGGAAGGGTGAAGGCTTGAGTACCTGGAAAGTTGAGAATCTGTTCTGAGAAGGAGGGAGAGAAATATGTTTGAGAAAGAAATATGTGGAAGACAAGATGAGTCAAGGATGGATACTCTAAAAGATAGAAAGGAGAAGATTACAGTTGAAAGGCACACAATCAGGAATGAATTTGTATGGAAAGTGGAGAACAAGCTGCCCAGATAGCATGCGTGAAAAAAGTCAGATGAAATAGTAGCTTGGGTGGTACACCATTCTGAGACTGAAATTAGGCATAAAATGATGGATTGTTTTGGCTGTGAGGGGCGAGAGGCACAGACCTGTAGATTAGAAGATCCCTTGGCTATGTCCACACCATTGCTAAAGACCAGTCTAGAGATGAGGGAAGGGCACAGCGTGCTCCTCCATCCCCACAGCTGCTTCACAGACTGCCTTCGACAGCTTCTGGGGATGTGGTGTGGTGAGGTACAGGGAGACCGAGTGCACGTGAGCACACGGGGTACCAGCACACCAGGGCACTGCCCAGCAGGGCCAGGCAGCTGGGCTGCTGCCTAAGGTGGCTGTACAGTTGGGGAATCAGGTCTCAGAGCAGGTCTCAAGAGACAACACAAGCCAATTCACCATGGCTCCAGGGTCTAGAGGTTTCAATGTTAGCTTTAGCTAACCAGCAGTTTCCTCCACACTTCTCTGGAGCATTGATTAAAATACTAATGAGGGCAGCATGAACTGTGAGAAAACAGACTGTGTGAAAAGCAAATGTGACTTGAGAAGAGTGCATCAAAGCAAAAAACTGTACTCATAACCAAACACTCAGACAGCAATACTGTCTCCACAGAGTGTGAGCAGAATAGAAAATTCTATATGTAAAGTTAATTCTGGCTTCATGTCATATCGCAAACACGCCTGTTGTCAGTAGTCATAAGTAGTGATAAGGAGAGCTTAGATGGTTCTAGCATATTTAATTTCTCATTCTTGCATTTACCCGAACAGTGAAGTTTTACGCCAGTTACTAATCACTTCTTAGCCAGCAGCAGCAGACTCCTTATTCCCTGAAGTCTGTTCTCAGTTAATTGCACTCATGAGTATGGCAAATTTAGAATTATTATTCTTCAACAAATCCTTGCAACTCCCTGGTCAGGAAGCTGGTATCACACCTAGGCAATATAAGCTACATTATCACCTCACTTCACATACCTGTCTAATATTTTAATGTTTTTTTTTTAACTGTCAGCTACTGACTGACATCTCTCATGTGAAAAGGAAGGACCAATAAAATATACATATGTATATATAAATTAAAAAGTAATCCCCTCCAAAAGCAGGATGAAAACTGATGCTACAATCTACTTAGCACTCTAGTCTACAGGATACACTACATGAATCCAAACAGACAGCACATTCCAGCAGAAGCTGTGCCCAAACAGGGCAGCTAGCGGTAATAACTGATTAAGTGCATTTCTTTTGAAGGTAATGCATTAGCTCTACATTTTGGAACTGACTGTTTCCATTAGCCATTGTTGTCATGGATTGTTCTTAATAGCCAGCTTGAAAAAAATTAGTTATCGCTTTGTTTCAAAGTGTGCCTTTGGGGTCAGATTCGCAGTCGGAAGAGCTCTGCTGATTTTTGTAGGCTTATACTGCTTTGCTCTGGTGTTTACATGCAGTCTCATTCTGATTTAAATGATCTGAAGGAAACAGTGGCAGTCATCATACCAGCAGAATTTTCTTTAGTGCTTTCAGTATTTTTCTGTCAGAGGTTAGATAGCTTTGCTGCTTGGCTGAGTTGCGAAAACTGTTTTTGCTTAAATTCCTCATTTTTTGTGGAGATAAGTGACAGTGTCTTTTACCTCTAAGGCAGAAAAACAGGTTTTAAGAGACCAATTCTACCTCTCAGATAGGGTCTTCCAAATGACATCCCCTCTGAATGTACTGACAGACCTCACAGCACTGCACTCTGTCCCCATGCTTCTGCTTTATCACAGCTCAGATCTTCCTGCTTCCTGCTTAGCAGTGGAAAAGATTCACTTTACTGTAGGGCCCAAACAATAACACTAAAGTAAATGAAAAGATTCAACTGATGTCAGGAGACTTTGGCTCAGGGCCTGCTCCCACAGCACACTGTGATGAAAGGTGTGCAGTTTGCTTTGCTGGGCTTTATCTCAAGGAAAGATGCTTTCCCTGAAGGGTGTCACGAACACCAGCTCTCACTGTCAATAGCAAACGCCAGCTTGCAGACTTGCCTAGAAGTGATCACCTTTTAAAAGGTTCAGTCAAACTGTAAAGTGTAAGTTGAACGATTTCACTCTAACCTCTTCTCACAAAGTTGGGAAGACCGGAGACAGTGGACAACTCTGTATCAGAGAAGACTTTTGTTTCAAAGGCTCCTGCTCAAAAATGAAACCCAAATAATGTAACCCCAAAAGTATGACTGCAACTATGAAAAAATTATAGTAGCCATGGTTACACACACACCATCACAACACAGTGGTCCTGTAATCCACTACAATGAAAAGCTCAGTTATAGCCCCATGTAATGCAAGTCTCTGAAGCAAAAACAAGAAAAGGCAAATCACTGCAAGTCTTCAAATCAACAAGGCACCCAGTGCCTCTTGGAAACTTGTGCTCTCCACAGGAGGAGGTCGAGTGTTCTCCAGGTACACCCTCAATTGTAGAAACACACCTTGAGAAACAAAATGAGTAAACTGGTTGCTTAAGGAAAAGTTTGCAAACTGTCACAGGAACAGTAAAAAAGCAAGGAAACTGAGGAAGGAACCCCACAGTTGCCTTTTTCGTACCAGATGATTCCACTAACGAGGACTGCTAAATAATTCTATTTGGTTCCACTAATACACATGGAACTCCTCAAGCACCACATAGTTCATGCAATAACCATGGTGAGCCAGTGTCCTCAGCCTTTCTTTAATGAACTATATAATGCCTACAAGCTTTGACTCACAGCTGATATTACTGGCTCTTTATAGCTTTACATAATGAATCAGGGCATTTACAGAATATCTGTTTTATAGGACACCTTTGAGAAATGCATGCTGTAACAACTCACGGAGCTTGTATATTTGCTGAGTACTTTTTAAAAATAATTTTAAAAAAATGCAGTCCCTAGACTTTCAGTGAACACACGTGGGCATACTGTTACCTTCCGAAGTACAAGGCTTGCCCGAGTCCCAAATCCTCCACAGACTACTGGGTGGCTGGGAAATCCCAGATGGGCATGCTGCTGACCCGAGGGCAGGCAGTCAAGGCCCTTCTCCGACCGTGTTTTGTGCCGGAGGGCCACGACACAGCTGCAGCCTGACAGCCAGGACACCAGCCAGCGACCAGACACATCCTCCTCTCAGCTGGGCCCTGCTGATGACTCCCATTTACCTGAATGCAGCTGTATGGCTTTGGGACCGCACCGGGCTCAGGGCTGGGCTTGGAGCAAGGTGGCTGTATCTCTTTTCACTGTATAGAGAAGCTTTAGCTTTTCTGTGTTTCAGTTCACATTGGTGAAAATACAGATTAAAAAAAAAGTTTCCTGCTTCCCCTGGGTGTTCTGAGGCAAAATAAGTGAAATCTTGAATGCTCTCTGCTTATGAAGCATAGACTGCTGATGGCACCGCTCAGTCAAGGAGAATATTTTAGTGGCGTCCTGAAGTGCACAGACTTCTGCGAGGTATGGAGCTGTGCGGATTTGCTCATGTGAAAAAGGCAGGAGGGACTGTTCTCCATGGACTGAGCCACTGGCACCAGCAGAAATCTTTTGTTTAATTCAGCAGAGCTCAGATCACTCAAGAGTCTTAATAGGGAAAGAAAATAATTGGTAAAAAACCCAAGTTTTGCTGCCTTAGTCTGACCATAGCCCTGCATAATGCAGTCTGTGTGCAGAACAGTACAAATCACAAGTTTGCTTCTTACTGTAATTCTTTGGAGTATAACATGGCATCAGGGGTCCCAATTATACTCTGAGAGAGCAGGTTTCTGAACGGAGTCAGAGAGGAAACCACAGAACAAGGCTGAGGGTATTTAGTTTTTACAGCTCAAGAAAAGTAATATCTATCACATGTGGCTCCTGGGAAGAAAGTAACTGATCAGAAAGAGTGTTTTTCTAGAGCTTGGTCTTCCCATGACTTTGTTTACTTTTTAAAACATAATCCACTCTTAGAGAGCATCCTGAAGAAGGAAAGCTAATATCCTCACCAGCTAATCAGGATTCTTTACTCTGTGTTTGCTGCAGGTCAGGCAATTGATTGGATTTAAGTAATTAGTTGACTCATGTGGCTAAAGACATTAGGCCAAATTCAGAAGCAATGCAAACATGGATTCAGGGGAGCCAGCATTTTTAGATTTTATAACCTACAAGCTTGCAGGAGGAATGTAATAGAAGGAATATAGCAAGAAAATAAACAAAAGAAACCCTACTAGGAAACTGTAAGATAGTGTAAATTAAAATAACCCTCCCTCCCCACCATTTACTCAAACCTAAACTTATCTCATGGGTGGTGCATTAATTGTGACTACACAGAGTCCCTTACTTGCAGTGGTAACAGGTAAATTACCTCTGAAGTTGGGTCCATTTTGGATGGGACTCCAGTCCCACTTCAGACATCTAAAATCTTTGCCAAAGTCTAAACACATTGCCTGAACACATTTCCCAGTCAGTGCAGGGGAATGGGCACCTCTAGCGAGTTGTTTATTGCAACTCTCTGAAACACCTGGTTTAGAACTGGATGAATCACCTCCTGAAGCTGCCTGCTTCTCCTAAATGATGGCTAGCTGCCTCCCCATAGTATCAGAGTCACAACAGGGTCCAATCTGTAAATGGAGTTTCCTTTTGATGAAAAATTCTTACAAATAAAAATGTCTTTTCATCCTAAATCAGAGAGAAATGTCAAAATGTCATCAATTTTCACAGAATGGAATCTCCAAGAAATGTATAATCAGAAATAATGAATTGTTTGTTTTGATAATGTCAAATTGTCACATTTTGCTGTGACAAAATACGTTGTCTCAGAAAGTTAAAAGCATTTCAATAGCACTGGAAAAATACAAAATATTAAAATAATATAAATTATAATAGAGATGAACAATACATTCTGGCAATGTGAAAACCGCCCCACGTAAGCAAGTAGCATTCCTGATGTAGCAATACGACTACACATTCTGAAGAACAGAGAGCATTAGTTTCAACATTTGTTTGAATATTTTACCAAAATCAAAAAAACTCAAACAAAAATGTATTTTTAAGTGCAAAATATCCCCTTTTCTCTTCTAAAAGTTTTGGTTATAGCTCGTAGTAAACCTCTTTGTTATGTGGATTGCAGCTGCTGTGCCATCTTCCTACCCGGTCTTTAGTGAATGATACTGTCTCAGTAAAACTCCATTCGGTGCATGTTTCAGCTCTAACTACTTCCACAAGCTGTTGCAGTACTTTTGCATCTGCCATCCCTGTAAGCAGGAAATCACACTCCGCATATGAAACATCATTATTTTGAGAAGTGAGTAGTACAAGACTTCCAATGGTCTAGAAGTGTTTCCAACTTTAGAAAACGCTAAGTGCAGATCAAGAAGTTCCTCCTTTACAGTTGTCCTGTAGCAGCAGTGAGAGAGCTCTGTGCAAAATTTTGTCCTTGTTAATGACACTGCAATGCCAAGAAGGAATGCATTCTTTGCTGCAAACATATCTTACCTGACCTTTTGACCAATCCATGGAGTTTTCCTTCTGATTTTAATACTTACCATTAATGACAAATGTTTGTGTAGCAAACATTATTGCACAAATTACAAGAAAATTAAGACCTCCAAGGCTGACTGTTCTTCAAATTAGATTTAAGCCCTGATGTGATTGAATTTTATGCTTTTTATGCCTTCTATTAAAGGTCTACAATATGAAACTTCCAGCCAAAGACTCCCTATATGACCTTATTGTTCAACTGAACTTTTGTACCTGATTAACCAAAGAATCTGAATTAGCATTTTTAGGTTTTATCCTAATCCTTTATCCTATTTTATTCCCCCCACCCCATGACTTTCCTATAGTATAGATGTTTCTATTTATGACAGGCAAAAGAGGACAGGTCAGGAAGGAAGGGTATGATTCAAATATAATTCAATTTCTCAAGTAAAAAGTGAGGCTGAAGTATAAGCAATCCTAGAGAAAATAAATAAAAAAAATAAAATTAATAAAATAGCTCTCTGTTTTTATGCATTACCCTAACATATGAGGGCTACAGTTGCCAGTACTCAATTCTACAAGATAAATGAGAAGAGAATGTTAATTTTTTTAGCAATGTTGACAAGATTGTTAACAGCAAATGAGAGGTTGGTGGTCCGGAACTTAGTACAGCTGTACTCTTGGACCTTTGGGATGTTATCCTGGCTGGTGGACATTGTTTAACTGGCATTCTGTGTGTAGTTGTGAAAAACAATAAAAATGCATTCTCCAAACTACAGCTAACACCTCCTGACTTGTTCCCTCATGGAGACCACATATGGCTTCTGACTTTACTGGACAGCTTGTATAATGTTCCTGTGATAATTAGTAATGGAGAAAAAAGGTAAGATGAAAGTAAGAGCTGTCACTTTGAGCTGAAGTCAGACAACCAAGATGGGAGACAGGGCCACAAGCATCACTCATTGTCCTTGCAGGCACGTTGGTGGTCCCCATGTGCGCCCAGCCTGCATGTTTCCCTGTGCACAGCCCTGGAGGTGTCCACCATGGAGGGGAGTGTCTGGAAATCAGATCCCAGAAGCAGCAGATCCCAGCAGATCCCAGAGCACCCAGCCCAGAATGGAAAACTGTTTTCAAGCAGCTCTGATGAAAACCAAATATTTTCTGCAGGAAGCAGACACTTGGTGTGAGAAATTTCATGAAAGAGACAGTGTTCCATATAAAATGAAATTGGGATAATTCACTGAACACATGTGCAAAACCTGAGATACTGCCTTTGATGAGGTCATCTTTCTCAATCTACCAGGACATACAGCTGCATGCACTGACAAGGATGAACAGTATTTAAAAATTGTGCTAGAAAAAAATAGAATAGTTTACAGCTTCCAGCTGCATGTCCTGTTTTATCCATTTTTACATGGTGAATGGGTAAAACAACAATGGAGCTAGAGCCATTTAACTTAGCTACCTAAATGCCATGTCCTCATCCCATGAGTAAGGAATGTATATTAAATACTCATCTGAGTAGGGATGAAGTCGTCATTCCCAAGTGTCATAATAATTCTCTCTTTGGCCCTATATCTTTTACATTAAATGTATTATTGTGAAATTAAATTTCTACTGTAGATCTGGGGAGTGTCTTAGATGACACTGAGCTTGTCCTTTTCTTTCAGCTACATCAGATGTTCTTACAGGAGACATTACCTTTTCCCACCAAGCTTTTCTTATTATTCTTAGACCATTACAGCTACAAGAGCACTACCACTAGTTTCAATTATTTCAGACAGCATGAAACAGCTTTCATGGGACTGAGAAAGCCTTTACTCAGAATAGCCTATAGTCTGGCCATTATGATGCTCTTCTGGGACATGGTGGGGGCCGGTTGAATCGCATTAAGTAGAGGAGACAATTGAATCTGCCTTTCCTGCAACCTGGGTGAGTACTTTAATCATGAGTTACTGGATAAAAGGTTAGGGAAGGAGCACCATTGGCTTCTCCAGGCGCATTTTGTGGGAAATGAGTAATAGCACTTTATGCAGTAGAGCTTCAGTGTTGCGAGTCCCACTGGGGCTAAACTTGTAAGTACTGGAGGACAGCTTAAGACCACCTCTGTTCATAACATTTCCTACTGGCTAGCTTAAGTACCTCAGCACAGTTTGCAAATCTCATTATTAGACAATTATGTCTCCTGAAGCACTGTACTGAAACTAGGCACCAAATTCAGGGCAAGTCATCTAAAAATTTAGTCACTGAACAAATAACTGTAAAGCCTGAGACTCAAGTCTCCAGAAATTTTGAATTATGCATAATTGTCTGATAAGCTGGCAACTTCAGTATCCTACTTCAGTAGCGTAACGGATGTTCTGAAATAAAATACGTACCACATGCTCTTTGGGATCTAATACTATTTTGCATTCTACGCACTTTCTTGAGTGCTGCTACTGGATATGATTCAGACAATTGAAAACAAAGAGAGATTTTCCATCACCATTGCAAGAAAAGATGACATTTTTGTTCTCAACACTTTTTAGATATCAGTTTTGAGGTAAACCAAAATCATCTTTATCCAGATTTTTACTTCAGAGATTCTGGGAGAGTAAATGAGAATGCAGTTTAGTCTACCTGATCATCATGACCTAAAGAAGTTCAGATGGACTTAACGGGCTATTCGTACACATTCTATTGTTATGTATTGCATGAAATGTAACCGGGTAAATAAGCACTGAAAAAAAGTGCAAAACTAATAATATCAGACATATACATGCTTTTTTCTTATCCATCCATATTTTTCACCATGCTCATAATCATAGAAATAGACAGAGGTTGCATTCAAAGTCAGTCACAGATGTTAAAGATTCTGTATGCTCCAGTAACAAGACCAAACCCTTACAATAGCCCAGTTACGGAGAAATGCTTTAAAATGTTCTGGTCCCGGTTTTGCTCAGAATTGCAGAGAAAACTCTGCAGATGCTGAGGTGTAACCATGGAATTCAGCCTTCTGTTTCTTAAAGGGTATCAAAGACACATTTCCAATGCTGCTCTTCCTGGATGTTTGAAATGCAATGGGATACATTGAGACAAACGTTCTTTAAAAATCTCATGTTTTCATGCAGCACTAAAGCATATCTGACATGCACTGAAATGTCAGTAGCATTATACAAGATGACTTGATATCACAAGCCATGGTGCCATAATAGTAAACAACCTTGGAAGTGGGAACGGGAGCAGCACACATATCTAAAACCGCAGAATGTCCTTTAGCCACTTGCAGCTAGTTATTTTCTCTGCTGTCATAAAGATGTTCAGCCCAGGTACAACCTCAATTTTTTAATTTGCTAATTCTTTTATCTCTCCCCTACAGTTTTCTATACCAAGTTCCTTTACAATATTAGGTTGCATGCTGCTATGCTTTTTCCTCTGGGAAAAGGAGCTTGCAGACCATTAGCCTGAAGGTGGGTAGACTTCAGTGCCCGACACCACTCTGTCACAGACCTTTCTGATGAGTCTGGACAAGTGACTCAGGGGTCTCCGTTTCCTCCTTATATAGAGGTGAAGCTACTGTAAGGCTTGTGAGGTGCTCAGTTATATAGTAAAAGGGCCTTCTAAATATCACAAATAGATTTTTATTTCTAGATAGAATAAGGATTTTGTTTAGTTACCGATTTCTTTGATGGATCATACGGCCCAAAGCCCTCTATACTGGAAACTAAGAAAGCAAGTGTTTTATAACAGCCCCACTGGAAACATTGCACTGCCACTTTACATCTGATTCAAAACCTACTGGCCTATTACTCATTGCCATGCTGAAACAGCTCAACCAGCAATGGTAAATTAGTGTACCTCTCTTTTCGTAATATGATAGCCATATTGAAAGGCTGAAAAACGTCTTACATTTAGATAATTTTATCCTGTGTGTGTGCACTCTTTTGATGAAAAGCATTTGAATACACCCAGCTAGGTGTGACTCCTGAAAATATTCTTTTTCAACATTGGAAAAAATGTTTTTATTTTCCTATGAGAACTGCAGGAATTCTCTGATTTTCATGCTCTGTTTTCTCTGAAACTCTGTTGGAATGCTACATCATTCACATCTGTGGTTAGCAGACTTCAGATTTCATCATCTACAGAAAAGACAAAGCAAGATATTTGTTATACACAGAATTCTATGAAAACTGGAACTGCCGTTCTCAAGAAATTCCCGGATTTCAAAACTATATCCTTAAAAAAAAAGGAAAATCAATAACTAAAATTTCTTGCAGAATTGGAATTAATCTATATGTATCCGTATATATGTTTATATACACATACATATATAGATATACACAACTATAACTGTAACTATAACTATAAACATATATATGAGTTTACATGTCATTTCGGGAAGGGTTCTTCTGTCCCAGCTTTCCTGTTTTAAAGTTTTATATTGACATCTAATTTAGGCTTTCTGAATAATGGAAGGAAGCAGGCATTCCCAAAGGATGATCCCTTTCAGCTGAAGTAAAACACCTCAAAAAAGCACAGATGAAACCGTTCTCGGGTTTACACATTTTCTGCAACAAATACAAAGAGCACTATACATAACCCAGATGTGGTCATCTTTCTTTAGACAACAAAAATAGTTTAAGATCAATCCTATTCTTTGACTTTCTCTAATCACCCCTGAGGTTCTCTTTGTCAATGTTTTGGAGCCTCAGGTGCTCGGAGGCAGGATTCTGGGCCGCACCAGGGTGGTAGAGGCTGGGGTAGGTGCCCAGTTGGAGAACAAGCTGGGCTTCCCCCAGGTGCCACACACCATAGGTACATTTCTCCCTGACAGATCAGGATCTTCAGAGGGCAAAACACCGAGTCAGAAAGTTTCTGATCAGTTCTAGTCTTTAATAATGCTGATTCCTTTTTTCA
The DNA here is from genome assembly GCA_034782735.1 of Sagittarius serpentarius. Classification (NCBI taxonomy): domain Eukaryota; kingdom Metazoa; phylum Chordata; class Aves; order Accipitriformes; family Sagittariidae; genus Sagittarius; species Sagittarius serpentarius. The sequence continues at coordinate 20,877,721 of JAVKLA010000073.1, forward strand.
TTAATGTGACTAGCATGCAATACATCCTAGATTGAGTAGATGTTTTGATTGAGCCTTATTGATCCCCTAAAGATTGCAAACCAGCTGGTGACTTGCTCCTGGCACACCACAACCCTGACATCTTCTCTGGCATCACAGTTAATTGAACTGCAGCATAAGCTGGAAGCCCAGCTGACCAGTGCTCCCAACCAAAGCAATTACCCAGTTTAAAATGCCTGTGGTTAAAAAGCTTTGACTCTTCATTGGCTTTTCTAGCTGTGTTCAGACAGCAAAGGAAACATCTCACATCAGCATTGGTGGGATTGAGTGAAGATACTAAAAAAGGCAAAATTAAATGCAAAACTAAAGGGGTAACAAACAACACCTTAATAAGCAAAAATGGGAAGAAACAAGTGTTACGGTTAGATATTGTATGAGCAAAGGAAGAAAGAAGTGATGCTGAATCAACACAGAAATTAATCTAGGTAATTTGTCCAAAGGAGCAATCAATATGATTGTTTTAAGGAAAAGGAAAAAACCAAGTCTCTAAAGAAAGACTGTAAAGGACAGAACTTTCCTCTGAATCAACAGTTCTTTTCATTCTGATAACAGCTGCATCTATTGTTAATCACTGTTGGTTCTAAGTTCAATATTTTTTAGTCTCCTTGACTGCCCTCTGCTTCCCTTTATTACTGTGCAAAATAGATAACTAGCACTCCTGGATGATGAAAAAGAAAAAAAAGAGAGTTAACTGAAATATTGATTTTTCAGTTTCCTTTTCCTCTAGTAAAAGCTAATGAGCCAAATTAATCACAGGAATACTTAGTAGAAATTATTCCTATTGCATTGTCAAACCAAGTGACATTTCACTCTTTATCTGGAAGCTTAATGATGACTTCTGGTGATAATTACTGAACTTTCAAACTTATTGTAAATATGCAACAGATTTCTCTGTTTATCCAACATATTTTAAATAGTTCTCAACTGTTCAGTTGTGCTGAATGGAAAAAACCAGCTTTCGCTGGTGTAATATTTTTTGTTTCCATTGCTCGAATCCTTCTTTTGAAAACTTGATGTAAGAATTAAAGCTGAGAGTTTACAAATGGGCCTTGATGATGTACATCATGAATACTGATAATAAACAAAACCAAGAACAGCAATAGCTGAGAGAAAAAAAATAGGAATTACCTATAATCTCAATCACTGCTTAACTTTTTCTGATTTAGTCACACACACCAGCAGGGTCAAATCTGTGACAGGTAAATCTTATTTCCTGAGTACCTGTGGTAGAGATGGTGCAGAAATCTTTGAGACAGGACTGACGAAGCCAGCTCTAAACCTCCTGCAGCACGTTAAGTTCAGGTGCAATGCAACTTCCATATGAATCTAACTGCTTTTAGGGCAGTACTACACTGTGCCCTGTTATATACCAGGTTATAGACCACTACACATTTTAGGCACTTGTAAGGTTAAGTGGGAAGAATTTTAATTATCTAAATGTTGGATTCATGCTCCTAGAGGGACAGTCATGTAGGTGAAATAGAGCCCGTTAAGAATTGCGTTGAAGAAATATGTGTGGAACTGGATAGCAATCACTAAAACTGTGTAGTAATACTGTTCCACACATATTTCTTCAGTTTTACTTTTTAACTACATTTTCTTGACCTTTTGCAGATTTTAAGACCAGTTATGTTCATCATCCATTGTGATCTCCTGCTTAACTCGTGCCAGAGAAACTGGCCAAAGATATGTCTTAAAGTGGTACCTGATGCCATCCTTTTCCTACGGGAACTGTAAATAACACTTTCCTGCTGCAGAAAATACTTATCAACAGCAATACAGACACTATTATGTTTGTCACCAGAATATTGTCTGTCCCAGGTCAGCTTTGATCTGTGTCTTGTATTATTCTTATTTTCATTTTGATTCTTCCACTTGGTATGCTATTTCTCTCTGTGCTTTCAAGAGCAGTAATTACACTCCTTTTATAAATTTGTATCCCTCCAGCTTTTTCTAGGGTCTTAAACAGTAACTCTCTGGTCTGGACTTAGGCCGAAAGGCTATTCTGATGGCAAATCAGGTTATGATAGTAAGAATGAAATGCTTTGCAAAATCTCCCAATGAATGTCAGTGGCTCGTCATATCAGTTATGGAACACTTCAAGTCAAAAAATGTGCCATGACATTGTCCAGAAGTAATAGATTTCAATACTTGGTATATGTCAAGTTAAATTTATTGCAAGACGATCACGTTCTTCTTTGGTGCCCGAAAATGCATATGTTCTAGGAACAGCCCTGTATGGACTATTCATCCAAATACTGGGATTCAAGGAAAGTTCTAATCTGCTGCTACACACGCTTTTGAATCTGCACCAAGTGGACGTATTTGCTGCCTACACAGAGTATGTCACGTGATATGATACAGCACACAAGTAGTCAATAAACTGAGGCCAGGCTTTTGAATTTTTGAATAAAATATTTGAATTCTTTTAGTCTGAATTTAAGAATTTGCGACAGCACAAGGACATTTTGATGTGCTTGGCTTCACAGACACAGCGAGATGCTTATCACTTGAGTGAAGGCATGCCAGTTTGAGGATCCTGAAATAGTTTTGTGTATGTTTCTTTTTATGCATTATTCAGCTTCCAAAACCCATTTTAGCAGAAAATTAATGCTAAGTTGGAAAGCCATTAAAGTGAGGACACCTATCAGTAGGACCTGGGACTTTCACCAGACTTGGTCTGAAGAGACACAGGCCTTAGGGTAAAATCAATACCCAATACCTCTTACACACTCATCTTGTTCATTTCTGAATTAATTCACCTTCTCTACATCCATGGGCTGCAGCCTGCCAGGTGACCATGCTCATCAGGAGGAAGCATCGACTACTAGCAAGCATCTTGATCAAGCCAGAAGTGTGATTGTATCTCACTTTAGACAAGCTCCTTGCTTTGAGTCCCCAGCTAGGAACACACAAACTGGCAGCTATGGCTTTAGTAAAAAAAAATTAGAACAAGTCCAAAGAAACTCACTCACATAGACATCCAACAGCATCATTGCTTTAAACAAGCACATGAATTCCCATAAGCTGTAATTACAAAATACAATGCAAAGAGGTCAGGTCTTAGCTCTTCCATTTCATTGACCTCTCAAGCTATGCAAGTAAAATGAACTTAACTCACATGCTCAGGAGTTTAATGTTAACTATAACATTTCATCTTCCTTGCTTGTTCTAATTTTCATTTGATGTGTCTTAAAATGGGAGATAAAAACAAGAACCACTTTAAAGCCAGTAATTGTTTCTTGATGTTAGGCCCACTGTCAAATTAGCCTCAAACAGAAAACTTTGATGAGATTTTCCCAACGATTAAGGCTATTAGTTGAAACTTGAAATTGATTTATTTTGCCTATTACATTAACCTTCTCCTGCACATTCAGTGGTTTATTACATAGGGCAAAGTAAAGGCAACTTGATATTTAAACATGTTAAAAATGAATAAAAAAGACATGTTGTTATAAGCCGCATGTTACTGTACTAACAAGTTGATAAAGACTTCGTAAGGATATTCAGTGCTAGCAACAAAATGGAACATTTGTAATAGTGTCATAGTGGAAAAATGAATTTGATGGCACTGCAGAGAGCAAATGTAATTAGTAATAAGCAGGCTTTATTTTGAAAGTTTATGGGATATATGACCTGCAATGCAAAGATATGTGAACAGAAAAGAAATGTTCTTGTGATTGTGCGGAAGGGTAGAATGAAATCCATTTGTTTTGCCCATTTATCTAAGGCTGTTATAATTAGATTGATGTACTAATATCAACGAGGAAAGCTTCTAGCTTGAATGTGGAAGAATTTCTGTAACTAGAGAATGGAGCTGGCAACACTGTCATTATTAACAGGGAATTATTTCATTAAAATAGAATGCTAATTTAAATACATACTGCTTTTGCACAAGAACCTAAGAGCAGAATATGAGCAATAATTCTGTACATACTAAAACTGTAGGTGTTTTGCCAGGAAAAAGCACCTGCTCTTCACCAGCAGAAAGTGTATCTTGAATTTCAGCATAGGATCCATATAGCTGCAGTCCTTGCATTTCAATCAGAAAGATATCTCAGTACAAACATACAAATTCATGAATCTAAAATGTATTTATACTCTATTTCTTCTGTGTACAAAAGACATCCTTGAAATGTCAGCTTCTCCACCTTCTACTTCTGTTTCCACAAACAACCTCTCAAAAAACTCACTCATCCAATAACATAGGTCAAAAAATAAAACACCAGCTTAATTTTTTTTTTCTCCTTATGAAAAGTCCCTATGGGGAAGTATCACTTACGAACAGACATGCTCTAACGTTGGTACCTAGAGAGACTGGGCTCCAATTTTGGGAGCCAGGCAGGCCAGATCCACGCAGGGAAGGAGGTTCCCCTCGTGATGCCAGGCAGACGTGGTGAGTATGTGTGCCTCAGGCTCCTCTGTCCTCTGCACCACGCACACATACACAGTCACAGAGGCACCAGTCCAGGCTCTAAGCACCGTCTGCTTGCGGGTGAGGGCACAAGTGGCAGGGGCAGTTGTTAAAGCAGCTGAATTGCTGGTCCCTGGGTGCACTGATGAAAAGGAAGACTTGCAGAAAGACTCCTGCACATGAGATCCAGCCAATGAGCTGCCAGCTGGGCCGTGTTGCCCCATGCTATCAGCGGCACAGGAGGTAAAATACAATAACAAAGGGCATCTTCTACTCCGTCATCAGCCTAAGCACACAGAAGCTGAGTACCAAGAGGGAAAAGAACTCTCTTTGACAATAAGGGGTTTTTTTCTTGTTTTCTCAAGCATCACTCACAGACAGTGTTTTTAAGGTTTCCGAATATGATGAAGGTTATTGGTACTCACCATACCATTTGCAATTACAAAATGTCACTACTCAGTATTTTTCACGTGTTCCCCTTTCCTTGCTGCAGTCTGTGATTAACACTTGATGTTTCAAGAGAATACCCAGCCTGCACTTACTGTTTTGCTTTCGCATTTTTCTCCTTGTTTATCTTGCTATATTCCTGAAATTGCTTTGCTATTTGGGGACTTAGAAAAATCTGGTTCTATGGTGGCATTTTAAAAACAGCTTAGCTGGGCTTCCTGGCACTCTGACAGACAGAGTGAACTCAGACATAATGCGCTTTCCAGTGACTCACTGCAGTTATTTGAGTGGTTATCTTAAAAAATGAATAAAGTTGTGGGGTTGTGTCCTCCCAGCTGACCTGTCAGCAGGCTCATATTGGGTGCATGCGTGCCGGCAAGGCTGCCATCGGGGACCTCATGCAGCTCCTTAAAATAAGCTCCTAAGGATCTAAACTAATGCTGTAGTGTTCTGTGTGTCCTCAGCACACACCTTACACCATCAGTGCTAATAGGAGTTGTCTCCCATTTGTAAACCCCTGTCAGGATTCACATATAAGACACATAAATTAGGGTGAGGAAAGAGGAAAAGGATCCTGTTGACAGCTGCATGGCTTAGAACCGTGTCAGAGCTCTGAAACCAGGGAAAAACAGCATGTATGTTCAGTCACGTTTTCAAACAGTCTGCCTTCGACCTTGTTTAACTTTCCATGAACATTTGGAAAACTCGTAACACTGTATTTTACTATTATCAATATTCATGTAAACCAAATACTAAGTTTTTATGCTCAAATATTTATAGGAAGTGAATTTTATGTTTGTTTTCCATAAACATTAGTATCAGAGTCCTGGTTGTTAGCATCAGCACCGCACTGTCGGGAAACAGAAACACCACCGTGTGCCTTACGCGACCAGTCGCAGTTGAATGATACAGACAATACTCCAAAAGAGATCTGTAGGGCACATGAATCATAGAATAACAGAACAAATCTGCAGAAACAGTCAACTGTATATAGGCTTTCTGTCAATGGAGAAAAGGAGCAAAATTTATCAGATTCAATTTAAGTATGAATTATTCAGCCCTTTTTGCAGACTTGGCTTTTAGCATTATTATTTTTCATGTTAGACTATACTAATTCACTTTATGAAAGTTAGGAAGCATCTGATCTATTATTTTTATAAATTATTTTATCATGGTGGTAGTGCTGAGGGCTTCTATTCTTCTGGTACTAGTAATTAGTTAAGAAACATACTTCTCCTGCAGAGGCAGTAAAGCAAGCCAACTAAGAATGAGAGGACAGGAATATTATAGTCTCTATTTTACTGAAGGTAAAAGAAAACCTTTTAAAAATAAACCATTACCATATTCTTAGATAACACAGTAATAGATCTAAAGACTCAACCTAGATCTCCTAATCACTAATAAGGTGCATGTGTCAAATTCCGCTTTTTTTTTTTTTTTAAGATCCATTTTTTCTTTTCCACAGAAGCTAGAGTCCATCAACAAATAAAACAGCTTCTTGAAATCACAGGTGGTGACAAAAATTCTGCAAAGTGCTACTGCATCCCCTGGAAGTCACGCTTCTTAAAACAACTGCCTCCATTTCATTCCAGTACCTATGAGGAATATTTGCCCTCACCTCTGTACCAAGCCAGCTGCTGTACACCCTGATGTGGTTTCGGAGCTCATTTCCAAAGTCAGCTAGATGTGTGGGCAGCAACCTTTCCAGACTGTGGCCACACAGCTTTGCGAGCCCAGCTCATTAGACTTACACAGTCAGAAACACCCCTGCAACCAGGTACAGCCAACACAGCTGAAGCACCAGGCTCACGCAGTGTGCCCGCTGACTCGGAGAGGCTTCAGAAAAGTGATGCAGAACAGCAAAACCAGTGCTGAAGGGGGAAGGAGAAGCTGGAATTTGAGTGGCCAGGTCTGTATCCTCATTCAGATTTGGCCTTCAAAAGCAGCTTCTGCCTCTTCAGCAGCTTCATTGCGATTCTGTTAAAAATTTCCCTTTGCAAAAATTCCATCACAAGTTAAAAACCATCATCGCATGATAGTTTTGGCACATTCACCTTTTCTCAGCTAGATGCTTATGATTTTGGACAGTATTTCCCACAAGATGTTTCTTGCTCCACATTTTTACTGTTCCCAAATCATGTTCAATTTTGATTCTTCAAAAAAAAGGGATATTTTTAAATGTTAACTCTGCATTGGTGGACATACATATTCAATGCAAGATCTTAAAATCTTACAATACAGTCTTGTAGACCTTTTATTGCTAAGACCTTTTTTGTTAAGATTCAGGAGGAGGCAGTGACTGGCCCCCCGGATCTATTTGACTTTTACATTATGGGACAGCACTTCTAACAGCAGAGGAGAGTTATTTTGGTAGCAGATCAGAATCCCAATTTACAAAGACCATGCTGCAGTCAAACGCCTTCTCACACCGGTGAACTCCATTGTGTCTGCGTAGTGCTTTTTTCAGCTGCTGTCATTGAAGTTATTACTAAAGACAACATAGGTTCAAAATGTCCCTTGCATTTAAGCAAAAAAATAAAGGTTCCCTGGGATTCCCTGTATTAGGATTTTTGCATTATTTTTTTCTCCAGGCATAAGTGCCTTCCCAGTCAGTCATCTGAAATTAGCCTTGCTGATATCACATGTTTGTAAAGGTCACCCTTCTCATTCCAAACTTTTACAGTCCCTACATCTGTGTTAATTCTGTCGTTTTAAGAAAGGGGTTTTCTACATGTAGCCCAAATCTCATTTGGGAGTTCATTTTGTTTTAATGCATTCCACATTTCTCAAATAAGCTTCCTAATTTCCACCCGTAATGAGTATATTATCCAAGTAACAGATCACTCTACTTAAAACTGTTATTATGCAGTCTACTGAAATGAAGAAAGATGGCTAGCCATTGCTGAAAGCTGTCTGACAAGAACAGAAATGGGGAGTATTAAATAATATGTAGATTCAATCAAATATAAAGCATTAAACATTCACTGAGCAAATTGGCCACTATTCAACAAATACTTTATTTATCGGCAATTAAATAAAGTGAGAATTAATAATTTTCCCATTGTGTCTGCAAACATATTTGGAGTGCTATAGTCGGAAGGAACCTAAAGAGGCCATACGGCCCATCCTCCATCTGAAGGCAGGATCAACCGCACTTACATCAGTCCAGTCCAGCCTGATAACATGTTACTAAAGACTGTCAGTGATAGAGACCCCCACAACTTCCCCGTGTTCCAAAACCACTATATCTTTACCATTATAACGATTTTCCTAGTATTTAATCCCTGTCATAGTGCAATTTTAGGGGTGTTGGTTCTTGTCTATCCACCATTAACATGGGCATCAGATTATTCCTTGCCCTGATTATGAATGCGTTTTCTGTAGCTGTTTTTATGGGCTTTTAACATGTCCCTTTTCTTTTTTAGGCCAAAGCCCCATTCTTTCCATTTTTCTTCCCAAGTCATGTTTTCAGCTTCTCTGGGGTGGAAAGAGTCTGTCATATGTCTAGCAGACTACATTTCTGTCTCATGGCATGATACCTTCCTGTAACGATAAACTCTAGCATTGCGTGAAACAAACAGAAGGTTTCTTTTTTCCAGTACTTTCCTTAATCGGCAGTTTCCTGAATGATACCTGTGTCTGTGCCCATGAAACAGTTGGACTCAGCACCTTCTCTGTATGCTCTAGAAAACATTGTCCATTCATTAAAAGATGAGCAGCTCAGCTTACCGCGACACTTCTACAAAGCAGAAGCGGTGGCTGGGGCAGCGCCAGGGTGGTGGCTCCACCAGCCGCCCAGCTTGTAGGGTGGAAAGGTGAAATGGAGCTGCTGGGCATGGCTGGAGGCAGCACTGACCGACATGTGGGGCTGTGCTCTCCCGTGAGCGTGCCGTACAGGGCTAGATATGTGCCATTTCCACCCAGGCTTGCTGATCAAACTTCTCAGCACCCCCTTCCCTCTCCTCCCTGGGCATCATCTTCCTCCTCCCGTGTGCGACCCTGAGGAGCTGTGGCTGCTGCGGCTGAATGTGGCCATCAGGGCACAGAGGTACCTGGCCCTTGCACTGCAGCCCTCTGCACAGCTGCTGCCAGCCCTGCCAGCTCAGGGGAAAGTTCGCCCTCCACTTCCAATCCCTTCTCTGTGTCTTTGCCTGCAGACACATGGTGCAATTTTTTTCCTGTTTGTTTTTCCTCTGCAACCTTTTTAGGATTCCTGTGCTAAGCAGTGGTTGGTTTTAGTCACAAAATGCATTAGTGGCTCTGTAAGGATCATAGTGGAAGTGATTTTGTAGCAAATGACAGTCATAAGGGAGGCATAAGGAATTATTTTTGGGAAATAACTGTCATAAGGGAGTCACTTGTGCTATCGCTCAAGTGTTTTTAGTACCCAAGAGCTGGCAATGTGAGGTAAAAGCTTTTTGTGCATTGGAAGCGGCGCTATAAGGAACATAAACAGCTACTGAATATATTAAGGCAGACCATCTATCCTTCTCTCACTATGTACTAACTACTCTCATAAATGCCAATTAACGTAATCAGTTCACATGAAGACTGATCTGCTCCATCACTGAAGTCTCTAAGAGGAGCATATATAACCTGTGAGGTTACCGCTACCTGTGACAGATGCTATAAGACACGTGTTGCCGGCTCTGCCAAAAGATGCAGAAAGCCTTGTGAGGGGGTGATTGTCGGGGAGAAGCACGCTCCAGACACAAGATCAGTAGTGCAAATACCATGTGCATTGGGGTTTCCCACCCCTGCTATGTTCCCAAAGCTTTAGAAGCACCCAAACCCGCTCCCCAGTCGTTTTAAAGAAAGGTTTAAATGTGCTGCAGTGCTTGCATTAAGTAACTGATTTTACGGCGTGCTCAGGGCTCTCTACAAAGGCAGAGCCACCCACGTACTGAGGGTCATGGGGTGCTGCGGTCTGAGCTTGCAGCTGGGCTGTGAGACGGCGAGGGGCATTTCTACCTTGCTGGCATGGGACCAGCCTTCAGACAGCCCTCCGCTGCGGCACTCGAGCACGGTGGGGAGAGCTCAACCTTTTATCAAAGGGGACAGGTGTTGTTTCAAAGATAAATGGCTTTGAGAAGGACTCTTCTTTGCAGTCAGTAAACATTTAGTGCTACTCTATAAGCTGAAATGCTACTTCCTTCCATGGGGTGCATTTTGAAGTAAAATGTAAAAACAGTTTCCGCCTGAAAAACGTACCTGTTTGGTATTCCCTAAGCGACTGTGAAGTCCCTTTCACAGGAGATATTGCTCAGAAAAGATTTATGAAATGTGGCAGGGCAACATCAAGGCCTTAGAACCATTAATTTAAAATGCCTTTCCCCTTCATCCTCCTGTGTAAATTGCTGAGCAATCATGATTTCTTCTTACCTTCTGCTCTCAGTGATACAGCTCGTGTCATGCCAGGATCACAGTTCCATGACATTAATTATACACAGCCAAGATACACTTTTTATTTTGTGCCCAAAATGGAAAATAGTGCAAAGGAGCACAGGAGACACTGGCTATGCTTAGGGAATTTCATTTCAGCTCTGTACTTTTTTTTTTTTAAAAACCCTATGGCTTGAGACATCTTTCATTTTGAAAGCAGTAAAGGAGTCACTGCTACATTCAGAGCTACTTACAGTGGAATGCCTTAAAATATAGAATAATAATATCAGGAGAAAATTTCTCGGGCCTGCTTACTTTTGTGTAACTGAAGGTAGACGACATGGCCAAGATAACAAACTGACCCTAACCTAACCCCCTAGATGCAATAAACCCGAACCATATCACTCAGATGTAAGAGACCCAGAGCTCCGGCTCAGCCAGTCTGTCTCTTCCTAGGGCAGGACTGTGGTATCTGGTACATCCTGCAGTGGGAACAACTTGCATCATTTTAACTACAAATGTCCATTATCAGGCTCTACGCATGCATCAATAGTGGCAAAAATTATCATAATGAATTACTCTACATTAAATACGTTGTATAGAAAGAGACCGTCACAAGGTCAAATTCAGATGCTCACCCAGAGCAGGATGGAAGTGGCAGGGAGAGCAGCTGACCAGGCACTGCAGGCTCAGGGCTGTATTTGTGGTTACTCCCTCCAGTAATGCCCCCTCCAGCCTGAGAGCAGCAGCTCCTGTGCAGTTTTCACTGGATCAGCATGGGAACAATTTTCAAGATCTAGTGTGGCCCCTGAGGCAGCTTTGCCTAGGATACAGCTTAAGAGGTACTGGTGCTCATCCAAAAGCCTTGAGGATACTAGGTGGGGGAAAGCCCCCAGCAAAGCTGAAAAAAGCAGCTTAAACATCTGGTACCACAAAGCAGCTACACCTCATCTGCAGCACCACAGGCTCACACAGAGACCGACACCAGTGAGGTCCTGCTGCTCCCACAGATGCAACAGGAACTGGCAAAAAGAAAGCGGTAAGCTGGGATGCTCCCAGAGGATAGGCAACAGCTCACGCAGATTGGCAGATCCTCAAGCACATACATGTCTCTCCCTGTGATTCTTCATGTCTCAGTGCTGGGGAGCTGCACAGAGCTGTATCATCCTTCTGTAGCATCCTTCACTCTGCAGGCGGTGGAATGGAGAATGAAATATTTTTACTTCAGCAGCCATGGCCATCTAGATAACACCACACTACTTTCTTCCTGCAGTCCTCTTTCAGTCCTGCCAACAAGTATCCCAGGCTACTCTATCTGGCAAGTGAGGAGAGCTGCTTGCAAACAGAACTAGATGCTTTCTAGATGAGGTTTAAGAAAAATAAAAAGAAATTATGGACTTATCAGCTTTCTACAAATCTGTTTGGACTCTTGTGAAGAAATACTGGTGACTTTTAATCACCTTTCATACAAATATGTTCCAATTAGTTTTATATTATTTATGGATCCTCTAAAGCTTTTGCCTTCCTTTAACATTGTGAGCTTAATGAAACTCCTTTGTGATTGATTTATGAATTCAGATTTAGCATGGCATTTTATGAATCTGACATTTCCACACATGAGAAATCCCAGGTACTGATGATACAGTGATCTATTGGTGATCCATATTCTACAAAAGAATGCGAGGAAGGACTACAACGGCATAGAAAGGAATTGCACATAGCCAAGACCTGAAAATATGGAAATATCTATGGAAATTCATTAAAACATGTAAGTAGCCTTTGTGAAAAAAACAGAGAATGAATAGACCATTCTAAGAGACCATTCATTAGAAAGGGTCACAAACTTTGGTTTTTAAAGTTTTTTCCCACCTCGCTGTTACATGTCCCTTTAAAATTTTCTGCTAGAAAATAGGAGTTCTTTTGTTCCCCAGAAAAAGGTGAGATATTTTTCCTTAGAAAAACTGGTGTGAGACTCCTAGGTGTGTGCCCAGAAGTCCCCCACGCACTTTTGCCAGACAGCTCAGCTGCCACCGGCTCCGGCTGTGACCAGGCTCTCCATGCCCCCGTAAGAGCCCGCGCGGGAGCTCAGGGGAGGGAGGTGAGGGCAGCCAGCACAGCAGCGAGGAGGAGGAGGAGAAATCCTGCGGGCAGTGCCGGGGGGACCCAGCCTGGGACCAGGACAAACCGAGCAGTGCAACCTTCCCCCGTCCTCAGCAGAGGCAGCAGATCCCAGGCATAATTCAGGCCTGGAGACAGCAGCTGTCCTAGGGAAGGGCAATTATTTATGGCGGAGAAAAGATTCAACTGCAGAGCATTCAACCTTAGCTTTTGTACCTGTGCCTGTGTACTTTATCTCTCAACGAGGCAATATTTAAGAATCCTTCATCTTTTCAAGAGCAACCAGTTATTCTCTGCAATCACACATGACTAACCAAATTCAATGTCTAATGAAAACAAGAAATGCTACAGTCGTGTTACGCCAGTTTATCTATGTTAAGCTATTACTGCATCCTTTATTCCTTGCTTATATTTAGGTGTTATTTATTAGTGACTCATAGTCTTTCTTGTTATGATGCACTTGATAAAATTGTCCATTTCTGGGGAAAAAACCTAAAAGGGCGTACATACCATTTACCACCTCACATACACCATTAGTCACTGAGATATTTAATGAACTGAAGGATGTCAAACCAGGCATTAAATTTCCCAATTGCTCAACTAGCATTTGTTTGTTCTGCTGTGTATTTATTTTCCAAGCTCGAAGTAGCCACCACCAGCTCTCTTGCCTTGCTGCTCATGCTTGGGCTCTCCTAATGCAGCAAGTCAGGGACCTTCAGACTGCCACTGATCACACTAGAGAATGGTATTTACACTGCTTTGAAGAGAAACAGCTAGCTGTTCTTCAACTTTGAGTAGACCTACTCCTATGGAGTATAACACAGGAACATTAAGCAGTAAAGCAAAGAGAAGACCCACTGACTACTGAAGAACAGCTGCCTTACGGTGTTCCCCAGGCTGACTGTTGCTCTGCTAGGGATACTATATAGTCCACTGCATCCTGGAAAATTCAAAAAGCCCAAGTAACAGCTTTACAGAGCTCAAACAAAAGAAGAATGCAGAGCAGAACCAAAGAACACAAGGATTTTATGGTATTTTGAGTACTCAGAATAAATTAATAGATTTGAATGCAAAAGAAATAGCCACGGTAATTTGTCACCTGCTTTCTTTGCATAACTGTAGACATAACACTGTAATAACAGAGAATCTCTCCAGTTCCTCCATAATTCCTACATAAAGCCCAACACTTGTAATTACATTTCTTTGTATTGGGAGCATATCTTCAGTGGAAAATCTAGCACTTCTCTGAGGAAACTGCACCAGCACTTATCTCTGTTCTTTAAAAGTGCTAAAAATACTTATTTAAAGTTTGAATTTCACGACCCACAGCTTCCAGGCATTGGCTTATTTTGTGCTGTTTGCTAGATTAAAAAGCCTTCAATTATCCATTGAAAAGGTGAATCTACCTGAGTGCGTATGTTTGTGTGGCAGAGAACGAGAGTTTTATCTTCAAACCAAGATAATTGTGTTATTTAACAAAATACAGGTAGTATAGAAAAGCAGAAAAGTATTATATTCAGGGCATTTCTCCAAGATTCCCTTCATAAATAATTGGTAACATATCACAACTGTTTTTCATGGACTCAGTATGGTATTATTATGAAACCCTTTTTTGTGTATGTGTTATGTAAGAGAGAAAAAAATAATGTCATTTTTCTCATGACAATGCAGAAGAAAGACAGACGCTCCGAACTGTGGTAGGATTCATGAAAACACTCTCCTCTCATCATTCTATCATGACACACTGGTTTATTGTAATTAAAAAGCATATTCTCATAAGTAAACCTATTGCAATGATGTTAACTCTCATATTTCTTTCATATAAATACGTGAAACGTTTATTAATGCATAACACTGACAATTTTTGCTTTGGTGTCAAGGTGCAGTATCAAATACAAACTTCAAAAAAGAAGCATGCAAGTCACAGTCATTAGTGTTGTAATCTTTTGCAGCCAAGTTTTGCAAAAAATAAATCTCATTAATATATTGATACCTAGTGCCTGCTAAAAATATTCTATAGAAACATGTACATTGATCTCTTGCAAAATCTAACTTAGTGTACTGGATTTTTAACCTCCTCAGAGATTAAATGGAAGCTTGTGATTTCTGGTTATCTTTGCCATGTCTACGTAAGTAAAGCAAATGCCCAAATCTGCTGCCTTTGTCATGAAACGTGTCATTGTTTTCAAAACCAACCTTGAAGCAGTGACGGCAGGTCACACCATAGGGGACAGCAGAGGAAAGCTGTGCATGACCTGACGGCTCCCCATCCCCATGTGGCCAGAGAGTGGCTGAGGGCAGGTGGCACAGGGGTCCCCAGGGCCAGCACACCCCTCAGAATGGCCCGTCGGGTTTCTTCCACCAGTGACCGTGAGCAAGGAAAGGGCAGTTTTCCCTATGCCCTGGCCCCAGGAGCACCCGCCTGTTTTAGCAGGTTCAGTTTTCTCAGTATCGCGAAGGCAGGTGTCGCCCCCATTTCTGAGACCCCTCAGGGGTCTGAGAAGGGAGTAAGTTCAGCTGCAAGTGAAGGAAATCTTCAAGGAAAGCGAGACTTCAAGGCGATGTTTTTTACCTTGATCTGGCACATCCTCTCCCCAGACTCCGGATAAAACCATTGAATTTGCTTTTTATTCTGCAGCAAGCGGGTGAGTGCTCGGCAGTTTGGGAGCTCTCCCGGGTGCACGGACAGAAGGGGCTGCTTGCTGGCGCCCGCGAGTAGCACCCGGCTCTGCCCCATGCCACCAGACCCCCCCGGCTGCATATCAGAAGCAGCAGCGCAGCACACGCTGGTGACAATCCAAAGCCGTCCCTGGAGCATCTCCCATCAAACAGCTACCGAGCAAGGGAGTCGAACCATCCCTGTCGGCTGTTGCAGCGTCCTTCTGCAATATCAATCTGCATTCAGTTCTGTAATGCACTTCGGTTGTAATTAAAACCAGATCTCTAAACTGGTAAATTCAACTATATGTTCTGATGTTTTTGGAGTTAATAAGCTGAAAACCATTTCTACAGCATATGCAGCGTACAGACTCAGTTGTCAGGGGTGACCACAGTCCTCAAAAGACAAGAACAAAGAACAAATAAAACGCTCTTTTAGGAATATCTGCTGCTTTTCCTTCTTCCAGCTGAAGCTAGAGGCTCGGTTTCATGCCACATTTGACAGCATAGATGGAATGCTGCAGGGTGTGCCGCAAAATACTGCCAACTTGTCTGCTCCATCGCATGCGTTAAGTACAAACGAGCCACAGCAACTGTCAGCAGTTAACAGAAAATAAGATGCCTACCTGCTTGCTCTGTACTATGAGCTCATTAGCTGCTGGTTGTTGCACAGGCCGAGTTTGATCTCTTAATTTTAGCATGTAGATTTTAAATAGACGCGATTACAGCAGACATGGGAGATACCCTTGACTGATGCTCTACTTCAGCCTTCAGATCTGGAGAGATTGAGTTTTTAAGCAGAGGATTTCACAGCTGAGAAGAATAGTTTCATGCTCAAACATGTAACTAGGGCTTAAAAACTTGGAAATGAAACTTAGCTGCGACAATGCACGTATGTGGGCTAAGCAAATTAATTCAATACACTCGCTTTTCTAGTAATCTCAGTTACCGGTCCCTTCTCTGTATCTGAGACAAAGCCATATACTTAGAGCTTCCAGATTACACCGAAAATGTCTCTGAGAGCACAGAGGGCAATATCCAGATTTGTTATTTGTTGTTTTCCCAAATTACCTGCTTGTCCAAGGTGGCAACGTACATAGCAGCAGCCACACTGCTGCAGAGACAGACTGCCCTCAGCTCACTTTGTAAGCCTGTGCCTTTGCCGGACAGTAGCTCTGATTTGGGGCAGCACCTGCTGACGTGACCAGGAAGCATTGAACTATGTACACATTTCTATTACACCCAGGATGGGTATTTTTCCGAGGGAGTCTGCAGCAGCGCAAACCTGGATATCCTGCATCAATCTCTAGCTGCTGGACCAGCAGTGCTCTCTGTAGGCAGAAGCACTGGGAGAAGGCAATGAGTGAAGTTATTGCAGAGAGGTAGACGGAAAGACGACCGCCTCCTACCAGAAAGGTCAGGTCTGGAGCTGCACGTTCATTCTCCACCCGACACCAACCATGTATTTGCAGAAGGCATGTTGTATCCCAGGAGATGGCAAAGAGGGATAAGTTGGGGACCACCTGCCAATACCTTCCACCTGTGAGATTTCCACACCTGACAGCTGCTGTTAGTCCTCACAACCACCTCTTCTTCCCAATGTAGTTGCAAATGCCTCTGAACCATAACCTGGAGGACAGACAGGTTGTTGAAGGGAAGTCCCTCTGTGCAAGCAACAAACTGCTGTATTTTACATTGAAATACAGTTTTAATGAAGTTCCATCTGACTTTTTGGGGTTATTCTTCAAGCAGGTATTAAAGATCTAACAAATTTTCAACTTTTGCATTTATTGGCATTTATATTACAGTCAAATGCAGAGGGCAACCGCCTGCAGGCTGATTTCCTTATCTACATTTGTCATTCCACTGTGGCTGTGTAAATCATTGCTTTCAAACAGTTGGAGAAACAAAACATTGAAAAAGTGTCTTTTGAATATGGTGTAGTTACTTTCCTGAACAAGTTGATTTTGACAAGGACAATAGCAATACATGTTTTAAAAACCCTGCACAGTTTCACCCAAAAGCAGTCAGAGAGAAGAGGCCATATGCAGCAAAAGCAAAGTCTGTAAAGTGAATAAGGTGTACCTGCGCAGATTCTGCAGGCAACTACCCACACAGTAGAAACCCCATTACCCCAACTGGCACAAACTGGGAGCAGCAGCATTTCCCAAGTGAGCAGCATAAGGGGAACCAGGTAATCCTGGGCGAGCCTGGAGTCTGGATCTGGAGCGATGCTCCAGCCCCATGGGAAGCTGTGGGCTTGCTGAAAGAAAGATCACGTGAAACTCAGAAGCCTGGAGTAGGCAGAAAGTCAGATATGATGATCAAAATAAGATCTCTTCCTCGTCTTGTCGCAGGGTGAGTCTGGGCAGCCCGGTGCTGCACCCGCAGCTGAACCGCAGCAGCAGCCGCAAGTTCGCACTGCATCAGTCCCTGGCTTTTCACCCCTTTTTCTGTTTCAAATATGTGACAATACTAACTATTTTCAGCTAGATGAAAGCTTACCTTCAATAGCAGAATGGATATTTTATGCTCATCAGTTTAAATAACTAGGTGTCTAAAGAAGAAATATGGTCATCTGCAGTATCCAAAAGCAGCCGAGTTATTTACCACATTGCTAGGTGACACATGCTGCTATCGTCCACATCTCTTTATCATCTTTGCAACAGCTCCCGATAAATTAGTTGTGGTACAATGGCAGAACATAAATATTTCAGGTAGGAATGTTTAAACTGCAAAAATCTGGCTGTAAATTACCCCATACATGGTAGCCACTCCCTCAAAATTTGCTGTTAAAGCCAAGTATGTCGATAGCACAGGTCATATAACTAGTTGGGTGTAAGTATTCCCAAGAGCCAGGTCATTGCTGATGACCGCCAAGTGCTCCTAATGCTTTTAATCCCCTTCGCCACTCCCAGGGGTGCTACCTACCTCTGGGATCCTCCCCTTCCTTCCAGCCTCCCCCAAAGCTCACTTCTGCTGCTGGCTCATATGAAGAAAATGTTGGGAAAACAGGCAGATTTGAGGAGGTAGGTAAGACACAACAGCCATCAAAACCTGTCCACTCCTCACTGAAGATCTGCAGGATCTTTATCTTCCCCCATACTTCTAGGCTTCCTCAGTGATTTATTACCCTGAAATCCTCTGCCAGGTTTGATTCAGAGTCCACAGTCCTCCCAAGCTTGTTTTGTAATACATCTATGACATTTCTGGAATGGTAAAAGTTATACAGCAAAAAGTTGTATAACTCAGGGTTAGTTTTTGTGGGTTATTTTTTTGTTAGAAATTAAAAGACGTTAAAAGCTTCTTTCAACAAGACTGAGACAGTATTTTGATTTCCCTTTTTCATTTCTAAGCTCATACTCACCTACTATTTTGGAATTACTGTTATTAGAAGAGTGCCTGGCACCCCTCACTGAGCTCAGAGCCTCATTTATTGCTATTAGCCCAGCAAAGGTGTATTGAAAAGTGTTGCACCTGTGGCATTCATCAAATGCAATTTGCCCATCTTAGAGCTTTATTCTTTCCTTGCTAATGCTCTGAGTAACTCTGACTTTTCCCACAATTTTCTCTGAATCACTAATTATTACATTTGATTTCCATTAATATGAACAGCTAATATTATTTGAAACAGTCTGTCAAGAGGGCAGACCATCTAATTTTGTATGGCTCATATTTGTATATTTTTCCCAAATATAGGTGTAAGTAATTGTAGTTAATTAGTGTTTAATGCCGAGTACAAGCCAGACTAAGTTTCCAGCTCTAAATATATATATAAAATCCCTATATATATATATATATGTGGGTTTTCCTGCAAGGACCCAATTCTGCAAAGCACTTAAGCACCTGCCTTGGAGCTTGGTGCTTTCCTAGCTAAAGCCTAATTCTGTGTATTTTTCCAGTCGTGGTTTCTAGACGCTAATGCAATGTGAATAATGTCAAAGTGGGATGCTGAGAAATTGGTGGCAAAACTGATCTCTCTGACTGAAAATGTAATCTGAGTTCAGTGGAAACCCTCCTACAAGAAGGTTTCCTCTGTTCTCGCAGCCTGAGATCCCACTGCACCAACACTGCACTGAAGCTCTCTTTTCCCACTCTCAGGAAAAATCCATCAGTAACTTGGCTAGTGAACAAAGGAGCTATTTCCATGACTAACTCTAGTAGCAAGACAAGATCTAAATGACATTAAAAATAACAAAATGTCCAAAAGCTCTTGTGCTTTTATGAGCAGGCAGGGATGCAAACAGTGTCCTTGGGAGCAGCAGCTTCACAAGAATGGGTTCTGTAGATCAATGCAATGCAGGTTAAGACTACAGAGGTGGTGCAGCTGAAAAACAGCTTGGTGTTTCTCAGGACAGTCATTTTGAAACTGAGCATTTTCACGTGATAGTTTACAGTTTGGGGATGAAAAGGCTAGGTTTTTTCCTTTTTTCCACCCAAAAGTAATCATCCCCTGAAGAAAATTAATTCCAGTGACTGGGGGGGGGGACACTCAGACATTAGCCTGGAGGTGGTGCTTCCCACAAGAAATATCCTGATAATCAAAGAATCATATTTCCTATCCCTTCTTCTGTATGCCTCTAAAAGCTGTATGAAAATGGAAATAAAAAATGCCCTCACATTTTGTTACTTCTGTGTTCCTGGATAACCTTTCCCTATGGAAACAATGACAGTGGTGTACTGTGGAAGGAGAGGCAGACGTCAGGGCAAAAGCATTACTTCTCTCATCAATCATATTACACCAGGAATTAAGGAATCTCCTTTTTGTCATTATATTTCCATTATTAAATACTGATATAAATTATTTCCTTTGATCTCGTTGGGCAGGCGAGAGATACCATATTGTTTTTTAAATTAAAATAAGTTTGCCATTATGGACTATGTATAGAATGATACATTATTAAAAAAAAAACTTACTAGAAGTGTAAAGTGTAATAAGAAAGTGAGCTATTAGAGAAAAAAAGAATGCAATTTATCTGGTGACCTGTTTCCCAAATGAATTCTTCTTTTTAAGAAACTAACACACTATTAGTGACTAAATTCAGGTTAATAAAAGCATTGTTTACTCATTCTTTTCTGACGAGGTTTGATTGATGTTCTGAGAGACGCAATTCACCATCTGAATTTTCTGCCCAGGATTATATCACCAATAGGTCCCTCTAGCAGGAGGCATAGTTTTTGTTTTGTTTTCTCCCAAGCTGTTGAAAATTATAAACATATGGTGCAAACATATAACAATATTATGTCAACCCAAACTGGAATGTGAGTTTGTAACAGAATCTTCTCTAAAACAAACTAATCCACATCTGCGACTTTGCTCTGTCTACTGGTCTGACATTTTAAGGAAGCTTTTGGACTTGTCTTTTCCTTTCATTAGAGATCCAGTGAATAGAAAGGTAATACATGCCAATTTCCCCACACAGATATTGACACGCTGCCAAATGCAGCCCAGTGCAAAGTAAGCTGACTTCCATGGAAATTCACCCACACAAAACAGAATTATGTTTGTTCTACTCTTCTTTAAACAGCCATACAATCCTTCTGTTTAATTTGAGTAGACAGGAATAACTTTGTAGCATAACCCACGTAATAAAGAAAACAGCTCTGGTTGGGAGTTCTTCATATTGTAGGTGTAGCTTACAGAATAAAGGAAGCTGACTTACTAAAAAAAAAAAAAGCAGGTTAAATCTGGCTGATGTAGTGGCTCAGCAGACAGGAGCATAGACTCTACTGAATTATAAATGTCACGGTTGACTTCCCAAGCCACTGACCAGATTTGGGAAGTAAAGCAGTGGCTAGCACTGGCAGAGTCGCATTATCTATTGCTGCATCCTGCCCTACAGTAAAAATATCTGTTCATTAACACACCCTGCATTCTTCCCTCAGGTACCCCTGTGGTTTGAGAGTTGTGAAAATATGACTAAAGGCAGAATAAGAGTGCAAAACAAAATACGTTTTAACTTGTAGCAATTACAACACATTACGATTACAATAGTGGTAAATCTGCTGGCAATTGGGGTGTGGTGTATCACAACCACTCTGAAATTTAGGGCTGCTGCACAGGCTGAATCCTTGTTCAGAGGGTGAAGGCTATGGCATGCAGCACGGCTGCAGTGGGGATGCTCTTCGCTGGGGCCATGTGCTTCTTCAGGTCCACTTCACTTAGCACCTACGATTCTGGGCTGGGGAGAGTGCCGAGACACCAGCCAGTATTTCTCTGCATATTTCTCACCAGCTCCTTAACCGCTTTTGGAGTGAAGCCAATCGGATTGCTTTAGGTATTTACCAGGGAGCAGGGATACAAAGATAGGCTGACAGCAGATCCGCTTTACATCCGCTGGTGGCTTCTCACAATTTCACTTAATGACAGAAACAAGGCTCCTTCTTATTTGAAAAATAACTAAGAGTGACCTAAGCCAAAATACTGCTGCTTGAAAGCTCATTAGACTTTTTCTAACGACAATGAAGAATGTACCCACATTTCCTGGACTTTCAATAAAATGCCCCAAACTTGAATGAATTGTCTTGGGAAGAAAATACGTAACATATTTTGCTCAACCCCCTCTTTCTTCTGAGCAGTTTGGAAGAGTCTGATGAAGGATCATGCAGATGGCTGCTGTGCTGGGAGGACATTTCTGCAGCTGCATCGGCCATGCCCGAGTCTGCCCCACGGCGCAGCAGAGCCGGGGACTCAGCAGCAGCCACTGCCACCAGCACCTCTGGAGAATAATGACTTCCACATACGCCCTAGCTGTTTCCCCCAGAATAGTAATATTAGGCTTTTCATTTTAGATTGACAACAGGCTCTTAAGCCCGTTTAAAAAAAAAAAAATCTCAGTGGAAGAATATAGTACAAGTTTTTAATGCAAAAGGAGACTGGGAGCAGACAAATGCTGTCATGGCCGGGTTGGCCCGCATCACTTAGCTCATGAGAGTGGCCACCGAGCAAAGCAGCCACCGAGCACTGCAGAGCCGGGACCAGGACCAGCTCCAGCCCCCAGACCCTGCTGGGGTTTCTGCCTGTTGGAAAAGACTACCTGCAAGGCTCACCTTCCTGTGGGCTCCTGTAGCACTGCGAAGAACCTGGGGGACGAGGGTGGAGGAGTGTGGTTTATGGCATGGTGAAAGCTCCATTTTGAGTGACTGCTGCCATATAATCCCAACGTGATACAGGTAAGTTCCTCCAAGGTGTCTCCTGACTTCACTCTGCTCCAGCTTGTCCTGAAATACTGCTCTGGACCCTGGGACAGGGCAGAGGAGGAGAGGGGAAAGCACCTGTGGCCGTGGTGTGTGATGCAGGAGCGTGCGCAAAATGCATATATGCAAAAGGAGCAAAAAAGCACAGGAACCTCCTCTGTTCTCCTTCCTCTAGTTAATCTATGGACAGGGGTGACAATCAAAGGAATTTTTCTAAGATTTGGTTCTTCTTATGGAAGTTTTGCAAAATGAAATGCAGAGATGCTTTTGCTGTCTTTGCAAGTGAACAGCAAGGCCTCTAGAGTTTTGCTGGTGGGTTTTTTCCTTGATTTTCTTCAGTTTTACCTGAGCACACAGTAACATTAGAGGAGATGCTGTTGGTCTATCAGCAGAAATTTTGCTGCTTAACCTCTGCTTGCCCCGTCTCCGCACAGGGAGCCATACTGAAGAGACGGATAACTAAAACTGCCTGCCTCTTGGCCTTCCCGTCCTACAGCACCATGGAGACCAGGTGCATGGAGGTTACCGAACAGTAGGAAAGATATTTTTGTCATCTAACGTGAAGCATTTTGTCACCTTCCTCCTCACACAGAAATAGCAGCAGGTGGAAGAAGCGCATTTGTCAGAACGAGGGTAGCTTGTTAAGGACTTGAGTGCCTTTTATGCAGAGGCTTCCAAATCTGATACCCTGTGACAGATGTCAAACACTAGAGATTAGCATTTTGAATCTAGGAATCACTTTCTACACAATTGAAAAAACTTAGCTACACAATACAGCATCTTGCAAGCTCTTTGCTACTTCATTAGGTGTTCTGTAGCAACTTGGTATGTTAAAAAGGTGGCTCAGAAGGGCCACATTCTGTGGAAGGACTCCAATATTACAGTTTGATAACCTGTGAATTAATCTCAATCTGTGAAAGAAAATGTTCAAGAAGTACCCACTATTAATTCAACAAGAAGAAATTCCCTTTTTTCTGCACTATTTTCTTGAATGATAGTCTGCCCAGTTTTATTTAGCATGCAGAATTTAACCTATAGACCAAAGTTATTTTCAATTATTTTATTGCCGTATTTTTCAAAGATTGTCTGGTATGTACCAAAGCTGCCATTCATCTGAGATTACTGGAACAAAAATTTTTCTGCTTTATTGCACAGATCCAAGACAATATTCTTCAAACCCAGTTGCCTAAAATGAAGATTCTGGTTTTATGTACCTCTGCTTTCCAGAGGTTCACAACCCCCACAATGAATAGGTTTGCAGTGCCTCAGAAAAGTCAAGCCAATTTAGTTTAATTTTCTTAATAGTTACTTCTGAGTCTAACCTTAGGTATAAGCTGTGAACATGCTGCCTCCCAGAACACATCTGAGATTCTCAAACGTGTTCAGGTTTAGCTTAAGTCTACACCCACTGTTTACTGGAAACATTAAATGTATATTGATTTCCATGGTTATGGAGAAACCAATACCGAGCACTTGCAAGAATCCCATCTTCATCGGTTATAGACTGTAACTCTGAAATTACCATGGATTTACAATATTGAAAAGGAGAATAAAGCTTCTTCCAGGAATCTTAAGACTGGACGTACACAACTCCATTTCAAACCAACAGGTTAAATGACTGAATCAGAAATGTACAGAGCAGCATGTGCGGTGCATGCGGATGCAGGGTGAGAACCTCAAACTGCAGAAGACTCTTCCGGGGAGCTGGGCGGGGGGCATGAGCCATAGCAAGGGCAGGGGCTCAGGGACCATGGGACCCACTTTGGTTTGGAGCATGAGGCCACCGCTCTTCTGCTGCTGCTTTGCTGACTGCCAGGCTGCACCCACCTTTCTGGGAAGAAGCTTATAAATTCCGGCTTGTGGAGCCTGTTTCGATTGTGCCCCATCGATCATTATTTACGTGATTTATAAGTGGCTGTCGGTGGCACGAGTAGTGTGCTATGAAAAGCCCTGTTCCACGGATGGGACCTCATCAGCAAGAGCAATGGTTTCTTCCTGACGGTTCTGCTTGGAAAAGCTTTCATTTAGCCAGATTTCCACCACCATCTACATCCGAAATTAGACACTTGTTTCCCGAGACTGTTCATTACACCACACTATAGCTCCTCGTGGCTAGGGCATTTTATTAGTGCAGCATTTTATTAGTGCAGCATTTTATTAGTCCAGCTGAAAATAGGCTTCAAATATGAAAAATGAAACCGACCAGTTTCATCATTTCTAGTCATTTGATACCAGACTTTCACACAGTAGAATAAGACTCAACAGCAACAACAACAAATCAGTGTGAAATAAGATACAAATTGAAATGATCCAGATTAGTCTGTGTATCTTCCTTTCAGTTCATACCTAGTTTTCCTATCAGAACATAACGATTATGGGAAACCAACACACAGTGTAATTATATTACATCAAATGATTCAATGCAATAAGGTAAATATTTTCTGGATTTTATATTATTGGATTCGGTTTTATATTTCAGCTGTAACAACAAGAAATTTTCTTAACATTTCTAACATAACTGTTTTAGGCAAATACTTTGTAAAAACAATCCTTGATGACATGAATGGAATTAGGGTTCTCCCATGACAGTCACAAGTCTTGTTGCAGAGCCACACTGAAATTTATCTTAATGGATGCTGTTTGTATGAAAGAGAACAATTACTGAATTCTACATTCACAGTGAGGGAGAAAACCAAAAGCACCTATTCGTAGTACAACTGAGTTAAATTGGAAGAAAAAACAGCTTTCGAAACACAGAAAGAACTCAATTAATTCGTATTTTTTCACCCTTGGCACTGTTACACTTTCTCCCCTAATCTATCCTCTGTTTTTTCTGATCGGAAACGTTTGTAAGACAGCATCTGGCACACCATTCTCTGAACAGAGAAAAATCCAGCCTTCGACCCAATCGAACCTCGCAGGAAAAGTTGATTTAATTCACGGTGAAGACAAAGGGAGTGGTCCCAATACAACCCTGGGCTTATTTGGGTCCTTTGGGCTCCACTCCTCACCATTTCCAGCAGCACACACAGCCCAGCAGCTCCAGCCTCTCCTGGGGACCGGCACCAACTTCTGCTCACAGCTGATAATTGTGGAAGATTTGCTGACAGAGAAATCTTCTTCTAACCAGTGTGTTGGCCAGTGTAACACGTAAGAGGTTATCTAAAATACATAAGCTTATCTATCTACTATAATTTTATGTGTATTTTTACACACCAACATGTCATTGTTCTCTTGACCTCTGTGGCATATTATAAGAGTAAGTTTTGCACTTTAAGTGACCTTTTACTTTTTTTCTTCTCTTTCCTTTCTATTCTTCCTCGTCAGTTTAGTAGGGACTTCTTGATTTACCTTCTCTTTTGCATTCAATATTTGGTTTTCTACACACTTCACAAGCGCTACAGCATCTACAGTTCATTGTATTTGATCAAGTTAGATCACATATACATAGTGAAGTCCCTGAAAGACACAGGCACTGCAAGATGAATTAAGGAGGTTGTACAAGCTCTTAAAATCACATTTTATGAAAACAGCAGAAAAGCCAGCAGGTAATAAAAGGCAGTCAAACCACAGATCCTGCAGAAAGTGAGTGATACGAGGCAGCAGGCTGACCACTGTTTATGGCCTGCCAGCTAAATAAAATGGCATGCGACTTACTACTTGCTGGCTTTCCTGCCAGTTTGATAAGATGTAATTCACGTTTTGGATGGTGAGGCTGTGATCTCCTTCAACCATATCATTCCCTTTGCTCTCGCTGAATCTGTCCCTCTCCACCTCACTCAAAACATGCTAATGGGAAACTGTTGAGAGCCAGTTCCCATACTGGTTCCATACTGGTAGGGGCTTGTTATTTATGATGACAATAAAACTGTTTCAGCAAACTACTAGCTCCTTCCCCTACCCCAGGCAAAATCTGAAGAGTATTATCCCATCTCTGACTTGTTCTAGTTAATGCCAGAAAGTAAAACCTTTTTTTTGTTTTCCAAGTTAGGAGAACAGAGAACCAGCAACTGCACAAGCTTACAATGGTGTCAAACCCAAACAGACATTTCTAGGCAAAAAGCGCTGCTCTGGGGGAGGAGGTTGCTTCCCACGGTGACTACAGCACCTGCGATGTCTGCAGTATGTAAACAGTAAATGTGAACGTTTCTTGAGAATTAGTTCAAGCTCCAGACATCACAAAGTGAATCCAACTAACTGCACTTTGTGCAAGAGAGAAGGCTAGGTAGATTACATAGAGCAGATTGTTAAGAGCAATTTGTCCCTGGTACAATTATTCTTTATACAGCAACTGGAAAGAGTGGTGGTGTCTGACTGTCTGGACATGCATTGGTGCCTGTGTTTGCAAAGTGGAACAAGTGCAGAAAGCTAGACTTGCCTCTCCTCAGCCCCAACAGGGCAAAGGGTCAAATACCCAAAGTCTGCAAGTCCTCTAAGTACCAGGGCACCTCAGAGGACACAGGAGCTCCGAAGCTGGAGAGCCTTGCCGTGTCTCCCTGTCCCCACACCACCCCAGCTCTTCCACCGGAGATGGAGTGGGGCCAGGCTGTGGCTGGCTGAGACGTAGCACTCGCTGATGAAGTAGCGGTAAGACAGAGTCATCGCAACCAAAAAATGCGGTGTTTTGAGCCCAAAAGACCAAAATCTCTTTGAGCAAAAATGCATACTCAGTGACAACAAACACTGCACTTATACTTAATGGGAAGTTTACCCTACATTCAAAGATCAAACTGTATACCAGAAATCCGTACACTCAGAAATGCTTGGCAAAACATAGCTGTTCTCCCAAATCATGAAACAGAGCTCCCGAATGTAACAAAATGAGCCAAGATGGACTCAACAGCTACTCATGGCGAATGCAATCCTGCTCGCAAAATTCAACACAGAGAGGAAATTTAGCTCCTGGGAACAGATGAGATTTATCATTTGTTTGCAGTTCCCCAGCTGGTCAACTCCCAGCTGTACACCAACTAAACATGAGGAGATTAACCCAGCTTTGATACAGAGTAATCAGTCTATTTGGTGTTTAAGCTGTCTCTCACACCTTCACATTTCCTTAGAAACACATGGTATTATTTCACTATTCCACCAATGAACTCTAAAAATGGTAGGTAAGCCAAAGATTGCGTGGACTGTGAAAGAAACCTCTTGAATAACAGAGACATAAGCAGCACCTTCTCTACTTTGTAATTAACTGACTAAAAGCTATTTAATAGCATCCTAGTAAAGACTACAAGGTTCACTAGCATCACTACTTATATACTGTATCTTAATGTGCTGCTCACAACACAAAGAAGTTTCTTAGACTGAATTGTAATAAGCTGCAGTAGCTGACATTGCCAGGAACTGCTTGTATAAGGAGGAAATAGCCTGGCCGATGAGAAAATATCCTAGCTGATTATTTCCTGGTGTTACTCTGGTTTCACTGAGATACAAATATTCAGAAAGTCAAATGTTTCAGCCAGAGTGTTATTTTTTATACATTTCCTAATGCGATAATGTAATGTATTCACAGTGATTTAGAGAGACAGCAAACACAGAACTCCAATTCTCCTCCATTTACAGGTGATACCAACTCAGAGAGGATGAAAATATCAGCTACATATCAGCAGTCAGTGCAGGTTTACAAAACTTGGAGCCACCACATGTAGGCTCACTCTGGTCGTACACAGATACATGCATGCACACAGAAACCCCAGTCAGGCATCGTACAGCTCCATCCTTTGGCGCACTACAGACACTTCAATTTTGTTCCTGACACAGCGCAGTGAACCCATGGCCATCTCAATCATAGTCCACTTGAATGCTAGCGAAATAGGAAACAGAAAACCGAAAGCCACACAAGCAGGGGCCAAAAGAGGACAATCCCGTTTGGATTTCATCCATGTGTCCGTACCAGCCGCTGCAGCCCAGAGGCAGGATTCTTCTGCAGAAAAATTGCTGCTAAAATGTCTCTTGCTTCCCATTCTAGAACTGTACTTGTAAATACAGGTTGGGGGGTTATTTGTTTATTTGCTTTTCTTAAACTTGCTGCCACTGTGTCGTGCGCTGACAGTCTTGCCCCAAAAGTTAATTAAATGTTCAATATATATTACAGCTTCCTTCCATTAGTATTCATTTGCAGAAGCCTGTGACACCTCACCCATTAAGTTCAGATACATGTAATTTGTGCTTAATGTATGCTCATTATTTGCTATGAAAATGTGAAAGAGACTTCTACACAAGCCTTTTATTCAATATCATTTCATGCATAGCCAAATAGGTAGTATAAATAGCACCAGTTCTATTTTTGAATCTTCGCATTATGAGGGTAAGGGCTTCCAGGCACTTGCGTTGTTACAACGCAATCTGAGAATCCATGCCACCAGGAGATCATTTGAAAGCATACATTTAATGGTAAGCTGTCAAATACGTGCCAAGCGTTGCTTTAGAAATAATTCCTCAGGCAAGATCTAAATCTATCGAACTCTCATCTTTGAACTTCTCACTTCCAACCCCAAATTTCAGTAATACTTTGTTAAGTAATGATAAACACTTTATTAAATATCATAAGAAATATTTTTGCTATAAAATTGCAGCCAGTTATTTAAAGATTACAATAATTTAGTAATTACAATAATTTAACAATGGAAGACATATATAATTTGTATTTTAAGAATCAGAAAGAAACGTTATTCCATGGAAGAAAAATATTTATTCTCAGTTATCCTATGCTCTATCTGAATTCAATAATTCCCTAGCAGCGAACATTGGTTAACCATCCTTTGCTAAGAGAAAATCAATGAATCTCCTTAATTAACCAGTAATGTCCATTGTAAGTTGAGGCTTCCACATCTGCATATTTTACAGAGCAACAGCCAAAAAATTAATGTTCTTGTCCTTACCAGCAGTCTCATTCAGAAAAGGACAAGGTGCATGCTAAACTGAATTTCTCTGTATCTTAATTCACTTCACTATCACTAGGTGGTCAAGGCAGTCCTGCCATAACTTTCCAGACCAAAGTTGCATGGTTCATGAGCCTTCTGCTTTTATAGAATGAACATCAACCACATAATATGAATGATGGACCCAGAATCAGTTTCTTCTATAGGAATCCCACGTTCCCATCCTTGCCAAGCAAGTTCAGGACAATCAATACACAAAGCTTAGTCTAATTTTAGTTATTACTTTGGGCAGCAGAGATACAAGAATGAAGAGTACATTAGTCAGCATGTTTTTTCCATCTTTTTTTTTTTTTTTTACAAAAGGGAAGGGACTGTTGATTTTTAATTTATGATAAGAACATTTTTATGGTCTGAATATACCAACACTTCCATTTACACTCGTCTGAAGTGTTGTTTTCAAAGGAAAATCACTTTGGGAGGTGCAGAAAAAACAGAAGTTTCAAACTGTCAATTTAAAGGTTCATAAAAATCTAGAAGTTAAGCAGATAGCTACAAATACTTCTTGGAACTTCTTTTCACCTGGAAGTTTCCAATAAGTTCAGTGGTCATAGATGTACCACAATCACAGTCTTGACTTTCAGACCCTCTGTGTCTGAAGACATGCAATGCAGAAATGCAATACAGAAATAGGGGAAATGATCACCATGAGGAGAATATGCCACCCTTAGGATGAGACAGCTATCGTCTGCTGACAGTTCAAAAATGTTGATTGTAAGGATGGTTTTTGAGACACAGACTGCTGAAGTATTTGGAAGAGTGAGAAGCTGCCTATTTCTTTAAAGGAATGAGCAGTAGTAAGGCTGCTCATAATGTAAGATGGTACTTAAAAATGTAAGATATTATGAGAGTGAGACGTATGGACCACACCGCATTTTTCCAGAAATCCCTTTTTGAAACCTAGAAAAGCTTTCCTGCCAGCATGACTGAAATAGCCCTATCCAGTATGGCCAAGCTGAATTTTCTGACCAGAAGAAAACTCAGCCAACTTTTCTAACAGTTGTTTCTGAAACTTTGTGAATGCTTTATGCAATTTTTTTTTACTCCTGATTGTATAAAATTTCACTAGGTAGGAAAAATGAATTCAGAATAAGAGGATAGCTTTCTATTTTTAGCATTAAGAAGGCACCAGACCCACTAATGTCTTCTTAAGGGTGATGTCCCTGGGTTTTCATCTAGGATACGGGTGTAGAACAAGACCCACAAAGATGAATGAACTCCCTGTAGCTCTCCTAGAGATACTTCAGACTAAAATGGCTAAACTGGGGCATACTCACATATTGACGAGGTCACAGGGAGATCATGGCCTGTTTCAAGCTACACCTGGCATACCACGTAGGGTAAGATGTGGAAGGGTGTTGGCTGGAGAGGAGGACGATGCTGCACGGTCTCCTCCAGCAGCACTGTAACAACCTCATTTCCTTCAGCAGAAGCTTTTTTCCAGCTGCTTTGTTTGCTCTGTGATTACATGTGTGAGCAACCAGAATTTATGAGTTCACACAGGTCAAACAAAAGGCTAAAATTTTTCTTACCAAGAAAATTACAGGAGAGGAAGTCAAGTGAAAGGTCAAGTCAAAGGCTGTGAGAAGTTAAATACAGATGAGTCAACAGCCCACACGTGGACGCATCCCAACAACAAAATGTTTCTGCTCTGTAATATCCTCACTAAATTTTTCAGTTCCCTGACTGAAACATTTTAGGCCCATTAACATCATTCCTCTAATAGTGCAGACATGCTTTTTATGCAGGGATGCCTCTGGAGATAAGATAACTGGAGGAATATTCTCTATCCTCTCTATCAAGAGAACTGTCGGAGGAAATTACTCTAATATGTGTGCACAGCACTCCTCCAGAAGAGGAAGGCTGCTCCCTTATGGGGAGATGAATGGAAGCTCAAGGATGATGTAGGCTTTGGTTATTCCCTTTTGTTTCTTGCTTGAAGCACTTCTAGATTATGTTAGGAGATCTTAAGCACTGGAAGTAAATGAGAGTTTCCATTTACTTTTCTGGTAATTTAATGTTTGTCAAGCTGGAAAATATACCCATTAATAGATCTGGCAGGCTCAGAAACATCTGGTTTAACAAATTAATGAGTCTGCATGAAAAAGAGGGAAAACTGTAATGCCATGACAAGCTTTTCTTCCCTCACAGGCTACACACACATTAGCTGAGTGTCCTGTCTCTCCTCTCCTGTAGGGGTTTAGGGGCTAAGCAATGCAGGTAGGAAACCTCCTACTGACATCACTGATTTCCGTGGTCTTTGAATAGATGCTGAGGACTGTACCTTGCTCCAGTAAACTGCTGGGGGAACTTTCCATTTATTATAATGGCAGTTCAGTCAGTCCACAGCTCAAAAGGAATTAAGAAAATATATGGGAAGTAGAAATTCTCTGAGAGAAGGTGTGATATGTAACTGGATGAATAAATTGTCCTGAAGCTGTCCCAACGAGATCAAAACAACTTTTATAAGATTCTGTTTCTTTTGAACTTAAGACAGAAGCAGTCCACCAATGCCTTTTATACTGCCGGTTTGCAACAGACACCTGGAAAAGGCGGGAGCAAGACCTAGAAAGGCTGTGTTGTGGTTTAACCCCAGCCAGCAACTGAGCACCGCACACCCCCAGTGGGATGGGGGAGAGAATCGGGAAAAAAAAGTAACGCTCGTGGGTTGAGATAAGAACAGTTTAACAGAACAAAAAGGAAGAAACTAACAATGACACTAATAACAACAAGAAAGTGGCAATAATAATAATAAAAGGATTGGAATACACAAGAGAAGTGATGCACAACGCAATTGCTCACCACTCGATGACCGACGCCCGAGCCACACTCCTCCCCCCCCCGCCCCCAGCTGGGCATGCCATCCCATGGTATGGAATACCCCTTTGGCCAGTTTGGGTCAGCTGGCCTGGCTGTCTCCCCTCCTAACTTTCCTGTGCCCCTCCAGCCTTCTTGCTGGCTGGGCAGGAGAAACTGAAAAGTCCTTGACTTGATCTAAACACGACTTAGCAACAACTGAAACCATCAGGGTGGTATCAACATTCTTCTCATACTAACCCAAAACACAGCGCTGTACCAGCTACTAGGAAGACAAGTAACTCTATCCCAGCCGAAACCAGGACAGCTGCAATGAATTGTTCTCCTGCTGAAGATTCACAGCTGGACTGATAGATGGTGGTACGGCGGAGGCTGGAAGGACCCTGGACAATATAGTCAACGTTGTGATGAACTGCAGACCTGCCGCATCTCTTATACAAATGCTTTTTCTTTGTGTTGATGGGGTGCCCACTTTCCTCCCACCTCAGGCTCGCTAGCTCCTCCGTCTCCCACATTTTCAGGGGTGCTACCTCTCAGTCCAGGACACTAGATGCAGCAGGCCTGTGTCCGGCTCTATCAGGCACGCAGGGCAGAAGCTGCACTGAAGCAGAAGCTCCAAGGAGTGCCTAGCCCAGACACGTGTTCCCACCACAGCCCCCGCCACAGCCCGTCTGTAGAGGCTGTCACTTAATCCACCGCACACAGCTGCACACTGAAGAGAAGAAAGGTGAAAAGTGTGAGACTGGACCAAACCCGGGACCTTCCCTTTCCGAGCCCCAGGGTGACAGAAGCAAGCACCCCTGGGAAGGCTGGGTCCATAACGGCAGAGGAGGTGCAGGAGGAGCGTTACACAGGCCTCAGACAGGCAGAGGCGACAATTTGCAACCCATTGTCCTATCCTGAAACACTTAATAAGATGCTTTGGTGCATGATACGCGTGTTTATTTCATCAGAGTACTACATTTCTCTGACCTGTGCTGTGAAGCTGTTGGCACGTTTAAATATTTATTATAAACTAATACGACATTTCAGTGAGATAAACACAGCATTTATCTCATCTAACAGACAGGAAGACAGTTACTCAAGTGCCCCCCAGAACTATTAAAAGTACAAGGTCTGGAAAGGGATCCTCCTCACCGGCTCACAAGCTTGCAGGCCATGGAGAGGCAGCGGTTCGCTGCTCGGTGAGCGGGAACGGGTCTGGTCCGCTCGCTTCGTCACACCACCTCAAGTTAAAGTCCCAAACTACCAGAAATATTGGGAAAGATTACTCTGCTTATCACTGGTGACCGAAAATTACTTTCAGAAACAGAGAATGTCTTTAGTGACCTCGTAAAAAAAAGGAAAGGAAGGGAAAAAAAGGAGATAAAGCTGATGTGTATGTTAAGTCTGCACTGTGCAGAGATAGCCTAAGGCAGTGTCTGCACTTTATCAGCTTTCACTGACTCAGTATATTTATTCTTTTTATCTGTTTGTTTTATAATAGCTGAGGTATTTGTTTATAACAGCAGCATTTTTATATCAAAATGTTAATTTCTGTATATAGGAACTGAGCTTTAAATTATATAAATACAAAGAAGGGAAAAGTATCCTGAGAAAGGCAAACCTGAGGGATACATGGAGGACAGCAGGTTGCATTTGTGTAATGATTAACCATCGCCGCCGTGCCCGGGAAAGCAAAGCAAGACCTCCATGAGTGCACAGCCAAGTGACTACAGGGGCGAGGTGAAGGCGTGCTGTCCACATACTACGTTCCAAATGGCAATCAAGCCAGACTGAATTTTAGAGGTATAAAGGGAGATGAAATAACATAATTTAAAACCCAAGAAAAATATACTTTACTGGGTCACATAAATATCAAAGCGGATTGATTGCTAGGGAACTAGAATATTAACAAGCCAAGCAAGCAAGTTCACTGTCTGCTCTAAACAGACATAACTGCAGGTCAGCATGCAAATGTCTTCCATTATTTATACAGTCCAAGACAGTTATAGGATATTGCATACTGCATAAAATATTAGCTAAGTCATGGTCATGCAGAAGAAATGAACAAAAAAATACCCTCTGGATTTTAACTCTGGTTGAAACCTTCAGTGTATGCCTGAGAAATGACAATAGACCGTTATTAATTTGACATAATGAGACCACACATGCTCCAGATCACCACCCCAGTTAGTTTGTGTCCAAAGTCTTTACACTGGCTAATTATCCCATTAGGAGTCAATAGAAGAGTGAATGACTGACTAATAACTCCAAGGTTTGGGCCATGCAGAGGGAGAATGGGTAAATGAAAAACAGCAATCAAAAACTCCAACAACTGAACAGAACCATAAGGGGTTTGTGGTATTTTTTTTTTCTTCTGTTTTTGGTTATTTCTGGTACCTTACAATTTTCCCTAAAGTAGTGGGAAGGAGAAAATTGCAGCAACATTCCTAGAAAGCTCAAAGAGAAATCAGTGTTAGCAGTAATTTCATGTGAGACTCTGTTTCAGCCTTGGACTGAATCAATGAATGGATAAAAACCCCATGCATTTTCTTCTTGTCTCTTACTAAGAGAACTCCGTATATCGTAATAGTCTGGCACTTTCCAGTGACTAAAAGTCATTAATAAAGGAAGAGTAGCATAGGGAGTTTTGTACTTATCAAAGCTTCTACCAGCATTTCCATTCTGCCAGGTGAGAAAATGTTGAAAGATAAATAATTAAATTAATTCATTAATTTATGTATTATGTACGGAAGGTAGCATTGTAATGGCATTCACATTTCCCAGCAGGACATGAGCTTCACAGTTTACATTGCAAGTACACATTTTTTCCTTGCAGTCATAATTCATCTCAAGACTTCTGCCTTCTGACTAATGGGGACAGGATCCTTATTCCCTTTCCTGCTGTCACCACTCAGCCTTGTAAGGATTGGAAGTGCTCTGCAATCCTCACTGCCCAATTAATACAGCTGTTACCCAGACCTCATGTCCTTATAGTACACATGGGAAAGCCCCTCGCATGAACCTCAAAGTGCTTTAAACCCTGCTCAGCTTGCACAGTGCTGCTGTAGCTCAAGCTAGATCATGGTAACTTTGAAGCAAAACCAAAAGTAAATTCAACAAAAGCCTGAAAACAAGAAAAAAAAAATCTATGCTTTTAAAATTATTCAGGAAATAAATCTCAAATTAATTTTTTCCTTTCATTCATGGAAACCCTGGTCCTTTTTTACATCTCTTTGCTAATGAGTGACCTAAAAGGCTGGACATAAAATGTCCTTATAGGATGATTGCACCATCATTCCTTCATTTTCCTTTCACTATAGCGTAGCCTCTTTGCACTAGACTCCTCTTGCACAGTTACCTGTGACTGACAGGGAATGGACCCAGCTAATTCCCTCACTTGCTGTTTTACCAAGTTTTAAGAATTCCTCAGTTTTGAGAACTTGAGGAATAATACAGAGTAAAATAAAATATGTTGAAACACTTGTGTTCTTTTCAGTAGCAAAGAAAGACTGAAAATGACAAAGTTAAAAAAGGGGTGATTATGAAAATGAAACCTCCACCTCAAATATATGAATTCTGTTTTATTCAATGAAAGTGGGGAAAAACAAAGGTGGAGGAAACAGGAGAAGTTTAAAGCTGATAATGTTACTTCCAATGGAAAAACCTAGATGGAGGGAGGGATGAATTTTTTGCACTTTTCAGTAAAAAAACCATATATATATTTTACATCAACAGAACATTTTTCAGAATAAGCTTCCAGGTCTAATTAGGAAGGCTCTCCTGCCCTTCATGCAGGGAAGGGCAGTCAATACCTGCGGACAGAGAGCTCCTGATGTCACAAGGGCAGCAATAACAGCACCAGCATTAGGGTCCCCCAAAGCAGTAGGGGCCAGCATTCATTGACTTTGGGAGCAATAAGGCTCATTGATTTTACTGTTTGACACAACTAAAAGCAAGAGAAAAATCCTCTTCAAGGAAGGTCTGTCATGTTTATTCCCTGGATACATAAACAAAAAAGGCCCTTTGGAAGTATATCAATATTCTACAATAGCCAGAGAAAATCTGACGTGTTTTGAGCATGGTGCAGAAGTGTCTGAGACATAACCAAGGATGAGTGACAGCCTCTCAGGACACCTCACCACCATCACAGCTTCGATCTGCTTTCTTTCTCAGACACTTTCAGTGCCTGTAAAAGAAGGGCAGAAGAGATGGCAGTGTAGTTATGCAAAAAGACAAACAGTAGACATCGCCACACAGTCTTCTGGATTATCTGTATCTCATCAGCCTTCTCTAATAAAGATAATTCACAAGGTCCAGTATTGCCTATGAAAGAAAGCACTTGAAAATCTGTTCTGGGGAGAAAAATGTAGAAGCTTTTCCACTGCCATTAAAAGAATGTCCCAATATATTACTACCATCTTTCTCCTTTCTGTACATCAGTTTGCAAACTCCTTTTCTCCTAGAGGTAATGTAATCCTACTGAAAACCAAATAAGAAAATATGTTTTTATTGTTTTCTTTACCTCACTGGAATAACACAGAGTGTAGTTTGCAGAGTAAAGCATTTCTTTGGGTATTATGCACTATTACTCAATTTAATAGCTAAGAATCTCAAAATATTAACAGAATTAACAGATTACTGTCTTCAATATTCTTGGCAGTTAGGGATTTTTGGCATTTTCCCTCTTAAAAAAGGAAGCAAGAAGTGATGAAAAGAAATTATATGTCTTGTTCAGTAGCGCTCGGGTCTGTTCTTTAACCAGGCATTGAGCAACACCCTTTTGAACAAGGAGGGGAAATAACAAAACCAATTTATTTCTAGTTGACCAATTAATATTATTTTGATCAGCTGACAATTTTAAAACACAATCAAGTCAAAGGAAACATTTTTCTTTACCCAAAACACTGCACTTTTAAAGTTCACACTTTCTTGTGCATGTCAGTTTTATTCAGCAGTTACTTTTAAAGTAAAAATTATTTCTTAATGGTAAAATTCAAGCATTTAATTTAGAAAATACTTTAACAAAATATTGGGGCTGTTCAAATCAAAACAATTTGCCAAAGCATACATTTCCAAAACATTTCACCTGACCTAAATCTGAATACCTGAAAAAAGAACGTCTAGCTATGTTCATTCTACACAGTCCTATTCACTATGCTGTCTTTTTCATTTTCTTCAGGACTGAATCTTAAAAGACTGCAAATCAAATGAACCAGAATAGGGTGTTTTTCTCTTTTTACAAGCTACATTGTGGAATGAAGGGACCACAATTAGAGACCATCAATTACCGTTATTATTTCTCCAAAACAGGTTGGAAAGCGCCTTGCCCTTTCATTGGATAAGGTGGCTGTAAAAGAGCAAATTCTGAGATAATTTTCTTAAGAGCTTTTCAACATTTTTTGGTTACCTTAGAAGCTGAAAATCATCTTTGCAATAACACACTGCAAAAGAACCTGGTGCTATCTCAGCAGTCACTTTTATAACCAAAGTGGGTTACCCTGTCTTACAGGCAAAAGGCTTTACTCTAAGAATTCAGAAGCCTGTGATAATCTTTACATACATCTTACCAAGCCTTAGTTTGCTTGACATAGCTAAGCAACATAAAAATTAGTAAACACTATCCATAGACTACCACGATACAAAATAAAAGTCTTTTTAGTGGAGGCATGTATGAATCAGAATTATTGAGTCCAGTTTCAATTGTTCTGTTTCTGAAGTGGCTGGAAAAGCTTAATACTGGTCAAGATATATGAAATCAACCAATTAAATACAGGAGACTAAGACACAAGTTGGAAAATAAGACATTAAAGCTACATAAGATACCATGACAGTTCACATACAAAGCTGGAAAAACTTATCAAACTACTGTATCTACTCTAACAGAGCAGCACTAGAAATAAACAGTTCCACTGGTCAATGTCAACAAAACTTAAAAAATAGTAGCATGGCATGAAAAACTTGAAAATTAACCCTCTCCAGAAAACCTTTGCCTAACAGCAACAAAATACCCTCAACATCCTTTTGAGCCTCAAGGTCACAGTTGGAAAGAAAAACACAACTTCGGAGGTTCAAGGACATGAATATCTAAAGCAATCAAGTTATCATTCAAGTGCTCAAATCCCATTATGTCTACGTTTGAGGTTACCGGGTGGAACTGTGCAGCAGTAATGTATTTGACAGAAAAACTCACATTATTATTTTTAGCTAGAAATGCAAAAAAAAGCAAAATCCATACAGAAACACTGGGTAGCAGTGTGAAGAAAGACAGGAATCCTAAGTGTAAGGCAGAATGCATTTTCATCAAAAACAACAAGGCTTAAATATTAGGGACCATAGCTCACACTGCACCCCAAGTGCATATGAAACATGGAATAGAGTACAGGAAACCCTCTCCCTCTTATCCTTCTTGTAGCGGGGATTAAGGTGGTCTGGACTGAAAGAAGAGGAAATATGTGATAATGGTACCAGCTCACTGAAGAGTAGAGGGAAACATTTCCTAAACACATCCAACACTGGAACCAGCCAGAAGAGAAAACTGTAACTGACTTTACATCAGCAGACAAGTCTATTGCATCTACCGTGAAACGAACACGTCCACTTACAGTCTCTTATCTTACCCCTCTTCACCATCAATACATGCAGTGCAGAACTAAAACTGCACCCACCCAGACTCAGCCTTACCTGCTTCCCAGAACAAAAAACCATCACATGATTCATCAGAAACTTTAAGGTGAAACAGTCCTGGGTGAAAACTGTTCTCAATACCTGACAAACATGCCCCCAACATTTCTTCCATGACCCTACACACCTTGTCTCTGGCACTGGGATTCAAGCTGGTATCTGTGTCTGCTAGTGCTGCGCATGGGGCCACAGGAGGAAGCAATCACTGCGGCTCCTAAGCGCATGAACCGACACGTGCCCTCCATGTGCCTCACAGCTCTGAAGAGCCCTGTGCCCTCCAGGCCTTGCTCCTGACGTTAAATTGTGCATTTCACAAACATTAGCATGACTGAGCTTGATGACTGACGCCCCCACAGTCCGCACCCCATGAATAGGAATAAAAGAAAATCAAAATACTGGCTGTGAGAGTGGGTGACGTGCAAGGGAAGAGAGGTAGTTGCCTGCCAGAAAGCTACTTGGTATAAACTGCTGATGAGAGATCACCTGTAAATATAACGTTTGCACTCTAAACAAGAAAATACTAGAGCCAAGATGGTGTCAGTTCCTGTGTTAGAGGAATGAGCTCTATGCCTTCACCTACCAGGGAAGAGGGAGTGGGCACACTTCAGATGTGAAAATACACACAAATGAGCACAAATGAGGCCCTCAGCTTTGTGCTTCCTTCTTTCTTCGGCTGGAAAATGCAATATACACAAAGTGCAAATTACAAACAAAATGTACCATTAGGAGTCACAGATTTCCAAACAACTGTGGCAAAGAAAACAGTTTTCCAAATTATAGAGATAAGCAGTGATCTATATTTGCATAAAAACATGAAAAATGTCTACTGTGTGATTCAAATACTGCTAGCACTTTAGCATAATTATCCTGCCTGCTTAAAAATCGCCCATGGAGAAATGGATGAGGCCTTAAAATATAGCACAATGCAAAATACATCTTATGGACTATATAGCTTTTAAAGTGCTCTTAAAACCCAAGAGGTGGCATGATTTAAGACATATTCTCAGTTTCTTCTGTATTATAGACTACACCTTCAACCTCAAATCCTGGGATGTCATTAGCCCTCGAACTTTATGAGGCTCACAACCTGGAGAAGATTTCATACTGTGCATCTGCATTAGCGTTCTCATTCAGATCAGGAGTGCTTTTTTGAAACAAATCTCCTGGTCATTCAATGAGCTTTGGTTTACGTTATAGTCTTAAAGCACATGGACCTGAAGACACACTCCAGGAGTGCCTGCATTGTACTCCAACCTGTAGTGAGTGAATACCGGTCTACTGCACCAAACTATGGGTTTTTTGCTGTAAAATTCCTGAAATATGTGTAGTGTGGATATTGTGTCCTTAGTACCAATGGTTTTACTCTACTAATCCACTCCCATTGGTTTCACTGCTTGCCAACATAGGCACAGTGTATAGCTGTGCAAAGGTTAGGTTAGACCCTTAAACCCCAAAGGAAATTAATGATCTGTTGGAAAACAGGATTAATCTTCACAGACAGACCTGAAGGTAGCCTTAAGCAAGATCTACCCTTGTGCATTTTGACTTGGCTCTCAAATCTCCATGACATAATATTTCCACTTTCTGTGCTTTTTCTCCAGTAGTGGCTGCGTTCTACCAAGAGAATAAATGGCCAGAAGAAGAGGTGTTTTTGGAAACCAGGACTGGATGCACTTGTGGAATTGGAGATGCAGAGTGGGATGTATGTTACCAGATTATGTATTTCCAGCGTCTTTCCCAATATATGGAAACTGGACCAGACATTGTAGTTGTCATGGACAGATAAAAAAATTACTTTTACCCCCAAGTCCTCATTTTCATAGTTTTGACCATAGTCACAATTTTAACATTCTTCTTCTCTTCTCTGTGCTGCAAGGTGTAGCACAGAACTCAAAAGCAGCGAGGGTCTCATTTATACGCAGCTTTAGGAAAAACTATACGAAATTGATTTATTCCAGACTAAAATAATATACAGTTAGAAGAGACATTAAATGAAAATAGGTCTATTTCTGGCTTTGATCATAATACATGCATCTGGAAAGGAATTACTGAGCTGAAATAAAAAATTACAATTGCAAAGGCACCAGATTTTTTTTAACTGTAGGTACAGACAGCAAATGTTATCAAACAAATATGTCTGGATTCAGCAGCTTCCAGTTCTTCAAATAAAGGGGAGCAAGCTACTTGTTGATTAAACAGACACTGCAGTGTTCTGACTTCATATCGAAACAAAATCATCCATATATATCATTCTGTGGAAAAAAAAAAAAAGTGGTAAAAATAAATGACAGTACAGGTACTGGGACTAAGATGGAAAAGCACCAGTCACCAGCCAGAACTGAATGCTGCAAAAAGGATGCTACAGAGTGTAGTTTATAACCACAGGAAGAGGTCAGCTTCTCTCCTCAGTACAGGTGGGGCAGTGTAGTTAGGCATTAAGAAGCATTGAACTGAATAAGACTGAAATATAAAATTAATGTATTCATATGTGAAAAGGAAAAAAAAAACCTAAATGCTCCCCAGAACATTTTTCCTATTCCTCTACTACCAAGACAGAAGAAGAGGCTCAAATCATTGCCAGTGATGGCTACAGGGAGTAATTTTAAGGTCTTTGGAGATCAGAATCCAACCCCATCTTGTCTTTTTCACCTTATAATCACAGCCATCCTCTAACTTTTATAAGCCTCCTTAGTCTTATTTGCCAAGCACTCATAATTCCTGAAATCTCACTGTACTCTTTAGGCCAGAGTAGGGAAACGTAATACAATAGAAATAAAACCCCTGCTTCTCAAGTGGTTGCACAATCCTTATCCTGCCCTGCTCTGCCTACAGTGGAGTAGGGAGCAAGGACGGGAAGATGTCGGGCAGGATGGAAGGCTCAGGCGAAGTGGGTAGAGGAGATGTTGGGGTAGGGAGGGGGCACTGTAAGAAGGTGTTTGAACTGCTGGTTCTCGTCCCACAAGCTGAGATCTGTGGCCAGCAAATCCAGGGCTCTCCTGAGCGAGTCCCTCTGCTGCCCGCTCCACCACCTCAATCTTCTCTCTGGCCTGGACTTGGCATGACACTGTGGGAAGCCTGGCCTAGTCCCTGACCAGGCTTCCCCTTCAGCATCCTCAAATTTCCTTCTCCTTGTCACCAGTTTTTGTGTGTGGCCCAGGAGGCCAAGGCTGGAATCCCATTTCTGAAGTTGCAGATGGCCGACCTGCATGTTCGTGCTTCAGCCAGTGCCGCTTGTAGTAGGGCAGGATGGGTCAGAGAGAACCTCAGTCAGCTTCAACTCTTGCTCTTCTCTAAGCTCCCCTAGATATGGGGATCCTAGATGGTACCTAGATTAAAAGTTTTGCTCCTAATC
This sequence comes from Sagittarius serpentarius, assembly GCA_034782735.1. NCBI lineage: Eukaryota > Metazoa > Chordata > Aves > Accipitriformes > Sagittariidae > Sagittarius > Sagittarius serpentarius. The sequence goes on from JAVKLA010000073.1 coordinate 20,919,752, forward strand.
CACTTATTTTGAACAGAGAAAGAGAACCGGCTCACAGGGATGTGTGTTGACAATATTGTAACCTGGGCAAAAGGATTTCAGAAAAAGATCAGATATTTGACCATCTCTCCTTTCTCTGAGATCAAGCACATATTACTTTCTTGCTGTATGTCTTTTAGGATGTTTTACTTAGTTGTTACATGCAAAAGCAATATATAAGACTAACTATTTAAAATCAATTATAAAAATTCAAATGAAAATTTTCTGAACTTTCCCGATGGAAACAGTCGTCTATGGCCTATTTTGCAAGGAACCTTAACCGTTAAGCCTTTCTCACCACAGTTCACCCAGCAGATATTATCAAACTGATTGTATATGACACATGGAGCAAACTCTACAACTTAGAGAGTTACAAAGCAGGTATGTTTACTCAGCACTGGGTGCATGGGGGATCGCTCCTCCAAAGGCACGCACACTGTCCCAGCAAACAGCTGGATATTTATTGTACCAGAACATACATATTCATGGAATTACACAATACAAAACATACATATGCATAAGCCGGGCCGGAGTTAGTCCGAAAAGCCTAGGTCAGCAATTCTAAAAAGTTTATGTCATCTTGTGCATCTAAGTAATAACCTCATTTATGTAAGTTTCCATGTCTTTATTTATCTTGTTACAATGGATTTTGTTACTTTTATCTTGCATCTTTGAAATTGCATATTATAATTTAATAAATATTTTAATATTTAATATAATTAATAATAATTTTATTTGCCTTGATAATACTGAAATGATGGTTTTCTCACAAAACAATGCTGTTCATGGCAGTAGCTACTTGTTTGTGGGCAGAAAATGTGAAGCTGAACTGCAACTACCACATGAATGACAGTTCAATCTATTTACAAGGTCTGAGCATTCCCAGAGTTTCCAATAAATGCATTTGAGTTAAGGTGAATTGAACTCACAAGAAATGTTTAAAATGCAGTTTTTACTATGTTGAAATTCCTATATTTCATTTGCTGCTAGACAGTCAGTGAGAAATTGAACATAAATCAATAATACGATCCTACGCACAAAGTGAAAACATAAATTGCTACTTTGGTATATGACAGTTGGGTATGTGAGTATTTTGCAACTTCGGACATAGGGTGTTTAAGTGCTGTTCAAATATTTAGTCTGTCAATCAAGTTACTTTGACAAGTGACAAATTCTCAAAGTGGTAATCAACCAATATCCCAGGAAGCAATTGTTTACTTTAGCACTTCATCTAGCAAGCTGAATTTGGTTCAGGCAACAAAAGCCTTTCTTGAACAATGGCAGCACAGTTGGTGGAATATTAAGCATTTACTCTTAAAAAGATTTCCTTATTTGGGGAAAATTTCATCAACAAAGGACAAAAAATGATAAGAGTTGTATGAACTGCTCTGTTAAATGTTTGTTTAAAGATACTGCCATACAAAATGGTACAGTAAATGTCTCTTACTCAAGATAGATCAGGAAGAAGATGCATGCTTCAAGCAAGAGAATACAGGCCTGTAAGTTCTGGAAAAATAGGTAAAAAGAGAATCAAGATAATACTATGTGAAATTCTAGTCCCTTTTCAATCTTGAAATTCAGTTTAAACTAGCGTAAACTAGCTAATGCACAGACCAAGTTCTATGATTTCATGTAATTTCATAAATCCTTTTCCGAGGGCTAAATCTCAAGGGTATTTCAGGCAGAAGGGTCAACATTCAACAATGAGAAGTTTCTTGCTGAAACTTAATGAAATAATGTTGATCAATGAAAATACATTGAAAACTTGCACAGAGTACTGGGAATGCTTACAAATAATCTTTACATAAAAAATATTAAATAATTCTTTCTATGAATTTCTTCATGCTGTTGATGATAGGGCAATGTTTTAACAGAACATGGGCAGGCTTTTGTTTTTTAATACATTTAAAAACATATTCTTGACAAATCTGATCCAAGAGCCAAATATCTCTTCAACTTTCAGTGATACCAGGAATACAGAGTCTGTATTTGAAGTATTACCAGAATAAAAGTAACTTTTGCTCCTGTACCACAAAGCTGTTGTGCTTACACGATTGTTTTAAATGCATAGATTATGTTTTTCTCTTAAGCTCTGATGGGTTCAGTTTACAGACACGGAGAAGCTATTTGCCCCCTTCATGGCTGCGGAACAGCTGTTTAGTGTATCTGCTGAGCATCACATCATTCCTGCATACATCTCTGATATCTGCGTATGTGTAAAAAAAAAACAGAGGATTTAATTAAAATTGACTTCTTCAATGTCTCTCTCCAACTCTTAGGCTTTTAGCTATCTATCTTGGAATACATGAGAATCAATCATTTCAATCAAAATCAAATGCTGTAACATAAGCATGTAAATTGGATCTTCAGGAGGGCAATGGCATGAAAGAGACTCCTTAGGGGGAAAAAATACAAAATTATATCATTGTATATCCAGTCATTTTAATGAATTTACAGCTGCGATGCACAAAATAACAAGCGATGAAGGAGAATACAAAAAGTAAAACAATATTGTAGTGCTGTGTTATTGAGTAAAAATATTTAACTATAATACATTGCATAAAAATGAACAATAAAGACAGGCTTATGACAAGAACCTTTGATATTTGAGCTTCTTATGTGTTTGTCCAGGGAAAAGTATCTGTTGATGAGGATTAAAAGTTCCTACCCTCTAATTGACTGGCATGTTTTATGAGGGACAGTGGATAAGTTATAACTATGAGAAAAAAATAGCAGACTGAGGTAAAAAATAGATGGGATACCAGAGGAACCGCTGTCCTGGTCCTAAAGCCTTATGAGGAGTAAGAGTGAGCATCATAATCTAATAGGCAGTTAAAAGGAACATTACTGGAAGGTGCAATGCACTGACCCATGCCTCAGTCATGCAGAAAGCAGGTCTGTATCCATTGACATCCTCAGAAATACAACAGGGTTTTTTTTCTATTTGCTTTAGTCGGCCAAAGCATTTCCCAAGCCATGGAGCAGCCTCAGATGAGAGATACTACAGGTGAACAAGCAGAACAGCACATCTGAGAGTCTGCTCCTCTAACCCAAAGCATTGCAGCATTTGGTGGCAAAGTCGACTTCCGAGGCTTCCTGCAGCTTCATGGGGACTGGACCCTCTGAAGGAGGGTCAGGAGTGCCAGAGATGATGATGTGAAAGGGAGCTGGAAAGGGATGAGCATAAGGGCATGCCGGAGCAGCAGGGAGGCTCGCATCCCACCAATGGCATGAATTCATGGGACAAAACAATTTTGGGGGGACCAAGTGCAAAGACAGGACAGAAGACTATGGTAGGTTACTGAAAGATTAGGAAAGAACATACAATATAAGGCGAGACAGCAAGGAAAGGAGAGGAACTCATGGGAACTCCTGGTGGGTCTGAGATGACGGTAAGGCAGAAGAGCAGACTAAAGTCAGTTGACAGGCAAACCAGAAGACTGGTTTAGGACTGCTGCCAGGGGAACCTATAGTCATTTTTAGCATAGTCTCCTGCAACTTAGGAAAGATTAGTTAGTAAGTATGTTAGTAATTTCTCACTAACCTGCCTTCCACTGTTTCTGCCATATTCAGCTGTGCCAAGCAGTGTGCGGCTGTACAGGCTGGACTGGACATACAGCATGGCATAAAATCTCTGACCGGTACTAGCACATTCTATAGCCTTTTTTGTGGGGATATGGTGAATATCTGTATCTGCTTAATGCTAGATAAAGCACCAGTCCTTCTATGATGTGAGTGCACTTTGCCTGAGCGGCATTAATAAGTGCTCTTCAATTGTGGTTAGTCAGCCATCTGTCTAACAATTTCAAAGCATTAACCACACCACTTTTTTTCTGATGTGGAGTAATGTCAAATGCTTTGCTGAAGTCAAGACATATGTCCCCTTTATTCCTCTTTTCTATGAAGCTTATTATCTCATCAAAGGTGGAAACCAAGTTAGCTTGTCATGATTTATTTTTATGAATCTATACCACCTTTCTGCATTAATCTCTTTTAAAAACTTGCAGACTGCCCACCTCACTGTTTGTTCTAGTACTGTAACTTCTTCTTTTGGCCTGTGCCTTACAAGATTTAATTTTTTATTCCACTTTTCTAAAGAGGATGTTCTGTTCCACTTTATCTCTAGATAACCAGTTAAACTTCAAATTGAGTCCTGAACATTTCTCCTGCTATCCGGGGAAAACAAACGGATCAAGACCAAGCTTGAGGTGTCCCTGTCCATGCCTCAGTTATATCATCATAATGGAAACCTCTGACATTATTTTGTTCACCACTGCTACAGGTAGGCCTGTTCCCTGCTGATTCTTGTACCATGCTGATAAGGAGGGTATCTTGCCATCTGACCAGTGATTTCTGACCGTTAAAGGACATATTTTTCTCAGTGCTCACATCCTGACACTGTTTAACATTGTTGAGTGAAATTCACTATAAAAAGAGAAATATAATCCAGACGACGATGGCCAGCGAAGCTCTGTTCACCCTGGACAAAGCCTGGAAGCTGCAGAACAGCTGTAGCCTCACCTCAGCATTTCTTTCAGCGAGAGCAGTACTGCCCTACTCCAATTTTCATGCGTTAAGTGGCTATCCCACCCACAGGAGTTCAGGTTTTCACTTCCTATGTCTTGGGTAAAGCCAGATGCAATTTTACTATGAACTTTAGGATTTAGCTTAATTTTCCAATAATTCTTGACTCTTCTCTTTGACTTCAGGGACTGAAGCCAGGCAGCTGCGGATATTAAGGAGATAGTAAAACCTGATTTGAACACAGGATAAAATTACTCAAGAAAGTCCAAAGATAAGATACAACTACATCATCAAAATCTAATGGGAACCCACATTATCTGTCATCCCTGTCATATTATTTGTCAACATGGACAAGCGCATGGAAGGTATTTCTGGCAAGATTTATTTTTGCTTAAATGACAGCTAATTTGTCATATAAACTGATCTCTAGAGCTATATGATGTCCAGTGTATAAGAGAAAAGTCAGTGACTCGTTTTAGTTAGCTGAAAGGGATGGCACTTTTAGTGAGGCCAGTATATTAATACCAGTATTTTTATTATTCAGGGGACATAAGACAGAAGAAAAATGCATCTAAGATGACATTTCAGCATTACAGACACACAAACATGGAATTTTGACTGTCTGAGAGACAGGTCATAGCAAATGATGGCAGGATGCTACATACTATATTCTGTTCTCAGTGGTGGCAGACTCAAGGCTTCAAAAATGAAATATGTCTAAGCTACAGCCAGATAAAATTCTACCATTGTTTTGGGGCTGGTTTAATTGTGGCACTCCCTGTATCATTCTCTAGTCTCTAGCATTAAACAAAACAAATGAGATCACATGAATGAAAGCACTCATAATTAATTTTCTTCATTTTTTTTACCATTATGCTACTGCATTTATTTAATAAGTAAGTTAGCACCAACTACTAGTACAATTAGAGCAATATCTTTATAACATTTATTACCCAAACCCATTCATTCAATCTGTCTCGTATGACAACGTTAGATATGGTGAATTTGGGTGGCAACTTCCAGACAGGAATTATCTGTCATTTGCAGAGTTGTGATGCTTTTCCTTATGACCTGGTCAAAACTTTGACCTAAACCACATCTGATCCTGATTTCCTAAAAGGTGGCCTTTAAAATATGCAGTGTCAAAGCATAATAAATTATATTCACATGTTAGAGCAACATCATAATCATCAATACAGTGTACCCAATACAGTAAGTTTTCAAGAAGTGAGGATTTTCAAAAAGCCTAGTTCTCTACGTTCATGTGAGCCATATCTGCAAACACGTAAAAAGGGTCACGTCAGGTTTCACCTTCTCTCCTGGTCAGCAGAGCAGTGTGAAGCCAGCGAGGGCTTTTGTGTCGCACCCCCGGCCCGGTGCCTGGCTCCCTACTGCAGGATGGTGTCCAACATCTCCTGTACACAGTAGGTACCTCTCCTGTGCCCACGAAGCTGGTCCTCAGTGCTAGAGCAGCACAGCCCCAAGGCTTAAGCAGCGACTCGCTTGATTTTACCCCCCATAGCTCCTCTCTCACTCCTACCTGTAGGGACATCTAATGCCCTCGAAAAGGGAAGGTTACATTTAGGATCATGTCCTCTTATGATTTTGTATGTTCACCATATTATCTTGTCCTGGTTTCACCTGGGATAGAGTTAATTGTCTTCCTAGTAGCTGGTCTGGTGCTGTGTTTTGGGTTAGTATGAGAAGAATGTTGATAACACCCTGATGGTTTCAGTTGGTGCTCAGTCGTGTTGAGACTAACTAACTCAAGGACTTTTCAGCTTCTCCTGCCCAGCCAGCAAGAAGGCTGGAGGGGCACAAGAAAGCTGGGAGAGGACACAGCCAGGACAGCTGACCCAAACTGGCCAAAGGGGTATTCCATACCCATGGAACATCACGCCCAGTATATAAACTGGGTGGAGTTGGCCTGGGGTGGAGCACTGCTCGGGAACTAACTGGGCATCGGTCGGCGAGTGGTGAGCAATTGCATTGTGCATCACTTGGTTTGTATATTCCAATTATTTTATTCTTATTATTGTCACTTTCTTGTTGTTGTTAGTGTCATTGCTAGTTTATTCTTTTCTGTTCTATTAAACTGTTCTTATCTCAACCCACGAGTTTTACCTTTTTTCCCTGATTCTCTCCTCCACCCCACTGGGGGGGTGGGGGCGGGGAACTGAGTGAGCGGCTGTGTGGTGCTTAGTTGCTGCCTGGGGTTAAACCACTGCATATGTTTATTTCAGCATTACCATCATGTAAACACAGCATTCAAGCATGCCAGCAGTGAAAGCTGATTCTGTTTTCCTGCAGCACATATTATTTCAGAGATATTAAACGTTTCTTGATGTATACGCATACCACCAAGGCAGAACATCTGATGTCATTGCCCACTAAGGGGGTCACTACCTTATCTGAATTTGTCATGAGCCAAAAAAAGCCCATGCAAGCACTGTAGTGCGACTCCAAACTCAAGCTAATAAACTGAGATAAACTCTCCTGGCAGTAATTATTAGATTAATCTCGGCAATTGCACAACTTCAAGTCAGCTCAAAGAGAGCTTGCATTTGCCCAGAGTACAGCGTATGTTTGCCCTTTATAAACATACTATAAAGAGGCACGATAATTAACAGCTACTTTCCTGGGAAAGACAAGTGCCTTTTCCCTCACTGCTTCTTGATGAAAATTGTGTGATGTTTCATTTTTCTAAACTAGCCCAATTTAACAAAAAAACCCTTGGTAAATGTTGTCTCTCCCTGTTGAATTTAGCTCACAGTTTATTTAAATGTACATTATGCTGTTAATTTTGGTGCCATAATTTAGTTTGTTTCCTAATCCACTAAGTGTTTCACTTCAAAAATATTCAAGCAGCATCTGTGTTCCCTCATACATAGAGTCTCTAATACTTAGATCAAAGGGAAAGCTACAGCTCTAAACCTAAAGCAAATGTTCAGGGTAATCTTGTTGCTCTGAAATGGATTTTTTTAAAACCTGTATCTTGTTGATCTGAAGAGCCACCAGAAATCTCAAACTACCGCAATGTTAGATGAAGCTTTAGAAAATATCTTGTCTGGTTCCTATATACAGCTCAAAACACAAGCATTTAAGGTACAGCTTTTCTTTCAAGAAATATATCCAAATCTACTACACAGTAGAGGATATCTCACACTCTACTAAAAGCTTCAGTATTGACTACATGAATATTTTGTGAGGAGATTCAAAAGCTCAACAAGAAAACCAAGTTATTTGGTAGGCAAAATTATTCATTTATAGATTTGGGTTTACAGTCCCAAAAAAATACATTTCAGTTCAACAGGACATCTGGTTTTGTGAACAAAATAGGCAGATATTCATATAATCTACAATCGGTAATTAGGAATGATGAACAATTACAGGCCTGGAACAGAAAAGTTACCCTTAGAAAATGCAAATCTCCGATCATGCTTTCCGCGCGCCACCCCCCAATCTGAAACATTTGCAAATATAGAACCAAAACATGATTATAGGTTTCAGATACAAAATTAAATTTCTAGGCGAACCAGGGAAAAAAAAAGCTGGAATTTCCTGCAGCATTTGTAAAGGGCAATGGGTAAATGACTGGATAATATCCCACTGGCTGCCAAGATATTGTTATGCAATAATATTAGTCACATTTTTGTATGTGTGGTAATATGCACGCTTTTTCACATCTGGATTTTAGAGGAAATATTTATGTTTGAAAGTTATATAAAAGCTCTTTCATCCAGCTATCTAAATCAGCAAGTTCCTAATGAAATTTTGGGTTTGTCATCTGTTTTGGGTTTTTTTTTTACTTAAGTTTTATAGCTTATCTGTTTTCATGATCTTATAGCAGCAAAATATTATGGTGAAAAAAACATAGTTGCCTGTGACAGTCCTGTATCTTATTTGCACAAGTATCCTTCAGAAACTTTTTGCCTGATGAAAACTCGTTTAGTTTTCCTTTTGTTATGTGTGCATTTTGTACTTCTATAGAGATTTTCTCCCCATGTGCGTGATTGTGAGTGACAGCAATGTTACTTAGAGAAGGATGTCAAATATGTGTAAGAAAACACAATTTTTTTCCCAAGTGTCAGCCTGTACAAAGAAACATCACATAGTCAAAAACTTTCCACCCTGTGTTTTCACTTGCCTGAGAGGTTCATGTGTGCTAGTTCACTTTCACATAGGTGCACCAATGGTATTGACTTGACTTGGTCTACTTTTCCTCTTCTGAGCTACCTCTTGGCCCACTTCTGCTTCCACAAATGCCCAGGGCTGTGTTGGGGGTGACAGCAATGCCACGCTAGAAAGACACTCAGCTGGCTCTGCAGACACCGGCTGCGCTAGCAGAGGCAAAAGGGCCACCAGACTGCTGTGCTCAGCACAGCCCCACCGGCCGCACGGAGCAGCGAGCTCATTCCAGCACTCAGCCTCCTCGTTCATCGGCAGCTGCTTCCCCATACCTCAAAGGCCGTGATGTCGTACTATGGACATGTGCCACAGGCCCTTAATAGCAGCCAAATCATTTGAGGAAAAAACTGACAATCATTTATTCAGTATGGTGTCGTATCAAAGTTCTTAAGAATCTGAATAGGGCTACATGGAAGGAAGAAAGGCGATGCTTGTTTTTCTGCTCCACTTCATGTGTTCACTGTGAAATTAAGTGCATTAAGTTGATTTCTTGGCAGACAATTCACAGAGCCAGCTTTCTATATGAGACAGGTCTGTGTCTGTCCAAGGCAGACCCTCCCTGGTATTTCCTTCTGACTGTCTCGCTGACAACTAAAACTCACAAGGCTGGAGTTGACTTCTTAGTGTTCCCTCCCATCCTCCTGTAGCTCTTTTCTCCGTTACCATGGACAAATTTAAGACCTCTGTATGGCTCCATAACCTCTGTCTCTCCCACAATAAACACATGCTACTTGGTCATCTGTCACTTGCTACGGAGAGGCCAACTGCCACCGTGCAGCCGCCAGACAGCCTGCCTTGTGCTGCCTGAGGCTGATGGACGTGCATGCTTCCTCAAAGCAGCGCAGCAACCACTCTCCTTTGACAGGATGCCACCAAATGCCAACAGTGACCGGGCCATTGTCACACCAAGGCTGCTGTTTCTCATGCTGTTCGGCATCATCTCTTGCCTCCTGGTACTTCTCATCTGTCCTCATTACTGTTGTCTTCACATGCCAGTCATCCTGGCAGGGCTTGCTCTGGGTTTGTGCTGCGCCTGACACTATGAGTTCTGATCTATTAAAAGTGTTCCAACTGAGTAAAACACATAGCAGAAAATTTGATCCAGTTGATCAGAAGTGGTTTAGAAGCTCATACCGACATCCCACAACACTTGACAGGTTGCATTTTTAATGAGAAATCTTAAAATATTTAGATGATCTTGCAGGATACCGAACATATGCCCAGAGGTCCCGAGAACCATAGTTCCCAGTACCTCCAGTACAGCCTAGTAATGCTCAGCTCATTTGCAGAATTAGACCCCTTGCAAGAGGCTTACTGTCTCTTAATGAGTCGGTCTGGCTGCTTAACATACAAGGAACTCTTTGGGATTCAAAAATTTGCAATGAAAACACACTAAAATTTCAATAAGGAAAAACAGGTGAATTTGACATTTGTGTCCAATGAAAAGATCTGACAGCAGCATATCTAAAGGACAAGGGAGAACCTTAATGAACTACAAACCGAGAGTGGATGACACATTGTCTGACACACTGTATGCTAGCCTGGCTTTCCACATGCAAATTAAAAGCAGCAGATTAAATATAGGACTCCAATGTACTGTAATTTCAATATCTAAGTGCAAGGTGCATGATAAATGACAATATAAACATATATGTGATACATAGAAGGAAGTCTTAAGTGTCTTGTGGTTGACTAACAAAAATTGGGATTCAGGAAAAAGACATCTAGAGATAAGAGGCCAAATAGGACAGCAGAAACCGTGGTAGTACTGAAAAAAAATCTCTGTTTTCAAGAAGAAAAGAGCAGGTACAGGGGACAGTGAAAATAGACAGGCAACCATGCAATACACAGATCAAAGAGTATCCAGTTGATTCAGATTTAAATCTGAAATATGCTGTTACCCCAAAAAGAGCTATTAAGGCAGGGAAGATGAAGCCACAAGGCTGGGAATGAATATGCCCTTCCAAGAAAGTTACTGATACAAGGCACCCAGAAGACCTTACAGAACTAGCAGGATTAATTTATGAAAAAGACTGGACTTGCTGGCCTCACAAAGGCTAAGTAACAGCAACAGTGGGAGGATGAGGGTGAGACTTCTCTACATATTTAAGAGAGTGTAAATGCCACAGGGTAAGTCCTGCACAACCCAACATGAAGCTGGAACTAATGAAAGAGTGAAGAGACATTTTTATTGGTGGGAAATATTTTTTGACTGACCCTACATTTTAACAGAAGAACACAAAATGCTTTTTTCTCTTCATCTAATGTTTTATTTTTCTTGAAACCCCTACTGCTACTATAGAAGAATAGGAATTTCCCACAGATTCTGTGTAATATGCAAATTTTAGCAAGCTAACATGCCTCAAGCAGGCCACAGGGGTGAGCATTTCTCTCTACAGCATTTCTCGGTTCTGATCTCATGGCACGTTTCAGAGGACAAGGCTATCCTTCAGTGCAGCGGATCTTTACAGGTGAAGCATTTTTAGAAGCTTTGCTACTGGGAGAGTGAAAAGAAAAAACTGTTGCAAATAAAAGACTGTACAATAAATCACTTTCTGAAAGCAGCCGAGGAAGGCAGATCAGAACTGAGGCAGATTGGAACTAATGTGAATAGTCTAAATAAAATAAACCAGCTAGGAAGATGTATTTTAACCTTTCCCTACTCATTCCTTTGTTTTCCTTGTTCAGTCTCCTCTTCTGCATCTTCTGTCTGTTTCTATTTCCCAGTTTTTCTTATCTCATTTTCTTTTATTTTCCTCATCTTCTCTCTTCTCTTGCCTGTTTTATGATCTCGTCATCCTTGCCTCTCTCATACCACTTCTCTGTTCCTACTCACCTAATTCATTAGCCATCTTCCTATAGGCCCTAAGCTGCTATTTAATTTCTCCTCATAGCAATTTTTTATGAACAAGATATTATTAATTTGTTCTTTCTTTTTTATTTTTCATCAGTACATTTCAAAGGTGGTCATTTACCAAGGTGGTCAATAAGTATTTCCAGCTTACAAATTGGCAAACAGAAGCACAAGAAGACTTGATTTGCACAAAGCTACTGGTAGCAAGTAAAACTCGTGTCTTATGAGTAAAATTCATATGGTTTTAAGAACTAATCAATACTGCCTCTTTACCTTCATTCTCCATTTCAGATTCCTCCATCTCAGTAGTTGCTCTCCTTGTATTCTCTATATTTTCTTTCTCCTCAAAGATTTTTTCCCTTTCAGCCATAATAAACATTGTTACACATGTACACACATAAAAAAATACAAATAGTTTTACATGTGATATTGCTATATCCCCGCAAGTAGCTTAACAACCAGAGAACCGTGGTAGAAAGGAGATATGCACTAAGGCATCAGTCGCGTGAATAACGATGGCGGGACACCTTGGAAATCACCAGATGTAAATGTCTGGGGACTTGAACTATTTTTATTCATTATTTTGTACAGTGTTCAGCACTAACTCAGGACTTGAGCATTTAGCAACACCATGACACAAATAATAAATAACTGTTCTGTGTGGGGGCTTCTTTTTATGAATCCATTTGGTCCTGGGATTTTTTTTTTCCTAGTTGTCATTTAACCAATTATTTTAATCCTATATGCCACAGTATTGGCTTCTTAATTGAAATTTAAAACATATGACATCTAGTGCCTTCTTTTAAATTTCTGATTAGTGGTTACAATGAAAAAAAGCTGTGAAACTTGTTTCATTTGACCTAATTTTCATGTATTTTTCTTCCTATTATTAGAAATTGTTTGCCTGAAATACTAGGTCTCTCCTTTCTACCACAATTTATGACATTTTCTTTGTACACCTCCTGAATCTTAGTTGTTCTCACAAAGACATTGTGTCACTTAGTGCCTCACTGCACATTTCAGTCACAGGCCATCCAGTGTCACACAGCTTCAAGGGCTGGGATAAGGAAAGTCTGTTAAATATTAATGATTATCCATTCAAATGGGAATAGCTTAAGACAATAACATGAACATTTAACTGAGACTAGATTTGTCCAGATTTGATCCAAGCGATTGAAACCTGCAAGGTTTAAAATCCACCTCAAAAGCAGCCAGGCATTTGAGCCCGGACTTGGAAAAGCAGAGTCCCTGAGATCGGGGGAGCTCGTGAAGAAGAAAAGCACATGCAAGCAAGAACAGATGGTGCACTCCTTCATTCCTGGAGTCCTTTTCAAGACCAGCCAAAAGAAGAAAAAGCAGCAAAAAAAGTGTGACAAGGGGCAACCATTTTGAAATCTACCCTAAAAGAGGGCAGATTTTGATTGGACACAAGGAAGAAATTCTTTATAATGAGGGTGCTGAGGCACTGGAATAGGTTGCCCGGAGAGGCTGTGGATGCCCCATCCCTGGAAGTGTTCAAGGCCAGACTGGATGAGCCTTTGAGTAGCCTGATCTAGTGAAAGATGTCCCTGCCCATGGCAGGGGGTTGGACCAGAGGATCTTTAAAGGTCTAATCGTGCCAGTCGTTCCCTAGAAGCTGCACTGCAGAACAGTTTTTGAGTCTGCACAGGAAAAACTATCTAGAAACTTACCTTTAAGTACATTTTTGTGCTCTGCTAAATAACAATGAAATTAAACACCTATTAAAGATAAGCATGGGCCTACATGGTTTTCTTAACTAGAACCTGAGTATGGTTAATTGCATATATTTGCTTATACATACCCTTGTAATTGGGAGCTTTTTCATTCTTCTTGCATATGCAAGTTTGAAGGTTGATTATATTATAAATTACCATGTACACCACCACTTATTTTCTTTTTGATACTTCATGAATACCTTATGCCTTTCAGTGCTGGAAAATTTAACATTAAACTCTAAGAATTTCTGGCTATAACAGGAAGAAATGGCATTTTAAAATATCTTGGTTAATCAAGTCAACCTGTTCTAAGATGATCTATGGCTTAAGGTCATTCTTTTTCAATCAGATGTGTTTAATTCAGGAAGGAAAAAGTTTATTTAGCAATCATTTTCATTTCATTAGCTCTACCTCAAAATCTTTTAATCATTAGGGTACATAATGCTTTGTTTTTCAAGGTTTGGCCATTTAGTCATTTGATGTGGACTACAGCTGCATGCCTGTCAAATCACTGTGTTAAAATATCTAAGACTTCACAGCAAAAGCTTGATATATTAGACAAAGCCCACCTAGAAAAAAAATGTTACTGCTGACTTTTTAAAGAGCATTTCTAATCATGGTTTCATTTTAAAAATGCAAACATTTATAGCTTCACAGGGGATCTCCTATGCACCCGAGAAATCTTGTCACATAAGAAATCCCATTGCAAACTGACATGATAACTTCCTTTTTGTTGTGGCTGGTTGACTTCAGCTGTCACTAGTACGATCAACAATTTCTTACCCTCTAAAAGGAGTTTTCCACTAATATTTCAGACAGATCCTAGACCATGAGAACCGTAATACAAATGGAAGTAGTCCACTGTCAAATGCATTGTTATGAAGTCTTATGTTGCAAGAGGACCTGTATGTGCTCAGAATTTCAAGGCACAATAAAAAACCAAGTTATAAGCAGATACTGTTGATAAAAACCCAGAGTTATCTGAAAGCTATATGCAATAATTCAGCTTAAGAACTACTGCACTGTGACTGAATAGCAAAAGCTCCAGAAAAAAGTTTCAATATTGACTGGGGTTTTTTTTGCATTTCTATTCTATAGTTGAGCAGACAACTAGAAATGAAAGGGTTTTCATAATAAATTAGCATAATGTTTAATATTTTTTTTTTAGTTTTTCAGGGATAAATAATTGAAAACCTATTATTTTAAATACATTCCCTATTACCTCCTGTTGGAGACAATAACCAGGAATCAATAGCACCAATTTCTTGACAGTGTAAGTTGTAATGAAAAATAATTTATTACCATGAAAGCAGTGAATCCTCAAGTACTCATTTCCATTCCAGGAAAATGCAAATAGACATTAAAATGAAAACCAATTTGATCCTTTCTCCTAGGTATTTTTCTACACCGATGAGTTACACTGGAGCATACCAAGTGCTGTAGAACACTCCAGTGCTGGATGCACAGTTCAATCCCACAGTCAGAAAATGCCTAACCTAAAGTTGAATATAGTCTTAACTCTGCTCTGACATATGGAAGCATTACAACAACAATCATTTTGTGACCACCTGTTTTATCATGTTTGTAAGGGTTTTGGCCCTCCATATTATTTTAATGTAAATGGTGCTTTGAGACATAACACATCATACCTTTTAGGCTGCTGTAGACACTTAGGTGATATTTAGAGCCTTCAGAGGCAGGCAGTGTGAATTCCCTCACTTGGGGTTATAAGATAAGATTCTATGAGAAATTCTGTGAAAGGGCAGAAAAGCATTTCTGTTCCTACATGGAATCTGAGATGTGCTTGAGATTTACATGAGAGGGATGCCTGGAGGGCAGAAGGTCTGCAACATCCCTGCAAGGGGTATGGCATCAACTCCTCTCCTAGGGTTTTCCCACCTTATAAGCCCTTCTTTTTTGTGCTGGCACAAGCATTTGTGAAGCTGTGCTGTGAGCAAGGACTGAATATTAGTTGAACTGGACCTGGCAAAAAAAAAAAAAAAGTTAATTTTGACTTGAACCTTCTCCCTGATCCCTTGTACACAAACACCAGCATCCTCACAAAGAAAGGGATAGGCACATGAGCTAGAGGAAGGACAGGGCAGGAGGATTCTCCGGGTGGAAATGTCCAGGCTACGAGGCCCTGACAAGTTTCCAGAAATACTTATAATGCAGCCATAAGAGATTCAACAGTATCCTATTAATGTAGTATCATCTCTGCATAAGGGTCTATTTATTAGAAAAACACGTGATCTTGAGTTACGACTCCATCCAAAAGACATTAGGACACTATAGGTAGCCAGTAGAAGTGTTACCAATGAAATTAGGTAACAAGCCGTCTTGCTATTTGGGGTCTTTAAGCTGTTGAACTTGAGAGTCATTGTTTCTGTGAAAAGAACTCCTCACAGCAAGAGTCAAAAATTTCATGTTGCCATCCAAGCCACAACTCAAGAGGAATCTGGACATTTAAAGTAACTTTGTCATTTAACATCTGTTCCATATGCAGATATGTACACTTGGCAGATTGTTATTCATCACGGTGAGACTATTAGCATTATTCCCCACTCCTTCATTCAACGTGGTCTTTGCTCTACAGAATACTTTCCCTCTAAATGGATTGTAGTCCTACTGTAAGGTTATACCCTTAAGATTTGACTTTTGTTAGGCAAAGGACTGCTGAAATTCAGAGGAACCTGTCTAAATGAACTGTCATCATCAACAACCATGAATGTACGTGCTGGGAAGGAAAGTGGGCTTACACTCTCCTCTGTCCACTTCAAATGGCTGTCTTCTCTAGCTATGTTAGACTTCTCTGCAATCTCAGTTCTCTACAGCTTCCAGCCATGAAAGCTGGACACAACTTCGAGTAGACACTGAGCTTTTCTTTTGCCCATCCATTTCTTGGCTGCACCAATGCTCTAGATACTTATTCAAAGCACTGTCCAGTCTTCCTGATTTGCAAGCCAAATATGCAAACTCTTTTTCCCCTTCTGGTTTCATACTTAACAGTCTACTCATACCTTTAAGGTCGCCTAAGGCTGAGCATGTTTTCTAAAAGGCTACAATTGTTGTCTTCATTAAATTAGTGGAAAGAAATAAAAAACTGCATTAGTTAAAGTGCCAGAATTTCTTATTAAATCCTCTGCCCTGTTGACATAAAACAAGCACTACTGCAAGAGGTTAGCTTAAAAATCTAACAGGAATTGTTTGACTTCTGTAATACCAATGCAACACACGAAGCACTAATGCATTAGATGTGACAGAGACCATACACAAAAGGCGGAGACTGAATTACAATCAAGTTATAAAGCAATGAATGGAAGGTCAAATTTTGCTCTCAGACTACACCAGCATTTTGCACTCCATTGCAAAAGTACGGACTGAAACAGAATGGTTTAAGATGTGTCCAGAAAAAAAAAAAGTTTTTACATTTCTATAGGACTACAGGTTACTCCTTTCTTTCATTTTAAATGCAGAAGGAATTCTTAGATAATCTAGCTTGACATACTGATTAATAAAGGCCACTGAATGATCCTCCGGCTGCTATCTTCCATACCATTCTGTGACCATAAGTCACAGAATCCAGCCCTGAAATTGTTTCTAAATATACCCAAGGGACAGAGTCTAAAATTAGTCCAATCATCCACCCAGTAAGACATTCCCCACCATGACTCAGTGATAAATTTCAGTCTTTCCAAAACTATATGGACTCAAAAACCAATTAAAGAAGAATATAAATAAAGTATGATCAAAGGCTACACATCATTGTGGCAGCCGGCATGCTGGCTGTCAAGAGTTGCTGGAGACCTTCAGGTTAACTGCCATCTTCGGTTACTACAGAACCTCTACCCTCTGATATTCTCTTCTCCAGAGGGAAAAGCAGGAGATCCCTGAACGTCTTGCCTCCAACAGAGGCAGGGAGCAATTCTGTGACCAGATGATCAAAGCTGGTTGCTCTTGGAGGAAAGGAAGGAACTGTCTGTAAAAAGGGACAAGGAAAAAAAAAATAAAGTCCAAAGTCACTAGAGGGATTTGGAAATGCTACAAAAGCATGAAGGGCAACGAAAGGTTGGAGAGACCAAATAAATCTTCAAAGCGTGGCTAGGGCATCAAATTTTCTGGCTGCTTATCCATATGAGACCCCCACAATTTTGAGGTTTGCTCACAAGGGCACTAGATTCAAAAGATTAGTACCAGACAAGCAGTTCAAGCACAAATCTGGGTCCTTTTGGACTAGCAAGTGACCAGACTAAAAGCAGGCTGAAGTGAGGAATCCTATGCAGAGGCAGAAGAAAGGCAGAGCACAGATTTGGATGAAAGAAGCCCTGCTGTTTTCAACAAATGTGCAAGCTGGAGCTGGATTTCCCCACGCACATACACACAAAGCTGATAGAAATTCAAATGCAAGCAAAGTGTTCTGTGGTCCAGCTTGGCATTAGCAATCTAAAGAAAAGTGAACAGTCAGTCTGTTATTTCTTGTTCTGAATGTTGCAGATGCCCAATGGCAACTGAAAAAAATTGGACCATACTTTGAAGCTCATATTAAAGGCAGCTCAATATAGGGAAGATTTCAGTCCTTCCACAACAATAAATTCAGAACTAGAACTCACGTAAATGTTATTGCTGATACCACCTATTGTAAATCATAAAATCCACAAGTGGGTAGGACACTTCACAGCTGCTGATGAAATTATCCACCATTATCAACCGACTAGTAAGTGGGACCTGGAACACAGGCAGGCAACCTCTCTATTTTGACAAAACAACTTTCCGTGGTTAGTCATATTAAAAACACAAGGAACCAACTCACAAAAATGATTCATTAAACACAATCAAAAGCAATATAAAATCATTTGTGACCCTGAAAGGAGCAGAATAGAAAAGAAGGCCTAGTTTTGAAAACCTAGAACACTCTCAGGTACCTAGACTTAAATGCAGGTAAGAGGATAAGTGAGTCAAGTCAGCTAAAAAGTATTCAACTCATCAGAATACTTTTGAGAAAACAGCCTTGACTTACCCTTATTGTTAAGTAAAATAATGGTAAATTTTAAACTGTAGTCTCTGACAATGAAGGCTTTTATGATTTCAAGTAACAAGCTGATAAAAAAACCAAGGAGGTGAAAAGAAACCTCAGGAAAATCCAAAACCCTTCAGTCACCACCATGAAAACTGGTATCACAACTCCTTCCACCCCAACTGAGAGGGCAATTGCTGGAGATATTGCAGTTCTTACATTCAAGAAATTCCATGAGGCCACCTGAGACTCTCCATGTTCTCTCTGAAGAATTCAGCAAACAACCCGCAACAGTTACCTGAAGTAAAAAATGCAGGCAAGAAAAAATCAATTAGGGTCATGGCAAATTAAGTGACAAGAAAGATCCATGTTTTGTCACAACCAAAAAAAAAAAGAAAATTACCTTTGTTGACCTCTCAATATGTTGCAAGAGGCAGAGTTCCCTATTGCAGCTGATGATGGCTTCATTTAAATGAGTGTATTGGGTCTGGCTGAGATGGAGTTAACTCTCCCACTAGCAGCCCTCATAGTGCTGTGCTTTGTAGTGATACCTGGAAAAGTGTTGATGACATGCCAGTGTTTTGGCTACTGCTGAGCAGGGCTCACACAGCATCAAGGCTGACTCTCCAACATTCCCCCCGCCTTCACTGGCAGGCTGGGTACAGGCAAGATCTGGGGAGGGGACATATAGCCAGAACAGCTGACCCAAACTGACCAAAGGGATATGCCATACCATGTGATGTCAGCTCAGCTATAAAAGCTAAGTAAAGGGAGAAGAAAGTGGGGACATTCGTCATTTACATCTTACGAGTACTGAAGCCCTGCTTCCCAGGGGGTGGCCAGACATCGCCTGATGATGGGAAGTAGAGAATAAAAACCTTTTGTTTTTCTTTGCTGTCGCGCGCAACCTTTGCTTTTGCTTTATTAAACTGGCCTTATCTTAACCCATGAGCCTTTCATCGTATTTTCTCTCCCCCATCCAGTCAAGGAGGGGGAATGATAGAGCAGCTTTGGTGGGCACCTGGCACCCAGCCAGGGTCAACCCACCACAATAAGCAACACCAGGCCAAAAAGGAAATGTATTTTGTAATTCAGAACCACAGATGCAGATTTCAACTTTCAATGGTAACAAGCAGAAAGACAAGTTAATGGTAGAGTTTAGAGTGTTAATTACTGGTTTCTGTACTGAAATACTTAGACTGGTTGAATTCATCACATCAACAATGTAAGTGTTTTAAATATCACTAATGTGAATGTCAACCTAGTTTCAATATAAGGCTAATAATAATGGAAAACTCTTTTAGCATTGGAAAGAAGTTAAGATTGCTGTCTTCCTTGGAGATATACTCAGACTTCCAAAATGACACCATATCTCCAGCAATGAGAATGTAATGCAATCCTTTATGACTAACCAAAACACCTTTCTTGGAATATGGCTATGAGTTGTCTCCAGATAACCTGAGGATCTCTGTGTCTACCAAACCATAAATCTTGGTCTTTTCTTACCAGGGTGGGATGGTTAAGCATACTCATTTCCACAGCTGACCATTAAGATGAAACATGTCTCTTCTAGTCATGTATTAATAGGATACAGTCAGAATTATCAAGTTTAGTGTCAGTATATCAGAAAAATTCAGGATGCCGAGCACAAATAAGGTAGGCAAATCTGCCACATATCATCATGTGTGTCTCCAGGCAAGGGCAGAAATCTGCTCCATACTTGAACCTGTCTGAGGCTCAAACTCAGCAATATTCCACAGGCACATCTTGGAGCAGTGAACATCTTGGAGAACAGATCACTCCAAAGGAAATAACAAAATACTACAATATCTATTTGTATTCCTGAAATTTCTAACAAGAAAGCAAAGTCAGTAATACAAGATGGTGCAGAAGGATCACTGAAAATCCAGGTTCCACACACACAGTTTCAATATTGTCAAGGTATCAGTGTTTCTACTTGCTCATATTTACCCAAACTAAGTACATAGAAACACTGTCCATTTATCTAGCCTGTACTTCATCAGCTTGTCTATGAAGATGATAAAAGTCTAGCTGAAGTCAAGATAAAAAATATCCACTACTCTTCCCTCATCCATCAAGCCAGTCACCTCATCAGAGAAGGCTATCAGGTTGGTTAAGCATGATTTGCCCTTCATAAATCCATGCTCACTACTCCCAGTCACCTTCCTGTCTTTCATATGCTTGGAAATGGTTCCCAGGATTATTTGCTCCATCAGCTTCCCAGAGGTCAGGTGAGGCTCACTGGCTTGTAGGTCCCAGATCCTCCTTGTTGCCTGTCTTGAATGAGTGACGTTTACTTTCTTTGAGTCCCCAGAAGCCTCCCCCAATCTCCATGACCTAAGATGATCAGAACTGCCTCTTCCTAGCAGTCCTTGATCCTCAAAGATGGTCCCATGGTCACAAACCCCAAATATCTGTTGTCAACAGCAGCTGTGCAGCCAGCTTTCAAGATCTCCTGAAGCACTTGCCCCTCACCAACAGGATCAAGGAGAGACTACGTAAGCCCCCATGCCCTTGAAAATCACCCCAGAGGTATGCATGCTTTATACACTCCAGGTCTCTTCTGGCAGCGTCGCTGGTGCCCGTGTGGAAGATCAGCAGGGAGTAATAATCCAAGGGCCAGACAAGCCTCTGCAGTCTCTCCACAAGATCCTGGATCTGAGCCCCCAGCAAGCAGCAAACTTCCCTAGACAGCAGATCAAGTCAGCCAACGCAGGCCTCCACCCTGCACAGCAAGGAATCGCCCACGACTATCCCTTGCCACTTCCTCCTGATGCCGTACAGCTCCCAGCCCTGCATCTGCAACCAGGGCAACGAATCTGCTCTCTAGACGCAGATCCGCAGGCAGACAGGAACTGTCCTCCATTGCCAGAAGGCACAAGGTCCCAGCCTTCACTGTCAGGGCAGCCTCCATTTCTCAACATAAGCACAAGCTCTGCCTATCCCTTCTTCAGTACATCTGGGAGGGGTCAAGCATCTGAACCCGCACGATCTCATAGACGATCCAGTCAATCTCCTTTTCAGCATCCCCACTGCCACACAGGCTGCTGACCTCCTGCAGCTCCATTCTTGGCAACACAGACTCCCCCCACAGCACACACCTCCTGCAGACAAGGAGCCCATCTCCCCAGCCCAGCCCAAGGTAGCAGGCACCCCCACAGCCCCAGGCCTGCAGGACTGCATCCCCCCTCCAGAGCTCAGTCTGGGTCAGAGCCTCTGCTGTGACAGGGTCCTCGCTCCCATGGGTACTGGGCACCCTGCCCTGTGGTGCATCACCACCACTGAGCACAGGAACAGTTTCCAGCATCCTCCCGCGCACACCCTCACATCTGTTAGCTGGGTGCTGGGTGCTGTGCTGGGTGCTGGCTCTTACACCGGCCGCTCCCCACCACCAGCTGCAAGCGTGCTCCACCCTCCCTAGTCAGGAGGCAGCTGGAACAAAAGCCCCAAACGCGCTTTTGGTCAGGGAGAGCTGACAGAGCTCTTGCCAGAAGCCAAAGCCTCCTGTAGGTACCTCTTGACATAGGAGTCACCAGAAAGTGCTTCACAGTGTCCCCAGAGGTCCTCCAACAACCCTAGAAGTTCTGAAAGAACATATCATCCATTTTCTTGGCCACCGGCTTAATTTCCTTTAAAATTTCCTCCAGGAAACTTAACGTTCAACGACAGCGAAGAAACTTGCAACAGACTGAATACAATGTGTGTAACTTTGTACTGCAGCTGCTGTTTAATCCCAACGCCTTCTTTCTCTGCTTCCTATTTTGCAGTCTTTGAACTCACTAAAATATTAATCAAAGGCAAAACAAAATGTAGGGGTATTTTAGAATTAGACTATTTTCAAAAGGTCATTTAGACCCAAAGGTGCAAACAATTATACATACGCTTAAGTTTATGCATATAGGCGGTCTCAGAGACATGGGACCAATGAATGTATGTGAAATCAAATACGGGCCAAGTGTTTGTGACATTCGGGATCCAGCCTAACACTGGGAGAAATGCTCTGTCAAAATAAAACTAATTTCAATGTAAAACTTTTACGGTGGAACAGAAAAATCCATTCTGCAGCTAACAGGTTAATTTGCAGTTAAAGTCTTTCCTAAAACTGTTATAAATACAATTATTTTTTTTTTTTACACCATATGTAAAAGACAGAAGGCTGCAGCTAATAAATAGCATTTCTCATGCTGTTCTCTGACTCTCCCTGAAGAAGATTTGGCCTCTTCAAAGGGGGTGAAATCCATACAAGGCAAAAAATGAAAAGAAAGCAGTATTTTTCATTTTATTCTTCCCCATTTTCACTTAAGATTTAGCAAAAATAGAACAATCTATTGAATACAGGTGCATAAATACATGATCTCTGACTATGCATTTGATGTTTCGGGCTTTGCTAAAATGCACATGGAAATTAACCACCAACGAATAAAATAAATTACCACAAACACATACATTGTCAAAGATATATATTTTCTTCTCAAAATATGGGATTTTTTATTAAAATATTGATATTAGAGAGAAAATGATTGCAGGAAAATATAATCATATTTCAGAATCTTTCTACACATTTGAGAATGTTAGTTATGGAAAGGTATCAACAGAAATGATACAGAACTGTATTTGAAAAGGCTTTTCTTATAACATTATCCCTTTGAAAGACTCACTTTTGGTGATGCATCCACTTTTCTTCATCCCATTATTACATTAAGGGAAGATCAGATTTGAATGACTGAAGAAAATATCCAGCTCCTTCTGTGGATTCCCCAACCGCCTCAGTATCACAATGTCCTTGCTCTGAGCGCCTCTTTCTGCAGCCTGAATGTATTTTCAATGTAGATTTTTGGTATGGCTTCCTACAGGAGGCCAACTTACACTGTCATATGTAGTATCACTTTTTGTCTGTTAGCAACAAATTTGAACTCAGAGATCAAGTTCAACAAAATTTGACACAGCGGTAAAGGTGCCAAAGCTATTAACTTCCTACCAGCCTCATGGAAAAAGACATGGCGGTAAAAAAGATCAAACCAGCGTAGCAATAATGTATTGAAATGTATACGATTAAAAACAGCATGTCAACAGAGCCCTAATTATTGTAACAATGCAGTTGTAACTGTATATTTATATTAATTGAAAGCTTAGAGATAGTATATGAAGAAATTAGACCCCAAGTAAATGAAGTTATCAAAAATTACTGTATCAAGACCAGACACACTATACCAGTTCAAGTCAATAGTTCAGGTGGTTTAAGTAGAGCCACGCGGTGCCAAAGACATTCGTGCCTCTCCCACAGAAATGTCCTTCCAACCACTCTCTCCGTTGCAGTACCTGAAGAGTTCGAAGAAGGCTTGTGCTGTGCTGGAGGGGTCCGGGAGGAGAGCAGGGGCAGGGCTCTGCAGGGCACTGCTCCCCCAAGCTCCAGCCTGGCTGGCACCGCACCACCTCCTAAAGTGCAAGAACAGCCCTTCGAGGACTGCAGGACCGGGACCTGGGGACTGTCTTTCCTCCGTCAGCTCCCTTTTGACAAAGTGGTGATGCACAGAGACAGTAACACTACTGTAAATTAAAAAAAGATGGTCACCGTACACTGGCATTATTTGGCGGTCCTCTGGCGGTGCAAAGCATCTCCTAACACAATGCAACGGGCTGCTGTAGTGTAGCGCTGTCTCTTGCCGAGGTGCAGATGGGCTTCAAAATTAACATTTCATAAAACCCTCATTGAAGGTAGCCACGTCACATCTTCAAATCACACAGTATCATTCTGCGGGCAGTTTTAGCTTATTATATATGTAAGGCAAACATTTCTAACTCTGTGTTAATGCAGTTTTTCTCTCAGGAAATTTTCTGCCTTTCAAGGGTGGCGGTAGGTCAATCAAATCATCTCAGGCTCAGGTATTATATACTTGGGAAAATCTAATATATGCACAAAACCAACACTAAAAAAAAATTCAAATATTTAAAATGAAAATTCCAGATACACGAACAATTATAATTCAATCTAGCATTGATGTCATGAGTAGAAAGTATATGAAAAAGCAGTCTTTAACAGTTTGCTTGCTATAATCTGGAATTTAAATGTCTTAATCAAAACTATTTAATTAGTGCATAATTTTCCAATATTGTCACTGATTTTCTGAGGCTTGTTAAGGCTGGCTTTCATATAAATCTTAAATGCTAAATCTCAAATTCTTGAAACATTTTATCTTCAGGACTCAGGTGAACTGATCATCCTTTGAATGGGGTGTCTTTTTAAGAACCGGGAACAGGCTAGCTTAATTTGGAGGCACTGACATTTTGAGCTAGTTTGATTCGGAGGAATGGAAACACAAGGTGAAAGGGTTCTCTGTCCCTTTATAGCTGGCTTTCAGACCCAAGGACTGAGAGCATAATTTCTTCACATGGCAGTAAAACTTGAAAGCAAAGAGGGTAGACTGAGCCCTGACATTTGATAGCTTTTCTTTTTCATTCACACTGAAGAAAGAACACTTAGCATTTCACAGCTTATGAACTGATAAATCCTTTTCCTAACTCTGAAAGGACAGTTCTCTAATGTTTGTACTATTACCTCACAAAGATAAACCAGCTCTTTCATACATTCTACGATAATAACAAATTTTGACAGAAATTTAATTATAATATCATAATATTAGCTCTTCTTTGCTGGACTTGTTCAGAATGGTTTAATTGTGACTACTGCTTTTTATATTTCTTTTCAATTAACTGAAAGATGTGGTAGGTAACTTACAAGCTGACACAGGAAAAATTTATACATTCAGTGGTCTGTGGACAGAGAGAAAATACACTTGAATATTTATGTCTGCAAACAGTTAAACTACTGAGCACCAAGCAGGTGAGAAACATAGCTTAAAAGATCTAGAAACAGCAAGGAAGAATGGGTGACTATGTTACATTTATTTATGCATTTAACATACACAGTATAAGTGAACAAAGACTGGATGAATGAACAGCAAGAGGAACTATGCCTTAGAGATAACGATGCTCGTGAACATTGATTTGAAAAAAGAATCAAGGTGCTGATGGTACAATGTTAAAATCTTCAAAAGCAAAAAAAGCAGAAGTATACCTGAACAGAGGAGTAAGCAACAAATTAAAGAGGCGGAAACATCCTGGAAAACCACATCTAGATTAGAATATGTACTTACAGGATTTGCAGATTGGTAAAGCAATTGATTATGGCAGTGGATTAATTTTAAGTCATGAGTGAACATCAAGATCTGAAAAAGAGCCAGCTACTTTCTTTGGCAATCTTATTCTACTCAAAAGCTGCAAGGTACAGTTTCACCTACCCAACGCACAATGCAAATCTAAAAAGGCACTTGACATATGTGTTTAGTTACTGTCAATGGATATCATATAAGGGCATTCCCAAATACATCAGACAATGAAGACAATATTTATTATTGCGTTAGTATTTTTCAGATCCAATGAACAATTATAACATCTTAAATTTAAAATTTTAAACATAACTTTAACAGCTCAATGACTAATATTCTTTTCAGAAAGAATACTGAAAATTTGAAAATAGCACAAGACAAAAGCTAAAAAGCTATGAAGAAAAGGAAGCTGAAGTTATAGGCCAACTTTATTCGTGGTGTCTAATTATATATATAAAATATACTCAGTGAATCATGTGCAGCATATGAGCTTGATCATCAATGCATCCAAATGCTGATTTCTCCACCACCTGTTTCATTTAACACAAGTGTTCAACCCTTTTTGTGAATGCTAATGCATAAGGAACGGCATCTGAGGACTGATCACGCAGTACTTCCTGAAGATCCAGTTTTCCCTCAACAAGACCATCTGTGAGGACCAGACCAGTGGAATTTGTTGTTCAGAGTGGATCAAGACAGATGCATACACAAATATCTTTATTGTAGAAGAACAATGTCGTGGTTTAACCCCAGCCAGCAACTGAGCACCACGCAGCCGCTCGCTCACTTTCCCCCCACCCAGTGGGATGGGGGAGAGAATAAGAAAAAAAAAGTAAAACTCGTGGGTTGAGATAAGAACAGTTTAATAGAACAGGAAGGAAGAAACTAACAATGACACTAATAACAACAAGAAAGTGACAATAATAATAAAAGGATTGGAATAC
>JAVKLA010000073.1:20946316-20957104 GCA_034782735.1 Sagittarius serpentarius
CTCATACTAACCCAAAACACAGCGCTGTACCAGCTACTAGGAAGACAATTAACTCTATCCCAGCCAAAACCAGGACAACAATCATAAGTTTATTGATCAAAACTGCAAATACAGATAGCTCAGAGGAACTTGACTTAAATGATCCAACTCTTTCCATCATCTGTTATACAAATCTGAGGACTTCACTGTGTTCACCAGCTTGCTCAGGTTAAACTCCTAAGCATACTTCACAAGCTTTAAGAGACTAGATTGTATTCAGATGTTCATTATTTCTTCACTTCGTATGGCAAGACTCCGTGCTTCATGTGGTCTGGTCAGCCTCCCCAGTGCTGTTCACCATCTGTTCCTATCTCTTGATTTTTCAAAGCAGCTTCAATTGTTCATAGCTCCACAATCAAAAATTATGAAAATGAAGGGAAAAGTGAAACTGCTGCATCGGTATCAAAATATGCAGAAGTTTTTTATTAGTTTGATGAGGATCAAATGAAACCTATATTGTTGAGCACAAATAGGCAAGTATATTCACCAAATATCAGATGCATCAACCAGAGAAAAGATAATGCAGATTTCCCATGAGGTGTTATGCCAAATTTAGTAAACAAATTAATATACGGTCATATTTGCTAATAAAATGGATAGTTTCAGGTAGACTGATAAAATTCAGTAACTCAAGAGGTGTGAAGTTAATTGTCTCTACTTCCTTTTTTACCTTAGAGTTAATTGATAGTTCTCAAAAACAGCTCCTAGTTTTAGGTGGTCCTGTGAGGAGCAGGGAGCTGGTCTCAATGATCCTTAATGGGTCCCTTCCAACTCAAGTTTTTCTATGATTCTATGATTCTATGATATAAATCATATTTTATTTAAATTCTACATCTGAACACACACCATTATATAACATTTTTTGGATGGACAAGCAAAAAATAGTTATGATTCATGTGATATTTCTGCAATAAAATATCCATATTTTTATGTTGTGGACCATCGCAGTTTTTCATACATTTGGCTCTTACATGTTTATTGGCTCAATTAGGTCTGATCACTTTTGCTACGTAAAATTTAACAAAGCTGGCAAGGGTGCACTCAAGTACGTAGAGTGGCACATCTTGGCAAGGCAAAAAAGTGAAAAAATAAACTCCAGATTATAAAATTTGGTTAAGCAGTTTTTGAGGGCTTTCTAGTCTGTTTTATCTGCAGTGAGCAGAAGAGGATCATGTTAGACCTTGGCAAAAAATGTTCTCCTCATTCACTTGTGAAAGAAAAATATCAGGGAAAAAATTTAGGTTGTGTTGAATCAAAACATACATTTCTCAAGGTTTTGAAATAAAATACTCTAAATCCTGCAAAAATTATTTAGGGGTAAACCTGCAAGATTTTATTTGACATGAATAAAGTGTCTTGCTTCATGTTTAGACCAATCTAGGTCATTATGTAATTTTTGCTACTTTAAATTTCCTAGTCACTGAAAAAAACTCTCCAGTTCTAATCAGACTTTTTAAAAAAATGCAGACTTAGAAAAAAATTAAGGACTTTATCCCCTTTGCTTCTTACCAATTTCAGTTTCACAGCTGTACTGTATGAAAGATCATGCCAGATAGCATGACCCAATGTGCCTTGACAATATGCAAATATATTTAAATATAAGTACTATATAAATAATTCCCGTACATCAAGAAGTCTAGACATATTCCTACAGGAACACTAACTACTGGAAACAATATTTGAACAAAAAAATCCGATTCATTCTCCAAAAGATTCATTAGAACATATACAGTGTCTAGAGCTCATTCTATATTATTCAAAAAATTCTTCTATGATCTATATTTGATATACATGATATCCAACTGATAAAGAAATATGGAATGGGAAAAAGAAGAAACACTTGTAGTCTAACAGAAATGCCATTGCTGAGAGATCAACTTTACTTGACCTTGATTTTTAAATAAAAATAATCCTATTACAACCTACAGAATATTAAACTTTTCTCATCTCTTAGAGCTTGCTTTTATTCACTTACCTGCATTCCTACAAAGGAGGAAAGCTAGTTCAGTGAAACCTACACACAAATCTGCAGTCAGACCTTAGCTTCTCGAAAGTAAAAATAAGTAAGATTCAAAACCTCTTTTCCACTGTTTAAAGATGCATAACAGTCTTTGTCCATTTTTAACAGATAATATGAGTAATGCTGTTAATGGTGAAGTAGAAGACATAAGAAAATAACTTTTTCAATCAATTGTTCTAATTCTATTTCATGCCATTCTAATAGTTTTTTTATGTTTTTAAAAATTTCATAACCTCTTTCAGAAGTGTCTTGAATTGCAAGCAAGAGACTGCTTCAAGACCAGAAATAAAAAAATCTGAATATGAGAGAAATAAAATTGTCTGATTTCCATGAGGTTTGGCAGAAAATGCATGGACAGAAAATGTATGCATATTTACACATTTACTTTGCATACACAATGACCATGATTGCAGTCAACCAACCATTAATTTACCAAATTGATCATTTGTGCAGCAGATCCTTAGCGAAATATCATTAAGTTACAAAAGCAAAATCACATGCAGCTTTGCATGCACATTTGCATGTCTGACCTTTTAAATATCAGGCCCTATTTTTACTGTGATTTACATATCATGTAGGTGATCATTAGGTACTGGAGTAGAATCTCTAATGACTGAAGCTTGCTCAAGGCTAGTTTATATACATTCAGTGCTCACCTGGGCAGGATTTGGCCTACACAGGTGCACATTTTCCCTGGTTCACAAAAGGACCAGGGACAAAGGGATTCAAGAAGCTAGAGAAGTGCACACGTACCATACACATTCAAATAACCGGTAGACCAGATGATAAAAATGAGCTTGGAATAATTTCCAAAACATACAGCTGACTTGCATGAGTTAAAATCTACCTGGGCAGGAAAATTAATATGCTGACATCTGGCAGTGCTGCTCAGAGCCAGGTCCAATACAATCTTCATTCAGCTCCTGTTCTCTAGAAAGGTGTGCAAACCTTGACAAATCAATATTTTAGGGATTGTACAGCCTTGCCCAGGAAGCAGCAGCACAGAAATTGGGCAGAGACCATGGAAGTTAGTCACTGGTTTTGTAGAAATACAAATATGAGTTCAGCGGCAGCAGCGGCAGTGGCAGAGTGAAAAGGGATTAGGGAGGTATATTAGTCTTTACAAGGGGAACATAGCACAGAGTGAGCAGAACAACAACCTAATCGTAAGAACACCTGTGCCACCACAATGGCTACTGTTTAGGATACAAACAGCACTGTCGAGGGAGAACCAGTTTCTCTGCCTCTCCCAAGACCTAACTGTGATGCTGGGATAAATCCTTCACAAGAGCTGTGGAGGGTTAAGGGGTGAGGAAAGAAAAATGAAGCGCAGTAAAAAATTCAGCCCACAAACATAAAGCTGGCAGTGTGGTCTGAGTTTAGGATGGACCAGCAGTTTAAACCTACAGAGGATGCGGAGGAAAAGGGGTGGTTGTGGAAACTGCTCTTAAAGACCCCAGATGAAACTCCACAGCTCTTCCAGGAAAATTTTATTTCCCTTCCGCACTGGGAGAAATAACATCGGAAGTCCAAATAAAGTCATCAGAACACTTTCAGGAACTCTTATTTAGTAAGTCTACGCAAAGTGGGGTATTGAAATACAACATTACACCAAGAGCTAAGCAGTACACCACCACTGACTATCTGTGTACAGGTTGTAAAGAGATACGTCTTTCGTTATAATACAAACATGTGACATTCAGCCTTAGAAAGCTCCTAGGGCACACAGCAGACTTTTTGCTGAGACTAATGTATAGTGTTAGCGTTACGCTGGTTAAAGACTCTACTATTATAAGTTGAAAGATTTTGTTCTAGTGGGAACTTCCACTCCACAGCCTCTTTCCTCCCACCCTATTCCCAACTCCTCCTTCTTTGGGTAAGCAAAGTAAATTTAAGACTTGTTAGTGCAGCTAACAAAATAGCAATTATATGCAGTAACTAGCTAATTTACACCTAACTTGCCCCTAACATTGTCACTGGTACTGGCAGTTTCATCATAAAACATGATGCTGCTCAGAGTTTCACCTTTTTCTAAGGTATCAGTAAGTTGACTTGAACAGCTATTTTTATCTTAGACTGTAAAGACATGAAGTGTACATTTCACAATCAGCGTCCAACTATTGCACACAGCAAAGTAGGCTCTTCTGTGACATCTGAACTGTTAAAACTAGTCAGACCGTTTATTCCAGTGCATTACCCCTTTAGTAGAAAGTAGTTTTTCTTTTACCAATACAGCCAGAAAACAATATAAAGAATTACAAGTAGTCAAAAGGAAGAACACTAAACTTTCTTTCTTATTCTATTTAGCTGATGGAACAATAACCTCAGTGAAAAATCTCATTACTAAAACCGTAAGTGACAAAAGTCTAGCTTTCTTGAAAAATCTTATTTTAGAAAGTACTGTTACTAATTTATGCTGTATTATTACTAGGTGATTAATAAAAAATCCAAACAACATATAGTGCCGAATACTCTCAGACCCACTGCATACGAGCTCGTTTGTGCCATTTGAAGTAACTGTATTTTGTACTATATATTAGACAGGGGTAAAGTGGGCTTCACAGAACAGCTACCAATAAATCTCGTACAACACCACAACAATATATATCACTAAACCTCAAACATCGACATGGATTATGACACAGAGCTTAAAAACCCATACAGCTGCTGCAGAAGTAATACAACATTATCTCTCTACAGACCTCAAGAGATCCTCAAGAATCAAGGGACTGCAACATTGCCAGTCCCCTGTGTTCAAAAATATTATCAAGTCACCCCCAGCTCCTAAAAAACAGGCCTAAAAAATCATGGGGTTTAAAGATAATAATCAACTCCATCCTTTATCTTCTCAAGAAAGAGCTTACAATTCTTACTTCCAAGCTTTTTCCACAATAGCAATGGTTATTTATTTTCTGTGGAAGTTTGGCTTCTCAGAAAATAACCTGATTTCACCGCTGGAGCTCTAGGAGAAACACTGAATATTGATACATAATATTGCGAGAGCAAGTAACACAGAACGTGGTATATATCTAGGGTTTTTACCCATCACCCACCTACCACACATCCTCGAAGACGTAACCAGATGGGCTCTTTCACGGAAAAACACTGCATCTTCCCCAAGAACAAATATCTCCCCTGCATTATTTCATCATGATATATGACGCAATTATACACACCCTTACTGGAAACACCCTTGTGGCAGCATGGCCATGAGGAAATACCTCTGTATGCACTTAGTATGCAGCACTAGCAGGTATAATGGCTATTAGTTCAGAGCAGTCGATCCTCTATAGGGCAAGAAGGTCAATGGCACATCTGTAGAACTAGCCCCTCTCTTCAGGGCATTAGTCCTGGGAGTTCAATGTGGACATTACTTGGGAGGAAAGAGAGCAAGCAGAAATATTACTCCTGGGGTCATGCCTTTTGCAGAGTCCGTGCGTTCCCATGCTTCATAGCCAGAAGAAATACAGTTTAGAGCTGTATGTCTGTATTGTCAGCTGTGATGCTGGGGATGGAGGAGTGGGGGAGGCAGGAAGGAGAAGGACAGGAATGGAGGGAAGGAGAAGGAGGGGAATGAAGGAATGGAATTCTGCCTGTTGGAAAAGAGATCTCAAGAAAAGGCACTCAGTCTTCACCTCTCTTACACTGTCTCAAACTGGGGGCGGAGTTGCAATTCTTACACAGATCTGTTGTCTGTCATTTTGTAGGCTTAGGTTTTCAAGTGGACACTTGCAATATGTCATTTACATGTAAAAGATAGTCTGGGATTTTAGATAAATTATTTTAGACACAAATATTGTAAGATATTAAAGTAAATGTGTAGCAATTACTACTTGAAGAATAATTTTCAAATGACATTTTACTGGTCTTTGAATAAAGAGTTACAAATGTTAGATGTTCAAATTTTATAATTAACTTCCAAACATATTTTAAAAATTCAGGATTAATTTCCCCTATCTAGATTGATCTGGAGTGTGCTTATCACAAGCTAACTCTTCCAGGCACATTTTTTGAAGCCAAGGGGATCTGTACTTTTTACCACCCAAGGAAGAATATGGTCAGTTTAACAAGTGACCAGCTCAGCTAGCAATATGCAACAGGGCTCAGTTAGATAGATTAGCTGTTGTTTAGTCAGTGACCTTTTTTTTTTTTCTTGATTTGTTAATAATTAATTGTGTGTGCATCTTGCAGCCAAAACTGATAAGCATGCATATGCATTTCCATTAAAATCTCCCATTTCAGCATATTATAACATAACCATAAAATCTTGCCTTTGGCAGAAACTTGGTGTTCAAGGACTCAAAAGATGTATGTAATACAGTTTTTAAATGGGGCAACTAATAAGCTTTTAAAAGATTTTTAAAAGTATATTTAACTAATTTTACACATATGTGTGCAGACCCCCAAACATAAGCACACTAAAATGACAACACCAAAGCCTTTTCTTAAAAGTGTGACATACTGAATTAAACCATATTGTTTCCCCAAATTTAGTACAGGAAATGGTTAGGATATCTATAACGCCACTATGCAATCACAGCTGCAAACTAGTCTACCTTTTAATACTAATCTCAGCACTGTACCAAAAAACACAGAGAAAAAAAACCTGCAAAGGATGCCGTTTATACTGCCCTTATTCACAGCACTGGGAACTGTCCCCGTAGAAGTCTCAATGTACCTGCGCAGCAGGCCAGGGGCTGGGGCTTTACTAAACTCTGGAGGACATGCACTGGGGGAGAAATGGGAAGTTTCGGTATGACTGTATTAATGGCAAGTGAATAGGCCTAGTGAAAAGTTTCAGGCTTTATCACTGACCATGAGAACTGGGGACCGCATGAGGTAGCTCTTAACATATTCAAGTCTGGTTTTGCAGGCTTTTCCAGGAAATGTACGATCAGGAACCTACACCCCTATCCACAAACACTAGGACTCAAAATCAGATGATTTCACTGAATAATGCATGAGCCTCTGCCTATGTGTTCCACTTTTACGTGCCTGTGACTCTTTAGACTTTAACAGCAACTTTTTAGCTACAGATGCGAGGTAAATCAGGTTGACTGAAATCTGGTTTACCTCCATCATAGTGTGCAATTTATATTAAACATCAGCATTTTAAAATGTATTCTGACTCTAAAAGGAAAAGAAAATCACTGTCTGGAATTTCATGGAGATGTAATTTTTTTAAAGTTTATCAGCATGCCAAAGCAGACTGTTTCACTGATAAATGGAAAAACACATGCAAATTATAATTGTTAATTCAAGAGCAAGACAATCTTCCAGGGAAAATATTAAAAAATCACTATATGAAGTGCTTTTATGTTACATGGGAATTGTCATATGAAAAAACTGACCTACAAGAAAAATTTAAGACAAGATTAGAAATTAATATCCTATGTACTGTACTGTTCAGTAATGTATTTTCTTATCACAAAATGACAGAAAAGTGTGACTTTGCTCCCTTTCATTTCATTAACCTAATTCTCAAAGGAAGGTTTTTCTGAGGTTGTCAGACAGCTACGTTCCCCTCCTTAGAATGTGACGTTAACAGAAAAGGAGTTGTGAAAAAAACCAAATAGAGAACTCAAAAGTAATGCAAATAGGAAAAATAAGATTGCTTGGCTAAGTCTCGTGACACAAGTCATGAGCTACCAAAATTCGGACTTAAACCAGCAGATTATCTGCTTCGGGGGGAAAAATTATCCTATAAACTTGGGGCATTGTATATTTAAGTTCCATATGTGTACCTTCTGAATAGACACTCTAGATAAAAAGCTCAAATAACATCTTACAGCTCTCTAAGACAACTTTCAGAGACCCTCAGAAAAATCTTGCTCAAATTTACAGACGGTAAGGCTGCCCAAGTATGAACGGTAGCACTTTATCTTGGCTTTGAACAAATTCTATAAATACTACCTAAAGTGCAGAGGGCCAGTGAAGAACCAGGTTCCTTGTAGCCTAGGCTCACAGAACTGTGACAGGTAATGCAACAGATCAGGGAAGCATTAAAGTGATTTTGTTTGGTTTGTTGTTTGTTTGGTTTTTTTTAAGAGAGAGAAAAGAAAGAAGACTGAAAAGACTGGGGTGGAATCCATCAAACCAAGAGTAGGTTTCTACAATCCAGATATCTACCTTACCCTGTCACCCCAAGGGATCCTTTGTCGTCATTGAAGACCTAGTAAATACATCATGTTACCTAAGATGAAATTCATTTCATGTAGGAGTTAAAAAAATCAGATGGATTTAGGCCCTTAATGTTGTTCTTTCTTTCCACCAACTAAAAAGGCAACCCAAGACGATGAGCTCATTAGTAGATATCTACATCAATGATGCCTTGCAATGAACCTTATGGCACTTTTTGAATCATGGTTTTGCCTTTCACTTCTCACCTGAAGATTTTTCTGGACTGTTTATTTCTACCAATCTATTTCAGAAATACATGATGAATGTTACAAGTAAAAAGTTTATATTACATAGAATTAATTCAATTACATTTGAGTTGTTTGTGATTATAATTTTTATATGTTTTCATGTAAATTTAAAAAAAATCAACAGCACAGTCTTTCTATGGCATTGCCATACATCGGCTGTCATCTCAGTTCCAGTTTTTGCTTTAGGCCACATTCTGCATTTTCTATCTTTAATAAAATATGGACAATGTAGTTAAGTTCAGTTTTTCTGAAATAATCAGATCCAGCTCTGCTAAAAAAGAACTGAAGCTCTATCAGCAAACCAGTGCAATTATAAAGTCTTTGTACACAACACACAGCTGATGGCTCTTTGAAAAATAGCCAAGAATTACAGAGTGATAGAGTGTAAGAGAAATAAAATTTTAGAAAATAATCTCTTATTACATTCAACCTTATAAAACTTTAAACTTTAAAACTTTAAACTTAAATTCACTTAGGAAAAGATAGCTCTCTGGGAATCCTGGCTTCCCTCTGTGTATTCTATTCTCCAGCTTTCCGAAGTTTGATGTTTTGAATCTTACTCCTTTGGATGGACAAAAGGAAAGGAATAGCACCTATATGATGATCACATCTTGTCCATACAACAGGTTCCAGCTGTCACGTGTATCAATAAATATTCCACGGACTTTTAATCCCATTTGATTTTACAGGTACTCAGAGAAGGACAATACGTAACAGGTATCTGCTTCATTTTCAGATGACTACAAAAATTTGCTATGAAATCGCCTCTCTCTGCTTTCTGACACTTGTCAACTGCAGGCTAGATCATAATACCTAGAAAATGGGCTTGGCTGTTTATTCAGCTGCATATGGCACCTCTGCTTTAAAACTCTGAATTTATCATTTACTCCTCCCAGGTGCTGACATTGACGTGAAGTTTTGTGGGGAAGGCCTGGGATACTTTACATAGATCTTGAATGGGACTTGAAGTATGTTTCACCTACTTTGAACTCTTTCCTGGTAATCAACACCGATTGTCTCAGACTTAACTGTGAGATAATAGCAAGTAAAGCAGGAAAATAGGAAGTGATTGTTGATGTAACTCCTACCACAGTTACCAGACATTCATATCCAACTTGCATTCTTTTTCTAAAACCTAGATCCCTCTTTTGATCCCTCATTTCCCTGTTTAGAGGCCAATTAAGCTATAGATCTGCCTCTAAGTGCAATGTTTTGGGGGTTGCTCAGTCCGATTGTCTGGACAGAACAACTGCATGCTGGACACCCACCAGCTGGCAACAATCAGACTGCAAACCATACCCTGAGGGCTAGGTTGATTACATATGCCCTTTAATAACTTTTTATAAGCACTGAGAGTCAGGTAGTACACTGCTATTTTCCCAGGGTAATCTGCCATGTATATAGCATCTGCCATAGCTTATTTATTGTTCCATTAAGCTCAGGCCCATTTACAGACTGTGTGCACTGAAGAGAGCTCCTTCCTCCTCTGTCTCACTAGCAGAGCCTAATCATAGGCTCTGCAAAGGACTGCCAGCATCCTCCTTCCACCGCTGTCAGCAACAGTCTGCTCCCTGCAGAGCTCCCTAGTCTTCATACCCAACACTCGGGCTGCCTCTGACCTGCGGGTCCCGCAAAGCCTGCTCTAAGGTTCGTGCCTTCAGCCTTTTTCTCGCCTTCATACGCAGCACTGCTCTGCCGTAGCCTGAAGCACTCTGGTTTCCTTTCTTTTCCTCTCCTGGCTCACCGGGGAGATGGCAGCTCTCTGCCAGCCAGGAGCCCTCAACATCCACTGGATCACCGGGATGCGTCAGAGTATGCGCTCCCGTCTCTGGCTACAGAGCAGGGCAGGGGAGCCGCTTGCTAACGCAGTAAGCACTGCACTGCAATATGACTTTTGTTCTCTCAGCAGTCCCCAGTGCATCGTCTCCCTCTTTTCAAAGAGTCAATACAGAGAGCAGGTGTATTGGGTTTGCGTGGCAAGGTTTTGGTAGCCGGGGGGCTACAGGGCTGGCTTCTGTAAGAAGCTGCCAGAAGCTTCCCCTGTGTCTGACAGAGTCAATGCCAGCTGGCTCCAAGACAGACCCGCCGCTGGCCAAGGCCGAGTCCATCAGTGATGGTGGTAGCACCTCTGGGATAACGTATTTTAGAAGGGGAAAAAAAAGTTACTGCAGCACAGAAACTGCAGCCAGAGGGAGGAAGAAGAACATGTGAGAGAAACATCTCCGCAGACACCCAGGTCAGTGCAGAAGGAGGGGGAGGAGGTGCTCCAGGCACCGGAGCAGAGATTCCCCTGCGGCCCGT
>JAVKLA010000073.1:20957245-20970941 GCA_034782735.1 Sagittarius serpentarius
AGCAGGCTCCTGGCAGGACCTGTGGCCCCATGGAGAGAGGAGCCCAGGCTGGAGCAGGTTTGCTGGCAGGACTTGTGGCCCCGCGGGGGACCCGCGCTGGAGCAGTCTGTGCAGCCTGTGGGAAGGACCCATGTTGGAGCAAGGGAAGAGTGTGAGGAGTCCTGCCCCTGAGGAGAAAGGGGTGGCAGAGACAATGTGTGACAAACTGACCGCTACCCCCATTGCCCGTGCCCCTGTGCCGCTGGCAGGGAGAGGAGGTAGAGAAAATCCGGACTGAAGTTAAGCCCAGGAAGGAGGGAGTGGTGGGGGGAAGGTGTTTTTAAGATTTGGTGCTATTTCTCATTATCCTACTCTGACTTGACTGGTAATAAATTAAATTAATTTTCCCCAAGTCGAGTCAATTTTGCCCAGGATGGTAATTGGTGAATGATCTCTCCCTGTCCTCATCTCAAGCCACAAACCTTTTATTATATTTTCTCTCCCCTGTCCAGTTGAGGGAGGGAGTGATAGAGCGGCTTGGGTGGGTACCTGACATCCAGTCAAGGTCAACCCACCACAGCGGGTAAAAATAAACACAACACAATGCCCTATGGCACTCACCTGGATGCTTCCCTTCAATTCTTTATCAACCGACAATGTATTTCCACACTCCTAAGTTTAAATGGAGGAGGCCGCCTGAAACGAGCTCTTTTAAAATAAGCTTTTAAGAAAGACACCATCAAATGTTCTATTAAAATGTAAATGTATTGCCTCTATTATACTCCTTTTCTCCATTAATTTTATGATTTGATCACGGTTTGTTTGTTCTGGTTTCTTTCTTTCTTAAAAAGCTATGCCAGTACTGGCTCAGCTACCCTCTAAGTATTTATGTAAATGACAGTGCCCTTAAAGGTATTAATACCTGTTTTGCTAGTTTATTAGGGACTGAACTAGCCATTCACTGAAAATAGCACAGAAAACTGTGTATAGTAATCATGTAGTTTGCACTTAAAAACTGACAATGA
The DNA here is from genome assembly GCA_034782735.1 of Sagittarius serpentarius. Taxonomy (NCBI): domain Eukaryota; kingdom Metazoa; phylum Chordata; class Aves; order Accipitriformes; family Sagittariidae; genus Sagittarius; species Sagittarius serpentarius. The sequence goes on from JAVKLA010000073.1 coordinate 20,958,250, forward strand.
ATGTGACTGACGAGTTGATACAAATTATTTTACAATACCTCTGAAAGCCTTAGCTTTGAAAAGCCTTAGCTTTTAAAGCAAATGGATTCAAAAAGATGAAAAAAAAGTTTATTAAACATTTTTGCTAGCACAACAGACTCTGAAACTTTTAAAATCAATAGGCCTTTCCAACCTTGACAATGCTGTGGAAAGTTTTACAACCAACATTAGTGATGCTCAGTTATAGTGGTGATATATTAAAGTTTCTTTATAGAAAAACAAGAAACCAAGAGAAAAAAATCCCTCCAGCAACAAAAGAGCCCCTTACAATTAAATTTGGATAGGCTTAAAGTTTGTAAATACATGAAAACAATGAAACATTACAGTGCACAGATAGTTTTATCTTTAAAAAATCTTTTGCATTATATTATTGAAAGATAATAAAAATACATAGTGTAAAATATATCCAACAGTTGTCACCATGAAGCTGCAAATGTTTTTCTATGCAGGAGAGAAAAAAAAGCAAGTTTTATGACAGAATTCCCACTCCTCAGCCGTTGCTGTCCCTTGAAAGAAACACGGAAACAGGAAAGCAGAAAAATGTTCAGCTGTACTTTCTATGTCATACATCTTTTTTAGAGCTGTAATACAAAATCTGCCTACTGGCCAGCAGAGTATAGACCAGATCTTAGCTGGAGTAACTGATCAGAGGTTTGTCCTTGCTAGTTATCTGTAAATCCTTCCAACAGGACTTTGTCTTAAGACATGCTTCAGATTTCACAGACAGAAGAACAGGAGAACAAAATGTCATCTCCGTGGCTTAGTAAATCCATGGGTTTTAAACAATTATAAAATTGAGTCAACAAATTACTCCTAGATGCAGCTTTTGTAAAAGCTTATAAAGCAAACATGCAAACCCAGGACCTGACTTGCATTACCATGAGTTAGAAATCTGTTCATAACTAATTATAATATCAATATTTGCTGAGCTCTAACTAAGAGTTTCAACTTCTTTCTTCATTTTGTGGTTCTCATTTGATCAATAATTTATTATCAACTGAAAACGAAACACACCTTATTAATACTAGATAAACAACATTTTGCATTAATACTGTCAAAGTTAAACAAAATGTTTGGCAATCAGGAAATCCTGATTTTCTCTAAACTTTCTGTTCTAGGATGGAATTAAATCTTTAGACCAAGGAGGCCAGCATATTAACCATTCTATAGAAAACATCTGCAGTAAACTTTAGTAGCATCAAAATTAAAAATATTATATTACTGAAACAGAAATACATTCAGATCCAAAGCAAGCTACAAAGCACCCACAGCAGAGAGCTTAATGAAGGAAGATAGAACACAAAGCCTAAGCTAAAGAAATGAAACACAGAAAATGTACAATAGGAAATTATATACCTTAAGTCCAGGAAGATATCCATAAACATAGCTAGAAGAAAATGTTAGGGCCTTTAGATGAGCACACAAAATCAAAAAATAAGTAAGGGACAATTGGATTCTACAAGTAGAAGGAGTGAATCAGAAGATACGGCAGTGTTACCGCGTAAAATAACAACATAGTATGTCAAGTATACTCCATTCCTTTGATTACCTAATCATAGTGAGATTATTGCAACATTAGAAATAATGCTGCACAGACCAGGCAGAACAGTATTAGGACTCAAGGTTAAGACTCAGAAATTACAGATAGGTTCTCCTTTTACTCTTTAGGTAGCAGTAAGCTAGATAAAGTCTAGGCCAGAAGAAAATCTGCAAAACAAACAACAAAAAAAAGAAGCAGCAGCAAAACCAAGATTGTTTAACAAAGGCAGAAAGTGAAATCAATAAACTGAATTTTGTTAACCTGTTTTTTTCTAAATTATGTGTTTTATAATCAGTACACAAACTTGTGAACTTCCTCCACCTTCCTTCAGAGCTTTAATAAAAGTTACCATAGTAAATTTAGTCCTCCTAAGAATATTTGAAAAAGTATACTGGTTCACTACCATATAAAGAATCCTTGCAATATTCTGATCATCTGGGTAGGATTTAAGACACAACGAAGAAGTGGCATTAAGTATTTTTGAAAAGGAGAACAGAACTGCTGTCGCCCTTTCAACAGGCTGCAGGGGCGGGATAGAGAGGCTGGACAGGGAATGAACAGAAGGAAGAGCGACAGAGGCACAATTTACTGTGATAACCACCTGGCCAAGGAGCAAGAGCGGCTGGAAGGAAAAGTTGCTGAACATGTAAACAACAAAAGGATGGCTGTGAACGTGGCTTGAGAGTGAGCGGATTGCTGAGGCCTGAGACCGGAGGGCCGGGAGGGAGGCAGGCTGCTCTACCGCCTGCCAAATTAAGCTCAGAGCAGTGGAGCTGTTCTCAGGATGGATGCAGCCCTTGTTTTCTAAGATGGCATGGCCCAACCTGAGTTTAAACCTGGTACTTTGGAAGTTTTCAGTGTTTACAGAAGTCGTAACACTATCGTATTTTCATTTGTATTAAAATCATCCTTTGATTAAGCAGCCGTCTGCACTGTGTGCATGTACCATTGATACAAGGGGGAATTTCCCCAGAACATTTGCTATCCCCCTCCCAAGCCTCTCGCTTTATGCTGCCATTGCCTTCCCTCCGTATCATCAGTCCTCTTACATACAAGTTCTCCTTATGTCTGCTTCTGATTTTCTTCATATTATGTGGAGATGAGAATTACCTGGGGATTTATTTTCAATTGTCAGTATCTCCAAAGCAAGGCAAGTTGTCAGAGGTGCATGAAAACACAGTAATACCAAACAGACTCAGTAGACAAACTTATTTATTCATTTTCTCAAACCTAGTGGAAATAAACAGAAGTTGTTCCTCCTTATACTTCTTCACAGAATCATAGAATCATTTAGGTTGAAAAAGACCCTTAAGATAAACGAGTCCAACCATTAATCTAACACTACCATAACTCTGAACATTTCAGTTCTTCCTAAGATAGGGCTTTTGTAAATGATTACCTTTCAGTAAGTGGTAGTTCACACTGACATTTAAACCTTAGTAACTTACATGTACTAGACCCCTACATATAAAAAGAAAAAAAGAAAAAAGAAGAAAAGAAGATGACTGTTCTTCACAGTGCTTGTAAGTGCAAAACTGACATGCTTACAAAAAAAAATCTGACAACAAATTAGAACAACACAAACTATAAATTTTATCAAGAGAACACACTAATACAAAAATACGAAAACATGTTGTAGTTCCCAAGATAGGGTTCACTTAGGAAGTGTTTATCCGGATGGAGAGAACCCATTATCAGTAGGCCTTATCACAAAAGTACTCAGGCTACTCAAAGGACTGAACATACCAGAAAATCATACGAATTACAGATAAAAGTCCCATTAGTCCATCTTGAAGCACCCAAGCATTACAGTAATACTTGTGGGTGCTTTAGAAAAGAAAGTGAGAGAAAGAGACATCTCCTGTCAAAATAGATTTTTCCCTGATGTTTCCTACTCTAATTTTAAATGTCTTAAAGGATGGAGCTTTTAAAATTTCTTTAAGAAAGCTCTTTCACAATTGTATAGATCTCAATGTCAGGTAGTTGTCTTGTTATTGATCTAAACTGTCTCTTTACTAAATTATATCCCATTACATCCAGTCACATTCCCTTTGGCACATTTTACATGCAGTACCAAGCCAGTCTTATCCTAATCAATGCCAAGAATTTAACCACATTTTTGCTGCCTCCCAGGTACTCACATCATTCCTCTTTTTCTAGGTGGCTGTCATATTGCCTGTACTCATTAATTAGCCAAAATATACATTTGCAGTTTTCGCTTTTTCCCTTTCAGTTCTGTCTGTCTACCTCTTAATGATACCTGTTGGTGGCTAGGGAACTGCATATGCATATTCCAGCAGTTTTCTCACCAGCGTGTTCCAGAAGATCCCAACTTTGTGATCTGGTACCTTCTCTAAGCAGACGGTAATCACTTCTTATGGGGTGAGAACAAATGTCTTGCCAGTCCTTAGATTTGTTGAAGATCACATGGAGAAGGTAAATAAATATAAGTAAATGACAAAACAATTGAGTCTCTACGGTGTGCTTGATTGATGTTCGGGTAAAAAACCCTCATCTGTATGTATATATAATGACATTTGTTTGGCTTCTTCTCCTTGAAGTGCTTATGTTAAGTTGAGTTTACCCTCAGCTCAGGGTCCTGACACATTTGCAGTAATATCTTGACACCAAAAGTCGTTTCGAAGCATACAGCAGAAAACAGCGCTGTCACACTCCAGAGCAGATATGGGTGTTCAGGGCAGTCACTAGGCTAAGCACCAAGTCTGCGATTTGTTTTCCCAAAGTGCAGCTGTTTAGAAACTTAAGCATTATTGAAGGGAGACAGTCACATTGACAGAGGCAGTCATTCCCTCCATCCCGAATGACATCCCTCTCCACAGACTGCAGGTGGAGCCTGAATAACAACAGGACCCTGAACAAGGACAAGAAATGCTCCCTATGTGTCTCTCTCTCCCAAGGGATACAAATAAAAATCTTAGTCCTTACTCCTCTAATGAAGCAGGTACAACTTTCCACTTGTACAGCATTATTCTCATCCATTGAAAATTGGAACTTTGTGCTTTCTGCCTAGCCAACCAGATAACAATGAAAAAAAAAAATTACACTTCAGAAGAACAAGCCCAAAGCAATATTCCAAGCATGAAATGGCAGAAATTCTCTGTACCTTAAAGGAATAAAGTTTTCCTGATAATTGGGAATCAGGGGGCACTATTCCTGCAGTTTATTTCACTGAACTTGGCCAGCCACCTTGAAATCCTCCTCTAGAATCTCTTCATCACACTCATTAGTGTGTCATTGCCCCTCTAAATCAGCACCTCAAATGGGTCATCGAATGCTAGATTTTTCTTGAGATGCGAAATTTGGAAAATCTTCAGCCACCAACATAATGAATAATGTCATACACTGTACGTGCTACATGGCATCTCCTGGGTCCTGAAATTGTTGGGTGCTGTAGCTACCAGTTCTATGCAAACACCTGTAACAATTAAGTTACAAGAATGGAAAAAAAATGCAAGAGCAGTGACTGCTTTCTGTCAAAACTGAAAAAAAAACAGCAACTGAACAATTTTTATGTAATCACACACTTAAACACCATCTGTAATAAAAAGCATCAGAGAGGGAAGTTTACCTTCCAAAATTTCACTGACGTCAATGCTGGAGTATAAATACTAATCTCACCACATTTTCCCACTGTCTGCCTCACCACAAGAAGTATTCTGGTTTAAAATTTTTTGATTGATAAAAAAAAATCTTCGGCTTTGTATCGAGTTTAAAAGTACTTCACACAATTATCTCAGTTTTCCTACGGGCGTGTTTATACCAAAATGCTAAGATATATAAGCATGTCTCCCACTAAACTTGGTAAGATTTGTATGTTTGGTAAATGCCAAAAGAAAGGTCTTGGCCGTCTGCAGTTTGTCATACTGGAGAATTAGCTACAGAAGAAGGCATGTTTATGGTTTGTTCAGCTATTGGAAAAAATAAAAATAAGAATAAATAAAATAAAATAAATCAATCAAAATAAAAATAAGAAGGTCTATAAATTGAAAAATATTTATTTAAACTCAAATAAGGTCTTCTTAATCATCAGCTGCTACTGCCGTTGCAGTGGCATACAAAGCTTTTCATAAAGCTGACAAAAATGTGGATTTTACATCTTTTTTAACTTTTCAGCTAATCCTTTGGAAAACAACTCATTTCCTACAAAGGGTTTCTGTGGCTCCTAATGAAGTCTATGGCACAAATACAGCATGGGGTTCAGGAGTATATTGAATCTATAGAATGAACATGATTCATAAAAATGCCTCTGTCATGAATGAAATCCTCCCTTTCCTTTTCTTCTCTTGAACAACTGAAAACATTTGATTTCTAAGATTTATCAGACAGACAATATTTTAACATGTTCCTGCCCGAATCCCTGCCTTGGAAATAGAACTGGAAAGGACAAGGGGTGTGTGGGGAAACAAGAACGAGCCCCTGAGTTTTAGAGAGTTAAGAAGAATGATATTATGAAAGGAGGAGGAGGTTGGTTAAAAAAATAAGGCAAAAGAATCAGTTTTCTGGTGTGTCTAATTTAGTTTGCCTTGCTTTTATAAGGAGGAATAAATGAGTCTGTCATTATAACACATCTAGAAGAAAGAAGGATGTGTTGTCTGACAAAAACAAGACCATGAGAGGAGGATGGAAGTCTGAAAAACACCCTGATGAGAGTCAGGAAGAACCCACTGACCATCCGTCATATCAGCAAAGCTGACAACGTAACACTTACATGAAAGAGACTATGGATGATGACTCTGAAGACCTCGGAGAAAAGGAATCTTGGGCAATTTTCATTGAAAGTCTTGTCATTTTTCTCAAAGGAATGGAAAAGCACAGCAAAATAATTAAGACCAAGAATTAGTGCTGTGGGAAAACTATAGCATTGGATAGAAAAACATTAGAATGACTGCCAGTGATCGAATGGGTACCTGCCCTATGGATGGGCCCCAGAGAAGTGTGAATCAAACTGAGATGAATGCTAGCATGGTGGATGAGATGAGTTTTAAATTAAGGAATACAGGGCGAAATTAGAAGGAGATTTGTCTCATTTGCATTAGCTCAGTTATTCAGTGTGGGGGAAAAAAGTTCATCTGTTTTTGATGAAGCTCTGGAAGCAGATGAAGGTGTGTGCATGGCTGTAGTTTACAGAAAGAGGAAAATGAGTAAGTGAGAATACGACAGCAGAAGAATGATTATCAGAGAAAATTTGAAAGTACAATAAGGGGAATGAAAATATTAATGTTGATGAGAACAGAAAATACGCAATCAATGCAGATAATGAAAGGAACATGCCAGTCTAGCCTGGATAGTCTAAAAGAAAGCTAGATCCACTAGTTCCTAAAGGAAGTAACTGCACTGCTGAAAGGCAAAGGCAATAAAATGGAGGTGTTAAAATTACTGATACAGACCTAAAGGCAACTAGTATAAGCATAATAGAAATATTAGGGCAAACCTGGCCAGAACAAAAAGCATTGTGGAAACATGCTGTTAATGAAAGACTAAATTCTTCCATGAAAGAGAGAAATGTTATACTGTAAGACAGCATTGTAATTTATTGGCATGACAGTACGTGAGAAGTCATAACACAAATAAAGGATAATCCCAGATCTGAAGGAATACGTCCATTGAGTTTCAGTATCAGCAGTGCTAATGAGCACAGTGCCCAAGGACGAGGGCTAATTGTGGAGAAAGTACAGAAAGGTTTTATCCCACCTGAACTGAAAACAAACCTAAAGCAGTTTAATGCTTTCAAATACTTCAAGTGATTGCCAGCCTTGCTTACCGTGTCAATGTGAACTTCAGAATGCAATGGGACAAAGTAAGACAGGAACAACGTCTAAAAAACAGGGAGTAAGGAGCAGGAAAAGCGTCATCCAGAACTTGAACAACAATTTTTAATTATGTGAAGAAGACTTAAAAAGCCAAGAAGGTGCCATTTCAACAGCTTTGAAGAGAACTCTACTTTTCTCTCTGTGCTGAAATATGAACTGAAAGCACAAATGTTCTCAGTGGCTTAATAATAAGCTTGAAGAGGAAAAACCTTTATTATTATGATTTCTCTGTATTTTAAAGGCCTTGCATTAATGCAAGTTTCAAGTATATGATGCAATGCTATCAGCAAGGTAACAAACTACACAAGATGACTCCCTGCTACCTGCTTCTTAGGAATAACAAGCAACATATTACTACTGAAGTTCTGCTGAGCGAAGTTAGCAGGAGATCAGATTTTACGCTGGTACTTTTTCTAAAAGATTAAATATTAGTATCTACGCTTCATGAGCCTAGTGGATAAGAGCAGATGTGAAAAAAACCCAAACATTCATACCTAATCCTTTGAAGGAAAAGATCCTGGCAGACACTTCTTTCAGCGCAAACAGACAGTATGTGATCCCTGTCATAAATGAAAGGCAGTCATAACGGAGTCAGTATCACAGTATAAAATTATCTGATGATTTTGTTATAGGGGAAATTGTTTCCCTCATTTTGGCAAAATATGTGCCACAATTGGTACAATACACACAATATGAACATGTCCCCTGATAGAAGGACGATGCAAGAAGTAGAAAATGTACCCAGCCAGTACATAGTGTTAGACATGAAGCTTGAATGCTTATCAGAACTATTAAAATAGCTACACATTATCAAATACCATTGTAGATTTGGGGGGAAATTTTTGTCATTTTGTAGCAGTGATTTCCAAACCTGTGAAAGATATTTTTCTTTCTGCATGTTTAAAAATTGTCAAAAAAAAAAAGTGTTGACAGAAAATGCTGGGCGAGTGAAATAAATAAATTTTAAATATTTTTAAATTTAATAAATACAATAAATAAATACATAGATTTTAAGTATAACTCAACATAGATATGAGTAACGGGATCTGTCACAGCCATTGATTTTTAATAAACAAATTGAACAGACACTTCATAGTGAACATAACATATATGATATATCAAATACGATCCCTAAAGTAACCTGGAAAAATAAACATTTGAGATTACACTGAAAGCACTTAATATTGACAAAATTGTCCTAGCACAATGGTTTATTTAAAACCTATTTCACTATTTTAGGATGCTTAGGAAAAAATTGTCAGGTTTTGATGTAGCTTGAACTTGCATGTTTTTTGTTTGGCTTCAAAGATTTTGGCTAGTAGGATGATTCTGACTCACTAGTAAGGATTTAAGACTTCACATATTTTGGCAACACCAAAAATTACAGCCTTTGGCATATTTCCTATGCAACAAAGTACACTAAATAATTCTATATTTGCCAGTAGCTTATTTTTTATTTCATTCATTTGACCCTTTAACATTGGGCCTCTTATATCAATTCTTCCCTAGTGCTCTGGTAAAAGCATAGCATAAGCTCATGTTATGAATCCAGGAAAGTCACTTAGTGATCTGATATTGAATTTACATAATATCAAATACAACCATGCTGACAGAGACAAGTCAAAAGAGTAAGCTTCCATTTACTCACTTACGTTACCAGAAAAAGTTATAATTGAAGTACCTATGTGCAACAGGAACAAAAGGACAAAGCACATGTATTTTTACTCTTGCCTCTTTAAGGAAAAAAAATAAAGGGTGTACTCAAAAATCCATTTACCTTTAATTTCCTCAGTCTGACAAGAAATGTATGATATTCTTATCCTTCATCCAGTTCCTGCTTTCTATACGTACATTTCCATGAGCATTAGCAATGGTATCAAACCAGTGGCTAAATCAGGGCCGTGTCTGTATAGAATCCAGTACAGACAGAACCCATGATGGGAGCGCATAGGTACTGCCGTAACAGAAGCCATACTACTTACAGAATTAACAACAGGATCACTATGCACACTGCCCCACACATGTAGATACTGTGGAAAAGCAGTCCAGAAGGTACAAATGGAATTTAAATGCCACCAGAGATGCGATGTTCAAAAGTATAAGAGAGTCAAAATGAAAAGGTGGATCTGCCTTGAAGTGCTCTTCTGCACAACACACTAAGCAGCACTGTCCTGAGGGAGACTTTAATTTTATTGCTTATTTTGGCACTAAAGGCCACATTGAGAACTACACAGACAAGGCAGGTGTCCCTACAGCCATGAAAAGTAAAAGCAGTAAATCAAATTACACTTGTTCCTCTATCACACTACCAGAATGGTTCCTCGGACCTCTTGAAAGTCATACTAACTTTGTCATGCGATACACGTATAGTAGAGCAATAAATACATATGATACATGTATGAGCATAGGCCTTTTTCTACATAAACAAATTGTCACTTGCTTCATTGCTAAGTATTCTTGTCATCATACTTTCATCACATTACAGTTGCATCAGACAAGTAAAATCGTAAACATGACACTTTTCACAGTTTGAATATTTCAACAAGGAATCAGTTGTATGTATCCAGACAGATTTCAAGTATTTTTTACATGAACTATAGCTTTGGCTTTGTTTACATTTATTCATGATTTTCAAAATCAAGGTTTTTTAAACTTATTGAGGTTTCTGTTTAAGCTTTACATCCTAAAAGTTTAAATGGGTCCTTTTTCTCTTCTTTCCTTGTATTAAGAAAAAAAAATATAGCTCTCCAACAAAATACTTAATTCTAAACACTTGAGTTCATTTCCTTTTCACCCTTAGTGTTCTCACTAGAAACTGGTTTCATTACTTTTTATATTAAAGATCCCTACCTAAAGTACGTATGCAATATTTAGAGATCTGTGTGAAAAGTGATGGAAAGCACTGAAGGGCAAGCCGTTCTCTTATTACTCTTAGACTGTGGTCCTACCAACCAAAAAGGCAATAAAGTTGTTAGGCACCAATGAAGACGTGGTTTCAAGCTCACAGTGAGCCTGACGGGGATGAGCCCCAGCCGTATTTCTCTGCATCGAGTGCCTTGGGTTTCTCGCATTCCCACTCATTACCTGTCGATCAATGGTTACAAAATGAGGAGGAGGTACGTATGCAGACAGATGTCTTAGAGGGATTCTAAGCTCTGTACAGGCACATCAGGCCTTTCTCTTGTATGCACACATCTCTGCTTTTACTTATTGAGCGGCACCATTAATGTCTGGCCACGTTCCTCTGAACTCTGCTCTGGTCATTATTTTTAATTCCATTTCTTCACCATCCAGGACTGAGTCCTGCAAGATACCAAGTGAACACTGGATGGAATGCTCGTTAAGAAACTAAGTGCTTTTTTAGAGATATCCTCACATAAAGTTTGGCACACAAAGGCATACTGCTTCTCAAGGATACAGTTTCTTTCTAAATACAAGTTTGATGTTTTGCATTTCTTACAGCTATGTTGTATTGCTTTCTAATAGCAAACTGATATTTTATATATTGTTTTACAGTGCTACTGTAGAACTGTTTTCATGTAGTTACTTCCACTGTATACTGTCACTAGAGAAATATTTCGAAAGTTTCAGAAGGAGGAGCCAAACTGAGCATTGAAAGTGTTCATTTTCTTGAATAACCTTTAAGAAATGAATTACAGGATTGATAAAATAAATGCATTTGAAAACTTAGACAACTTTGAAAAGCATTATATTCATAATTTTCCCCAGAATTACTTGAATCCTGTCTTGCTTGCCTTTGAATGAGATACTAATCTCTGGCATTACTTGATAACTATGGTAATGTGAAAAAAAAGAAGAAAAAATCCAAAACTCACTCTGTGCACTGGAAGAGATTTTTTTTTTTAATGTTAAAGTTTGGTGTACCTTCCTCCCCATGTTAAATAGGATTTATTTCCTGACATGGTACACTTATTTCTTTTATATTCTTATGAGCTTTTTAAACAAAAAAACCCTATGCCAATCACTCCTGCAGCTACTATTAATCACTGCGTGTTTAGACTTAAGCACCTACTTTGCTAACACTTCAGAAATATTTCTGAGGCTGGAATTCTGATTTTTTCCCCCTCTTTCAGAGGCAGGAACACTCAGAAAGTTACAATTTTAAGATTCCACCAATCCCAAGTTGATCTCTCTTCAGTTCAAAGACCATGCTGATCCCTTTGGTCCGTGGCTCCCTTTTGCAGTGAACTAACGCAGAAGATTTACCAGAACTCTGGCTTCTGATGCCTTGACCACGGGTTTTTCCTCACAGATTTTCAGATCTCAGCAGGACAGAAAGAGTAGCATTTCAGCAGCTTTTTTTTCTGAACAAGACTAGGTGGCAGCCGAGGTGGTTTTAGGCAATTACTCCCATAGGCTGGTGTTCTGGTTTAACACGTGTGAGAAGCCTTTCCAAGGGACACTAAGGCAAGCACGGCTTTGCCGTCTTTAGCTTGCACACCTCTTTTAACTCTGGCACCATCCAATACGTGCTGAAGTTGACATTATAAAAAGTACAGGACTTGGTTAAGATGGCTGTGGGGAAAGGTCAACAGCCTCGAGAAAGTACAAATCATACCCTGTGTTTAAATAAAAAGACTGTATGTGTTCTTAGTAAAAATTCAGAGGATTTTAAAAAAAAAAGAAAAACGAAGACCCCTCCATGACCAGCTTGATCTTGAATATATAATCTAGCATTCAAAACTTTAAACTTTTACTTCTGACTATCAAAATGTAGAGTTGGGACATCTCATCCAGTCAGGCAAAACTCAGGGTGGAGGGGGGAACCCCTAAAAAACAAAACCAAAATGTGGTATCTGTTTCATCAGAACATGGTGAGGATCAACTATATTAAGACACATTTGGGCATTGCTTTTCAACACTTCCTCAACCAAAACCCAATTTAATTTCTGTCACCCAGCAGTTACTTAAGTTTTGAGATGACTGCAGTATTTTATTTCTAGCATCTTTTGAACCAAACCGCCTAAACATATTGCGCAGTGCAAGTCAACAGAGTACCACAGAACAATGGCCCTCTTCTAAAGTGGATTCAACTTCATAGTCTTTGAAACCGATATAAATAAGGGAAATTATGCCACATACAGTAATTTGCTAAATAAAGCTTACAGACAGTGTAAAGTTCACAAAATAATCCCTTTTCAAAGAGGTTGACAAAACAGTTAACATAGGAAAAATGTTAAAGTAGTAATTCTGAAAAATTAATATTTGGCATAATCTTACTTTTTTTATTCTAAAACTAATTACAACATGGGAAAAACCTA
>JAVKLA010000073.1:20971041-21034771 GCA_034782735.1 Sagittarius serpentarius
ATCCCTTTTCAAAGAGGTTGACAAAACAGTTAACATAGGAAAAATGTTAAAGTAGTAATTCTGAAAAATTAATATTTTGGTAATTCTGAAAAATTAATATTTGGCATAATCTTACTTTTTTTATTCTAAAACTAATTACAACATGGGAAAAACCTATGAAGTCAAAAGTAACTTTTAAAAGTGGATAAAAAGTGAACTTAAAAGAAATACAAACTTTATTATTAGAAAAAATATTTTTTTAATATACTTTCTGAGCTGTAGAGCAATATAAAGGTTTTCTGGAGACCTTTGTAAATCGTATCAAAGAAAGGAGAAAGGAGATATCCTTGTTTATTTCTTAAGGTATCATTCATGGTCAATAGGTTTTGAAATGATCCTGTGCTTGCTCTTTCAGAGATATTTCAGCTTTACAGCCTCTAATCCTAAATTTAAAGATTTCTTGACCAGCAATAGAAAGAAGTAATCAAAATTCAGTATCAGGGGTTTTCAAGGGAAAAATTATTTTGAAGCGGAAAATGAGGCTCCAAGTCTTTTCAAGACCTGAACTACTGGGTGGTCATGTAATGTAATTCTTTGCTAGAGAGAAAAGGAATGGGACAAATTATTATATCGGTGCTGCTGCTGCTCCATTTTTGACGATTTCATCTTTTGTAATAGTTTAGATAAAACCTGAAGACAAGATGGATTCAGAATAATGTTTAGACTTTGGAGCTATCTTCCTCTGCCAAATAATACCATTAGCAAAGAATGAGACACATTCAGAAAGATATTCTGTTTCAATAATTTACAAAAAAAAAATTTAAAAATCCTTTATTTTTTTTAGCATCAGCCCAGAAATTTAGGTGCTAAAAAGCACTCTAGAAACAGAAAAGGAACAAGACAAGACCTGTCGTGCAGAAAGCCTTTCTGACAAAAAGCATCTGGCAATGACCAAGTAGTCAGATTAAATTTTCTCAAAAAATTAATGGTTTCAACTTCAGTCTGTACTTCCAGGGACCGAAAAGCCTTTGTGTGTGAGTAATTTGTCATAGTTATGGCTGAATAGGTGTCAGACAAAGAAGTTAGGCTGGAAGGTACATAAGTTATTAATGACTCCTATGCAAACTACAAAGCTATCACAAGAGTAGGCTCCTTTTAATTTTTAAAAATGTGAAGCAAATTGAACAAATCCATTGAAAACTTTGTGGGACAGTACAAAAAAAAGGATTGTATTTTTTTCCTGTGTTTTGCCATGTTTGAATTTAACAGTGGATTTCAGAATTCCAAGTTCTGAAACAGATGTTGACCCACATCTTGTAAAAGATCTGCATCCACCTTTCAGAGGACTTCCTGAGCTATTAATCCTCAAAGCTTACCCACATGAACAGAAAAAACTTTCCTTTGCTCTCAAAAACTCACTACAAAAAGTCTTGCTTTTAACACCAAGCTCAGCAAGCCATTCAAATTAGAAAAAGCTGCGCATACGTATATAAGGTGAATGTCTTCATTGCAGTACTTCCTATAGCAGCTTTGCTCCTTCCGAAGTCTCTGCTCTTTTCTTCTGCTATTTTTACATTTCTATGTATTCCTAAGACCTTTTTTTCCTGTTTCTTCCTTATGTTGTGATTTTAATGCCTTTCCCTGTATTTTTTCTTTTACTTGAAAATGCTTTTTTTCCTGCAAATGATCTGTTTTTTTAATCCAATCTTTTCTGAGAGCTCACTACTTCTGTGAAGTGGTTTTTAACCCTTTATATATCTATCATATGTGTCGAAGCTGTATCATTTGTATTTGATTTACACAGTAGGCTCTGTGAGTCTATTTATTCTTCTGTGTATTTGCAACAGCAGTCATTGTGATCAGAAAACCTGGGACTGAATCAGCGACCTCTAATAAAGAACAAAAGTCATAAGTGTGTGAGTTAACTCCATAGCTACGCCTGTGACAAATTCACATTGTTGGTCCTGCGACTGGATTCAGTCAGGCATCTGGAAGACATACTGCATGCCACTGGCATCTGGAAGACCTCTTCAGTACTTACTAAAACATCAGGCGCATTGCTTACCATACTCCATAAAGTATAACAGAAATATATATCTACTGAGTAGTTCATTAGGCTGAACATGAAGTAGAACAGTGTTAATAATCATACAGAGAATCTATGCTAAGGACTCAAACTGGGAAAAAGACAATGCGCTCAGAAAGAAGTGTATTTTGCTGGCTGGTTGGACAATTCAAACGTACACAGCACAGCAGTGAGTTAACTCCTAGCTGTCTCTGTTGCTGTGACTCTTTCATTGTGCCAACGTTATAATAAATGTTCAAATTAAAGGTATTTTGAATGCTAATATTCTGTTTGGTGCATCATGGTAGATTTCCAACAATCAAAACTTTATTCTTTAAGTACATCCTTGGCAGGTGTGCCAGTTTCTGAAGCATTTGGATATTCCCATGATCTGCCAACAACTTTATGACAAAAATCCACCAAAACATCACTATTAAAGAGGTAAGTGTGAGCTACCACCTAACAGTAACCTCTTCTGAAAGCGGGAGCTTCTTCACTTTAGAAAACCCTTTCATATCAGCTGCACTCTGTACTTTCAGTTATCAAAGTCAGATCACTTAGGTTTCAAGATTTCACTGGCACTGAGTAGGTGAAGACTGAGGCAAAGAGCACTGAGCAACTCAGCCTTATCTCTGCTGTTATTAACTCACTCACCCCATTTAGCTACAGGCCCACATTGTCCTCACTTAGTCCTTTATTACTAGTATAGCAGTAGAAGCTCTGCTCACTGCCCTTGACAAGTCTCAATTCCAGTTGAGTGTTGCCTTTCCTAAAATCCTCCTGTATGCCTGGACAATCTTTCTATATTCCTTTTTTGAATCCTGTCCCTTTTTTCACCTCCCATATGCTACCATTTTGCAGCGTATATTTCAATTCCATAAACAGTACCTGGGAAAAAAAAAGAAAAACAAAATCCAGGGAATGTTTTTAACCATTTGGGCAGAGAAATACCATTGGTACATCCAGATACAGGCCCATTTTATGGGACCGAATCTTTCTGTGCAGCCATTCATCCTGAAGGCATCACATTGTGTACTATCAATAACCATTATGCCTCATGAGACTTGACAGGCGGGTATCTCAATTTTATTTCTCTATCCCCTAAATTAATCTTTTTGCCTCATATGGGGCTTGCAGATAATTCAAGCAATTATAATTTAAAATCATATTTTCAAAAGGTGAGATAAATCTGCACACTTTTGTCTTCTCTGTAATTCAGTATTACAATAGATAATTTAAATGGAGGCAATCTAACCAGAGTCCGCAATCCATTACTGCTAACAGTGCAGAGCATAGACTGTACCTGGAAGAATAGCTGCATCCACCTTCTTTAACCTACCATCTTAGACTTTGCATGAACAAATAAATATTCTTTTATGTATATCTAGAGTCACAGAGACTCCTAAAGGACTCAATGCCATACACATATTCACCTACACAAGCACATGTCGCAGGAAAGGAGCACTTACTATTTGTTGGAGACCTTACCTCAGGAGCAAGTCTCTGGTGAGTTCACTTGACTGGCCAGATGATGGATGTTCTGGTTTTTCTAGTTGCCCCATTGGCTACATCTACTGTATGCCTTAGGTTTATCAGCAGTAGACAATCCAGATGGATCCCCCCCAAGACCCTAGCCAGCAACATTATCTACTTTTTCCCACCTCATAAACTGATTAGTACTATCTTTACCACGTTTCTTTAATTCTCTTACGCTCATGTGAACTGTGATCATGTTTTTGATATTTTTGAGGCTGAACGTTACTCCTGTTTGACAAGAGAAATCATAGTCTGGTATTTACCTTGCCAGAGAAGCTCACAAAGGGTGTAAGCTTTCTCCCTCTCTCCCTAACCCTGCTCATTTTTCCCTTGCACAGGCACTGATTTACCAGAGGATAATTCTTTCTGGCTGTTTTATGCTGTTGTAGGTACAGTGGCTCCTTACTGTTGCACAGGAGTTGTACCGTTGTACAGTTTTTCCTTCGTACAGTATTTGCATTATATTCATTACACATTCTCCGCCACAAGCAGACTAACATAGCCTCATAACTTGGAGCGCGTTATGCTCAGTCATATAAACAACAGCTGGATTTTCATCTCTGCTCTACTGCTCTAGTGCTCTTCCCTCTCTACCCTTACCAAATACACAGTCTACATCTATACATATGACAATACACGTATACACATACAAAAACATAGGCATATATTCCTGAATTCAAGCCTGACAATAAGTATATTATAAACCAAATGTTGCAAATCACAGGTGTTTTGCTACAGTGCTTGAAATACAGCGATTATATCACACAGGGAAAAGAATAAATGAACAGAGAAACTTAACAGAACAAAGCGACTGTTACGATTGCAATACGGGGGCAGGTTTACATCGTGACATTCAAGTTTTGTACAAAAGGCTCGGACATACTTGGGATGAAAGCCATCCTTAGAGTAACCACCAGAAAGCCATTGTTTCCTATATGATTTCAAGTAAAGCTGAGCCACCAGACAGGTAAACGTAAATGCCACCCTAGGAGAGCTTTTCTGTGCTGTAAAGTCACTGCCAAAGCAAGCACAAGTGAGTAAACTGGTAAACCCTAATCTTTCAGAAAAAGACATTTTGCATGGATTTGGGGAGTTCTGCTACTTTTCCCTATAACAGAAGGCAGAGCGCTTATGTAAGTAAATGCTTCCATCGCTGCATGGGTAGCACTGACTTGAGCGGGATGCAGAAGTCAGAACTTCTCTTCCTTCTTCAGGGAATCACAGCCTTAGGACAGCTGGAGAGCCTGACATCTCCTGAAGCATTTTACACTGTTTGAGGAAAGAGTTTGATCTCCTGAAAAAAACTGGACTAGGAAGAAATTACAGGAAAAATTATTCATAAAGAATCCCTTTACTCCTTTATCAAAACAAATAAACAGACAAACAAACAACAAAAAAACCACCATGGCATATCAGAGGGATCAAATGATGAGAAGAAGAAACAGAAATTGTGAAAATTAGGAAAATGCTCCACTCAAGCGTCACAAAGATTTAGCAAAGGAAGCTCCACCTACCCTTTCCTGTCCACAGGTGGTGAGAGAGGAAAACACGCATACGTATCATGAAATGCTGTTTTGCACATCAAGGAGAAAGGGAGAACAGCTCTCACCTACACGCCTAACCGCTCCATGCCTTTTCTGTAGCTCAAAGAAAGGTTGAGCGGGCTTCATGTATTTTCTTCCAAAACTTTGGCAGCTCTCTGCTTGGTTTAGGGTTTTATTAAGTTGTAGAGTACCTCCTCTAATCAGAGCAAGGAATACTGTTGACAGTGGACTTAGTTTTATGAGGAAACATTTAAAAAGCCATCCTGACATTCAAAAGACATAAATGTTAGTACAAATTGAACTGCAGCACTCTGCGCTCCTCATTCATTTTGTCAGGTACTGCGAGACAATTTGCCTGGGGAAATGAAGCAATAATGTCTGAAGGCCTGATTTTTCAGAGGTGTTCAGACATACAGCTCCAGATGTTATCACAGGAATCTATGGTGCTCACTGGTTCTGAAAATTGGGCTGTGGCTGTATAAAGCCTTACATTTTGCTTGTCTAAAAGGTACACAGCAGAGGAAAAAAAGTAAATATGGTGCTTTCAAAATAAACCTTGTCTTGCCTCCCCTTCGGGTGTAAAATTACAAATGAGTGTTACAGCTGAAATGAACACTTGAGGAAGTAAATTTGTGTTAGCTTTCTTTTCGTTTCCATCTGTTGATAGAACAGGCCTTCACTTACACTTCAGTGTCTTACAAGGAAAAAAGTCTTCAATTAATATGACTTCTGCTATAACTTCATAAGCAGTTGCCCTGGAAATGTAAGACTTGCCTGTGGCCATGCAGTTACTCTAACCTGAGCTACCTAAGCTCCCTAGTCTTGCAGAACCTTGTCTTGCTTTGACATATTGCAGTCTTCTATGTACATTATGTCCTATATGCACCAAACAGCATGCAGGTGTAAATCTTTCATTTTATACAGTGGAAATACACACACAGGCAAGGGTATTCTTGCTAGTAAAAAGTACTTCTAAACATTTACCTTTGCTTTCTAAGTGCCAGAGGTAGGCAAGACACATTCAATCTATATCTTCATCACAAAAACAAAATTTGCTTCTAAGCACATGAAAAAACTAAGTGATTTTCATTCGACCAATGGACAAGAATTTCCTTGAGACGGAAAATAAAAGTTTGTTCTTTGGATCACTGTTCGTAATAACCCTTTGCAGACTTCTGAAACACATTGTGTCTTAGTAGGTCCATTCAAGACTGCTATAGTGAAGTTTGTCAGCATTTCAATTTAAGTCTCTGTTTTCAAAAGTGTCAAGTTTGGTAAAAGGGTTTTCATTATCGGTCTCTTTTGAGCAAGTAGATCTTTGTAAATCGGACCTCTTGTATCTTAATCTCCTTATAAGTGTACTTGGCCATTGCAATAGCAATTTAAGTACGTCTACATTTTCTGCTCTGCCTCAGTCAACTATATGGAGTCTTCATATAGATAGCAGAACCAGAGACCAGCCCAATGATGGGTGCAGTCTGCTACCTTTTCTGACAGTGGTCTCCAACATAAGCACAATACCACAACGAGCAGTTACAGAATGACAGGCTTAAAGGGGCTTTGTGCTTTCAGTCCTACTTGTCCTGCCTGTTACCTGGATGGTACAATTCCAGTGTAGACGTGTCCTCTTCCAAAGGGTGGCTTCCTTGGCACCTGCTCCCAACAAATGGGAATTTGTACTCCTTTGGTTTATATTCAGTTTCTTCAACAACACCCTCTCGATGTAAATCCAGCAGTCAAAATAAAGGCACCCACCCCACTGGCTTAATTAGGTTTTTCAACAAACTCTAAACAACTTATTTTTTCAAATACTTTGAAGATAGAGTAGTTCCACTAATAGCTCCACTTAACATTTTAGAATAGAATAGAATAGAATAGAATAGAATAGAATAGAATAGAATAGAATAGAATAGAATAGAATATTCTTCAGTTAGGAGGGACCTCCAACGATCATCTAGTCCAACTGCCTGACCAATTCAGGGCTGACTAAAAGTTAAAGCATGTTGTTAAGGGCACTGGCCAAATGCCTGTTAAATGCTGACAGGCTTGGGGCATTGACCACCTCTCTAGGAAGCCTGTTCTAGTGTTTGACCGCCCTCTCCGTACCTAAATGCTTCTTAATGTCCAGTCTAAACCTCCCCTGGAAGGTTAAAAATCATGTCATTAAATTAAAAGCCTGTCTCTTGATTTAAGAAGGTAACCAGGTAGATTTTTTAAAATGTTAACCACTACAATGATTAATTTGAAATAATGTTATTTTTTTCTCTGTTTAGGATTGTTCTTGCTGTTGTTTATCTACCTGCCAGTTCTCCATATACGAAGGAAATAACTAAGCGTTTCTACTGTATAACTTGAGTTCTGAAAAGAGACAGAACTACCTCGGCATTGCAGCAGGAGGGCTTCTCTGCAGACAAGAAACCTCAGGTAGCTCAGAGCAACCACAGTGACCCCCCCGCAGCAGTCTTTGGCATTGCTAGCATAGGGTTTGTGCCTGGGGTGAGTGACAGCGAGCCTCTTCTCGTGTATGCCAGAGGCCAGACTGGCAGCCCAAACACCTTAAAGTGAGTCCAAGTGATTTTTTTGCTATTTCCATTAAGCAGAAATTAATTCCCCCTGGTTCTGTATTGGCATCCAGCATTTGTCCTGGGGAAACATTAGGGCCAAACTATCTGCTTCAGAAATAGTGATTTAAGATGTGACAGCCCACCACTTGCACATTGGCACCCCTCAAAGCTACGGTTACAGATACGGAATGCACTCTTACTCACACTTCAATACACAGGATGTCAATTTAGTTTAAACCACCACATCTCAGCAGACAAGGAGTCGCTTCATAGCCCAGCTTAGGGGTGGGGGTGGCAAGTCCTTCAGAACTGCCCCAGCGTGGTGTGTCTGAAGAGTGGTCAGCATATGAGGAGAGTGCATCATCTATGAGTTTACAGAGTCCAAATGCAAACTTTGCTGTAAAGCTAGTATTTGTCTGTATACACACTGCATGTCACTACGGATAAAGAAATGACTGCTGAAAACATTGAAAGATAAAACAACACTAAAAAGTTGCCATTTAGGACTTCTAAATCCTACTATCTTTTCTTTGTTATTTTTAAAGTGGTTTTGATTTAAAACCAGAAACAAAGAATACTCAGAGGAGGAAGAATAAAAAAACCCTTTGATAATATAAGAAACAACAAAAATAAATAAGATAAGATTCCAGTTGCAGTACTTTGGTTGGCAGGCAATTACTGTCAGATATCATCAATACTTAGGAGAAAAAAATGATGGCTTTGAGAGAAAATTTTGTCTGCTTCATTTCATGCTTTTTACATAATGACTGACTCTCCTCTTCCCTTTAGTTTCTTCTAATTACTACATCTCCAGTAGGAAACAGTAAATTACCTTTTTATTTCATTTGCTCTTATGACATTTGGGGTTAAATCTAACAAAACCTCAGGCTCTGTCCTAGAATTAAATGAAGCACTTGAATGCCTTGGAGAATCTGTCTCAAAGGCAGGTCTCTCTTTAGTGTTGCTATTGCCTGAATTCTTCTGTTCTTGAATTAAACTATATGTATCCAAACTGAAATGCAAAAAATAACAACTTTCCTCCTGTTATTCAATCCAGAGTGTGAGATTCCTGACCTATCCAATTCCCTGTAAATTCAAAAGCAACTAGAAACAACTCTCAGATTTTTGCTTGTCTCCATATTGGAGAAAATCAGAAATAAAACTCATTGAATTAAAAACCTCAGATAAACTAAAAAATATTCTAGCTTGAAATCTACTGTAGCTTCTTTTTCTTCTCCTGTATTTAAAGATCTTAAAACCAATTTTTATGCTTGTGGAAACTGTAAGAATGTTGTAAGTATATCTGTTTCCAAGTGTTTAATGATTGTAAGTATAAAAAAAAAAATCACTAATACAGTTTAATTGTCTACTGAACATGCAGGAGAGAGTTAGTGTATTTTTAAACATTTACAATCTGTGTGCTGCAATATATTTCAGCTCCTACAATAACAGTTCCTTGGTTTAATGTGTGCTGCATGAATGTAAAAAAGATGGCACACAGCACTAGGATATCAACTGCCTACTTGGAGAATGATTCATTTAAGATAAATAGATGCTGGCTTCAGCTGCACTGATTGTATTTCCTATCCCAAGCTGCAGAATCAGTGTTTCCACTCAGACGTTGTAAAACATATGCAGGAATCATTCTTTTCCACTCACAAACCACAGTGCATCATAGATTTAATCTTGCTCTTCAGTACTCTGTGGCTGAATTTAATTTTACTTCTGCCATCAGCCTAATAGACAAAAAATGTTTCCTGTTTATTTTAATACATAAACTTTAAACTCATGTTATTCTGATTTCATCCCACTTCAATTTCTTGGTTTGATAGCAAATAACAAAGAGCTTAACTCTGTCTACAAGTACATAACGGAATCACTTGGAAGAATTTTAAAAAAAAAGTAAAGAAATTACAACATACCTAACTGAAAACATGAAATCACATATGTTTTCATAATGATCATAGGACTTACCAGACACGAAAAATACATAAAGACACAGAAAGAAGAATCTGGGGGGGGGTGTTCAGTGCTACAAAACAAGACTATGAATTTGTTCCATGGTAAAATAAATTTTTTAAAAAGACACCTTCTAGAAAGGTTAATGGCTCAGTCTTAGGAGGTTGCACATCCTTGAAAACCCTACCCTACCAGCTTTAGAATAAGCAGCATCTCCCACTCCAAATTAAGTATCCCAGGTGGGGTCTGTATCCGTATTCCTCTGCCTGTAGGAACTATCCCACTCACCATAAACAATTAATTCACTCAGCAAGCCAGGGTGGACATGGAACAGAAGCTAGAAAAGGAAGATAGCATCAGGCAAAGCTAGAACTTCATTCACCACAAAAATACATTTGAGATCTAGCAAAAAAGGAAGGAGGTTCTTAAAAAAAATAAATAAATCCAACAAAAAACAGTGCGCTTTTGGGGAAACATGGTTACAATGAATTTACCAACCAAGGAAACTAATGCAAAATTCTCAAATCTACTTTATTCTATTCCATGGAAAAAAGTAATTTTTAGCACCTAAACAGACTCCAAGTACCTCAGCCTCAAAAAGACGTATTTGCCAACCAAGCACCTTGCAACAGTCCAGGTCCAGGTTCCTGTTTTACCTAGAACCATGCTGCCAGACGCTGCAATAGCCATGCCTTCTGCAAGGGAATGGATGGGAAGCCCAATACAGACTTAACAATACAGTTTATTTCTGAAAGATACTTATGTAAGAAGGAATTTGATGTATGTCACTGTACTGGGCATAAATGGAAGGGTTTAATTAGCAGGGTGCTGCAGTGGTGATGTGTGAGAGGAGGCCATGAACTGCCATGTGCCAATAAGAACTGATTGGAGACACACAATGCCCGTCACACACCAAAACTGCAACCAGTCGGGGGAGCGCACAGCACCTCTGCTCAGGCAGCAGCTGTTGGGGGCAGGAGACGCCGCAGAGAGGACCCACAAGGGCACAGCTGCAGAAGGAAGGAGACGCTCCATGACAAAGGAGCGGAGACGCCCCTGAAGGACCACGATGCAGCCCATGGGCAACTCACGCAGAGGCAGGAACACCCTCAAAGGACCGTGGCCTGCAGATGACTCGCAGCAGGGCAGAGGACCACCAGTAGGAAGGGACAATCAGCTGGCAGAGACCTTTACACACATGACCACAACCTTTCTCATGCACCATCCATTGCCTGTCTGGAGGAACTGGGATGGACGGAGTGTAGTAACCCACAGTAAACATAAGGGAAGTGGAGACAAGGAAGGGGCAACTGGATGTTTGGCTTACACTGCGCATGGGGGAGAGGAAGGACAGGTGTTCACTTTTGAGTTTGATCGCTAATGACCCTAAGCATGTCTTGGAGTACGTTCTTCTAAAGCATGGTTAGTAACCTTGTTCTCAAGATGTCACTAAAGATAGTTTTTGAACAATTAGATATGAGTCACAGGAGAAAAAAAATCAGACTGACCTTAAATTGGAGCAACTTCTACAGCTTTTCGTATCAGTCAATATGCAATAAGACAGATAAGCATCCCTTGAGTTGGACGAAAAGAAAAAAAGAAAAAGGAAAAAAAGATCTACGTGCATTTTAATATTACATTGCTTTGTATTAGGCATATAGATTCTTATAACTAACTTCCACATTTTTATTTCCTCTATGCAAGCATTTAAAGCAGATGTAAATGATTGCAGTGAACAGCCTGGAAATTTGCCTACCCCATCACAGAAAAGACAGCAGTAAATATGTGAATACTAGGAACCACCTATAGAGATGAGAGATGATTCTACTCCTCATTCCCATTTATTTTCTTCCCAACAGTATTCCAGCCAGGGGACCAATTAGTGCTGCACAGTGATCTAGGGTTTTAAGTGTTTGTCCACAAGAATCAGCCTGCAATTACTATACCATTTTATGTAAACTACCCAGCATCTGGCAGATGATGACAAATTTAGCTGAAACTGCTTCTTCTAATGGAACAAGATACTTAATATACACAGTAATTTTTAATTATGTGCCTGACTTTAGTACTTCTAGTGCTTTTTTTAAAATAGTGGAACCGCATCTTGAAAACAGCAATAGTTTATGTTATATCTGTTGTAAATCCTTGACAATAAACAGTGTGAGAATCAGGTCTTACCTCTACCAGGCAAAATTATCTGGCTGAATCACTTGAAAAGATTCCTGGTATGTTACCCTGTCTTAAAAAGTTGGATAATCTTCCTCTATCTCATGCCTTACAAAGAATCAATAAAAGGACACTGTACAGTTCACAAATTATGTCCACAGGCAGAAGCAGGCTCCTTTCCCAGCTCCAGAGCAATTTAAATCCTTTAGAGTACCTCCTTATTGCTCTTCTGCCTGGTACCTGCTATAGTGTACAGGAGATTTACACACATCCAGAGGAAATATACCTACAGTCAGGAGTGCTTTGTGTATATGGATGTAACTAGTTGATATAAACTCACTATCTGATATATAAGCCCTGGGGACCTCTGTGACTATTGCCACATTTTCAGGGTTCTAGGTATTCTTCGCCATGGGTGAAAAAAATTAAGCATCTTGATGGAATTCCTGATTGTCTTTACAAGCACAACCACAGCTGTAGGATAGACAAAGCTACAGTAAAATAGAAACAGCACATGGGTTACCCTTCAGGCGAGCCAAACGCAGAACCCAGAAATCACCGATTTTATGTAGTTATGCAATACACTAGAATTCTTTCAAGATTACATTTTAAATACCAGTTGTCTTACACAAAGATGTAACATATCCAGAAAACCTCATTCATGGATTACAATATTTCCAACTTCAGATGCTGAAATTAAAGCTACATGAAAATGGAAAAATTCCCACTATGATGGTACAGCAGCATCACCCCATATTCTTCCACACGCTACACAGGCATAAGTACACCAGATTAAAATACAGATAACAATACCCTGATGTAAGTTATATCAATACGGTGCAAGGCATACTCTCCAAACTGAAGAGATAGTCATAATATTACTGAAAAACAGCAGTGACATCAACAGGGCTACGTGGGTATAAACCTGGAAGAGCCGAGGTGAGATTCTGGACATATATTTTCTATCTAGAAATCTGTTCATTTCTAAGAAACCAATAATCACCAAATAGCCTGTCTGCAAGTGTCTAGGCTATCTGGCACAAAGAACTTTCCTTATTCATAACATTCAATATTCTGTATATTCAGCAGTTATTCTTTTAAGTGATGAGTGAGTCCCTGTTTCGAGCCTTGCTGGAAGGAGAAAGGTACAAAACATCACAGCCACATTTGTTTCTCCTAGGAAGCACTCAGACTTCATCAATATAGGGCAGATACACTATTGGTTAAGCTAGAGAAAGATGATGAGCTAAGTTAGGAATTGTTTTACAAGCCAAAGCTAAATTATCTTTATTATATAGTAAATTAAAAGCTGCCCCAAAATCTTACATAACTTAAAACCAAAAATAAAAAATTCAACATTCAGATGACTACAAAAACATACGTTAAATTCTTGCCTGCATGAGGTTCCCTTCAAGGTGTACATTTTAAAAATAATTACACAGAAATTTCTGCCTTAATTTAACTTCCTTGCATAATATGGAGGAAGGGTCATATTAAAAAATAAATAAATACAAACCACCACAGAATATAGCCATAGAAATATGTCCTGGTGCAGCTACGTTTCACCTAACTCCATAAAATGGGATCTTCTAATGCACCAAACTCTCCTCAGAAGTTTAAACCTGAAAAGAGGTTTAAGATAATTAAATAAGTTTTAAAACCTCTTTTGTGTCCTCAGGAAAACATTAAAAACAATTTTCTGTAGTTTAATGACACACCTTGACACTGTATGTCCATATACACTGGAAATTTTAAAATCTCTTATTTTACAAGCTTGAAAGTGAAATTTCATTTAAGTTAGAATATCTGCATGCTATTTTATAACTCAGATAATTTTTATCTATATGCAAAAAAAGATGTTTTAAAGTTTGTTTAAAAAACTTTTTTGCATATAGATGATTTAAAGACAAGGGATAATCTGTCCAAAAAGAAAATATGGAGAAAGTTAAAAGTAGGAATGGGGATTATATCAAAACCAATGATTTCTTGCATTGACCTTGTGCTTCTAAGTAATGCTTTAACTTCTATTCATGCAGGTAATCCTATTGTTTCAGTTAATGATTGAGAGACTGAATCTTATTTTCAAAAGGTGCAGTAAGATATTGAGATAGTATCCCTAAAACTAGGGATAGACAGTGTATGAAAATCACCTGTTACAGAAATAGCTTTGTCTGAAGCAGAAAGTCAAATCCTGCGGCAGTGCAAGCAGACGGGGCTGTTCCGCTGGCAAGTTAAAGGACGGAAGCAGGAAGATGCAGAGCACGTACAGGGCACAAGACAGTCTTGCTGTTTATGCCTATATTGTGATTTCTATGGATGATACTTCATTAATCCTTGGAGCCTTCCTCCTGCTGAGGGAAGCAGTGGGACCCTGTCACTGCCAGTCTGCAGAAAGCAGTAAGACTGTCTCAATACAGAACCCAAGCCTGCCTCTTGCACATTTAACCAGCTCTGTGATTAGTCATTTTCCAGTTTTTCACCATCATGAGCAACACAGAGGTCTCTAGGCAGCTCACCTCTCAGGCAAGTCTGAAGCATGTGCCTGCACTCAATTTCAAATTCAATCTGTTTTTACCCATTACTGTGTTCATGAAAAGCATTCTTGCCATTTAAGCTGACTTCAGCAGCCTGCCGCTACTGATAACCATTAATGTCTAGGACACAAAGAAGAAACATTTACTTACAGATTTCCAAGGCTTTCATTAGCGATGGCCTGGGAATGCGACACTTAACAAAAGGAGATGTCTCTGGGTATCTGCTTTTCATCACAAAATGCTGAGTCACATTTTGCTGTTATTTGCATATGTGCTACATAAATGATTCATTGAGATTGTCTGCATATAAAAAATGACTGAACTTGTGTTTTCAAAGCCAAGCCTTCCCCACTCCCCAAACCACACATATCCCAAATACATGATTCTGAGCTGTAACTGGTCTCCTGGGTCACAGTGGCCAATATGGAGTTTTCTTGGCAAATCTTGATTTCAGCTTTGCACAAAAAAAAAACCCCTGAAAGCTGTTTGCAGTGTTTGCAATGAAAACTATTTATACCTCATTCTGTTGCAAGTAGAAGTCCACTGGAAGGTGTCCACAGGGCGGAAGGTTCCGTGCAGTCCTCGGAAGCAAACCATGGCATAAGGCCTTAACCTGTAGCCAGCAATCACACTGCAGCTCTTGTCCTGTGAAGCCTTAGGAAAAGGCTTCCAAACAGCCGGTCACATATCCTGATTCTTTGCTTAAAGGGGTCTCTGCACAAACCAGAATACCTTAGCACCCTGTACAGTGTGTTAGTGTAATCATGTTATATCCACATAGGCTGAACCAAATTTATGTCTGATTATGGTTATATCTTAAGTGCATGAAAATTGAGGCTTGCTGCTTGAGTCCACCCCATGCATTCATATCATCTCCGCCTAGGTGTGCAACAACAGATACATGTCAATTCCCGTAAGTGATGTTTAGACACCTGTTGAACTTGGGAAGAATGCCTAAGTTTTGGAGCCCATTGCTGCTGTGAATCAAAGACATATTGCCATCTTGAAAATTAGCTGCCTTTGAAGAGAACACCTCCAGACATGATGACATCTGCAGCTGTTGAGCCCACACCAAAGGCAGCAATGGAACCATGGGGAAATATTTCTTTCTTAATGTGGAATTTGATCCAAAAAAGATGGGTGAGCAATTCAGAGTTCCAGTTTTCCAAGATATTACGGATTAAAGAAATGTGTGCAGTTAGACAAGAAAAAAAAACAAATCTAAACTCTCTTCTTATTATTATATAGACAGATTTAGTGAAGTTAAAACAAAACAAAACCCTACACAAACTCTTAAGCACCTAAAACAGAATTTGGGAGATTTTAAGCCTTTCAACCAAAATATGATACAAAACCTCCTGATCAATCTAAGCCTGGAGATACAAAAACTGTGTTTGAAATCAAGGATGATCTAAGAGCAGCACCAGGAGTTCTGAACATGCCCAGGACTCCCTGTTAATCAGCACTGACCTCTTGGCTGAGCTCCCCAGCTTTGCTAAAGCCAGGCACAATTGCTCGGAAGTGCCTGGAAGAACAGGCTTGGTCAGAGCATGATAAACACACAGCAACACCGTTGGGCTTTTGCATTCAGGAACACAGCTAGAGGAGGAAGGCTTTTACAGAGCTCAGTGGTAAAAAAACTTGTCCAGGAATTGTGAGTGCCGTGTTCTGTGTCCTTCTAACTTTGACCAAACTCCAAACCTAACCTACAACCTCCCACAAGAGCTCTAATCATCACACAGATGTTTGTACTGGAGGACTTTTTTCACCTTTTTTTTTTCAAATCTTACCATCACCGTGAAAATGGAAAAGCTAGATGATTGCTGAATTTCTTCATCTGTAAGAGTACATAGGTACCTACTTCACAGAGGCACTGCAGAAATGCATTAGTTAATGTTAAAGAATTGTGAACAGGCAAGAGCAGTATAAATGCCAAGTACTGTTACTACTGCTAGTAGCAATAATAATAATACTTGACACTTGTATAGTGCCTTCCATCCGAGAAACACAAAGCACTTCACAAAAATCAATTATTAAGGTGCTGTGAGGTGGGTAAGTATTATCTACTTTTTATAGATGATGAAACACGGGCTCATATCGGTTAATTGAATTGCTAAAGTTATCCAGGAGGCAGGCATAGAGCCACAATAGACAGCACACGTAAGACCTCCTCTGTCATCTCTAACCACCAGGAATTATTCTTCCCAATGTGTCACCTATTTGCTCTCACTTATCATTTTTTTGAGCTGTCTTCAACAAGTAGTTTTCATTACCTTTCCTATCATTACAAATGACAGAATTAAGGACACCACGCTAGTAAATATACCCCTGTCCCTTCATTTCCAGGATAGGTGTCATGTAGCATTACATGAATAATCCATTTACATGTAGTAATACCCCTTCATATTTATTCTCCTTATTCTTTTTTACTGTTTTGGTGAAGAAATATAGTATAGCCTTTCGCAACAGAAAAAAATTATTTTGGTAGATTTTACAAAACCAGAAACCGTAAATAAAACTATCTGTATTCTTTCTGGTCCTAGAAAACAACACCCAGACTTCATTATTCTTACTTATGCTTATTAACATAATCTCTTGAAAGAAGTACTTCTGATTAGAGGGAGTTTCCTTAATGCAATTTACTCATCTATTCTCATGCAAACACTGCACAGTCTAATTACTTTCTTTTTCGCCAATTGATTAAGAGACAGTGGATTTCTTTTTTTTTTTAAATAACACAAAATTATGCGTATATGGTGAGGAACAATCACACGCCACCCCTCCCTACGACCTCAGCCAGCAAGCTGCTCAAAGACGCTCAGTGTTAAATGCACCTGTACAAGTCCCACTTGCGACTCCAACTTCTGAGTTCAAGCGCAGACCCGTGCTGAGGAAGGTTGTATGGCCCCAGCCTGGGACTGCACCTCACCTTGTAAAATGAAAGCAGCTGATGTGAAACCGACTGCTTGCACTAATTATTTTGAATAATACATAAAGATACCAGTGGCCTGCCATTTTTAGACTACTCTGAGCTTGATACAGGTGACTACCACCTAACTTCTGCTAGAATTTTCTCTGTCATTAACAAGGTCAATGTATTATTATTTTTAGCTCAAGTCAGGTACCAGATAGACATCTAAGTGCACAGAATGCTTCACAGATTGGAAAAGGAAGAAATCTCATGAAAATATTCAGAGCCAAGATGTGTCAAATGAAGTATATAGGTATGCTGTCACTCGACCCAGGCAAAAATTATTGACACTGTTCTCATAATTAATGTGAGAAATTATTACTCTTGTTAATACTAACATAAAATTAATTTATAGAAATGTAATATACATTTTTTACTTAGACATTCATTTCCCCACACAGATTCCTTCCCTCTCCAATAACAGTATCACATTTTATTAGGAGAATACTAGATCCCATCTTCTCCAGCTTTAGTGAAAATGTACTTTCCCTAGTTATAGATCTTGTATATATATCTCATATTTACATATACATTATAAATGTTATATATTACAAATATATAAATATATATTACATATACATGTACACATATCTCGTATTTCTTAATGGCAGAAATACTTACATATTGTGGCTTAGAAACTGGATCATGTAAAGAGTCTACATGCACATCTACATGCATTAATCTCCGCTGACTTCAAGGAGTGTCCCTTTCCTTTCTGCAACCTGTTCATGACGACGAAGCAAACTACCCCCTCAATTTGCCTCTTACTTGCACCACTTCCCCTCAAGATTAATGGAGGAGCTTCCCAACCACAGCTGCTGCTGCGTCACACAGCCCTGTCTGCACAGGGTGCTTCTTGGAGGAAGGGGCCACAGTTGTCTTTGCCTCCTTGCACCTCCTGTGCCTCACCTTCGGCTCGTTGCCCTTCTCCATTTAGCTAGCTCACCGTGTGTGCAGACTCTGCACTGAGCCATCACACAGCAGTAAGAGCAAAGCACGTCATCGCTTTCTAAGAACAACCAGGGAGACATAACGGAAGCAAGGAAAGCATTCCTTCATACGGCATTCATTATTACCTTCCTTTTCTTCTGTCCTTCCCTTCTCCAAGCTTGCTGAATGTATTTTTACCAAATTAATGCATAAAACAGAGGGAAAGGGAGGCGGTCGGATGTCCACAAGATTTCCTGTATTCTGCGAAAACACTACACGTTCCTCTTCCTGTCCTCAGGCTGCAGTGAGGAAGGCTAAAATCAAATTTAGGGTCAAAGCTCTTTCTGCTGTAGAACATTCGACGACTTTAATTCAAGCTGACTTAGCATGGGAAGTCATTGTGCACGTGAAAAAGACATTGTTTTCCCTTCAAGTGAGAACACAGCAACACTGTATTTCCAAACAGCCAAAAGATGTTGGCCTAAAGTTTGAGCTAACACTGCCATGATTTTGATCCTTTCTACTATTGAGAGAACAAAAAAAAAAAAAGCTTAGTTGCAAAAACCTCTTTATTAAGGCAAAAGAGAAACAGTCAATTGTTTGTCACAAAAACTCTAAATAAATTAACCAGCCTCTGTAGTGTGTTAAGCTTGTTCAGTGTTGAAAAATAACAAAATACTTACAAAGGTATGACAGTCTTTAAAAGCACCATAACGGATAATGCTGGGTATCCTAAGTCTTCATAGAGTTCTTCACCCTAATAAAATTCTCTACATATTTATTTTTAATATATAATGACCCAACTGCTCAAATCCACATTCTGTAACAGACCCAGCACCCAGAGTATGAACTCACATCACTTACAATATCCTGCGTAATCCAAAATTTTCATTGCTTAAAATCCAGTATCTTCCATGCCCACACTATTACATGCATCTAAACCTTTAAAATTAGCTTATATTAAGTTTTATACATTTCTAAATTTTAAAAAGACACATTTCTGCTGTTGACTCTGAACATCGGATTATAATTTCTAACCTTTTAATAGGACAAACCTAATTATACACCAGATTACATTCCAAACACAAGCTGTGTTTAGCTTACTTTAAAGGCATTTCAACCTTAACGTCTCAGCCTTAAAGATCATTTAAAATTAACTCAGCTACGTGACCACTTATGTTAACCTTGTTTGGTGCCAAGCCAAACCTGATAGAAACTGTCAGTAATCCCCAATTACTACTTTCTAACACAGATGATATAATGATCTGAAAGTAATCTGACTGACTTTCTGCTTCAGAAAATAACTATAGGACTGCAAATGTATTTGTTCTTCATGAAAAACAAAAACATTGGTAGAAGTTTGGTATTATATTCTTTACATAAAAACCTAACAGATTCTTTATTTGCCATTGTTTTTTGTTAATATGCTACACCTATATTTATTTAATAACATGGTTTTTTACACAACTAGAAAAAAACCTTTATATGCCAGTCATAAACCAAAATAACACCAAGAAATCTTCTCAACTTCAGCATATGCAGGATCAAGCCCTGAACTGACATTATCCATCACTGTGTGGGTATAACACGAAATTAATTTGATATGTTAATTTTGTACTCTGTGGTAGTATTTATTCTTAAGTCCCCCTGGGAGCATAAAATGTTCAAAGAATGAGTAAGATGTGCCACTGCATATGGCAGAGTAATTGCATGGGAGACAGGGCTTTCTATAAACATTTTTACAAGAGATTTTGCTGAAAATCATGACAGCTGAGCTCAGTAAAACTCCTTGAAACTACTATGAGAAGCACAGATTAATCCCTGTACTAGTTACAAGGGAAAATAATGTCCCTTTCCGACTTCTCGCTGCGTACAAATACCAGCGCTCGGTGCAGGGATGAAGCAGCAACCTGCAGCTGCATTCTTCTCCCCAGTCTGCCATAAGCGCTCAGAGCACCTGTGACGCTTTGCCAATATTAACAAATGGCTCAGACATAAATTATTGCACATGCCTACCTAAAAACTACACCTCCTAGGGACATACCTACCATGAAAAGTTGTGCTCCTGCAACTGAAAAAAGCTATTGATTCATTCCCTCCTTTACGCAAAATCATTCTCAGCACCATACCTGAAGAGGGGAACTCTTTATTTTTTCCTGACAAAAGCTGTATTTTCTCAGACTTTTAGTTTGTGATAAATGCACTCACTCAGTGTGCTATCAGAGCAACAGTTTATAGTTGCTAATAAAAACACTGGAATTACAGTCATGCAAGGGAGGCAGATCACTTATCTGCATGCAAAAACCAAGCCTTCTTCCTTTACATTGCCAGTAACACATGCATACATCCAGACTAAGTACACATAAATTAACTAAAATCCTATGTGTCCTGTATCCGTGTTTCAGTTCTTTTGGGGTGGGATTAAACCACTGCCAGTAGGCTAAATATCATGTTGAGGGAGCCGAGTCCATTTCCAGCTGCAGTTGCAGACTAGTTCATTAACCAGCTACAGAGAGAAGAAAAATATCCTCACACACAATTGCCAAAATTCTGCTTTCCAAAGCTTTTACTTCTTTGTGTCAATTATTTTAGATCTACTGTCACGTTGCAGACCTTTGGCCATGGATGAATACCTTCTCTCTAGCATGCTATCAGTATGAAAACAAAACCAATGGGAAAAAATGTGTATTTTCCCACATTTATCTTCCCCTTTTGTTCTGTCCCTTTCACCTTCCCAAGGCAGTTCTCCACATCACCCCCAGCCTGCTGAACCATGATGAACTCCAAGCCCATCTCAGAAAGGCAGGATGAACAACCCAGCCCTTCACAGCTCCACCTTCCACGTTCTCTTGCAAGCTTCCTGCTGAACTTTCGGACAGAGACAGGGCGAGCAGCGACTAGCAGGTACCACAGTGCAGGCAGCGTAGCGCTGCTAGCAGACGTACCAAGAGGCGGGCCAGCAGAGAGTTACCATATATATCCTCCCCAGTTAGAGAAACAGAAGCAACCTCACAAAAGCTCTGGCATCCCCATAGATGTCATTTTTCCAGACTTAATTTTCTAGTTGTAGTTTTCCAGATTCATCAGATCATCACTGAGTATCACAATGGAAATATTTAGTACCTCCAAATAATAAAGCAAGATACCTCCGTCTCTCACTTGCCTGATGGTGGCATCAACAGCCTGAAGGAATAAGACTACCCAAAGGTGAATCCCTTCTGACCAGCAAAGCACCATGCTCAAAACCTTCCCACCACTCAGTGACCTGCAGTCACCCGGATCCCCACAGTATCCCTGCTGCGCGCTCACCTGCAGAGCTGAAACAGCACAGTGACTCTGCTCTTGTGAAGAGAGAATATCATCTGATATGGCAATAAACGTCAGCCCTCCTATTTCATCCAAGGGCAGGGTCCCACTGAAGTCATTAAAGAGCATGATTCCTCCTCGAGCAGCCTTACAGATAATGACTGTTGGCAAGTTTATGTTAGAGGAAATTACCAGCATGGCAGCACTGTAATCTAAGAGGAAAAGAAACAAACAGAAATCCCTAACAGGGCAGCTAAACATACAAACCCAGAAAATCCATCTTACGTTGTTAATAAAATATTGTGCATTAGTTTCCAAAAGAAACCTGAAAATGACACTTGTCCTCCAGAGGAAACAAATCACTTCACTACCTCAGCAGCTGGTGTCAACTGGCCTAGTCGCTCACTTGCGCCCAAAAATTGTAACAGCAGAGAACAGGATATTAGCTTAATATTCAAATATTAAGATAATACTAGGTTAGTGATTAATATTAATTTGTATTGGGATATTAAGTGTGATCACGAGTTCACATTTCAAAAACACACTGCTCTGCATTTCTAAACAAGCAAAAGTTGTGACTGACTTCTGTAGAGCTTTTTTTCTGCTAGAAAGATAAAAAGTGTTTTATGTGTCTTTTACTTAGATCTGATTTATTCCAACCAGAAATGTGGATCCTGAAAGCAAGTGGCACTGATGTTACTATGTTGAGCATCTAAACTGTATAGTATAACACCATCCCACAGTGAATAACCCCAGAACTGTCCTTCTCAATGAACATCTATCTGCTGTGAGGGCAAGGAACGTGGGAGCAAGTTCTGAGTCAGACAGTGTGCTCTCAGGGAAGTGCGCAAATCAAAGAGGTGCTCCAGAACAGGGAAGGTGTTACAGTTACTGTATGAGTATATAGGCTATAGCAGCATGGTTTGTAATTAACCAGCGTTGTTTGTGCTTCAGTAATACAGAAAAGACTGTGCTGTATAGAGTCCAGCAAAAATATACAAGGTTTCATTTTTGGACCATAGTTGCATTTCCCTTCTAACTGAAATTCTGTGACTGAATCACAGTGATGTCTCGACCCTGGAGGTCCTAGCAACTCATATTCACTAACTTTAGCCAGATTACTTACTAAATAAAATCTAAATAAAATCTGAGGACCAGATCTACACCGGCGTAAATCAGCCTTGGAAAATGCAATCAATTAGATACATTGATTTACACAGGCTAAAATCCTGCCCTGAACAGACAGTCGTCGGGCATTTCTGGTCCCTGTGAATTTTAAGGGTGCTTGAAGGAACTAGAGAAAGCACTCCAAGAAGCTCATTATGATTCACCAATATCCTCTCACCTGCTCTTTATCTTTGAATTTCACTGCCCGAGCGGTGAAGCTGAGCTTTCCCTTGCTCAGTCAGCATATGCATATCACATTTACTGGGACTCCTTCTGTCAGGAGCACGAGACAGATTTGTAGTGGCATTTGTGAGGAAATCCGGCTGCTCCATCTGATCCACCCACTCGATTGCTGTCAGGAGATCCAGCCACTACCCTTCAATCTTCAGATGTCCCAACACACTCCAAGATACAGTCCTACCTTCTGCAAACCCGTAATAGAACTGGAGCCCAGGCTACACTCATTTTGGTGACTAAAAAGAGCCAGGACATGGGCTCAAGCACTAGTAAACGACTGTCAACATCGGGTTTTTTACAAGGCTCCCCAGCACAATTTTGACGCATGGCACCCACCAGTCTCTCAACGCCCAGTTTGGGGAACAACAGTGGATGGGCAATGTTCCCAGTAGGTGGTTTGGAGTTCCATATAGGGGAGGGATTTCAAAGCCTGATGAAAAAAAAGAAGGGTGGCTTTTACCTGCCTTCACTGAGCAGCCAATATCCGTGCTGTTAAACTCTCCTGGAATGGAAACCAGTAATGGTCCCTGTCCTATCCTAGTTCCCAAACCCTCTCCAAGAAATGTTTGGGATAGTGCTACTTGGTCGATACCACAAGCATACTAGAAACAATGCTCACAATTTCATAGTTTAGCTGATTAAGCTAGAGTGCCTGGCACATTCCCTAGTGTTGTTTACTAATACACACATAGCCTTTGAGGATCTGAGCCTCAGCGCTTTCTCTAGCAAACTCATTTACTTTGCAATTAACCTCGCCGTTCACATTTACTATCCCCCTTTCTTTCCTCTTTCCAGTCACTTCTGAAAAGCAAGTCCTCTCCACGCCTGGCAGCTGTAATGCCTACAGGTCTTTGTTCACTGTCCTTCAGAGCAGAGGCAAGGATTCACATTTTTATTCTTTGTTCTACGGTCTGTGAAGTACAGTGTACAATCGCAGTACTAAATCACTGAACTTGAGGGCTCATTCTTAATATGCAGATCTTATCAAAATATATTAGTACCATCAAGCAGAAAATTGACACCTCTATGTTTCTTCAGATACCACATATCCTTAACTCTGTAAGAGATTTGAACCCTACAGTTCATCTTATAGCATGCTGTAATCAAAAGCATCAATCTTTTTAAGGCTGTCTAGTGCCTAATGCCTACAGTTGCCATCCTTATTAGCCAGAGGTTAGAAATATAAACATAGCTAAGTAAGTACATAACAATGATAGAAAAGAATAGAGCGTCTTTCATAACATATAACACGAGCAGCCATACCTTTTATCATAAAGAGACAGCTCACAATGCTTTACCTATCTAAAACTTCCCTGTGCAAGGTGCTACAATTCCTTACTCAGTTGTTATTCTTAACAGGCAATCAGGAAGCCAATCAGGATTTCTATAGTGGCTCCCAGGCAAGTGGAAGGTCAAGATCTGATCTTTACCTGGGGGGACATAGGAAGAAAGGCTGCCAGTGATTCATCACATTCATGGTGATCTCACCTACTAACTCTGATTATTTTGCTATGTTTGGGGGCATGGTTGGGGGTGGTTTGGGGTGTTGGTGGGTTTGGGATTTTTTTTTAATTATCCAGGGTTACAGTGTTGGTTGGTACAATGATTAATCGCAGTAGTTAAAATGGTTTCTAAAAATACATATTTCAAATACTTTTTTAATCATAATTTTATTCTTCAAACAGTGCTAGTTGGAGCCTCAGGAAGACCATATTACTGCAATCAGACATATTTTGGCAAAAGCTTGGGATAAGCAACTGTGTTTGGGTAGAGGGAAAAGACAAAGGTCTTTATTGCTTAAGCCTACAGATGAACTCCAAATTTTAAAAAGAAAATCATTGAAAACTGTTTTTCTACTGGTATATTTCTAAGTACATACCTAATAAGCCTAATTTGCTACAGCTTAAAGAGTGAGTCTTCAAGAATAGACAGTGGAAACAAAATATCTCTGCTGTGGATTTTAAGCACGTTTCTCTGCTTTTGGTTTTGTTGTCTGTGAAGACTATACCGGCTCTGTTAAGTCATACTGTAAACTTGCTTAAACCCCTTTAAAGGAAACAAATTTTTTAACTTCTTCCAATTTGCTGTTTATACTGATCTCTACTGATCAAAGTTGTCATGTAAGCAAATCAACATAAACATTTAAAGGCTGATCACATAATCCACAGATATCAATTCAATCACCTGCAAAGTCAGTGATTCTTTAAGGTGAAGAAATAATATTATGAATAGATACCCAGACTAGTAGACAGCTGTCAAAAAAAAAAAAGCGTGAAAACAAACCCAACAGATTTATTTGCTCTGTTTTCCTTTCTCCATTAGAAGTCATAACATGGCATATGGATATAACCCTCTATTTCAGCCATCACATCTGCTTTATATAATGAAAAGTCCAATGCTGTCAACACTTTTTTTTTTTAAACTTCGCAGAATGAAAACTTGTTCCCCAATAATAATGAGAGCTCTAAACCTGTGCTGCACAGATTTATTAGCCTAGCCAAAATGAAAGGCGTATCTTTCTCCACCAAGTGTTATCATTTTCAAATAAGACATGTCCTCTAGGGAATAAATTTAGAGACCATTTTTTGTTTATGTTGAGGGGAGGGTTAACTTCTGAGATAAATAACCACAATGTTGCATCTGTATTTTTTGAAGTTTAACTTCTAAAATATGCTTATTATAATGCTAAGCAATAAAACACGTATATTGTACAGTATATACCTAATAAAAACTCCTGTTCCACATGGCATACAATACACTATGGTGATAAACAGGTCTTCAGCAGCAAGAATGAAGAAAATATAAAACCAGCAAGTTTACATATTCAACACTTATTTCACTGTCATGTTTTTATAGGATATGAATACAATGTCTGCATCAAAGAGCACACATCTGTGATTTTTCTATTGATTATTATTAACCACAAAAATTTATCACTCACTCCCAGAAACAGAACTTTTTTAAAGTGCTGTTTATTTTGTGAGTAAATCACTGAGCAACATTGCTCAGCTTTCCTTACATTGCTTCTTTGCCACACTGAATAGCCAAGGATATATTTATAATTCCAATGAAAATCTGAGATC
Organism: Sagittarius serpentarius; assembly: GCA_034782735.1. NCBI lineage: Eukaryota > Metazoa > Chordata > Aves > Accipitriformes > Sagittariidae > Sagittarius > Sagittarius serpentarius. Next base: position 20,997,083 of record JAVKLA010000073.1, read on the forward strand.
TTCGTATATAGTACCAATGTAATCTTTCTTCATTTGGCTCACTAGACTATTTTTTCTCATAGGTTTTGCTATCTTTTCTTTAAAGTGAAGTAAGTGTATACTGAAACGCTGAAGGGAAATGTTAGTGTCCATTCATGTAGATGCATACAACATAATAACCTTAGACTTCTACCGAGGAAGAGCACTAGTACGGCTTTATAAGGGCTGCAGTTAAGCATTCAGACAGCTAGGAGAAGCTGCGTATGTATTCTATGACATTTATGGGATGTGTATTTATTATTTGGTACGCACAAACTACTTGCATACACATCACATTGTGAGCTTTTGTCTTTTGCTCTACGGGCACCTACATGACTGGGCTTTTTAATTTAGTTTTCTGAACAAGTTCTCAATAGCTATGTGACAATTTCTGATCTGGTGCTCGTCAGACCAGGCAGCCGCTCCCTGTGTGGAGATGATGGGTACACCTCTCGGCTGCTGCTTGGCACAGACCTGTGGCCATGCGGGTTGTGGCCATCCTAGATATTCGGTTCCTACACCGTAATGCCTTCCAGCACAGGGGAGCAGTCAGAGCAGCATCTGGAAGCAAGCAGTGCCTTTCCCACAGAGAAATCCTTATTATTATCCAGTCCACTGATCGCTGCCTTAGCCAGCATTTGGACCACAATATTCATCAAGCCACTGATGCGAGGATCACTGCAGATTCTTTCCCTGTCAAAGTGTAATACATCACCAGAAGCTTCCTGTAATTACAGACAATGCCTCAAGAACAGGCTCAAAATGTCAAGATTTGAACCCGATTTTCTAGTATCTAACATAGGGTGGCATGAATACACAACTTTGGCTCCTCCTTAGACACCCCCCCCTCAAAAAAAAAACCATCAGTGGTCAGAGCTTTTCACACCTCACAAGAAGTCATACTTCCACTGAAGATGTAATGATTAGCACAGAAAAATGAAGATTATTGTAGACAAATAATTTGTACTGATCACTTCTGAAACCCATAAAAAACTACTAAAATTAGAATTATAAAAATCTGAATACGAAAACTTTTATTTAATATAAAAAATACACAAAACAGCTTAATAACGATAAGATTTGGCATTTTTAGCAGACCCTCTGATCATAGTATTTGTATAGATTTCACTTGTAATTTTAACCCCAAAATCCCATCTACCGAATATTTTGCTATCAAAGGATGTATTTTAGGAAGTTCTCTCCTTACACTTTCCAATCTAGTTTCACAAGCCTTCCTAACATGTTACAATCCAAGTTGGAAATGCAGGCTGCAGATTTACAGCCGATTACAACTGAGAATTTTCTCAACAACATCAAATACATCTCTCCAGTTCAGTCTGAGCAGAATATAGATAGAATATTTCTGTTGACATAAATGCACTAAATCTGTTTTAGAATGTGTTCCAGGGAAAACATAAATTGAAAAATTGATATCAACTAGAGCTGATTAATGTATGAATTGTTTCAGAGCTGCATGCAATCTTCCAGCAATAGTTCTATTTCTTTACTTGAACCAGCTTGCCAATTATCATTATGCATAACTATGAAACTGGGACAAAATTTTGATGATGATGTTTACATCTTATCCAGTACGCACATAAATTTAGTCTAGTATAAAAAAAAAAAAAACACAAAACAAAAAAACAAAAAGCTGTCATTAAAATGTCTTATGACTGGGGACAGAACAATATGTTCTGAGCAGTGAACTGCATTTTCAGGCATGTGTACATACCCCATGACAGATCTTGTTACTCATGCGCAGTAGTTGATTGTACAAGACAAGCAGTGATATGTGCCCAAATAAAATACAGAAATGCAGGAGTGAACTCTGTATATCTAGCTCTAATATTACAGTAGCTGCCTCTGTTATCACCTATGCAGATTACCGTCATAAATCAAGTTATTTTAATACTGTTCTTTCAGAGTTCTGAAGGTTCATAGGCTAACAGCAGAGCTGGTTGAATCTTGAAAAAACAGTGTATGCAACTGTTGATGTGAATGCTAAAAAGCTCTTTTAAAGGATCTTATTGCTATTCAGAAATGTTTGTATGCATGGACTTCTGCATGCACATACGTTTGCAAAATGACTGTTCTTCCCCAGTGAAGACCGCTTAATTCCTTGGAGGGACAAACCGGATTTTAATGGTACTGCACGTTACATTGGGAATTCTGGTTCCTGCAGGCCCACGCATGCATCTATACTTCTGTTTGACATGGACTTGACCCTGTAATAAACTTAATTTGACCTTTTAAATAAATTATCCCTGATCGATGATTATTTATTTGTTCTACTGTTGTAGGTGTAAAAAACTTTCACAGTAAGATCCTGTATCTTGAGCTCTAAAAGAAGGATTACTGCTTCTGCTGTGTGTTATAACAAATGTGATGCATTGTCTTCCAGGCTGAAGACCTTGAGGGCATCATGGAAGATATGTCCATATAAGAAGCCAGGCTCACATAGGTGGATAGACACATAAAGCAGTAAAACCAAATCTCTTGCAGTGTACTACAGTGGCATTTTAAAATAACAGTATCTCAGCAGGCAGATAAAAACAGTTTGAATTTCTGTTTTTTCCACAGAAAAGTCAACATATTCCCCAGGGGAATATTCTTCCACACTCCTAATACACCCCACAGATTTCCTAATACAAGGGAGAAAAATGACATTTTCAGGTAATGATGACTTAAGCCTTCTAAAGTAATCAGCTGATATGTAATAAAAAGACTTAACAAAGGTTCTTGGTGTTAAATGCCAAAAAAACCCCAAACCAAAAAAGCCCCAAGCCTTGTAGCCAAAGGCTGTACAGTCCATCAGGGAAACCCAAGTAGGAAAAATGTACCTACACTCTGGCCAGTCTTTAAAAGCTTTCTGTTCCTTCTCCATTTAGCGACCTTTTGCAGGGAGCTCTTGCAAGTCCTTTTTGGCAGGGAATAAGTAGATTCCGATTGTGAGATTCTTTTGACCACAGTTTTTGTGCAAGGAATCTAATCTCAAATGAAAGTATTTGCATAAAAAAAGTTACTTGCTTTATTTAGTCGTTAAGTGGTCAAAACAAAATGTTCATTTAGCCAGAGGAAGGAGCTGGAGCATCCTCCCCAGTGCAGGCAGGAGAGCGCTTTACCATGGACAGCACGTGTGGGCAGGAGACCAGAAAACAGGGCAGCAAGAGTCAGAGGAACAGCCTTTAATGCTTAGAGCCTGGTTAACAGCTCAACACGCTATGGGAGGGAGCACCTGTTTCACAAACACTAGGTCTCTACATCCATTTTCAAACTTGTACACAGTGCAGAATAAAAGAAAAACCCTAAACTGCTCCTCTGTGGGTGAGTAAAATGTGTATGAACTGAAAGCAAGAATGCAAACGGATGTAACAGCCATAACTCTGGATGTAATGGACAAACAAGCATCACCACATGGAAAATAAGAGAGAAATAGATCTGGTTTTAAGAACTCAACTGAGGGACCAATAAAAATATTAGAATGCTGGAAAGGCGCTGTCAAACATAAAGCACCTGTTTAACATCACTGCTAATTGTGGGTGAAGGAAATGGCCCCAGCAAAAATTGGTTGAAGATGATTAAATTTAATTGCAATGTTACATACAAAGTGCTACCCACTGACTGAAAAAAATATGCTCAAAAGTGGTACATACCACAAAACCAAGTTTAATACAAGGCATGATCAGCAAGGCTACATGTGGCTAAAAAGACATTCATATTTTCTGAAAGTTCTTTCTGTCTCTCACTCATGTGTTGCAGAAATGCACAGAAAGCACAGTAACAGGAACCACAAAATCAGGAAATCAGGTCACTGTGGGGTTGAGTGTGGGCTGCAGGAATGTTCATATTCTCCAGCATGGTGGAGGCTTAGGGCTGGTAGGAAACACACTCAGCCCACTCTGAGACACGAAGTGCCAGGAATCAATGAGACGAGAAACAGTTAAGCAGGAGTGCCTTCCCTTAGTTTGTGGAAGGCAGGTACCTTGGTAAGCCAGCCCCACGCTTTCAGCGGTGGGCGCAGGATCCCCCCTGGCAGGTGGCCACTTCTGCTGGAGGCAGCTGCCAGAGACTTCTGGCACAGAAGAGTGAAAGTACCACTTTCCATTTGCTTTCCTATTTCTCCCTCTTTTTCTTTCTGCATGATTTTGTTAGTACAGTTGGGGTTTTTTTGCCCTTTTCTTTCGTAGAAACTACCCAAACCAGATTACTTATTGGAGCTGCTGGTTCATTATTGGTCTCTTTATACTATATTTCTTAACTGAAATTTTACTTCCCATGCATTTTCTTTGGTAATGCCTAGAGTGTACCCTTCTCTGCTTTCAGTGCTGCTGAGGGTGAATTCACAGTGCTGAGGGATGACTTGCTTACGGTCAGAAACTCACAAGTTATTTGGTCTTACAGCTAATCACCCAGATATACGGTGGATCCTCCTTTTAACCTGCTGCCGCCTAGACCACATTTCACATGACACACATTCACCGTGCCTAGCCTTTAAATTGCTTCCTCGCAACTGTGCTTGGCACACATCTCTCCTCACTGGTGGCAAACACAAAACGCAAAAATGTGGCAGACCCAGTTGTGCTAGCATTTCCCCATTAGGCTCAGGCAGACGGAGAGAGCTGCTCGTGCCATGGCCCTCCTGTTCTCTATTTATGGTCCCTCAGTCCTCAAACATGCTTAAATTTTCTAAGAAATTTTCAAGTGCCCAGTGTTGTTATCTGCTGGAGAGAGTAACAAGGTGCTACTCAGTCCTGGTAACATTTATTTTAGTGCTGGAACAGCATGCTTGTGGCTCAGCATCAACAAAACAGTCATTATTTCCAAGTACCAGCAATGTACTTATTTAGAACTACTGGAGCCTCTGGACACAGGGTGAGAGCCGTGCTTTTTAAAAGGTAGCTTTGTACAACAGAGAAGTATTTCCCACCTCCCACCCCCCAAAGAAATTACGCAAGCACTAAGTGCAATGGAGCAGCAGCTTGACAGCCTTATTAGAACACAGCTTAGAAAAGTATGTGAAAAATAGTGTATTCAGCTGAAGCTGTGGAGAACAACAGAAGAAAAATAATTAGCCAAGTCAGAAACTGGCTAAGGCACTGGGTCTTCTGAGTCTTCTATTTCCTTCAAAATACAAAGGGATCTTTAAATAACAATTAGTAAACGAGACTTTGTTTATATCTCACCTTAAAAAGCCACAAGCAGAACAGTGTACCCTAATAACATCCTTGGCTCAGAAATGATTCAGAAGCAAGGGGGCCATCTGCTGAATTCCCAGTACCGTTTTCTGCTGTATCCTGGAAGATTTTCTTTGAAAGTTTCACAGCCGAGTCCTTTTCAGTGCCAGCTTTGCTAGGCCTGTGAGGTGTGGCAGTAAACCTCTAAGCAGGTGTGGCTGCAGGTGAATATTACAGCATATCTATCATGACTGCAAAAACTAAAACCAGTACACGGATCCATGTAATCTATTCAGGACTCAAAAATCCTGTAGACAATATCATCATTCGGAGGTATACATAATATCTCTGTATGATAATGCATTTCATCAAATAGAAATTTTCAGAGGCAGAAAACTTGCTCATAATATGTTCATGAACATAACTTTCCAGATAAAATACAAAAGCTTAAAGCACAGAATCAGGTCTCTAAAATAAGCAACTTCCTTCTGCGGCTAACTGTCCTTTATCCTCAGTAATGTTGTTACCGTGCTCAAACTCAGTGTTCCCTTCCCCGTGCACATCTATCATACCACCACTGATACATAAATTCACTGGTGACTGCTTCTAATTCCACTCTTTCTGAATTCATTACCACTAACTTCGGATCCCAGCTTCAGAGCATTCATAGCCTGTCCCTTTTCCAACATGTGAAAGTGGGCAAAGGAAAGGTAGAATTTTAAAAAGGTTCTATGACAATGTCACCACACATCCACACGCATAAATGAAGTGCCTTATCTTTGTAGTCATCCATATGTTGTTCTTCTTAGTACTGGTACAGCTAAAGGTTTCTCTGCACACCAGGAAGGAGGACCAGAATTGTTTCTGACACAATAATAGCAAAGTAATCTAAATAAATACTACAGAAATATCCAGGCTGAAAAAGCCTTGTTCATATAGCCATGAAATTTGATAAAGTTATTTAAAATATTCACCACTGTTCTCAATTCTTAAAGCATAGCCTTAAGTTTACTGACATTTCATGGTCTGTTAATACACAACACTTTAAATATAGAAAGGTACATGTTATCCATTAAAGACTATGTAGACTCGTGCATAAGATAGCTCATTGTATACAAATGTAAGATTGTTTAATGGTAAACTATAAAATTGAATCTTCAAGGCTGCTTCCCAGTTCAGCATTTTAAAAACGAATGCAAGACATAACCTGTGTCTTTCAAAGTTATAATCAGGAAGTTTTAAATAAAAGCACAAGCACAGCACAGGGAATACAAATAAATGCCACTTGCTTAAGACTTCCTTCTTAAGTATAAGAAGTGATGCCAAGTTTAACTCATAGCTTACTGAAAATACAAATAGTTGGAGGGTTTGTTTGCATTGTGGGTTTGGTTTATTTTTTTTTTCATGCTTAAAACAGTTTTACTACCTCGGTCAATATTAAATCTCAGGATGCAGGACTCCTGCTTCCATAATGCAAAAATGTTGTTTGCTCTTCACTGTTCCCAGCTTCCTACATGCTGATGAGCAAGAAGGATATGGTCTGGAAAGTTGTAGGTTTGTAGGCACATGCAGATTACTCTAGAGAATCACTGCTTTCAGGATTTAATAGCAAACTATTATCTACTTTCCCAACTAAGCATCCCTTATTTTTCTCCTAAAATCTGGACTCCCATATGAAAATGTGAAAACAGCATATATAAAACAGTAGTAAATGCTAAATATCAAGAAGTAAAAGCTACAATTAGCCAGCATTAATAAAACATGAATTTATTGTGTACCTTTTTCCCCATGAGCTGCCCACCACTCCCTCTCCACAGGACTTAGCCTGCCACCTCAAAAGCCTGACTAGCTTCAAAGAGTGGCCACTAAAAAAAAGCAAAAGGAAATAAAGAAAAATATAGAAATGTGTGTGGAGAATTGAAAGTTTTCCCTCAAGAATTCAGAATGAAAGCTAAGGATTGCTAAAATTCAGTCTTTTCTATAGAAATAGTCCCAAACCATGTAAAGCATCCCAACTCCTGCTCTTGGTCTTGTGAATCTCAGAAACAAGAGGTTCTATCTTAGAGAAAAGCAGTACAAAGTGCTCTTGCTACTTGTTTCAAACTCTGGAAAGCTCACATAAAAGGACGTTTCTATGTAGTGAAAGCGACCTGAGGTTATTTTCAACTTTGTAATTTTTTCCCCCCCTATCCATTAAACTCTAGATAGTTGGCTTCAGACCGAAATGCTTCCATTTAAAGAAAAATCCTTTTTCTTTTTTTTTAAAAAAAGAATACACCTTTAAGCAATAAGAAACATCAATACAATTACTTGTTGGTCTTCTTCTCTGATATTTGCATTTAAACAAAAATTACTCCCAGCTGGGAGCAGAACTATGTTAAAAATGATGATTTGTTAATGGAGTCAGACAATTACACTTATTTCATTCAGTATTTAGACTGAGCGGAGCCTTGTGCACACTCACTAGGCAGCTAGAAAGAAAGGGGAAGAAGCTGGAAAGTGAAAGATTTGGAACAAACCCTATTTGGAGGGTAATATCTTCTGACAGTTCTGATAGTCCTGGACTTGAACATCAGTTGTTAAAGTTCTACTAAATACAAAGTATTTACAAGGAAGCTTCTTCCCACTTTAGGTCTCTGAGGTCTTTTCCTTTTTAGCTCTATAATTTTGTACAGAAATCTCAGGTAAAGTCTCCTGCATTTCGGGAGGTTCCACACACAAGGCTGGATCAGCTCCACAGGTCTGAGAACGTAAACACAGCCCAGCCAACGTGCGATTGATGGTATAGCTACAGCGCAGTTGTGTTACCTTGCGCACGGACGGTACAGCAGTACGCGAGAAGCACCTGTAGGTGCTGTATCAGAGTGCTGGCGTACGACACAGAAGGCAGTTTGGAAGCAGAAGGAAGTATTTGTCACTTTCCGTCCTCGAAAGTCAAGAAACAGAAAGCGGAGACTTTGGCATCCCAAGCAGTTTCCAAGAGGTGTTTTGGGGTGCAGGCGTGTTACGGGGCACCACCCGGCACGGCCGAAGGAACCCCGGTACCTGCGCACATCCAGCACGGAGGAGGGCAGGTCCCTGCCCCCTCCGTGTTGCACATCCTGAGATCCGCCACGCTGACAGGGAAAGTTCAGTCGCGGCTACGGAAGCGTTCGCGATACGGCTACCACCACCGACAGACAGGTGGGGGAGAGGCCGCAGCGCTCCGGCGCCGGCGGGGGCGGCCCTCGCTCGGCGGCTCCCCCCGGGCGCCCCGCTGCCCTCCGCCCCGGCGGCGGCAGGGGCCCGGCGGCCACCCGCCCCGCCGCCTGACACCCACGCGCCCCCTCGAAACGCCGTTAGCCGCTCACAGAGACCGTCTGCGGTAGCTCGACGGGTCTCTGGTCTCCGCAGGACCTCCCCAAACTTCACGCGTGGTCTGCCTAGACGTCGGTCTCGACAGGTAGTTCGCAACACGCCGCAGCCAAACGCGCAAGTTCCCTCTTTTTTTTTTCTTTTTTTTTTTTTTTTTTTTTTGCAGCCGAAAACAGAAGGTGGATCGCTCCCCCTCCTCCGCAGCGTCAAAGCCTTGGACAAGGTACTAAACCGCGACACCTGGAGCCGACACCGCGCCTTCCCCTCTAGCAGCCCCCAGCTTCGCTGCAAAGCGCCAGAAATTAACCTTTCCGTCGGCGGGAAGCCCGGGACTCGGTCCACGGAGAACGGCAACCAAACGGCGGCCCCTCTGCCCCAGGGCGGAGAGCCGGCACCGCCTCCCCAGCCCCGTCCCCTCGGCCCCACGCAGGCGGCCGCCAGCGGAGAAACTTTTCCGAGCCGCCCGGCGAGGCAGCGCCCACGCCGGCCGCCCCGCAGAGCGGGACCGGCGGCGGGGGCGGGGAGGTGACCGGGCGGGCCGCGGTTCTGCCTAACCCGCCCGTCTTGCCCGCAGGATGATGGCGGCCTGCGCCTGCAGCCACCGCGCCGCGACGGGGGACGGCGCCAAGACCTTCGTGGTGCTGCGGGCGGCGCTGCTGGGCGGCCTCCGGGCGGCGGGCGGCGGCGGCCTGCGGCGGGCGCTGCGGGCCTTTGAGGCGCGGGTGCTGGAGCGGGCCGTGGCGCAGGGCCTGCGCGGGCACCTTTTGCCGGCTCTGCCCGGGCGGCAGGCGGAGGAGGAGGAGGAGGGCGGCCTGGAGGCGCTGCTGGAGGCCTACCTGGGCGGGCGGCTGGGGCCGGGCGAGCGGCGGCGGCTGGCGCGGCTCTGCTGCGAGTACTGCCGCCGCTGCGACCCGCCCGCCGCCGTCGTCCCCCGCCCGCCGGTGCTGCGCCTCCTCGGCCGCCGCTTCGCGGAGCTGCACGCCGCCGTGGCCGGCCTCCCCGTGGCGAGCTCCAGGGTCCTGCCTGGGCTCGTTCTCCGCAGGGACTTCGCGGCCTACTGCCCGTCGGGCGGGGAGCTGCGGGCCGTGCTGGTCACCGAGCCCCTCCGGCCCGCCCTCTCGGCCCCCGGCGGCGAGTTCGTTGTCGGCTCCGAGGGTCAGTATCGGGCCTCCCTGCGCTGGCTCACAAGGAGGACGGACGCCTTAATGAGACGCTTGCGGAGCAGCAACGTGAAGCTGTTGCTGTCGAGCGTGAAGCAAGAGGAAGTAGTTATGTACCACGCAAAATTATACGGTATATCTGTGGTAGAGTGCTTATCGTCGGAAGAAGTGGCCCTTATCTGCGAAATCACAGGAGTCTCGCCTTTCGCACCTTTTGGCGATGACGCCTACGGAGAAATCGCCGACACAGCAGTGGCAACGTTTTGCCAGCCCTTGCTGCTGGGCTCAAAGAGGTGCGCTCACATTGGCTTCACCAGCGTGTGCGCCTTTCAGCCCCATTGCCTCATTCTTTGTGGGCCGGTCGACGGCGTTAATGAGCAACACGCTGCTGCTTTACAAGGGGCGTTTACCATGCTGCAGCAGCTATTTAAAACAGTTGATCAAAGAGAGGAACACAAAGCAGAAGGTGAAAGCCAGAATGAAGCCTCTGAGATCTGCAGCTGTCGTTCTTCAGCTACTCAGAAGCAGCTCGTAACAGAAAATACTTCTTGTAACAGTAGGCAGGTTTCTGAATATCACCTGAAAGGGCGTAGGGACGAAACAGAGACACAGATGGTAGACTCTGGTTTGCAGGGATGCAAAAATCCAGCATGTGTGCAGGCAGACTTGCACTTGCCCTCAAATCCTGTCTCGCACGTCAAAGAATTGAACGTTGGCACTGAAGGAGGTGGCTCTTCAAGAGACGCACAGAAACCGCATGCAAAAGGCGAGCATCTGAGCGGCGTGCGCGAGAACTGTAAACGTGATTCACTTGCGGACAGTCAGAACTACGGCGCTGCTGTGTTCGTGGCGTGTAACGCTAGTACAGTCACGGTGCGTGAATGCCTAGGTGTTGGCAAAGACCTAGAGAAAACAAGTTGCAATATAGTTCCATTTAAGCATGAAAAGAGTTGTGTAAGTGTTGCACAGAATTATTCCAACTGCCTTATAGAAGCAGGATCAGTTTTGCCAGTAGGAGGTTACTTTGAAATCCTGTTACATTATTATATTCGGTACCATGCCAAGCAGTTTCAGCAGTCAGAGGTAGCTGTCATATCTAATGTAGTTGCTGATGCTTTGCTAAGTATTCCCAAGTCCTTGTACAGGACAACAGAACAAAACAGCTTTACGGAATTCTATCTCAGAGCCATAAATGCACTCAGAAAAAATCAGCCACTGCCTGTGAATGAGAGAGGCTTAGAATCAGTGTATTGCAAATACCAGTTAGTCGTTTCAGTTCTTCATTGTGTTACAGAGCTTCTCTCCATAGATTTGATAATTGGTATTAAGCGGCCACTGCAAAAAGTTGAGGATTATGACTCAGAAGATGACTTCTGAAATTGTTAATAAAGAATGTTTTTGATGAAGTGTTTTCCTGTGTCTTCTTGTCAAATGGACGTGTGTCAAAATTCAGTGCTAGAGACTAAAAGATACCTTTTTAGGCCCAGGGACCTAACGTGCTTCTTTCCTCTTAGAAGAAAAAGGCTAACCAGCTGAGATTTGTGGAAAACTGGGTTGTGAACAGCACAAACTTGAAGTTTCAAAGATGAGAAAGTGTAGCCGATTTCCACTGCAGAAGATGCACAATGTCATCTCCATCCTCCTGTAGAGGATCCTGTGTACGTTCTAGCCGAGGGTGAACTTTGCCTCGTTTGGCGGTTTGGAGTATTTACACGGGCTAGGTGGGGTTGGTTTTCCTGGCACATTAAAAGTTGCCAGTATGGTATGAGCCGCTGAACTTGTAAGTTATAACGAAAGGGTTTTTTTAGCCTTCGTAATAGGCTGGATTGAGTGTTATTTTAAATAAAAATATTTCTGTATATATTGTGGTTTTGAATATAATGGGAAAAATATAACTGTTGTTAGCCTGTTCAGCGTTGGGGCTGGCAGTGGTAGGCCACTGCAGCATATCCCACTACAGAATTTTCTCGTCTGACAGGAGATGCAGCATTTTTATCCTCCATTGAGTTCACTGCAGTCAAACTAGTAGAATTAAGAATAATTTCATACTGTGAATGGCTGGTACTTGCCCTGGCAAATTAGTTTATGTGACATTAACTTAGTACAACTATTAATTTTAACTATTCTGTGTTGAGTTGTGCTGCTACTATAAAAGGCTGTGTAGTCGTGGGAAAAGTATACACAGGCCATAATGCAGTTTTGTGTGAAAAACCGGAGACACTGTTTCAGTTCAGAGTTTGACCATTCAAGATTTTATTCTGGGATTTGTTTGTTTTGGTTTCCCCCGCCCCCCACAATTTTCACCCTAATATGATTTGCTTTAAGCTCAGTATCACCTGGGTGCCAGTATAACTGCTTCTCTGCTGTGTTGTAAAAAAATTCTGGTTTGGTGTGGGAGGTTTTTGAGTAGCTGAACCAGCTGCAGCTGATATGGTATCACATTGGTTCTCTGCGTGCCATGGCCAGTGTTGTGTAATACTTGGAATAACTGGATTTTTTTTAATCTGCCATTAAATAAAATTCAGTGAGGATATTTAAAATCATACTTATCTGCAATACCCGAGATGATTACAGCTGGAAATCAGATTTTGTTCTTTTTCCACATTTAATTTATGCTGTTGCTTTCCCTTTTTCATTTTTTTTCAGAAGAGTCTATCTACCAAAGTCCTTTCAGGCATTCTGGCAGCAATGCTTGCTTTGACTACAACTTTCTGTTGAAAGTTTATATATATTCTTCATAACACAAAATGTTGTAATAATTTTTTTCCCCTGACTAATACTATCTTACAAACAACTGCATGTGAAAACCAGCAAAGCTCAGTGTTCACTAGAGTGATTTCTTTAATGAAGGACTAGGGACTAATTCTGGTTTTTTAGAATCACTTTTGGTGAGTGCAGAGGTGGGGGAGCATTAAAATCACATTCTTGCTGTTACCGCATGCTTTCGGTAGCTGCAGAGAGGAATCTCCCTTGTGGAAGAGCTGGTGTTTTGGAGTTTTTGGAGCTGCGTGCCCTGCTTGCCCAGACGGCCTCAGCACCGCTCGGGAGCTTCCACCAGCCCTGGCGCTTCAGCAGGCACTTGAGTTCTGTATTTTAATGTTCTAATGAGCTGCCGAGACAGTTTTGTTCTTGCACAAGTTTCTGCATACTCTCTTCCAACTGCTGGCCCAACTTGCTGGCCAAAGATTAATGATTCGCTTTGTGGCAATCTTAACTGCGGCGCAGAGTGTGTGAAGCCTGGCAGTGGTGGGGGTTGTCTGCAGAAGCTGCTTTTCTATTTGGAAGCAAGGTGCTCTCTAAATACAGGTAAAATAAAGAGAATACTGTATCCTTTGATGTTACTTTATATGGTTTGCACATCTGCACGCTTTTGGGTTTACTGCAGTCCCTTGGAAAAGGTTAAACCATTTTGGCAGGTGAATGGTCTTCTGGTTGTTTGCTTTGAATTGTGTCCTTCTTACCATTGAGAAGAAGAAAGTCCGAAAATTTTATGATGCACAAAACTTGTATTTTTGTATGCCAGAGATACAAGGGAGAATTTAAAAATGACGATTGCGTACATCTTCTTTTTCCGACCTGTTTCTGGTGGAAGCTCTCGAGTCTGAAGGCTCGCTGACTCAGGTGCTGTATTTTGTTGACTTCTCTGTCCTTTTGTGAACGATCAGTTTTCCCTTTTGAACTACTGATTCCCTGTGTTGTGTGGAGAACTGAGAGCATGGCACGCCTTTGCTTTGAAGAGGAATGTCCCTTCTTTGTCCTGGACTGCTGGGCTTGGACGCTTGTTCAGGACATGGCTGTTTGCTTTCCAGTCCTGGAGTCTAAGCGCATTACGAGATGTGCACCAGCTCAAGGAAGAAAAAGGCATTAACTTAGTCTTTGGGGAGAAGAGCAGATTTACTCCTGGATTCAGCCCTTTCTTAGCTTTAGGAGTCTTTTCCAGTACTTAGCCCGGAAGCGTAATCATGAGCTAATCTTGGAAAGTATTTTGGGTTCGCTGCTGTCCCATCTCCTCTTTAAGAGAAAGGCTGTTTGTGGCCCGGAGAGCGGCGCAGCCTGCGCGCTGGGCTGCGGCTCGGCTGCCGTCAGCGCTGTCTGTCCCCTCTGCTGAGGGTTCTGACCCGCTTCAGCCGCTGCCCCCCCATTGCAGGGCCTGGGGGTACCTGGTCACCCTACTCGGGCTGTTGCTGCTCGTTGGTACCTAAGCCTTAGGTATGCAATTATTCGTGACATCTTGCAGCTATCCCAAATTTTAAAGCTAGCTATAAATGTAGCTTGCCCTTTGGCAAGTGACGTGGGGACGATTCTAAGAGTGATCTCTTGACATCGTGGCAGGGGCAAGGGGTTACCTGGGGCAGCTTGGGAGCATGCGTTTATTCGGTCAAAACCGCAGGGAGCGGTATGTTTGGGCATGCACTAAGGTTGTAAAAGCCTATGGTTTTTTCTTCTTGCGCTGTTTCCCAGAGATTATTTCTATTTTGTGCTATTATTCCATTATTTTTGTATTTTTAAATATGGATTGGCCTCCATGCAAGGTGAAAGTCGAGTGCATGTGGACTCGGGTCCAAACTCAAAATGTGATGTAAAGTACAGGGATACTGGTGTTAATAGCCTAAAATTAAATGAATGGTTTTAGAAAAATCTTGATGTTTAACTCTGCTTTCTGCAGCCCTTAGCAAACCTATATTCTACCCCACATGAAATTCATCGGAATATTTTGAAGGCTCTCACCCCAGCCACAAGGAGCGTAGGTGCATTTTAAGCAAGGTAATCCCACTTGTCAGGTAGCAAATTCACATATACAGGCAGGTAGTTTGTTGTGGGTTTTTTTTAATTAAAAAAACCAACAGGTTTCAAGGCGCATGTCCAGTGAGACTAGACTGAAACCGCATCCTGCACACAGCTCTCGAGAACGGGAATAATCTGTTTATGTAACAAGGATACACCGGTTTTATTTGTTGATTTAGGTGGGGGGGTCAAGTCTCAACAGACTTCTAACGGTGGCTGGGACTGCACCGAGACAGCAGCCTCTGTTCCCCAGCGCTCCTCCAGCTGCCTTTCCCCGTTGCCTGAGCCCAGCAGCTCGCTGCTCAGCACCTTCCCAGGCCCTTCTCACTGATCTCCGGCGACACCAGCTCCCTGGTTACCAAATAGGTATTGCTTAACTTCTTTAGTGGAAGTTATGCAACTTAAATATGGCCTTATATTTTCATCCATGCGTAGCTGACTACTGACCTTTAGCTTTTCTGGCAGCTACACAGAGGGTATCGCTAATAGGAACCGGTCGCAACAAAGAAGAATATTCTGTTGTGTCACAAATGACACACTACTGAAGCGCATTTCAAGAGGGAGTAGGGGAATGCAAGATTTTGTTTAGGAGCTTAACTGTATAATGGCATAACTCTGGTAATTTTATGTTTCTGTTGTTATCTTCATAACGGTCATCTTCCAGAGTCCGCAGGTGGGTGATTAATCATACCGTGTGAGAAGATCAAGGAAGACTAAATTCTTCACTTGCCTGTATCTCCTGGACTTAACTAGAATTGCATGCATCTGAGCCTGTACTTAATTTGCTTTTTGTTACATAACAAATCTGCTCTTCACGGTAGACACTTCCATTTTTGATTACTAAATTTAATTCTATGTTTGTTTAGGTTAATCTGTCCCCTTGTGTATTTTTTGGTGAGGTTCTTTTAAATCTCATGTGAAGAGAGGAACTATTTCAATGTTCAGTTGCAAAAATCTCTTTAGTTTAATTATCTTGAAATCTAAGAAACTTTTTTTTGTCACCAGTAAACCCAAAGATGAAATACTTGCTTTATTTACTATACCATTTATCGCCTTATTACTGTTGAGACTGAACAAATCAAGAGAGTAATGCCTAAACTTATAAACAGTAGCTCTGGAGATGCGTTGGCTGTAATTAACACAATTGTAATTTTGCAGTAGCTTTCTGTCTGAGGCGTCATTTGTGTGCTGTTAATGAGACTAGAAATAGATGTTTGGATCTAGGACTATACGAATTGCTTCCCTCTGAGAATATTAAACTAATAGTTACTTCCAGGAATAAGGATTTTAATTTTAGCATTCCAAAACTAAAATAATGATAGCAAAAATGTAATGGATTTAATATATAGTAGCTCCTTCTTTATTATATGATTCAATGGAAGACTAGACTTTGGAGGCAATGCTTATTCCTATGTTAGATAGAGCAGTGCACTCTTTTTAAAAACAGTCCTGGCAAAGAGAATACAATTTAGTTTTCCATAGGGAAAACACTCCTGCTGGTTCAGCAGGCAGTTTATTGCTCATGAAATAGCCAGCAGATAAAAGAACTGTTACACTGAGGCTTTGGTTCAGTGCAAGAATAAGGGCACATCAGTAATGTTGCTTCCTGCGTGGCTGCGTCCTAAGCCACCTACAGCAGAACTCACTACGAAAGATAATACTTCCATTTCAGGTATTTAAAAAAAGGTGTTTTTTGACCGAACAGAATCTCTAACCTGTTCTTATTGTGAGATTCCCAGTAAAACAATCCAGCGTGGTGATACTTCTTTTGATAATGATCATGACCTACTTTCCGTGGGTGTCTTCATTTTCCAGGCTAAGCATCTGATTAAATATTACCTTAAAATGTGAATGCGGAGAGTGAACACATGGCAGGGATTTCTCTGTGTATGTGGGGAAAATGCAGCTCCAGATGAGAGTTATGTCCGTTGAGATTTTAGCATTAGACTCGATACGTGTCTGGTATCATGTATGAGGATTATATTTAGGCTTTTGGAGCAATGAAAGTGACCGTAGAAACTGCTGGATTATATTCACAGGGCAAATAAATGGCATGGGAACTGTTTCCTAAAAGCAGAAATACTCTGAGGCTCGTGATTACCGATGCAGTACTGAAAAAAGCACAGACTAGTTACATAGTGCTGCAAAGAAATTTAATCTCTTACCAGTGTTGGCTGTATTGGAGATGTTCATTGGCCTGAGGGTTTTTTAATGTGTTGGTTTTAGGAGTACCATCGTGAGGACCAGTGCCCCGCTGCAGGGCTGCTTCTGCCGTTCCTGTCGGTACCGGGGGTAGCTCTGCCCTTACGCTCTAGCAGTCATCTGTCGCCTCACTGTTAAGCTTTGCTAGTACACGTAGCTTCAGGAAGTCTGTTGTTTCGGTGTGACTAGTGGATTTTTAATTCGTAGAGCAAAGTAAAGAGCAGCTTATTTAATGTTGTGGTTGATGAATTTGTGTTTGTGAAACCTTTCTTCCTAACTTACACATCTAAAAAGTTTAGAACGGTGGCACTGTAAAGACAGTTTTCGTAAGAAGTACCCAGCACTTCCCATTGTGAAAGTCAGGTTTTAGCATTTGTAATTCAGCCTGGATGCTCTTTCTCCCCGCACGGTACAAGGAGTGACTGCTTCCTGCTGGCTTACATGGAAAATGTTGGCCCAGCCGTTCAATTGTTTCCAGAAAACAAAGTAGAAAAGATACTTTGCTTTGCCTTTGGTTTTGTGTGATCGATCTTTTATTTGAGATTCTTTGCAGTCCCTTTGCTTCACTGCTGGGAGCACAGTTCTAAACTTCTTCTCTACTAAGGGAGCGGGAAGGAGATACAAACCAGGGAGCAAAAAAAATCTGAACCCAAATCCTCTACTTCATGGGCCTGGGCCTCTGAACTAACGTGTTGCTGGGCCGCCTGCTCGCCAGGTTCACTCTGGTGACACTTAGGTACTGAAAAAAGCAAAAGCTGCCCAGTCACATGTAAGAGGGGTCCTACTGTGCTAAGCTTAGCTGTGATACAGTCCAGCTTACTGTGGGGTTTATGGATGAATTCGGACAGCTCGGTAAAGCTGCGAAGTAGGTAAATGGAGGGATTTTGTGGCATTTCCAAACAACCGGTGCTTATAATACAGCAAGTATCAGAAATCATGTTCCATGTAATCTGAGACATTTTTATCACCTTGCAGAATTTTTCAGTGAGGCTCTTTTTAAGCCTTGGTGGTTATTAGCAAGTATTATCGGCATCATTTTGTTCTAGGACTCCCCTCTGTTTCAAAAGTTTGCCACCTTGGCCGTAATCCTGAGTGTTGCAGAAGATATGTGGCTTGGATCTATGAAGAGGAGCCAAGCTGTGATCAAGCAGAAAGCGGGAAATTTTCTCCTCCTGTTTCATTGCTTCTACTCTCTGCTCATGTAATGCAGTAATAACTCCCGTTACAATGGGGTGTAACTGGGTGGAGAGAAGGAAGGACAAGAGTAAGAGAAGACAGGAGATAAGAAGACCCAGTTCAGAAGGAAGAGGGGGGGAAGGATGAAGGTTGAATGATGAATAGAGCGAAGGAAAGGACTTTTGTGTAGAAGGAAGAATATAGAGTCTCAGATACGTGAATGGGAAGAAGCAGCCCCAGCTTCCATGCGTCCCTCCCTGGAGATGCAGTAGCAAAGGGAAGACGTTAAGTTCTGCTCTCCTTTTGGAAGAGTGGCAAAAGATGATTGCCAAATGGGGAAAAAAATTTAATAAAAATCCAAGAAACTGCTTTTCCTCTGTGCTGGTGTAGGAGAGTCGCTACCTCGGGAAGCATTAGGGGCTGTGGAGACAGCCTGTCTGCGTATCCCAAAGCAGTCTGGGCTGTAAACTTGCAACAGCCTGAGATAACGATTCACATTTCTGTTCCTGAAGCTCAAAGGAGTCTAGGGATGGGTGTAGAAATTGCTGGGTGTGTGGATTACATTTATTTAGATAGCACACCTTGCCCTCACTGGCCTGAGCCTCTGGAATGTGCTTTGATCCTTAAGTACCTCCAAGATACAGGCCGGAGTCCTCAGTAATACTGCGTTTTGCTCCCCAGTCTCAGTGGTGAGGGTCCTGGGCTTGAGCTTGTGAGGTTGCTTGTGCCTGGGAAATACCCTGCAAGTTCACGTTGCAGGTCATGCAGTGAATAACGCAGGATTGTAATGGGAAGCTGCTGGGTTTGCTGCTTTGAAAATAATTGTACAGACTCTTACTGAAGTCATAAATCATCATCTGATAAACTTGCCATCTGCTAAGCCTTAGGTAATTGATCTAAATTTACTTGTGTTAAAGCATAGAAAGCCTGTCTAGGACCTCTAAGCTTATTTTTCGTAGTGAAATGTAACAGGAGTTCAGTGCTTTTAGCTTCCTTATTGAATTGCAGGGAAAAAAGAATTTTCTTGCATAGTTCTGGCTTCTCATAAGACTGAAAAGTTTTGAGAGAAACAATTACTCTAAAAATAGCAGATTTCCAGCATCTGAATTACCAGTCTCTTCTTGATAGCGTCTTGTTTGTTTAACAGCTAGCACTCATCACCACAAAAAAGGTCTGTCCCCACTGAAAACAGCAGGTTTCTGCATATTCAGACCCCAGACCTCTAATCCAAACGTATTCGAGTGATTGTAAACAGAAGATACTGAATTTACAGGGTACCAGGCCAGTAAAATTAATTACCTAGTACTTTGGAGCAGATGACGATCGATGCTGGTTTTTTTCTCATTAACAAGTCCCGCTGTTTTTCCCGTTGGAAAAAAAAAAGTTGAAATAAAATGCATGAAGAAGATCATAGGTCGTTCTCTCGCTATTGTGTTTAACATATTTGAGTTTTAACCATTCATTCTGTGGTGTCTATAGGGTTTTGTAAATATGATTAATATCAGATTTAAAAAACTTTTTATTGATTCAGTAACTGCCTGACTTTGGCTGTAACTTTTAAACTGCAAAGATCAAGTTATAACGAAAATGTGGCAAACATTGCTGAGTATCTTGGAAATCTATTACCGTTGAACCATTGGGGAAAACCAGTGAGTTTTGTCTTCTGGAGTTTTACAATAATGTGTGCCTGATGTTAGGATGGGGTCCCGAACCAGCAGCGTCTGCAAGCTGTGTTTAGTATCTCATAAATTGCACAGCTTTTTAACAATTTTAGCTTTACATTTTGGCACTGCTCAGGTTTATAACAGAGTCTGAATCTGTATCGAAATGCAGGGAAGTAAATTTCTCATCATTATTCCCTCTGGATTCCTGTTGTCAGAATGAGTGGGTGTTCACGTCAGAAGGCAGAATAAATGCGACTGCCTTGAAATGCTGCCTCTGCAGCTGCCAGTGTTATTGCACTTGTCATCGTGAGCTTTCTCAGTGCTCCAGTTTTGAGCTTGGAATAAATTTGTTCCCCTCATAAAGACACCCACATCTGTAGGAAGAAATGTGTGTGTGTGTACCTTTCTTTAGTTTCCATAATGTGACATGTCTTTTCCCTCCCTGATTTTCCTCCCTTGCACCGTTTTGATGTGCCATGTGACGCTGGCCGTTATCTATCCATATTTTTTCCTCAAGGTTGAGAGTTGTCACGTTTTGTTAAAATCTTATATGCCGGAATTTCTCTTGACTCTACTACTTACCTGTTCACATATATTTTAATCACCCTGTTCAAAAATTACTTTAATATGAGAGTCATTGAATGATTCAGTAGAGAATAGGAGATATGAATATTCAATTTAAAGAAACAAGTGCTGAGGACTATTCTAACTTTTCACAGTAACAAACGCACAGGATTAATATCTTGGAGCTGATGATAACTGGCTTCTCCTAAAATGCTTTTCATTTACTGGAAATTTCCAGGATGGCTTTATAGTTGGACAGTATCACCATATAATTAGTTTGCTGCTACTGGTATAATTGGTGCAATGGTAGTACAGCAACCTGCATTTCTTGTAAAAACAGCTAACCCAAGGGTTGGTCTTCTGCAGGAACAGCTGTTAAATATTGTGAGGTAAAGACGTCAGCTAGAGGAGGTGGCAGAGGTTTAAGACCCCAGGGTTTTATCATTGCTGGCACTGATTTACTGCAAAGCCCGGAGTAAGTCACCTAATGCCCATGTGATTAATTTTTCATCATGAGATAGTAGCGGGCTTCCTACTCGTAAAGGTTTCAGGCCGTGCTTTAAGTCTCTGGGAACCCGAAGGTGGATGCAGATGCAATCATTGTGTGTTAAAAAAAATAAATACAATGTATTGGATGTTCTCTCAGTCTCTCAATTATCTTTTTATAAAGTGTGGAAACCTGTTTCTACCAGGATTGCGGGTAGTGTATATTTTATTCTTTTACCCGTGACTACTGCAGGAAAACAGAGCTGTTAATGAGGAAGCAGACACCGTTTCCTATGTTCCTTTCCCTTCCAATACAAGCACAACTCCCTCACAGACTAAGGATTTCTGCACGCAGTACGGCGAAATGTTTCAAACGCAGTCGTTTTAACGAGCCCGTCCCTTTCCCCGATGCAGCCCTGTCTGTATTTGTTCCCGTGTTTCCCTCAGCCGTTGCACACGACTTGAACTCGGAACAAGCGGTAACCAGAATACCTGGGATAGCCCAGCCGGGACAGGTAGCGGTGACTTCCAAAAGGTGGGAAAAGAAGCCCCGGGTCCCCCGGCTGAGCCAGCCTTCGAGGGCGAGCTGCCTCGCCTCCGGAGCCGGCTGGAGGAGGGGTGTGCTTCCTCTTTCTCCATATGAGCACCGTAGACACCCGCCCCTGTGATCACTAACGTACTCCAAGCCCCGGGGTCCAAAAAGAATCCTCTAGTCGGTGCCACGCGGTGCAGCCGTACCCAGGGCAGGCATGGCGGCCGCGTTCGGTCCGGGTGGCAGGGCCCAGCCCTGGGCAGGGCGGCGCGGCCGTCCCTCTGCATGCAGCGCCACGCCGACGTGCTCCTGCCGAGGCCTGTGCGGGCGGGACAGAGCTGGACCGAGGGGCTAGAAAAGGCGACAAACTCGGGAGGTTTTGGCCTTGCCCTCCGCGTCTGGATGAGGTGCTTGGGGTTTTGTCAGAAAGCGTGTCTGGCAGCCTAAGTTTATGACCCTGGACGTGCTCTGTGGGTCCCCACCTCAGCCGAATGGACCATTTAACTACCAGTCTTCCGCTCCCCGTCACCGGGACTGACAAAGAGATGTTTCTGCGCCCAGCTCCCGGGGCGGCCCTGAGCTCTTCAGCCCGTGCCTACCGTCCCCCGGCAGCACGGGGGTGAGCCCAAAGTCCCTTGCGACGGCTGAGGGGGTCCCGGTGTCCAACCTGGCAGCTGGCGGCACAGCGCAGCCATTTGCCCGCAGCGTGAGCCTTGCCGGAGCCCGTCACCGCCCACAGAAACGCTCTGCGGAGCAGGTTCGGTGCCTCGTCGCTTTTTTATCTAAACCTTCGTGCCGGCTGTCTAAAGATGCCAGTGTTCGCTTACGGCCGAGTGAAGAATATCGTTACTTTCGGAGAGGTAATCACGGGGAGACTGATGCACTACGCGGCATCTCAGCGGCCATGCAACTGCATTTCCTCAGCCTGCACGACTGTCCAGAGCTCCAGCGCAGTGTGTGCGTGTGGTATAATGGTGTCCGGTTCAATTACATGACCTTCTCCTAAAAGCAGTGGAGGAAAGGTGTACGGAAAACCGCTGCATGGGGAGCTCGCTCCTCTTCCCTTTGCGGCCTTGTTTTTGATTTATTAGTTCCTTAATCCAAATCCAGGTCTAATTTTTCAGGGAACAGCACATGCCAAATTGTTATCTGATGTGTCGTGTGGCTTGCTAGGAGAGAGCGTTAAGTGTGCAGCAGACTCCATGTAACACCGGATGATTATATCGGAATAAAACACTGAGACAGAGAGCACTTAGTGGGTTATGCGTGTCACGTAATACCAAGATGTGCTTCTGTTAACCACCAGCACAGGTAAAAATGTCTTGTGATTCTCCTTTGACTGCTGAACTTTAACAATCTTCATGAAATAGTCTACATTTTGGAAGACTTATTGCTGCCATTAAAATAATGAGTCCAACACCTACATATTTCTCGTTTATCTGTGGAATTTTGCTTCTTTCTTTCTTAGATATTGGAGATCACATTTTTATAAGACTAGAAACTTTGTGTTTACACTAATAAAAGGTCCAACGCAAATCTCGAGGTCAAAATAAGATACTTATCTGGGATCCTAATCCATGTTTTTCAATTTCAGTGCATCAGGAGAAAGAGGCAGTTTTCTCAGACTTTGTCCCACTGGGCCAAAAGCAACTTTTTTTTTTTTTTCTTCTTCTTCTTTTCTTCTTCTTCTTCTTCTTTTGGGTATGAGAGATGATTTGGATTGCTTGGGAGACAGCTGTATAATACCTAATTCACAGGATGCCATTCCTATAGCAATTCGTGTGCTCTGAAAGTGTAGAGCATTAGGTATTTATTCACAGACTTGGATATATTAGTTGTAGTCAGGTTGTTACGATGCTCTGACTGTGAACTTTAATTTCCACAGGTACCTTGACAGAGCGTCCTAGCAGCAAGGAAAAGGACAGAGAGGTATGACTGTATTAAAAAGCTGACTAATTATGCTGAAGGTTATATGGGAAAGTCAGAAAGAGCTAAATCATTTGCCATTAGGAACTGAAACCCCAATTTTCTGTTAAAAAAAAGGTTGATGCATATTGTTGCTCATAAACCCAGCAACAGATCTGGGTTAAAATCTGACTGCTGCTGCAAAGGAGATTGACCGGAGAACCGCAACCACCCCAGTGTATGGGTGACGTTAAATGTCAGAGCATTGATGGCACTGGGAAGGAGGGGAAGCTTTTTTTTTTGGCTTTGCCGTGCCCAGGAGGGAGAGAGTGGTCTCATGCCCTGGGTTGCGCGTAGTCGGAGAGCCGCCTTGCCTTACTGCCTGCTGAAAGAAGTCGCTTGCAGTGATTTGTCCGAATACATACAAATCAAATTCCAGTGTACAAATGGAAAAGTCGCGGAGCGTACAGTCCTGGAGCTTGAGCTCCCCTGCGCATTTGGTGAAAGGGAGACCTCTTTTAGGTTTTAAGTTTTGTTAACTTATTTCCTGAACTCAAGGCGCTCCACAGAACACGGGTTCCCGCAGGAGGCAGGTTGGAAGGGTTCAGGTTTGTGAGGCGAGGGACGGTTGGGAAGGGCTGATCCTGAACTCAGTAGAGCTGATGAAATGCTCGCGTTGACTCCACGAATTTGAATGCAGACTGTACGGGAGCTGGGGATTGGACTGAGGGGGCCGATTTGCATTTGCCTCCGGTTTCATTGAGAGCACCGTGCTTGTTTAGCGAGCCAAGGATATCTGCTGTCTGCAAGGCAATGACTCCCAGCTCCCACTGAGCTGCCAGAGCTGCAGCAGCCAGAACTGGCCGTCTTCCAGAGGCCGGCTACCAACGCTCCCGTGATGCGGCAGCCTCCCGTGCCGAGGCTGGCAGCCGCTCTCCGGCCGCTGCGCGCAGCTCTAGAAAACCTTCCAAAGAAGAGAATTTTTAAAAAAGAAACAGCACTTCGTATTAGTAACGAGAACAGATGTTGACCTCAGAGGCCACGTCTGCTTCAGGTATCCTGGGTGCTCTTCAGTGCCTTATGCAACAGCAGTTTAGGCACATTTATACCGGATGAACCTAGCTCCCCTCTACCTCTTTTTTGCCCCAGATGAAGGGATGCCTCTTTCTTTCCTCTTTCCCTGGAGGCCCTTCTTCCTGTCCCAGGCACCGCGTCACAACATGTGAGACCAGGTAAAGGTTGTGCGTGCTCCCCATGTTGCTGGTCAGCTTGAAATGTCACCAGACGATGATGGAGGAACCAGGAGTCCCGAGAGGCTTTGCAGGCATTTACTTGGGAGGTGTCAACCAACGCGTAAAGGACCGGAGAGCCCCTTGGACTCAGCTAGTAGTCCTGCTGTTATCTTCTGGTGCCCTTCTTCCTGTCTCCTTCCTTCTTTATGGTTAATATATTTCTGTAAACCGTTCACCAGCAGCTCTTGCTGAAGCAGCTGGTCTCCTCCAGGCTGCTTCTTGCTTCTGGTTCCTTCAGTTCTTTGAGGCTGCGAGGAAAACCAGCTCCAAAGTATGGAATAGCGTGGCACTTTTGGTGGTGGACAGGGTTTGGATGTGCAGGTTTTTTCGTCCCTGCTTGTCTCCAGATTTTAGGTGTGAGGGTATGTGCCCCGTGGATTTATCCTAGGCCAGCTGGGTCAGAGGGAGCCAGAGCTCTCCCTGTTTCTCATGACAGTTATGCAGTAATCTAGGTTTTGGATGTAAGGGAGAGGCAGACTGCAGGGCTCAGTGTTTCATAGCTGTCTAGGCAGGCTGCCTTTCAGTTCTCATTAGCTCCCTGTAAGACAGACTGGCACAGCTCTGTCTACAGCCGGTATCGCTGATGGGGTGGGTTGGGAGGGAGAAGAGCATGTCACGCAGCCAGAAAGCTGCCTCACACTCCCTACTAAACACAAGCCAAGGAAGGCTCGCCTTCCTGGTGATTGCGTAGCAGGCAATTGCACGTAAATGCACACTGGTAAAATTCGTATCTGTGTATAATTAAGTTGTGTCCCCCACTGACTTTGTCCACTTTTCTACTTGGTTCCTCTACAGCATTTATGTAGTGTTTTTTGCTAAAGGGTGGTCTCGGTGCAGCTGGCGGTCACAAGAAACAGCAGAGGAGAAAGTTCCTTCCATAGGATAGCCACGGATTAAAAGTAATGGCTCTCCTGGAAGAGGCTGTAGTTGATGCTGAAATGTTTCAGCTCTCTTCATTTGCTAATGTTGTAAAGTTGGCAGCTCTTTAAATTGATGGCAGCCCTCTGAATTCATCAAGCTTTTTATGTTTTTTAAATAAGTAATCCATCAGAATGACAGAATACCTTTGGAAAGAAGAGCATTGTGATATTAAGTTCATCTAGAAGTCACAGAGAAAAACATAGCCTAGCTGTTAATTGTTTTACTTCAGTGCTTTTTGCTGATACTAAGAGCTTAGAAGAGCTCAATAGTGATTTCAATTACTTGGGTATAAATCCAGAAAATGACAGTGGAGTCGGTCCAGATTTACATAAGTATAAATGAGATTTTAAGAAATGTCTGCCTAGTTTCCTTTCAGGCTTTAGATCCAATTATCTTAATTAGCCTCTCAATTCAAGGGTCTAATTTCCACCACGGTTAATGAATTGCACTTATACTTGGTGACTGAATTATCTTGCCATTTTTTTTAGGGAATATTCTAAAGACTCCTAATGAGAAAAATGGCCTCAGAGTTCTCGAGCTTTGTTTTTCCAAGTATAAGGACTAAATATAGTATGTGTTCCCCAGAAAATGTGAGTGACAGGGATTAGTAATTCATGAATGACGTGGCCCGTTTACAGTCCTACCAGCACAGAATTCACTGTGGCATGGAGAACATCAAACAAAACAACTCGGCTGGCTTTCATGCATTTAAAACAATGAGGAATAAAGGCTTAATCCAGACTAAAACTGCAAACGCTCCCTGGGTTTAGTTAACATTGATGAAAATATTGAATAATAGCTAAGAAGTAAGCTGAAAACTGAATTTTAAAAGGCTGAAAAATAATGAATAGAAGCCCCAAAGTATTAAAAGTTGTAGTTGAAAATGAAGTTGTGTTCTGCGAGAAGGCTGTCGTTTGCTCTACGAAGCCTTTTAGAAAGCCCTCCCCAAACCCGTGGCTTGTGTTTGATTGTCAGTGTTTTAAATCCCTGCCAGCCCCTTTCGAGAGGTGGCACGTCGTCCCTATGAGCAGCTCTTCCCCTCTATGGTATTTATCAGCAGCTGATCATTTTCAGATGGTTTTCTTTTAAAACAGATCTCCGTGCTGGGTTGCAGGGTCCCCAGTTCCTCCAGCCTCCTTTAGGAAGGGATGCCCTTGCGTTCCAAGCTCGGTGCCCTGGGCCGGGGCGGGAAGGAGAGCAGAGCGGTGCTCCTAAGGAAGGTGACCGCATCCCGCCTGCTGTCGGCGGCGGAAGGTGGACTTGTGGGGCAGCTGCCGGAGGGGCTCCGGGCCGTCGGGGTGACGGCAGAGCACGCTCCAAACCCCCGTGGAGGGACGCGACACCGGGCAAACGCTGCCGTGTCACGCCGTGCTCAAGTGCTGCAACCGCCTTCACGCCTTGTTCTCCGTGCAGTGCTCCCGCAGTGCCAGCAGAGGAGCAGCAAGCTTCAAATGTCCTGAAATTATCAGGTAAGCTACTGGATGAAATAAGCTTTAAACGACGGGCATATCTGCGGTTCTCGAGACGCTTACTGCAAGCATGTGTTTTGCTGCATTGTCATACAGCAACACGGGAGCTTAAGCAGGAATTAGTGACCTTCCCAACAGAGGCAACGTGAATTACCCAACAAAAGCACTCTTACTCACTGTCTTAAAATATTATATATCGTTTCCTCAGAACTGGCCCTTTCCTTAATTACCGCCTCGTTTTGTTCTCCCCAGCCAGCTTCTTCGAGCACAACCCGCTATTTAAGCCTGTTTCCGTGCATGACTTCAGCCCAGACTTTTTCTAATGTCATGCTTCTGGAAAAGGTGAAGTTGGTCCAGCTGCACCTCCAGTAGCTGTGAATGGGAGTAGGTATTTGTTTCTGTTCCCTTATAGAAATAACCCAAGTCCTTCTTGGAGCAGATGTGCAACGGTGCCTTTGAGTTTCACTGTGTACCCCTGCTTTGCTTCAGGTATAAATTAACCGCAGCAGGTATTTGCTGCCTGCTATACTACAAAACATCAGATATTATCTGTAGGCGCTGCACACAATTTTGTGGCAGTTCAGTAAAGGGCGTACGTGGCTGCTGGGCTCCGAGTGAGTCGGAGCCATAGAAATGAGCCGTTACTAAACGGCAGGGTACAAACAAGGCCTTTCTTTACTCAACCGAAGCACGTAAAGCAACTTATTGCTGGAAATATTTCTCTCTCTGGCCTTTTCTTCACTGCAAAAAGAGGTACATTCCTAATGGCTGTTAGAGAGCCAAACAGCAAACATTAAAATATATTTGCCTTGTTTATTGTAGCATTTTAACCTGCTGCTAATACCAATGAAAATGCACCTTTTCCCATGCGTGGTTCTGTTTGAGGTGTATCCGGTGCAGCAGCTTTGTCTTTAGAAAACCCCAAAGCCAACTTTTTGCGCCTTTTTTTTTTTTTTTTTTTTTAACCTATGAGGAAAAAAGATCTTTACGTCTCTTGTGCTGGAATCTGCTAATAATCCTGTGTCTGTATGCCCCACCTAGGATGAAAACCTCGCCCGGGACTCGGCTGCCTTCCGGAGCTGGGCCTGAAGGAGGACTTAGGCTGGCAACCCGGCCAGGGGTCCCTGCGGGCACAGCCGGCTCCGGCCCGACGCTGCCCCTGGCTTCCCCTGCGTTTCACCGCGTGGGCTGATGAGAGAGCAGCTGGTCTGAGGGGCGCTGGGTTTGTTGCTGTGCCGCGGTAACCCTTGGCATTAGAAAAGCACAAGGATGGGGTTTGCTGCTGAGATCTCCAGCCTTCCCTCTGGTTAAGCCTTGGATTAAGCAGTAGGAGCCTCCTCCGGTATGTGTGAACGCTGTAATAAATGGAAGGTGGATTCCAACGGTATTGTCGATGGCTGGCGGCAGAAGCCTCGCCGTGCCTCACCTTCCCGGCCGGTTCTCCGACTCCTGGCGTTTCTGTCTCCGCCTGGCCAGGCTACCGCTGCATCCCACCGCTGCCCGGCCCCACAGCCAGCCACCCGAGCCCTCCTCGCCGCCTCTCGGAGCCCCTGAAGCAAAAACATCACTGGTCCTACCCGTTCTTGTCAATAGCCGATGCTTCGAAATGGGGAGGTCGGCTTCTGCTGCACCACGAAAACGACGTTCTTCCAGCCTTTAGCCCCACCTGCCATTTGCCTCCTGCTTTCCTTCGGAGATAGAAGGGCTGCAGTAATGGGAAGCAGAGGACAGCTTCTGGTCATTTTCCTTAGTGTAGTTGTGTCTCTTGCGTCCCACCTCCATTTGGGGAGGCACAAACAAGCCCAGAAGTCCCGGCAGCCCCAGCCATTACCAGCCTGTGTCCCGCAGTACCCCTGCAGACAGCGGGGAGGCTGCCTGTCCAGCCCCTTCATTTTGTTGGAAAATGAGAAACAAACCTAAATCCTCCAGGGAGGGAGCCGGGGAGGGCAGAAGGGGAAACCAGCGATGGCTCTGCCCATCTGAGAGGCTCCCCAAAGAGCTGGTTAGCTGCAGCCAAGCCCGCAGTGCCGGCTCTTGTGCGCGGCTGCCTGCCTCATTATCTGCCGACGCACGGATGCGGCGGGGATGTCGGGCGCTTGGATAATTGAGGAGCTGCTGGGGAAAAGCTTCCCATCAGAGGATGTAGCCTAGGGAGGGTTAGATCCAGGGGGGCTGCCGATGAAAGAGCTGCAGAAACACCGAGCTGTCTGCATGCGTGCCACAGACTGAAGCCTCTTAACTTGCCGAGCTGCGGATCGAGTCAGCCCCTCGTCATTCCCGGCTGCTGGAGTCCCTGTTCGTCCTGGATAGCAGCGTCTTCTCCGTCTCTCTGGTACAGCTCTGTAACCTAGCACACAGCAGCGGGATTTCTGGTAGTAACTAAACTCTTTTTTTTTTAATCATAATTACTCATTTATTCTAGACTTTTTGATATTCCTCCTAACTGTCTTGAACCGGTATTTTCAGGCACCTGTTCTCCTCCCCACTTGCTAAGGAAAGGTGTCTGTACGGCCACTTTCTCGCCATGTCTAAAGAAGGGTTTGTCCTTTTTGCGTTATTTTTAATTGCCACCACTGGCCTTACCCTGGGTGAATCTGTCTACTTGGGTTTTGAACTAAGATCAAAACTATACATGTGTATAGTGCAGTGGTGAGTTGGCTGAGGACCCGCTTGCTCTGGTTTACGTTACCCAGGGCGGCAGGTCACGTTCTGTGTGTCCCTTCGAGGGGCACGAGGGATTTTATTGACCTCATACCCCTTCCTCGCCTTCGTTTCTCATTTCCAAGCAGAACAGTCTAGTCTTTCTCACATAAAGCCTTTCTACGCCTCTATGTTCACCCCCCTCACCTTTTTCTTTGTATTTTCTACCCCTGCTATACAGATAGACACACGTACTTTTAAAAGAACAGGTCGGAACAGCGCGTGATACCCAAGGCGTGCGCATGCCCAGGCTTGTTGCAGTCACGCAATAGTGTTTTGTCTCCTCCTCGCCCCTGACGTTGCTTCCCTTGTGACCCTCACCTACTTCTGAGCCGACGTTTTGTGACTCCCAGTGCCTTTGAGGTCTCAGCCCGGAGTGCCCACAGCTGGCCCAGGGCCAGCGCCGTGGGTGCAGAGCTCTGCCCCCACTAGCACAAATCTGCCGGAGTCATTACAGCAAAGTAGCAAATTGAAAGGACAGTCACTCGTCTTACTCTGAGGGAGGAGAAAGTCTCCAGAGAATTTTTTTTTCCCCTCAATTTTGATTCTTTCCCTTTTGTTTTTAATTTAATCCTTTTCTCAACAAATAAATGAAGGCTTCCAAATAAAATGTGTTCTGCGTGAATGAATCACTGTCATGCTTTTTCTTCCTTGCCTTTAAGAAATGTTACAGGATGAACAATGTGGCCCATGTTGAATAGCAAGAAAATAATGAAGAAAAAGTGAACCTCGCTGTCCATTTTCAGCTGAGGTGACTGTAAGGCGGAGGCAGGAGTCGTGAGCTATCAGCTGTGTGTGGCCTGCAACCAAAAACCTTCCTGAAAAGTGGGAGCAAGCTTGACGTGCCTCACCTGCAGGCAGGCAGCAGACTTGCCAGATACACAGACAGAGGACTTAACAATATCTTAAATCAGACAAGAGGAGAAAACGCAGATCCGTTTTCCTTGCCGCGGAGGTAGCCGCTGGCACAGCTGCTGCAGGGGAGTCGTGCAAAGCCGAGCAGTAAGGCCAGCTCCAGGAAAACTCTGGGCCTACTGCTTAGCGACCTCCTGCACGAGCCATCGGCATCAGGCTGGCAAGAGGTCAGCTGCGAGAGAGGAATGGCAGATTGAGCGGCTTAATTCTGGGGGTTTTGTTTGGTTTGGTGGGTTTTCTTGTTTTCATCTCGGCTGCTTATGCTCTTTTTCTCTTTTCCGTTTTTTCTGCCTTGTGCAGTCATGGTTTAACCCTCGCCGGCAACTCAGCCCCACGCCGCCGCTCGCTCACTTCCCCCCACCCAGTGGGATACAGGAAAAAAAGTGCCCGGTTAGTTCCCAAGCAGCGATCCCCCTCCCAGGCCAGCTCCCCCAGTTTCCATACTGGGCATGACGTCCCAGTGTATGGAATAGCCCTGTGGCCAGTTTGGGTCAGCTGTCCCGGCTGTGTCCCCTCCCGACTTCCCTGTGCCCCTCCAGCCTTCTTGCTGGCTGGGCAGGAGAAGCTGGAAAGTCCTTGACTTAGTCTAAACCCGACTGAGCAACGACTGAAACCACCAGGGTGTTATCAACATTCTTCTTGTATTAAATCCAAAACACAGCACTGTACCAGCTGCTAGGGAGACAATTAACTCTATCCTGGCCAAAACCAGGACATGCACCTATGGCTTTTTTCCTCTCTCCTTCTCTCCTTACCTCACCCGCCCCTGGGACGACAAGCAGATGTTACGCTCTGTCAGCTCATCTGCTGCAACAGCTTTTTCATCCCGTGAAACCGAATCCGAAACAAAGCTTAGGGAGCGCTGACCCCGCAGAAGTGCAGGCGCAGAGTCCGCGCAGGGATCGCCTCCACGGGAGGGCTGCTCCGCCGGGACCTGCCTCCCCCAAAATCCTCTCCTGAATCGCTTCTGCCTCTACCTCGTAGCGCTTAGATGGGGCAAACCCATTCAGTCACAGCCTGCCTGCCGGCACCTTTTGGTTGTAATAAACCCACGGCAATTGTATGTTACGCAGGCAGCGCTTGCCGTCGCGAGAGGCTGTTGTGCCGGTAGCGGAGCGGACGGGCTGGACGGGGCCGCCAGCCCAGCGCTCGGACCAGGCTGCCTGCTCACCGGTTTCTCCTCCCGAGGCGTTTCCACCCGCTGCGCGGCCCAAAGCAGCAGCTTTGGTCTCCAGGGAGGGGTGCAGAGCCCCGGCGGCGGCCTCCCCCAGCCTGCCCGCCCCTCTCCCACCAGAGAAGGGCTGCTGCAGGCGCTGGGAAACCTGCTCCGGCTGGATTCGAATAAACCTTGTCCTTCGCACCCGGGAAGGACAACTGCAGAGGACACCTGGCATTGCGGTCTCCTGCAGCAAACCCCTTCATTTCCCTGTTCTTTCTGCACGGCTGCCGACCTATCCTAGCCTGCGCTTGCATCAGTTTTAGCATCTGCACATAATAAAAGCGTCTGTTCCTCGAGAGGACTTCTGAAGAATGCGTGTGAATTCATTGAAATGTGGACTTGGGGGTTTGTTTCAATGTACGATGCAAATTAACTCTCCCATTTGCTAATTAGGGCTGCAGTGGTGGCACAAGCATTACTCCTCAGGCAGGAATTGCTGCACAGCTCGTGGGCGCCTGATCCATATGTGCTCCCGGTTCTTTTACCTCCCCTAGCACCGACCTGATGCTTGGTGTGCATCAGGCAGGCTCCGGGGGACCGCTGCCCGCCGGTCCTGCCTGCGCGCTGCCCGCGGCAGGGCTCCGGGCTGTCCGGTCACACAGCCAAACGCCCAACTTGGTGCCTCCTTCAGCTCACAGGTGCCTCCCAGAAGGGGAAGGAGATGAGTGAAAGCTGCTCTTTCTGCCGTGTCACCTCAGCTTTGCTGAAGAATGGGCTGCCGGAGGGAGCCGCGGGCCTGGCAGAGGGGCCGGACGCGCCGGCAGGCAGCCAGCTGCCTGCAGCCGCCAGCCCGAGCTTACTCTTGGGCAGCGCGGTCATCCTGGGACACCTCAGCGGGTCCGAGGCAGCCTGGACGGGGGGGGGTTGGGGGTGGGGTGTGTGCGTGCTCTCACGGTTTGAGCGGGCGCTGCTAAATCAGCCAGGGGACTCGTAGATTTTGGCCACCGGGCACAACGGGCACGTCGCCTGCTGTCCCTGGGGACGCTGCACCCCGGGCTTGGACCTTTTCGCCCAAAGCAATGGGAGAGGGGCCTTGCGGGGGTGCGGGCTTGTTCACAGGCGGCGGCCCGCTGGGGCCCTGCCTGCGGCTTCCACGCTGGCCGCTGCGCCAGGGAACGGCTGCCTCCCGGCTCCGCGCCACCGGAGCACCGTGCCGCTTGCACGGGAGAGGCTCGGCACCCATCCGGGTCTGATGGGACCCGTGCAAGCGGCGTGCGTGCATAAAACCTCCTGCCTCTGGGCACAAGCTTCTCTGCTCACTGCGGACCGCATGCAGGAAGAGTGCGTGTGTGTACCTGCATGTATACATGTGCGCACATATAGGTATGTGTGTATATATATACGTATGTGTAATAGCAGGCTAAACTGGCTACGTACCTCAATGCCCCCAGTCTCGATGAACAGCTGCCCCTCTGCACAGGGTCAGGGTTTGGGAGAAGGCTGGTACCTGGCGGCAGAGGTGGGGATGCAAAGGTGGAAGGTCACCACGGGAAGACGTTCGGCGCGGGCCACGCAGGCATCATGGAGACCTGTGCTAGGCTAATGACGCAATTCGGGCAGGAAACAAACACCAGGAATGCCATGGTGTTGAGAGGAGAGCTGCACGGCCATTCGGATACTCGTAATCTCTCATTTCCCGTTGCTGGTCAGTTGGGGGCTAGAAACCAGCAGTGGGAAAGCGATTTGGGAGGTAAGGTCTGCTGTGTGGGAAGTTCTCATCTTGCATCTTCTTTAGGCGAGGACATACAGGGGATCAAAGGAGGTTTGGCTCACACGGGCTCCTTAGTTCCCTTTTTGCTTCACTAGCAAGGGATATCACTGCACCGTGGTAGCCATGAAGCCTCAGCAAAGACCCAGCATTGCCGACTCCAGCTCTGGAAGGTGTTCACCAGCAACTTTGACTCTAACCGAGACAGCCTTCAGCCGGCCCCCGAGGAACTGCCCAACAGATACGGACTGAAGGTCCAAACGGAGATACTTGGCAGCTCGTCACTCGCCTGGGCGGCCAGTCCAGGAGAAATAGCACCAGACCTCTGGCTGCCTCTTGTGCCGTGAAAGTGTGTCTGCGCCGGCCTGAGAGCAGTCACTCCGTCTCCTCTGAACCTTTCGCCTTCAGCCTCTGTTTTCTATGGCTGGTTCATACTGAGAGCTGGGCTCGTGGTCCTTGCCAGCTGAGACCAGCGGCCTAAGCTGGCTTTAGAGACGGCGTGAACAAAAACAATCACAGCCGAGCAAAAGCAGCAACTGCCCCGCCTGTCCTGAGCCCCAGCTGACTTCTGCGTTGCTTTGTCCAGAGGCTCTGCCAATGGTGTTTGCCACTGCCAGTTTTTCTTTGTTTCTTTCTCTCCCTTATCTGTAAAGAATTACTCTTGTGCCATTTGCTGTCGCCCAACCGCTTTGTAGTCACCTCATTATTCTCTTGTAAAGAAGAGCCCAAAGGACTTCGGTTTCCTTTCAGTCCCAACCGTACCGGCTGAAAGCGGCTGCCCAGGCTGTAGGTGCTTCGCAAGGGCTCAGCTGCCCAGACGTGTGTTTGCTGCAGAGCTTGAAAAGGGGAGTGTTGCACTGGGCTTGTTACGTCTTTCGGGCTTTCGGGCGGAACATGCATCTTCTGCATCAGCTGGCCGATTTTTTGACGTCGCAGCCTGTTACGTGCTGTGATGGTGCTGATCCAGCATCAGACCCTAAAGGGCTGTCCTCCCCGACGCTGGGTGTGTAGCCCCGAGTCTCAGCTGTCTGCTGCTGCTCCGTGTGCATGTGCCCTCGGCCGGTCTGAGTCCGCGCCATCAGGGTGAGCACCCGCCTCCGCCGGGACGCAGCCTCCCGACCCAGAGCGGTGGCTCCAGGGGCTCGTGGTGGGGCAGCTGGCGTGGCAGGAGGGGCTTCAGGTCCACCTTGGGCACCGTGTAGCACCACCCACGGCAAGGGCCGGGGTCCGCAGGTGCAGAAACCGCCTGTCACGCTCTCGGAGGGAGTCACCCGCAGTCCTTCTCGTTTTGCCCCTCTGAAGCTCAGCCCAGGCTGTGGCTCCTAAAAAGAAATGTTTCTGGAGGGCAGGCTCCTCGGGAACATCCCCTGGCTGGGATCGGAGGTTACTGAGGCAGCCACATCTCCTGACTGACCGCCCGAGTGCTGATGCTTTTAGTGCTGCGCTCAGGACCCCTGGAGCAGAGCCATCCTGCGGTATAGCTTACCTGGCACGTGCCAGCCCCACGGACAGGGCCTTCGCTAGGCAGAGACGCCGATTGCCCAGGGAGAGGAAAGCAGGCTAAGCCGTGTCTACCAGCGCAGGGGGGTCCCTGCCAGACCCTCTGCTCCCAGGCAGATGAGCCGCTGGTATCTGATCCAGTGCGAGACAAGCTCAAGCCAGCCAAACAAGCCCACCGCCAAGACCCTAATCCACCTCCAAAAATATCCCCCGGCCATGAGAGGACAGGCTCAGGGGGTTGTCAGCTGCCTGCTTCTCTTTAGCACGTGAAAAGGAAAAAAAGCATAAGCCTGGCGGAGGCGAGGCTGGGGCGATGCGGGGTGCTGCGGGGCTCCGCCCCCCCCCCCCCAGCAAGGCACGAGGGTGCGCAGTCCCGAGGTGAAAGCAGAGCCGTGCCCAGGCACTTGGGTTTCTCTGCAGGGTGGTTTGCCAAGACCACCCACTGTCCCTGCCAGCGCTTGTCCTCGTCCTCGGCGCACGTCTCCTTCAGGATTGCTTGCACTGGCTTTTCTCTTTCAGGTTGGAAAAAAAAAAAGATAAATCCATCTCTTTCTGCCTAGCAGACCTCTGCAGTTTCCTTATCTTTATTGGGATTTGGGACTGAGGCAGATGCCCTGTATTAACAGAAATAGCCAAACGGGTTTCCGGAGTTCATTCTGCTGGGGGGGGTGGGGGGGTGGGGGGGGTGGCCATTTGCATACTTTTGCTGAAATACTGAATCAGAGCCCCGAGACTGAACGACGCTACAGGTGACCGCAGGTGAAAGGAAGCTGCTCGTGCACGGGTGTGAAAATTGAATGCACAAAAGCACCCCCCCACCACCCGGCCGGGGACGCAGACGGCTGCGTTTGAGGGAGGGGAGCGCGGGGGGAGCGGTTGGCACAGCCACTGCCTCCAAAGAGCAATCTGAATACAAAAGCAAGCAAACTCTTTCCCTGGTTTTGCCCTCTTTTGGTACTTCTGCAAGACGGAGATCACCAGGCTTATTCTGGTGAGCTATTTAATTCTGGCTGAAGGAAACCAGCTTTTTCAGCAGCGGCTGCCCCACAGTGTGTCAGCACTTGCTGCTCTCTCCTGCTCAGCTGTAATCCTTTGCCTTTGGGGCAGAGGGAGAAATGACCCTCGTCCTAGCGCTCGCATACCAGCCACAGTGCCCAGGCTTCCACGGGCGCGGAAAGCACGAAGCAAGACACTGTCCCGTCCCTCGCGTCCCCCTGCACCCAGCTGCTCCTCGCCGGCAGCCCCTCTCCCCAAGGCAGCGAGCGGCCACGTACCTCCCGGGGGGGGGGAGTACCGGCTTTGCGGAGCCCCTCGCCGGCCGAGGGGGCACCCGGCCAAGGAAACCCCAGCCTGGGGGCCAGCTTGGCCTGCACAGCCCGAAGCAGGGTAGCCCCAGGGCGGAAAAAACACAGCGCCCTGCCGAGCTTGTCCTCGGCGCTCAAACCAGCCGAGGTACCGAGCGCTTTTCCAGCCCGATGGTGCAAGCATTATGCTTGGGACCTGCCTGTCTTTGCTGCCTTCGCTGGCGTGGCTGGCCGGCGGGGACGAAGACAACTGGCTGGTCGTGCGCTTCCCACAGCACATCACCGAATACCTACGGTGCTTCCTTGCTCTGGAGTTTGTCTGTACACGCTGGAAGGCATTTGGAGGCATTTAGCCGACCAGGCGACTCAGTGCACCCCACTAACACGTCTGGCAGCGCAAAAGTCTGCTTTGCACAACAGGGAGGCCTCTCCAGCTCGGGAGCTCTGGGTCTGCACCCAGCAAAGCATGTGGGAAGGCTCCTATGCAGCTGCTGAATGCAGGGGAAAGTACCCCATGGTCTCTACAGTCACCAAAAATGTTCGGGCAAAGAGAACATCCCTTGGCATCAGGAGACAGGCTCTGTCAGGAGAGCTCATATCTTTTATTAGACCATCAGACACTGGCAGGAGAAAAAAGCTGGCAAGTTTTGGGGCACACGGGTGTCTCTGCTTTTTTCTGAGCGTA
Source organism: Sagittarius serpentarius (assembly GCA_034782735.1). NCBI lineage: Eukaryota > Metazoa > Chordata > Aves > Accipitriformes > Sagittariidae > Sagittarius > Sagittarius serpentarius. The sequence continues at coordinate 21,033,816 of JAVKLA010000073.1, forward strand.
TCATTTGGTCTAATAAAAGACCTGACCCCTCCCTGCAAACACTGCCTCTCCTCTGACCTTAGAGCGTGGCAGTGGCAATAGCCTACTTGGCGTTGCGCGCTTCTTCACAGAGGTGTACTGGTAAACACAAAACTGACGGGCAAACACACCCACTGAGTGCCTCGGAGAGGGCAAGCCGAGATGGAGGGGAAACACCATTGCAAGTCATTAAAAAAATGAATAAAATCCCACTTGTCTGTGTCTTCCCCACTGCTTCTCAGGGGAGAGGCATCAGAGGAGAAGGGCACTGGCTGTGCTCCGAGCCTGCTTTTGTTCTGAAAGCTTCCAACAACAACTGGGGTTTATTTTTGTCCATAATGGTGACTCCGGTCCTGCTCGGAACTAAGCAGTGTTAAGCCCGAACAACTGGGATGTCCTCACTCAAGACTGTGGTGTTTTGTTCTCATTGACTCATATGGCTGTCGAGCAGATATTGCTGCTGTTGTTTGAAGACGTGTAGGTAATGTTTGCTAGCTACCACTGGGCAGTAAGAACTATTTTTAAGTTGGCAACCTCTATAAACCGAGGTATTGGCCTGGGGGTGGGACACACCGAATGCTGTTGGGCGCGTTTTTACTTCACCTTACTCTTTGCACACACAGACCGTGGGCTGCAAGCTGTCCCCTTCTGCTGGGCACAGGTGGTCCCTCCCCGGCCGCCGGGGCCGACGTGTGCCGCTTTCAGCTCTCCTTCTCTTCTGTCCCCGCTAAAGATCTGAGGAGCCCTTTCCTTTTCTCGCCCAGCTTTTCAGGCTCTCCGCCTGCGGCTGGGCAGCACTGGGAAGCGGAACTTGAGCACGGACAGAGCGAGCCTTTGGGATTTAATGTCGGTGTTTCGGCCGGGATAGAGTTAATTGTCTCCCTAGCAGCTGGTACAGCGCTGGGTTTTGGGGTTAGTAGGAGAAGACTGTTGGTAAC
>JAVKLA010000073.1:21047738-21092647 GCA_034782735.1 Sagittarius serpentarius
GCCCAGGGAGGCCCACGCTGGAGCAGATCTCCACCTGCAGCCCGGGGAGGACCCCACGCCGGAGCAGGGGGGTGCCCAAAGGAGGCTGTGACCCCGTGGGAAGCCCGCGCCGGAGCAGGCTCCTGGCAGGACCTGTGGTCTCGTGGGGGACGCACACTGGAACAGTCTGTCCTGAAGACCTGCACCCCATGGAAAGGACCCACGCTGGAGCAGTTCTTGAAGAACTGCAGCCCATGGGAAGGACCCACATTGGAGAAGTTCATGGAGGACTGTATTCCATGGGAGGGACCCCACACTGCAGCAGAGGAAGAGTATGAGGAGGAAGGAGCAGCAGAGACCACAGCTCCCATCTCCCATCCCCCTGCACTGCTCAGGAGGAGGAGGTAGAAGAGTTGGGAGCGAAGTTGAGCCTGGGAAGAAGGGACTGGTGTGGGGAAGGTGTTTTTAGATTTGTTCTTATTTCTCATTATTCCACTCTGTTTAACTGGCAATAAACTAAATTAGTATTTCCCAAGTCAAGTCTTCTTTTCCCATGACAGTAATTGCTAAGTAATCTCCCTGTCCTGTTCTCTTGAGATTTTTTTTGTATTTTCTCCCCCATCCTGTTGCAGGAGGGTGAGTGAGAAAGTGGCTTTGTGGGCACCTGGTCACCAGCCAAGGTCGACCCACCACAGCCATTGTGAAAACCAGAGAAGAGAGGTGAAATTAACGTTAGTTTATTTATCATATGAAAGTAAAAAAATGTGGCTTTGTGAACATACAATGAAATATAACCCCAAAAACTTGTCTAAATCTTTTAAGAGATTCATATTTCTAGAATGTAGGCTTTAAGATCCATAGCAGTCTTTTTATTATTATTAAGAATTTTAATTACATATGTGAACACTCAGAGAAACACAGGCCACATGCTAATGCCACCAACCTAAAGCATTTGTTAAGCAGCAGTTACTAACTAAATCAATAGGACTGGTTGTTGTCTCTTAACCTAAGGCAGCATCCTACTTCTGTACTTCAGTAAGAAACATCATGAGTGATCAGATGCACCACTTATCATACGCAGTAGAAGGAATTATTAAGCTTAAGGGACATGTCGTGCTAGGCAAATGCTGGTCAACTAATTGCTTCAGAAAGAAAATACTCAAAATCACAAACCACAAAACATATTCTTAATTTAAATGCATTGGTAGCATCGTTAATTGCTTCCAGTTCCCTCCTGTTCTGCTGCTTTGCCTTTTAGTTTTCCACAGTCCTTTAGACTGTGGAAAACCAGACCATACATCAAAACCTTCCTTTTCTTTCTCAAACTGATGGAGAAAAAGTCAGCTGGGAAGAAAACTCATTATGCAAGCAAAAAAAGACATCAGCATGTCCTGATCTCATTTGTGCCATTCCCTTTCAAGCTATAATTTGTCTCTTCCTATCTTCACTGTCAGCAGGGACTAATTTCTATGCTGGAGGGTTTCCTCTTCATTGTGGAGCTTGATGCTTTCTTTTTCCAGCTTTTGGCATAATTATATTTGGAAGCTGCAAGGGTGACTTCCAAATCAGTTTTAAAATTCTGTCTCACTGGGAATCCCTGAAAACGTGCCTCCTATTTGCCATACAAAAGAGTTCAGATATATCCACTACAGGGAGCACAAAGCAGTAGCAGAATATTTGGACATGCTGGCTAGCTAAGTTACTAGCAGCAATCCAACAGCATCTGTAGAGGTGGTCCTGCAAGCTTCCATACCCTTCTCATGCTTCCCAGATGGCTTTTATGGTCCTGTGGCAGAACAACCTCTTGGCTAACATGATCATCATATTACATAAGTGAAGATGTTCAGCAGCAAGTACAGTCCTACTAAAAAGAACATTTTCTGCTTAAGTTAGTTCTTGATCCAAAATTATTTGCTGTCCTTCTGCTGATCTTTAGCATGACGAAGCATTAGCAGACATATGATTAACATCTCTCGTCTGTTACGACAAAAAATCTGCACGCCCTGTAAAATGCTTTTCTGCATTGGATTTAGTGTTTAACAGAACATAGTTCACAAAATACAAGGCCAACTACAATGTCTTGAACCACAACATGAACTTCTACACTTTCCCCAAAAGCAGTCCCTCAAAATATATTAACAATTATATTATTTTGTCAAAGCATGTTGAAACAGGAAAAGACTCCTTTTCACATAGAGTTCATGCAGAAATGTAATGTATTTATTATTTGTTTGTATATATACATATGTCTGAACACAAATACACATATATATACAAATAATGACATGTTTCATCAGATTGTCTATTATTGTCTCTTTTTCCCTTTTAATTCACATCAGTTTATTTTTAGAGACCGAGCTCTTTGCAGTAATGGTCTGGGGTCCGAGTCAAGCAATGTTGAGAGATTAAAATGGGATTGAGGCAAAAAGGGTGTTAAAGTGATGTCTTTGTATCTACGCTTCAATTAACAATTGACATCAACATACTACCATACTTCAGTTGAACAATCATTCAGTTAACAGCATTGTTAGAAGATGGGCATTTTTTTCCTTTTATAAACATAAGAAATATAAATTTATAACTTGGAAGTATGGTGAGAGTGTTTTGCTGACCTGGGGAATATGTGACCAATCAAAGTCAAAGAAGAATAAGCCAGGGGCAAGGCTGTGAATGGCCATGGTTTTCAATGGACCATCACTCAGCCAACTGCATACCCTATCAGACAAAAGCAACCAGCAGGATTACACTTTGCCATGTCTAAGATTAAACCTACTTAATACTCTTCCTTCTGAAACCAGATATTACAGCTAAAACCTTTAAGAAAGTAGACTGCTTAAATAATTAATCTTTTATGTGTTTTGCATATAACAATAGATGTAATTTCTTCACGTTCTAGTGAGAACTTTGTCAGTTTAATTTAAAAATCTTTATACTAAGCATGTTTGCTTTAATCACACTTTCAGCTCTTTGGGGGAATTCAGCTGAAGCATGAAAATGACATTTAATTTTTGATAGGGATCAAAGGGGAAAAAATCAGTGACATGACCAGGTTGTATTTTAAGGCATTATTTATTGCCTATTAGCTAGAACAAGTTACAAACTGTTACTTTCATCATGAGATTTTTGCAAAGACAAATATTTATTTGACATTTTTTAATAAAGACAGGAATAACTGCTTCTAATCATAACTGCTTCTGTAAATGATAAAAAAGCAAACACAAATTTTATATTTTATTAAAAAGAAAATAATATGATAAAATTTATTCTGATTAACCTAAATGTGAGAAAGTTGGACTTTATGTTTGTGTGGTTGTGTATATTATATACATATATTTAAATACAAACACACATATATGTATATATATGTGTATATGTATGTATATGTGTAGAACTACAGAGTTTGTAATGGAAGATACCTGTTTACTTGCTCAGTCCAGCCCCTCCAAAAAGTAATTACACTATAGAATCTCTTTCAAATTCCTTATAATGTTTCTGGGACGTGATAAAAAAAGGAAAAAAATAGCAGGAGGGAGGATCAAAAGGGTTCCGAGAACCTAACAACTTCTGCTTTAATAGCCCAGTTGGCAAGTTTCAGGATAGTACACAAGGGAGGGGGTGTATTCTGAAAACATTTGATAAAGGTGACCTTTGAAAGACACCCAGAACTGTTCTGTTTTAACTTGGAATCATTCACTATTAGCAATGCCTCAGATCATAGTGTTGAAGTCAGGATCCAGAGCCAAATTAAACTTCTCAGGAGTTTAGTGTATTTGTAGTTTCATGAAGAAATTAGACACTCACCATGCACTTCAGTTCCAGCTTGTGATCCAGTCACCAGGAGACATGAATGGTAGGTAGTTATGGTCTAGAATGAAGTAAATTAATTCAAAATACAAAAAAAAAAGTATTTATTTTACACTGAGTGCTTTGAAACTCATTACTTCTTTGTTAAAGCCCTAGTATGGATGGAAAAATCCATCAGGAACTACAGTAATTCTTTTTATAAATGATAGTAGATAATATAAGTAATATAATTTTTGTATGTGAATGTTTCTTTCAAAATGTCTTCAGAAGAGTTGGGACTCCACGTATTCTTTTGGAAAAATAATAAGATTTCTAGATGTATACTGTTAATTTTTTTATCTAAGACAGTAAAGACTGGAAAAAAGTACCATTCCAGGGCCCACTCAAGGTTCATACTGTCTCGCAGAGGATGTGTTCAATGCTAGAAGAATAATTCTAAGAGTATAATCAAAACGATCGATCAACTTGGAATTAACAATAGGAAGGATTAGCTTGCACTATAGATTTATAGAGATTTTGTTGCTTTCCATTATTTTAATAAGAATTTATGGGGTTTTTCTGATGATGAATAAAACCTCACTTCTGTAAACATGCTGTAAGCAACAGTAAGCTGTTGTGAAAGATCATGGAGCAAAGTTTTAAACCTGAATTTCACATACCTGTTTGAAAGAAATGTACTGTGCATACATGTGTTCAGAGCTCCTCTTTAATCTTCTTTATCCCTTTTGTCCACCATACTTCTTCAAATGCCCATCTACTCTCTCCCGGACCCTTTTTAAAAATTGAGGTCTTTTTTCCCCCTCAGATTGAAGCTGTAACTTTTCATGAAGGTTCTCTCTAAGTCCTACTGGAAGTCTTGATGAGTTAAATTAATATTTGAATGTAATATTTAGCCACACTATTTTTATTTGCAATTAATTGCTCATTCATAATATGCAATGAAAACAAGCAGGTATCTTTCTTTCATCCTAGTGTTCCTGAAATGAAGGAGATGATTGGAAATGAACGACAGAAAAGACTTAAATCACAAAGTTGGAGATATGTGTGCATGTCAGCAAGAATCAATTATTTATATTCCACTTAAGAAACATTTAACCATTCAGTCAACCTGAGACTACAAGCTAGTTCTTAAAGCACTTAACTACATTACAGTAGGGGATAGTTTGGATCCCCTCAGACAGAGAGAACAGAACTACTCAGGGCTCTCCCATCACCAGAAGTGCTCAGGGCTCTCCCGCGGGCGAGACCATCAAGCCTGCTGGAGGAGAGTTGAATCACAGTAGTTCTTTACTTCCACAACTTTGGCTTTTTAGAGGAAAATTCATTCCAAAGTTAATTTGGAATTCAGCTCTTTGAGTCAAACCAAAACAGTTCTGACTTTCTATTTGTTTCGGAAGTGTTAAATTTGATCCGTGCACAGATTTTGAACATAGACCCATCCAAGCCAGCCAAAAGTGAGAGGGCAGTGTTTGTGAGTTTTGCTCTTAATAATAATAATTAATAATAATAACTACTACAACCCCATAATGTCTCCATAATGACCATCTACACTAAAAAGTTACCAGACTGCATCTGCAAGCACAGCTCTACAAAGAGAGTTGCAGGTTCTTGTGCCTATTGCATGCACAAACCTACAAACTGAACATGGCTTTAACTCCACCATGTGGCCTCACACTGACACGTACCTATCATCAGCAGATTAAACTCAGAACCACTGCACAAAATTCCCTCATTTAAGCCAAGGGAAACATAGTAATCCACTGCAATATCTATTTTACAATTTGTATGTAAAGTAGAACTACAGGTGATGAGGAATACTTTATTAATAGCGAAGACAGCTAATTTTTTTGCTGAAGATAAGGGAATAGTAAAATAAAATTTCTGCTTTTATTCTAGTCCCTGCAGAAAAAAATGTGCAAAAAAATTATTTTGCCATCTTCTGATCAGATCTTCCCAATTTTTTGACCTTCTTTGGATTATATTATAGCTTTGTTCCCCCCAGCTTTCAGTTTGGTACTTCAAAATAATATCCTGGATCCCTGTGTAAAATTACCTGACAGTTCAAATATGACCAACAAGAAACCAATTGGACCCGTTCTGCCCTAATCAACAGCTTCTTCTGGCTTCATTGGGAGATGGAGATTCATTAAAGCCTACAGATAACAGCAAGTGGTGATGAGGTGGAAAAGCACATGGGGTCAGATAGTGGGGGGTACAATCACAAGGAGAAAGCAGGGTGATCGGGGCCCATCTCATATACCTGTATACAAAGGCACACAGCACAGAAAACAAACATCTGTATGCAGAGGCAGAGCAGTGATATAAATGGAAATTCAGAGATACATTGTGAGACAGCACAAAACCGCAGTGTTGTAATGGATGGATAGAGGCTCTTCAGGAAGGCCAGTTAAGGAAGATGAGTGGGGAAGGTATACTCTGTTCAAAAGAGTGACTCAAGTGCTGAACTCTACTGTGGGAGGAGTGACATGACTGTCAATAGTCAATGAGTAAAGATCATCTGATCCAGAAGGTCAATAAACAAAACATCTTGGTGGTCATCTGCTACAGATCATCAAATCAAGAACAAACAATGGACAAGGCCTTTTTTTTTTTTAAATAGAAGTATTCCAAATGCAAGACTTAGTGCTCACGGGAGCATCTAACCACAGTGATACTTTGTTGGATAGAAGCAATCCTGGGTATTTCTAGTGTGCGCTGGGGACAGTTTTTCAATATAGCTGCAGAACAGACTAATAAAAGGAGGCAGTTTGCAAATAAAGAACTGGTCAAGGACATGATAATCAGTGGCAATATTGGCTGCAATGACTATTTATGAGATCGCAGAGTAGTGCTGGGTGGAGGATCCTGAGAGTAGCAAGGAAGACAAGTATTAGTATAAACACCTTGGAGTTCAGGCAAGCAGACATTTGCTTGTTCAGGGGACAAGTAGGCAGGATCCTGTCAGTGATAGTCCCAAAGTGCCAATAGCCTCAGGAGAGTTCATTGGTGCTCAAGGACAATCTCCTCAAAGCGTGAAAAAAAAATCCATCTCAATATACAGGAAGTCAAGCAGACAAGGCAGAAAATGGGGTTGCCTCAGCTGGAAACTCCTGACAGAGCTCAAACACAAAAGAAGCGCATGGACTGCAGAAGCAGGGACAGGTACCCAAGATGAATGTAGTGACATTGCCTCCACATGCAGCCATGGAGTTAAAGCCAAAGCTCAGCTGGAATTGAAAATGACAAAGTATGTGAAGGACAAAAATAAGGACTTTGATAGCTGTGTCAGCAGCAAAAGGAAGACCAAGGAAAATTTTGACCGCTGCTGAATGGAAGGAATGGCGACGAAGGAGAAAGGAAAGGATAACATAGTAAAAATTTCTCTGCCACAGTCTTTTCTGGCAAGCTCTGTTCTTCTAGGGAGGGTCATATAACTACCAGCAGGATTTCTTCGACACCCCTCCCAAGCTAGTCAGTAAGTCTCTAAGGTATGCCCTGTCCTGTTCTAGCAAAGCAGATTCTTTCATTTATGAAGAATGCCTCCTCATAACTTCCACGAAGTCCGTGAGTGATCTGCAGACTTTTCTCTCTCAGGTGAAATGTTAACTGTATCTGCAGTCACATAGCAAAAGACTGTGAAATGCCAAGCTAACCAGGAAAACTAAACAAGGCAGAATATCCTTAGTTTGCAATATTCTTCGTTAATGTTCATGGAACTTACACAATTCCACCTTGAAGTTTTTATGAAAGTAAAAGGCCTGCATCCATATAAAGACTTGCATGACAAATTAAGCTCCTATAATCAGCTGCTTTTTTGGTAGGGTGGGGTGGGTTATTTTTTAGGGTAAATCCCCAATCCTAACTTTAGAAGCCAGCACAAAAAGAGTTATTACTGTGGGCCCCAATAAACAGTTTTAGCAGCAGGCATGATGCTTTCTCTCTCTCCTTTTGCATATGTAGGAAGACTTAGTCATAATGATGAAAACCCAACTGAAAGTCAAGGGTGTACTACTTATTTGAGCTTTAACATCATCAATTCTACATTTCCCTTTGGGAAGATTTAGCCATTCTAAAGCAAACCAATTTTGTCCTTATTATGCCTCAGTAAAGGAGATTTTAATTTTTTTTCACATTTTAACAATAACAAGAATACTTTGTTTCCTAATTATGTGGGAAGATGCATTCACTCTACTCCTTTTTTTCTCCTCCATTTTTACCCTATCTGTACTATGAACATATATCAAATCATATGGAGTACATGCCTCAAACCAGACATTTTAAATTTTGAAAAGGTTACTTTTAGGAATATCCTAAACCTCTTAGAATAGCAAAAGTGAAGGTTATAACTAGCAAGTTCTTCTTTTTACTTTGCTCAAATATTTACTTTTTGAGAAAATAGTATATGCATTTATAAATGAGAGTAACAAACAGCACTGGAGTTTTTTTCTTTTTCCTTTCTTGTAGCACATATTTAATTTTCTTGTTTTCGCCTGTGGTTGTAATTTTAACATGGACAGCTAAATTAACTATTAAAACCAAGTTATACCAAGACCAGCTGAACACACCAGTGGAAAAAAAATTGAAAGCAAATAAGTAATTTAACCACGGATACTGACAAGGAGAGCAACATTTTGGTTACTTATTTCAACTGTTCACAGAAAACACATCATCCTTTCTTCCAGCCAAGACCACATGGTATCAGAGATCCCAAACTGTAAGAATATTGTCCTTCTGCTTTAGTTTTAATTTAGCCACTTACAATAAAATTATCTCAACATTTGGGTCTTGGGATATTTACCAGACTGTTGCTCAGAGCTCTTCTTTGCCTGGTTAATTAGAGCTTAGTGCAGAGCCGGGGGAAGGAAAGGAGGAGACCAGCATTGCCCTCCAGGACAACTAGCAGCACCAGCTGTCGCACAAGCTGCTGGCTCTCGGCTCTCCAATTGCTCACACGGAAGGAGAGTTGTTTGTTTCCTCCACCACACTTCTCAAAAGGGCAGGGAGATCAATTAGTTTTCTTCCCAACCATGATGAACCTTCAACCTACACTGCCACCTGCTCCAGGCCTTCAGCTCTTACCCTGCTCACAGCACATCAGGCACATTTTGCTGTCACCCCATGCTGGACTGAGGGTCTGGATTTTGGGCAATTCTTCACAGAAAAGGAAGGCCTGCTCTGGAAACCCCAGATGAGTTGCTTCTGCATTCCTGAAGTCAAGTTCCCTGAATTCAGCGTACTGTCCCATTTCAAGTCACTTCCAAACCAGCACCGTTATGTGTTCAGGAGCCTGAGGCTCTGTGGGTTGGGTGTCATCACCGTGGCCAATCCTGGAGCTTAAGCAGAGGGAAGCTTGTAGAGATTGTGGGAAATTTAATCATCTGAGGAACTTGGCCAATAACAGAAAACAGGATCCTATGAAGCAGCTTTTGGAAAGCAGTGAAAAGGTACATTTAAATTAACACTGCAGGCCAATTCCTCCTTGCATTCCCATTTGAGCCTAGCCCACCATAAATCAAATGTTTTACTTCAGTGTTCTCCATTAAAAAGAGGAAGGCTGTCTTTTGGTGTCAACATTTTCCCTAAGGAAGTTTTTGAATGTGCTTCAATCACATTTGCCATTAGAAAACCATTGCACTAGAGAATTCACTGGCTAGAAAGCATGACAAAGCAACAAAGCCACCTACTTAGTAGTTTTGACTCTTTATATGCTGCAGTGGTTCTTCGTACTGCCTTTTCCACATTGCACTTGATGGTGCATGTTATGTTGTGCAGCTGGTTTTCTTGAGGGCTTGGAGGAAACCACTGCTGGCTCAAGACTTGCCTGACTTAAAAGGTAAATGCTGGCACAATGGTCGAGCCTTGTGTACTGAGGCTGTAACATACTCTTTTCAACTTTTTTATTCTTTCTTGCTCTTGCTCTTTAACCCTTCTGACCTACCCACCCAGGCAGAGTATAGCTCAAAAATGTCACACAGAGCACTTTAAACAACTTTTTCCCTTACAGCAGTTAAAGATCTGAGCAAAGTACAACATAAAGGACTGTCCTTTACCCCCAGAGACTGAGGAAGAAACAAAATTTTAAAGACCTTTATTAGCAAAATTTTAGAGCAGTAGTGGCCATCTTTCCTAGCCAAGGACACTAAAATTCTCCTATAGCAAAGGGCCTGAGGACATAAACTGTGCATCACAGAAAGCCCAGCCAGTGTGAGCTCAGGGGTATGTTTCTCAGCAAGGAGCCTACAATAGCAGTGGCCTCACAACTCTGCTGTGACATGAGCCTAGGCTGGCAGTGCCACTGAATCCTAGACCCATCCAGCAGTCCTGGCTTCTCTGGAGCCTCTTGCTACCCAAGAGCTCCCAAAGCAATGTAACTCCACAGCTGCTCCCTTGGCAGCCCCAGCACAGGGAATGTAACTGAACTTTCACAAGTGTGCTGGCAGCTCAAGGGGAAGAGGTTAGCCACTTCTGTCTTAGGGGAATAGGCTAGGATAAAAAAGACAGCTTTCCAATCTCCTGTCCTTTTCCTCCAGCTGGTAGGGCTATTCTTGGGACTTCTTACAATCAGAGGGGCATGGGTTTTTTCTGCTTCCTGAGGGTAACAAAAATGGATTTAGATGACTGCCGTCTGCCGGCCTATGTTCTCTACGTATTGTAACTTGGAGTGATTAAATGCAACATGTAGCCTGTTCAAAACAGGCCAAAATACGTGAGCAGTGTTTTCCCACTCTGCTGATTAGTGTTCTTCAGTGTTGGTCACTGGATAAACTGAAGTTTCCATGGGGCATTGATTATTTTTTAACACTAATCAGTTATTAAGATGTTTGGCACTACTGTAGGTAAATATTTTGCTTTTGTAATATCATATAAAAAATGAAAAAGTCATTGATTTTATTTTAAGAGCCTTTATTTTTGAGCTGCAAAAGAACACAGATCAACGGAATCCATTGTTGTCCAGACACAAGTTAGAAGCCAACATGCAATACATTAATACAGGGGAATACAAAAGCAGATAACCATTTTGACATGTCTTTTTTTTTTAGATCAAAAGCTAACATAGAAATAAGACGTGATGGGTCCAATCCTAGTCTTCCACTGACTTATAAAGAGCAGGACTAGTGCCTCATATGATGATAATGATGCACACCCTATTTTACAGAACCCCCAAATGTCTAAACAGCATCTCAAACTGGTAGTCAAACTCAGAGCTTTCTCCCCACAGCAGTTACTTCTGTGGGGTTGGTGAGAACAGAGGCAGCACAACTTGGTGCAGAAGTAGTATGGAAAATAGTTTACATGATGAAATTTCTTCAACTCAGAGGTATAAATTCTTCTCTCCAATCATTTTACAGCTCCCATTCAGTGCGGGAGGAGACCTATTGGGTTAGTCAAGGGCAGCATTTCAATCAGCAGAAGATGGCTGAAGAATTGTTTGCATTTGTTTTTCCACAGAAATGAAATTGCTATCCTCATACGGCTAACAACAGAGCCAACTGCAGCCACTGACTGATTCCTAGGGACTGCAGTCCGTGGTAGACTACATTATTAAGTTCTCGATTGCTTTCCCTTGAAAAAGGACTGCAGAGTCTGCTCCCTAGTTTCTCATCTGAAGCCTGCATGCTGCTCTCAGCTCTAAGAGAAAGAGACCAGCATTCAAGAATTGACTTTCTTTTTATGGGTCAGAGTAAATTAAGATAAATTTGAACAGAAAAACAGTGTTTGCACTTCTTATTGCATCAGTTGTAATTTAGCAACGATTGTTGCAAATCTGACCATGACTGCTAAGGAAATACTAATGGCTTATTTGACTCAGATTCCCTATCTATGAAATGGAGAAATTTTTCTCCCCTCCTGCTTTGCAGAGGAAAGACCATGTGGCAGTGATGGTCTGGGAAAATATTCTTTCACTCTGTAGTAGGAGCAGAGAAGAGCAAAAACCTGGCATAGAAGAGCTGGTCTAGGTTTATGATGTTCAGCAACACATGGAGAACAACAGAAGACCCGAGACTGATTCTGAGGTTTCTCTCCCTAAGGTAACAAAAAGAGTAGTAAGAGTGTAACTGCTGTTGGTAAGGAGAGTTAGTTAGTTACTGTGGTTAGCACCGACTAGCTGGTTGCCTGACAGCCTGAAAAAGATCCCAACTTGTCTTAGCAGTCCTTTCCTCCAAGACTCACTAACTGACATGATTTACTATGAAAGATTCCTGATGGTGGCAAGCTCAAATCTATTGCCTCATAAGCAAGCAAGGCTAAAGGGAAGAATCCTGTAGCTGTAAAGACAGCTAGCACTATTGAAGAAAATGGAGCTGACTTTTCAAACAATGAAATTAAATTAATAAAAAAAAATGCTTACAAGAAGGCTAGTTTTATCACTTTCCATTAGAGTTTCCCAAAGAAAGGCAGAGCAAGACTTTAAATTTTTTTGCTAATCATTTCATATTGGGACAGAAAATGGGAAGGGAGCTTTTGTTTCCAGCCCTCTTACTCAAGCACTTTGCATGAATGCTTCACCTCCTCCACACTGCTTTTAGGCAAGGACTGCAGGTAGGTAAATACGTGTTTTATTTGCGAAACAACTAACAAAATACAAGTGCTTACCAACCAGGTCTAAGCAGGGAAAAACAGGTTGGAGTATAAAAAAGAAAAAAAAAAAAACAGAGCACCCTGGCTAATCATTTTAACCATGCTGTTAATGGAATCGTAATGCAAGCTTATGTTTGCTGTTTGTGACAAAAAAGAATAATTTAACAGGGAATTGCTCTTCTGTTATAACTTTGAAAAAACAGCTAAGTAGAAATATATTTCCCAGCAGAGCTGTATCAAACATTTATGCTTTTACAGCTTTGCTCACATCAAAAAATACAGAACAGCATTCCTAGGTTCCGCTTGATGGAGAAAAGCACACTGTACAGACTGGTCTCAACACAAAAAATTAATGATATTATTGTAATTAATAAAACATTCAATAAAAGCAAAATGGGAAACGGTTGCAATTTAATATAACCATGCTAATATCTCTGCATTTATTAAATTCCTTTGCTATGGGACTCTGCGATAATTTTAATGATGTAGACCATGCTAATCAAATAGATAAATGCAGAAAAATGACACATCTCTATAAGCAGTCACTTTCCCATTCTAAGAAGACTTTCTGTCTGTAGTAGAGTCAGGTCTACAGATTGAAAATCTATTGCAAGCACTCTTTTTAGAGTTTCTAATTTCTGTTTGAGTGAATGTCAGTGTTTATCACAGCAGAAGAATTTTACTGATACAGTTTAACTGGGAAGATAAAATATTTCAGTGCAGTAATGCATACGTAAAAGACTTCATAAATAAAAGCACATATTTTTCTCTTTTACCCTCAGAACCATTGACAATACCACTTAGAGATTTGGGAAGTTATCTAGCTTATAAAAAGCTAAAATTTCCCTCTGGTGCATTCATGAAAAGAGTATTTCTTTCTGACGGGGTAATCTTGAGTTTCTGTAAAACATACTTTTCTGTGTTCCTTTCAGGTGTCAAGTCACTAATGCTATTTCAATTCTCATCATGTTGCAGATGAGCCCAGCAGTAGGTGCCCGATCGTTTTGGGTGCCTAATGCTCACCCCAGACTGTATCATGGCGTTGGAAATGATGCCAAGCAGTCTCATCAGGAGAAGTCGGGTCTGGGACAGGGCTAGGCAGCAGCAAGTCCCAGAGCACCAGCTGAGGTAAACACACAGTGAGCAGCCAAGACAAGGAGAACCCACCCAGCAGTCTTGCTGAGTTAGGTTTATCTCACCCTTAGCTCTTCAGGAGGCCAAGTGAGCAACTGTAGCCCAGGTAACTGGCTGTAAACCTTGATTACCCCAGGAGGCTGAGAAGCAGTAGCTCAAAGGAGAAACTCCAACCTCTCCCTACTACTGTGCGTATTCTTTTGGCACGCTGAGGCCTGGCTAGAGCACTCCTTCTTTTTACCCTGGCCTTGCATGTACACGTACTGGCGAATGTTGTCCCTTCTGTTACATTTTTCCACAAAGAAATAAGACTTGAAAGCCTGGATTCGAATTTGCTTTTCTGTATGCTTGTAGCCAAGAGGAGAACATAACCAGGAAGCTGCATATGGGAAGAATAACACTGCCATGGCCAGATAAAATGGGCAAGACTAGTTCTCGCCTGCACAGAAACAAATAAAAGTGGGCCAGAGCCTCTTCTTGGGCTTCGTCTGTGTTTCTGAGATACAGCCAAGAATCTGAGCCAGAGTTTAAGATACAGTGAATTGCAATTATGTTTAGGTAATAAAGCTTTGTTCTTTTTTGCAACTATTACACAGAAGGATGTGCTAATGATACAGCTCACGAAGAGTAACCGGCACTGCCAATTCCTTAGAAGTGCTGCAGACAGAGGATCACTTTACACAAAGACCTCTCTTGGCTACAATCATGCTTAAATCATCACAAAAAGGAAAGTATGCAATCAGAAAGCTTAGTCCTTAAAATCTGCTGAAGAAAATCAAGTTGTCAGTGTGACCGCCAGCAATTAGCTTGGCTTTAGATTAATAGACAACCTCAGTACTTCTCTGATGACCAGCAATGTTTTGTGAAGCAAACCAAATTCACACACAAAGATCCAATATCCAGGGATTAAATCATGTTCCCACTAGACCAGTGGAGTTTGCTACCAAATTCAGTGGAAGCAGGAAGAAATTTGCCAGGTCCCATGGTTATACTCTTTGCCTTTTGTTTCTCTGCAGCCAAAAGTGGCTCAGAAATATATTATCCTGCCTTGGATTTTATTTTTCCTCTGCACTTTTTCAATAATTTAGTATCAGCACTACGAGTATATTTTTCCTGACAAAATCCTATTTGGTTTCCATTACAGAATAAGCTTGTGATCATTGAGAGCAGTATTTTGGTAGGTTTACCCACCATAGACACATTTAATGTGCTCTAACCTTTCTCCAACCCAACTATATATCCACCCTTTTCTGTATCACTTAGAGGCTGTGGGCTCACTGGGGCAGAGACTTGAGGAAGTACTTTCAGACAAGACCTCCAGAGTGTGTTATCACAACAAAGATAAATCACTACCAATAAGATACTTGCTTAAATTACACTTTAGCTTAAAGGCTAAAAACCATAAAAATATTGGAATAATACTGACAGCTTTCTAAAGGGTTCTGCATCTGATTGACTTTTAAAAAAAGAATAGTTTGTAAAACAAGGTTGTATCATGTAGAGAGCTAAGGATGAAAAGCTTTAAACCTCAGACTTTCTACTAAAAAACCCAAACATTTGCAGGCAACATGATCTATCATGTCTGCACAAGTTCAGGAATTACTTTAATGTGTTTAACAGAAGGGCAATTTAAGGGGAATTGGTTTTGAGTACTCCTCCTCCATTACAGCCCAGCATGAAGTTTAACTTTTATCCAATGTCTGATTTGTTTTAATGCTGCATGATTCATGATGCAGTATAATTTCACGTCAGGAAAGCAGGATCCTTTTTTATTACTGTGACTAGATACCTTAGCCAAAAGACAATTTGAGTGAGTTTGTTGTTTGGTTTTTTCCCTTTGGTGTCCTAAATGAAAATCTAATATCAGTAATTCGAATCTAGGAAGTATTTAATTTTAAGTACTGAGAATTAATGCATAGTTTTAAAACTATTTATCTTTGTGCATCACAAGGCATCCATGCAGTGTTTTCTTTCTTTGAAATTATGGATATTTAAAGCTGCCTTTGCCAGTATGATCAGAAAACAGACTGATTTCTGTATTTTTACATATTAAAATAAATCTGTAGGTTATCCCTGGTTTCACAGTTTTGTCCAGGGTCTAATAGTACAGAGAAAGAAGTATCTTCATAGGAAAACAAGGTGTTTTCTCATTTGGTAGCTCTCATATCCTAGATCCTTGGCTTTAGAGTGATGTCAATCACATGCTACTTACTGGTTTGGAAGAAACTGTTTTCCATGGGCCTATTTTCCTATTTAATTGTAATAGTTACTTAAAAAGCAAAAGTGACTTAGCACAACAGGCATAAGAAAACTGCTTTCCAGTTGTAGCATTCATATTCTCAGGATATATTCAGCAGTAGCAATAAATTGTAGCAACTAGGTTTAGGCTAGCTTTCATTATTTCAAGGACCTCATCTTGTTGCACAAATACCTTTTTGATAACCTCTAGGTTAAGAGGTTAATTATGCGAGATAGCAACCTGTAAAAATGTTATAGTAAAATGCTGCTCAATAGTTGGAAAAAAACACCTAAGCTTGCTATCTTTCCAGTCCAAGGGGCTAGATATGAGAGAGTGAGATTTGTCTTGTGTACATTAGCTGTCTAAACGAAATCACATAGGCTTCTTAAAATGGAGAGGGACAAGCACCCTCGGAAGGCAATTCTTTCTGTTTGCATTTTTAGAGGGAACCTAGACTTTAGGGAGCTAAAACTGGATCGGAGTCATCCCATTAACAAGTAGATAGACAGGACTGGAATTATTTAGTCACAACTTCAATTTACCTAAAAATTCACTCCCTCTACCTACTAAAATACCTGTTTACATAATTGGTAATTTTGTAATAGAATATCCCTGGTAAACTGATGATATGCTTTTCTCATTAGCATCTAGAATATTACGGAAACTGCTTTTCTTCCCTAAACAGGACAAGTAAGTCTATAAACTATTTTGGCTGCAGATAGGTTCATATTCTGAAGCATGTGAAGTGTGAAGCAAAACCATTTCTGCTTCAAGTAACTCATTGTCATACAGAGGCTCTTTTGAAAATACAGGCAAAACTATAGAGGGTTGGGACAGGGGAAGGGAGGTGTGGAGTGGATGCTGAGCACAAGAGGAAACAGTGACTACGTTTACACGGAGATGAAGACACGGCCAGGAGGTCAAATTTCCTGACTGCTCGTTGTTCAGCCAGTAGAAGCCACTGGAAGCCACCAGCTGCAAGGCAGCCTTTCCCAGGGACACCAAGTGCGGCCTGCTCACCAAAAGGAGCCCAAAGGCTTGCCCTCCCATTGCCCAAGCTACTCCTGCCCACCCACCTCCACGTGCTTCATCTGCCATTGTGGACAACCTCTGCAGATGAAGATCACCCTGGTGCCTTTCTGAGGAAAACCCTACTGATGCCTGTAAATGCATCGGCATTGCAGAGGCTGATGCATTTACAGGCTGTTCCTGAGACTCCTCAAACTGCTCCCAGGATCGGCCAGCTCAGTAAAAAGCCACATGAAGAGATTAATTTACAGGCAGCATTCTTTCATTTCTCACTGCTGACTGAGGAGTAGTTAATATGTAACCGTTGCTAGAAGAGATAGATGAAAACTCTTGGGCAATATTTTCTCTCAACACCTTGAGTAAACAGGTCAATCTCCAAGACTGTTTGAATTTATGGGTAAAGCAAAGTAGCATCATTACTTGCTTACTCACAACACAACCGACATTTTAATCTAGCATTCTGCAGTCCTTGCAGGATGCACATAGTCTATGTGTTGGTTCAAAATTGTCACCGGATAGTTATTTTGCATATACACAGGGTGTTTCACTGGACATGGAAGCTATTTGTTCACCTGCTAATAGATGAAGAAAAGTAAGTGTCATTTCCTTTTGCAAATTATTGACGAATAGTCTTAATCAAAATTTTTTGCCAGCAAATAAAACTTCTCCAACTTCATCTAGTATAAATTCTAGTATAAAAAACACTACTGACATTCGCTCCTTCTTTTGCTTATGGTTCTTCTCTGCCTGCAGCATTTAACCTGAATAAACCCCATCCAACTCCTTAAAAATTGCAAGTTTATTTCTCTTCTAAACTGATTTAATTTCTATATTCTATAATATTCTATATTCTTTTCTTAAATTCTATACAGAAATGGTGTTTAGAGGAATTGCACAGCAAAAGCACAGAACTACATGGTCTTCTCTGTGGTTATGTCGATTGTTATAGGCTGGAAGTTCTCTCAGGGGACATTGCTGGGGACAGAGGCCATTGCTTCACGCTTGTCTTGAAGTCACCTGTTGTCTTGCTGGGACTGCTGTTGGCCAGATAGCAGTTAGAATAGTTTGTGTGAACTCTGGCAGGGGGAATTTGGGAATTGAACTAGCAGGAAAAGAGATGCTTAGGGACTATTTCTAAAGGTTATATTAATACTAATAAAGAAAGCACACTAGAGACCTATCCATCCTCTGGCCCTGAAAATAACTGACGTGGGATATCCTTTGCTGACATACTTCTCTAAGTCCAATTCACTCACATTTTTCTATTGGAAATGATCCCCAGACTATTAACGCATTTGAACTGAGGTTCAAGGTTCAATGGCTGGGTGACTGCTGTTTGGCCTAGATCAGAACTGTGGTGAAGAATGTGCCAAGAATTAATTGTATAGGCGATTGCATCACTAGTGTGTCCTTTGGCTTGCTGGTTAGCCGCTATCAGTGTAGCCCAGGAGAACTGGGCAGAACCATGGCCTGTTGAAACCAGACAAATTCTGAGAAGTCTGGGAAGCTTCTGTTACACACTCAATGTACGGGGTTTCACATCTAGCAGGGCTTGCAAAGTAAATGAAGTTTCTTTGCTAAAAGACAAAACCATCATTTAGTGCCAGCATAGTATTTGTCATTCTCCTAGTCTGAATTGTATTTGTCTCCTTGGAAATGAAGTCAGAGATATTCTACTTCACTTTTGATCCAAAGGCAACAAAATTATCAGAGATGTTGCTTTCTTAGAGGAGAACCAAAACACACAACATTACCTTTTGATCAAGGCATCTCCTAAAGTGACACAATTATCATTCCATTTCCTCATTGCCAACTCCAAAGTTGCAGTGCAGGTGCACAGGAGTGGACACAAGTCAGCCATCTACTAGATTAAAAAAAACATAGATTTTGTACAATCAGAACCCTTTGACTAGTGTCCAGTTCCTGGAGCTGGTTAGCCACCGCTGATGACTTCTGATGGGAGCGTGAGTTTTCTACCAGTGTGCGGTAGAAGAAGGGAATAGGAGTGTCCGAGTTGTTCAAGGTCAGGAGTCTACAGTGCTTTACATGCTCCCCAAAGACAGACTACTCTGTCCTCACAACCTAGCCTGAAATACCTTCTATGCTTGCTGAGACAGTCTCTGAGCAAGAAAACTCTTAGGGCAGCTTCCCCTTTGCTCAGTGTTTGCTAACACTCATTTGAACACCGACTATTCAGTTCAACCACATTTACCACTCTTAAAATTTTTATTTATGACCATTCATACAAACAGACTTTTTGTTCACACAAATGCTTGCTGAAGGGCTATTTTTCATATGAATACCTGCACTCAGAAGGAAACAAGGGTATTCACTCAGAGCAAGAATAATTGCTACTTCTTGCTATTTGCTGATTCTTATTCTCATGTTCTAAAAGTTGCCATCATGCATTTTACAAAACAATGCCTGGAAATTAGATGACCAGTCACATACCAAAAAAAAATGTCAGTAGATTCTGGCACTCCTGCTTAGGATGAGTAATATCTCATGAACACCTCTGTTGACCTCAGTAGGACAATTCAAAATAAAGCATTACTCCACCAGTTAAAGCCACAGAAGCTAACCTGAACCAAAATAATCTGTGGACTGCATGCAAAAAGCAGCCACTCAAGTTCTATGGTAAATACCTGAGGACATTTTTTTTGCAGAATGTCAGTCTCATTTTGTAAGCAGTCTCTATGCAGCAGCAAAGCTTTGTACATTCACAGAACATTCGTCTGCCATAAATAACATCACAAGCTCTGTTATCTTTCCTTTTTTTTCCCCAAGGGACAACAATCCTTAAGGCACCAATGTCACCTTCTGCCATACTTAAAGTTTATATGAAACTAAAAACATTAAACAAAGGATGCAAGTGAGGAAATGACAGAATTTGAGATGTAACCTGTTGAAAAATCTCATTTTATGGTGAAAGAAATCCAGGGTCTGATGCTGAAAAGGAGTAGGGCATCTGCAACCTTTAACTTACTTCGGCATTCACTCCCTACCCAGCATCCTCACTGCAAAGACTTCAGCCTTCTTCTTCCTAGGGACAAAATAGTTTGCATATAAAAAGATACTATTAAGGAGAAGTCAGTTTTGCACTTTGGGAATATTTTTCACTTTATAATTTGGAACCAAGTAAATAAAATTCTGAGTGTTTGCTGATACCTCCAATCTTGTTCTCCTCTTTCTGGAATTGGAGAAGCAGATTATAAACCCCTCTTCTCAGTATCTGCCTCCCTGTCCCATACCCTTTAGGTCCTCCTGCAGCCTCACCTTCCAGTCCTCTTCACCACCAGCTGGTCCTGCTTACCTCTCTAGTGGGCAGAGAGTGACCGCACACAAAGAGCCTACATCTGTGCATAATCACAGTTCGAGAAGCTGTTTTGTCTTCTCTCCCAGTACAGCTTTGCTTTCTTTCTTCTCTACAGCCTATTTCAATACTCAGTGGACTAAGTCATTTCACGAGACACTCCCTGCTCTTCCTTTCGCCTGAGCACGCCTGTGCTCCCCAGCCTGCAGCTCTCCTACACCCCGCCTGTGCCTGGGGGCACCTAGGCCCATCTGATGAGGATACCTTACAATAGGATATACACTGGCAAGAAGTACCTGAGATTATGTGATAATCTCAACACTGTTAGTCACAAAAGCATGGAGAAGTAAAAGCAGTCTGAGTTATGCTGATTCCTCTAAAAATTGTAAAATATTATTGGTTTTAAAAGCTATGCTTTACCACATTGCCCACATAACTGTAATTAAATGGATGCACATGCCTGTGTTTGATACAGAAGATTAAGTTTAATTACTGCTTTGTGCTATGAAAAACATTGGGGGGGGGGAGAGAGAAGGGGCAATATATGCAAGTATGGTGCTATATTCAGCCTTCTGAAAGCGTAACTTTAGCCCCCTGCAGTTGCCAGATAACGTTTTCGAAGTTGTTGAGATATTAAAAGGGTGGCAGTTTATTATGAAGCCATTTATATTTTGTCAGACTGTTAACAAGATTTGTGTTATCTGCACCATGCAACAGGAAGGCTGCTGCAGAGTCCATAATAACTTCTTACTATGCATGCCAAATTGTTGGTGCAATTGGCAAAGAGAGGAAAGGAATCAGAAGATGATATTAGTAACAGCCTACATGAGTTGAGAGCCAAGTTACCCAACCCTCTTTATACTGTTGCTTGATTAAATTCATACTACATCATCAGCCCATCAAACATTCAAATTATCACAGACTTCAATATTATACTAAATTCTTGGAGTTGAACAGAATACAAGGTACATGCACTGCTGATTCCAAAACATGAAATTGTATTTTTTTACGTGTTTAACACGCTTTGATCTACATATATTTAACCAATGATTCCTTGCATGACAACATAAATATAATAAAAAGTATATAATATGTGTGTGCACCTATCTGTTTATATCTACACATGCCCTGATATATATAGTGTCAACCCAAGAGTAACTGTTTCAAGTCATTCTTCTCTTGCCCCTTTCTGATATAGATCCCAAAAGATGTCATTTGTCACCAACTTCCACTGTCTTCAGTCATCATTTCAAGTGTTAAGTGCATCACAGTGAGACCCTTCAAAAGGTGATAATATATCAACAGGGAGGTAATATACTGATAGACAGAGGAATTGAAACTCTTAAGGTTAAACAGAGCTGATAAGCCATTGCAAAAATTATTTAACTCTTTTTGAAACAGGGACTGTTTGAATTGTGAAGTTAAAATTCTGACACTGAACACTATCACCAGAAAGGCACTTACAGAAATGTTGTGTTTCTTGTACATCTTGTGCTTTCAAAGTGCCATCATTTAGGGTTTAAAAAGCCATGCTAAATATGGTTTAAGATGCTCAGCACTTTGCAAATTTTATCTCAAAGAACGGAAGTTAAAATCTTACCACATTAACTTTCCCATTTTAATGGCACAAAACTGGCCAACCAAGCAAGAATGGCAGGCACAGAACAGAACATAGGTACAAGGAAATTTTCCAGACTGAAACATAACAATAATCAGTCAGATTATGCCTGGGGATTTCATTTACAATTCCCAAGACAAAAAACAAAGTGATTTGTGTTGAAGGATGAAACTTACTAATGTAGAGGTAAGACTACATTTATGAATCTGAAGGCTATACGTGCCTTCTAGACATCCAGTCCTGGAAAAAGGAGACAATATTGAGCTACAGCTAGTCATAGATATTCACCTCCAAACCACCAACTGGCGTGGCATCCCCAAAAGAAGTGAAAGCAGTGCCATAGACACAGCATGCCTGCCTGGGCTGACCAGATTTAATAGCTTGAAATTGGTTCCAGATAGATTATGTCATTAACATAAATATGAACTGTAGCCAAGAGAGGGAGACAAAGAGGCAGTATGTCACCGCTGCATGCAGACACAGGCTGGAAGAACCTCTTAGCAACAGCAACATGATCTTTTCAGTACACTTTGTTGTAGGAGACACAATCCAATGATATAACCTGAAGAGGAGCATCCTGACCACACTGGGTCCTTCTCCTGTGCTCTTCAGGATGTCAGTCATTACCATCTACTGGTTTGTAGTTAAACAGTTCTTGTTCCTAATTCTGTTTTACACATAGACTACGAGTTTAGCAAAATCAGCTGCTCTGGAACCGACTACTTTAATGCCAACCTGATCACCAGTTCCTTCAGACCATCAGTGTTCCTAAGCATCTGATTTTTACAGATTCAGCATGCACAAAATTGACCAAGAATCATAATTTATCTTCCCTGAATCTGCCATGCTTAATTTCTGCTAGCTTACATTCCCATTCTGAATTTCCACCAACCACTCTGAAGGAAAAGTTTTAAAATTTTGGAAGTTTGCAATGTACTCACTGGAACAAAACAAATCCCTCTAGACAGTTGATTATAGCTGGGCTGTTTGTTAATTCCCAATTTCATCTAAAAGACTTTCAGAACAAACTTTACAATAAGCTTGTTTTAAAACATAGTATTGACATTCACTGTTCTAAAGATAATGGAAATGATAGTGTATAAAAAGAAAAAAAAAGTTATTTACTAACATTTAAAAACTGTTATATATTCCAAAGTCCAGCAACCACGCTTTCATATATACCTGTAGAAAGAAGGATTTGCCTACTAAAAGAACCAAAATGTTGCCTCAGAATTTAACTAGAGATAGAAATTAAGTAGCTGCATATATCACCACCTGATATGACAGTGCCACAGTGATTATTGAAGATTTAGTAGAAGCAATTGAGTTCTATAATTATTGTTGACTTTCTGAATACGCTGACTTGATCAAAATCTTGATTTGAATTATTCATTGAACACCATGAATAGCACAATGTCAAAGCTAAATGAAGATTCTGTTTTTAGACTGTGGCCACATCTTTTTTTTCCAACTCAGATTAGAGCTATAAATTTCTATAGACAAACATATCATGCTTGATCCAGAGGTCCTAGTCTCTTTTAAATCTGTAAGTATGTCTAAGCTCTTGTCTCAGCAACTTGGATTGATGTAGTTGCATTGGAGTTTCCTAGACATTTTTACATGCTGTGAAATACCTGTGGGAGGTTCTTCTTTCCCCAGCAAAAGGCTAGAGAAAGTTTCAAAGAAAAACATTCTACCAACCCATCTTTAAGCATTCACACTCAAAAATCATCAAGTTTTTTTCTTCTTGTCTTCCTTTGTATAAGAAGCTTAGACAACTTTTTTCAAACGTTGGAACTGTTTGAGAAAATTAAATTTTAAATTTTAATTTAAAGCCACTATGAATTTTTTAGTAGTTTCACTCTTCTGGTACAGTTGTAGAAGTACAACCTAGTTCTTCACACCAGTTATTTATATTAGTATAGAGCATATATTAGTATATTGGTAGATCTGGCTTTAGATGTGAAGGTAAAAGGTGACTAAACCAATGAACTGTGGATGTCGCTGGTTAGCTGTGCTGGTAGAAAGTCATACATAACACCAACGTAATACTAGCATGCTGTTCAAACTCTCAGCTCTCACTGAGGACCAACTCTTTTCAGTATTAAGAGGGGGAAAAAAAGTAAAAAAAAAAAGGACAAAAACCCTGGAAAGACTGTGTTACTGAATAGTTTCCTGCACAGCAGCTACAGACCTTGAGTAGCATTATCACAGTAACTTGTAAACACTGATCACAGGCTCACCAGTTTTTCTAGCATGTGCTGAGCTCACAGAATAACCAAGCCAGGGTGGAAAGTGAAAGTAGTTCCAATAATTTCTAGCTTCTCTCAATCAGCAGAACTGAGATTATTCTTTACTCAACACTACTACATAGAAATACTTCCCCCATCCAGTAGCCCGCCGATCTTTAGACGCACTTGCTCAAGATATACTGATTGGCTTCATCTCAGCCATCTCCCAAAGAACTAGTTTCCATGGAAGTGCTGGGTTTTCTAGGTGATATCTCCAGGCATCTGTTGCTTCAAATGCTAGGTAGAAATACAGCTGTCGAGAATATTTGAGTATTTACACCCTGAAAAGTAAACTGGAAAATAATCATGGAAAAGAAGAACAAAGGGAGGAAAAGGAGAAAAAACATAGTACTAGTGGGAGCTGTGGGAAGTTATTAAAGACTATCAACACCTGTGTTCTTTTAGATAGTTTATAACCAATACATTCTGCAGAGTAGGTGTGTTACTGCCCTGCTTAAAGCAGGAGCAAGATTATACCTGTGATTTTATCAAGATTATACCTGTGATTTTATATCAGGAATCCTGGTTTCAAGTGTTTCAAGTTAGGTCAGATGCTTTTATATGTATATCCATGAATACAAAGCTGACCAGGCTCTACGTTTGTTTTGTGTAGGCCACCTCTAAGCCAGAAGCCACGTCAATGTGTTATCAGCGGGTTTATTAGCTCTAAGCTCAAGTAGCTAAACCGTTTTTGGAAGAGGAGCTCAGGATGCAGGTCTGTCTGCAAAAATTGTGTAGAAATACCATAAATCAGGAGATCTTGTCTTCAGTGAAGGCTTTGGATCAATTTTATAAGATAGCTCACTGTGTATTTGGTGAGGTTTGGTGTTTGGTTTTTGTTTTGTTGTTGTGTTTGTAGTTTTTGTTTTGTGAAGGATGTCATTGTCTAAGAAAACCTGACATAAAACCTAGATTTCTAACTTCTTGACTGAGTATCCAATACACCCGAAATTTTTCTCTTTAACTAAAGGAGGCTGCTCCTTGGTACTTAACTGGAAAATAATTTTAAAAACTAATGATTTCAAAAAGTAAGGAAAAAAACTAGGTTGTACTTTAATTCTTCTCTTAGAAATGTGAATGGTAGTTACCAGTCTTGAATGAAATCTCCAGAATAAATGGCAGCAAGTAATTATCCTACGTATTTTTCTTTTAAGTACTACTGGCAGCTTTCCTGTAGCTGAAAGTGTACAATAACATTTAAGTTCTTCATTCCATATCCGCATAAGTAGATGACGCCTTCCTGTGAAGGCTAAGAAATCCTGATTTGATTAGTGAGAATCCTGTATTGTCTCACCTGGCTTTTAATGGTCCAAAGGCACCTTTCAAGGTCACTATTCAAATCCACAAATTCTTCAGGACTGCTGATAATGGCCTGCAAAGAAAGTATTCTTAGGGATTCAGATTATATACACTACTTACCATGAAAAGAAGTAGAGGAGGAAGCTATCACAAATCCCTGCAGGCCCATCTATTCACATGCCTTCACCAGTCACTTGTAACGTGTTCCGTGCCTTATCAGGTGCACTTTTGTAAATGACACCGTATTTTGAACACAATACTGTGTACATCTTGTACGTATATTTTGTTGCTCATTCATTAAACAGTAAGATGGATGAGAGTAATTCCATAGGCTGTGCTCCTATCTACTCTTAGCATTCTCATTTTTACAGATGAATGAGGCATAAAGGCCACAAAGCAGAAGGGACACTGTTTAGTAATCCATTAACAAGCAAGGATTATGCCTTTCCTCAGCAAGCGAAGTGACCAGTGTGTACTTACTTTACTCTCTGACAAGTGATAGGACTGACATCAGACCTGTTGCCTTCTTCATGCTTTTCCTATACCAATAAATATTAAGCAGACTGTTATATTAACTAAAAATCAGGTTCAATTGCTTTAGGTACCTAAAGTGTATGTAATATTCATCTTTATCTGCATCAACAACTGACATCTGTGATCATTCTTCATTACTGGCATACCAGCTGGAATTACATTCACTGCTAAATTCACATCATTAACAAAATGATACTTTGTAGTTTAAAAAAAAAAAAACAAGTAGAAAGTGTTGAGTGTGTCAGTGCTAAGTTTCCTTTATTGTGGAAATTAGCACATAGATTGACCCTGTTTTGCAACTTCTTTGTAAATGTGTCATTTTAAAAAGTAGGTGGGAAATGAAGGTGGGAAATCTTTGGATATGTATTGAAGTAGCAAACGTTACTTCATCTCAGTTTTGGCACTATTACCCAGGTTATAGCTTGAGTATTTTCCAATACCATTTTAACTAAGGGATCAAAGAGAAATATTTACATCAAAATCATGCCTGAAGTTCACGAAAACAAGGAAAGGGGTGGTCAAGGGGCTAAGATGGCAAAATGTAACTGAAGAGTCAAAGTCTGTGCTCAAATCCAAATGAGCAGTCTGCATTTGGAGAAGGAAAGCAGGCTTTTGACAAGTAAGTAGCTCTGGCAAGAGAGCTTTGGGGGAAAATGAAGATGAAGCTGGGGGTAAACCTCGTCCATTACCCTCCCAGGTTTGATCAGGCAACATTTGCCACATGCAAAGAGACTCCACAGTTATTTGTTTCCTAACAGGCATAATAAATAGCTAGGACTGATAAAGGCTGCTAGGCTAGGCATTAGTAGGCTCACCACACCCAGTGAGTCTTTGCTGGACAAGCAGCCGTCAGCCAGATCGGGAAGGGTTGGTCTCCATTGCTCCTTGGAGTGGGCTGACCCTTGATGTTGCTGAGCTGGCAGCTTCCTATTCTTTTTTTTCTCTCTTAGGATTTTATACCTTTTCATGTCAACATTTTTTCTCTTGAATCTTTGAAGTGCTGCCTATCCCCATCTCAACAATCTTACCTCTCTCTGCAGTTTTACTGTTCTTATCTTGCATGGCTCCAGGCTACATGCTTTCCCTCAGCTCTCTCACAACCTAGCAGTCTACTTAGGAGTATAAGCCAAGGTTACGCAGGCTGTGCTGAATCAGAGTTGGCCTTGGATCACAGGCAGCTCAACCCCAGGAGGAGAGTGTCAAGGGCCAGAGACCTACCTGGATTTGTCGCCACTTAATCAGGAACAGGAACTTTTCAGTTTGAGGCAAACAGGGCGTTGGGAAAAGCTGAGGGAAGAGGAAGAGAAATTCCCAGTGGATCTCAGCACAAGGGCAGGACTTTCAGGCATCTTTCCCCTGCTCTCTTATGCTTGGTTTCTGTCCCCATGCTAAACCCAATGAGCGGTGAAGTGAGAATGTGAAGAAATCATAAGGAGAAGACCTGTCTAGCCCTGAAACTGAGCTCTGCTACATGGAGATAACATTAGTTAATGGTCCAGTAGTCACATAGTTCCCACAGCATGTTTAGTTAAACTAGACCGACCCATCTCCTGCATAGCCATATATTGGAGTTGTAAGGCCAAAAGAAAGGTCACTTTCCAGCCCTAGAATGACCACAGATCTATCTCTAGTGTTTGCAAGAGATATACCGAGCAAAGGATTTGGTCCTGATCCTTTGAAGAGTAGTACTCACCAGATGTCTTTGTTCACTCAAAAACTAGCATTACATATTAGCATCCAGATACGACCCAAAGGGCATTGGTCATGCTTCAGCTAGAGAACCTGTAGACAGAAGTTGTTTCTGTCTTTTACATTTTACTGCTTTTCTTCTATGATTGCATTTTTGAAATAATGTGCAAAAGATCACTACTCTGAAACTAGACTAGTGAAGTAAAACATAAATAAGAATAATAACCATGGGATCATGAGACTGTGTATGATGATGGAGACAGTATCTTTAAGGCATCCCAGAAAAAGAGTCTTTTTTTTACCCTGAAGCCCCTGTGGCTGCTATTCACTCCCAGATGGAACCAGACAAAAAAGACAGCCCTCTGCCTTGGATACTGAGGCCCAGCCAAAGGCTTATCTGTCTCACGACCAAATACAGTGCCTTTAGTCAAAAAGCAGATTCTTAAAATACTGACTCTGCTGATTCCTGTCCCTGTTGCTGTAACTGTGGGAAGTTAGCTGTATTTTCACTACTGTTTCCTGACCATCTCAAGCTATGATCCTCATGGGACATGATGGCTTCGGTTGAAACAGCAGAATTAAGGAAATACGTGACTCATGAACTGGGCTTTAAACACCCTGTCATTGATACCAGGTGTCCTGCCATCACCTGTTCAGCCCATGGAGCCAGACCCAGGCCTCCACTGAACATCTGAGAGACAGGGCTTAAGCCAAGCCTGAGAACCCCTCACTCTTAGCAATTCAAGCTCCACCCTATCATGATGGCAGCTAAAATCATGTGAAAAACTAGACCTGAGCTGGAAAGAAATGATCCTTAATATCCTTTAGAAGAAAAGTCTTTTGCCTCACAAAGTTTTCAGTGACAAAGACAACCAAATGGCTTCTTTGGGAGAAACATGCTATCCAAGACTGATCTCCATAGTTTTCTTTGAGTCTTGCAATAATACAAGATGCATCATTTTGTGTTGAATATGAAACACTACTACATCTGGAGTTTAGCAGATTTTAACTCAGTATGGTTTGAATTTTATCTTCTCTATACAGATTAATTTGGATAAAAAACTTAATACAAAGACAGTTTATCTAGCCTATCTGAGATATGGTACTAGGTTGTGGTTCACTCAGCCAGTGCAGAAAAGAAAGTGAGGCAAGCCTAATTCACCATGTGCCTACCAAGGAAAGAGCCAGGGTAATGGGTTTTTTTAGGTTTTTGAGGTCAAGGAAATACAATAGCTATGTGAGGAAAGACAGAGTCTGAGACCTGAAGATCTCCCAGTCAGACAATATTTGCATTAATCACTTTGCTGGCTTTTAATTTTTCTCATTCTGAAAATACATACATGCAGGTATAAAAATATAAATGTGGAGATTCCTGACAAACACAATACTACACAGTGCCAATTATAAAGGAAATTAAATTGTACATGAAGCAGAAGAAAATTCCTTGTGACATTATACTGGAGGGAATGATAAGAGAGCTATAATTACATTATAGAAAGAGATGTAAGTTTTCTCTTTTAAATGTGATGAGAATAAGACATTAAAGCCTCACAGATGGATGACAGATGACAGAAAATAAAATTAGGTGTACTCTAATCTAACATAATGTTAGGTTGCTGTTATTGTACTATGACTAGAGTACTGCATACAAAAAAGCTGAAGTGACCAAAATGGAAATGGCAGTAAATTATGATTTACACGATTCACTGATTCATTCTGTGTCCTTGGGCAAATTGTTTAAGGACTAGTTTTCAAAAGGTCAGATGTGCAACTAGGCATGTGAACATGTACTCCTGTTTGCACGCATGATACGTGATGGTGGGCAAATGGACATAGGAAAATGGCTAGTTATTCACCTGAGTTCAGTGTGAGTTCACTTGAATCAAAACTGAGTAAAAACCCGGGATTTGGCATCCTCCATAGACTGCAGAAAAATCCAATCATGTGGACAGACTGTGATATTAAATACCTATTGACAACTTCCATTTGAAAAGTTTCTATTTTTTCATGGAGCATCTCTACTTAAGTATTCTGCAGTTCCTCCTTCTATTAAAAATAGTTGAGTATTTGATTTATTCTCTTACTAGTTTTTCATGTGATCCAAGTTTGCTTTCTATGTACAGAGAGAAAGAAACTGCTAGATACCTGGAATAACACCTGTGTGCAGCAGAACTTGATAACAACTGAAGTTCATGACATCATCTCTACAGAAAGAAAAAAAAGAGTTTGATGATACAGGTAGGCTTTCCCTGTCTTTTAAAAGTCTAAATAGAAAGTACTGTATGCAATATATGGGTCTGCAGCTTCAGTTGTAGCAGGCTATACTCTTAAAAAGGCCTTTAATTCTACTACAGGACTTTGAATCACAGTAACAGAAATATCTTATTATGCGAGGAACAAGTGAAGCTGACTATATGCAAACTACTGCAAAATTGCTGCAAAGAATACAGAAACAACAGAAGAAAGTTTTCTTTTCATTGGTTTTAAGCTAATGGTGCCAACAAATCACACCAGATGAACTGAGCCATGTCTTTCTAATAAAGTTATTACTGACTCAAACTGTAACCAAGAAGGGTTAGTGTAGCCTCCATGGTGTCCAGTTACTTGAAAATTATCTTTCTGAGTAAGATTTTGGAGTTCACATTTAGAAACTCTCTACTTTTGCAGAATGTATGTACATATTTTATTTTCCATACCGTTAATTTGTGCTTAAATGCTGTAGTCCGTTTTCTTTAACAAGCTCTACCTCTGGGAGCAAGTTGTCATTAACTGTAAATTCTAAACCCATGAGCATCTTTCACTTGAGTGTCTACTGGAGATTTCAGTTTTAAGTGCTTTTAAAGTCATGTTATGATATAGCCCAGCAGTGCTAATTGTGGGCTGGATAGCTGGCAAGGTATATCAGCACCTGGTTTTGATGTACCAGAGTGTGATTTTGAGCGCTGGAACCGTTCTGGGCACGCTGGAATTCTCAGTCTCAGGTACTAATTCTGATATGGGGGTATGTGAACCTGAATTTGGCCATGTATTTAGTGTGTTAATACATTCTTCTGCCCAAGCTAATTACATTCATTTCTTCTGTGATTAAAACACTGAACTGAGAAACAGAGAATCCAGATTAAGGTCCAGACTGTGACAGATATCTTTTGAAAAAAAATTAATCGAAAGGTGAAAGGCAAAAGCTTCTTACAGATTCATTGTTAAACTGAACCCAGGGGTAATCATTAGGGGTCCTTCCTCTTTGCTCAACCTGCTTGAACCACTGTTTCCCAAATACAAATCAGGTATAAGGAAGAAAGTTCTGTGGTAACAGAGGCAGAAAACATGAGCAAAGTCATGAATTTAAAAGTTTACATTTGATGTAAGGAGCAATAGTGTCCACTGAAGCCTTACTGTTATATATGAGTATGCACAATTCCTCCTAGCCTCTTTGCTGAGGTGAGTGTGATGTTTTTGGATTGGTGTGTAGAAAATAATTTCTTGCAATCATTAATACAATTGTGATATCTTGATGGGGTTGATGGGTAGAATTTATGTCAAGGCTGGGAACATCTCAGTCTTTTTATGTAGATGCATAAAAAATTATGGCATTTTATATGTGGTACCATCTGCTTTTTATAGGTTTTGTCATCTCTAGTTGTTTTTGTTTTAATTTATTCTCCCTGGGGAATTCATTTCTTTAATGTTGAGCTTGTTAATAGGAAAAAAAAATATTGCTGGATGTATAATACTGATAAATTATACAGTCAATTGTACAATATGACTGTTTGAGTGGATTTCATTTCTGTTGAGAAGGTAAACAAAAATAAGATTTTAAAAGAACAGCTGAAATGGCCTGATTTTCAGCAGCACCTGACAATCCAAATCCCATTGTCTACTGAAGAAACTTTGGGCAGCTCCAAGAATCAGTTCTCTCATTGTTACTTTATGGGGAGATTATTGACCTTATTGACATCATTCACCTTCTCTTTCAGCCCAGACTACACTGCCCACCTCACAATCAATTTCTCTCTCATATTTCTGCCCACAGCAGCAGGCATTACTGCCTGATGGGAACACTGTAATCAAACTACACCAATGTCCTCCAAACCTTGAACCTGTGCCCAGGCTGTGAGTCTGGTGCCTCCACTAATTAACTATTCTAAATTTAGCTGTCAACATTAATTAGGAAAGCCATTGTCTCCAAATATGTGACCTGATAAAAGGAGACAGGAAAAGCATCTATGACCAGGAAGGCATGAAGCACCAGCTTTGGGTTTTTCACGAGCTTCAGCTTCGTATCAGTGGAAGTTGAGGATGCCCAGTCCCTGGTGGGATGGGGTGCAGCAGTGCCTTCCCACTTCTGCAGTGCTTAAATCCTGACCTGTCAAGTCCCTTTCTGTTGTCTCATCCTGTAAGCAAACAGGAGGGGTATAGAGAGGAGGAATGTGTATGGTCACCTCTGCATTTTCTACTAACTGACCAGAGAAGCTGGCTGCACAAAATGTGTGCTCACACTGGGATCCAAGAGAACCGCTACGCTCAATAAATCTAAACCAACTTGGGCACCATAGCATGGGCAGCACACAGGCCGCAAACACTATCTAAGATCCTAGAGTCTGCCTTGAGCTCTCTCCTGCCCCAGCTGCACCATCATCAGTTCGTGAACAAGCCATCAGAAAGCTAGCTCAGGCTGTGCTGTCATCAGATACTGCTCTCTGGTTTGCTCTAGCACAACTTAACTTTACTACATTCGTTCGGAAAGGGTGGTAACATTATATATTAATCTTGAAAATGGAATTTGCAATAGGGAACTATTGTTGTTCAGGATATTTCACATATAACATAGCAAGATTTTGTACGTGGTTACTGCTGGTAAGATACACTGAAACGGTTACTCTGGAACACAACAGTTACACCGAAATTTGTAAGAGAGATGAGGTCATTCTGCAGTGTCTCAAAATTAAAAAATGATTGATCGTGAAGATCTTGTTTATACTGAAACATTTCTCAACTGATTAAATGGTGATTTATCTATCTAAATGTGTGCTTTCTAGATAGGATCATTAGGTGTTTTCTATATAGCAGGAAGAAAAAAATGCCAAATTCTGTTTCTCAACTGTGTAAGACAACTTTGCCATGGAGCTGTGTCATAATTAGGTTTATACTACCAGGTGACATATAATCTTAACTAAATTATTTGTGGCAGCCAAAACAATGGAAGACAGTGAGGAACTTAAAGAGAGTCTAAAAATTGTGGAAAGATAATTGAAATAATATGGAATTAGTTTTAACATAAATAAGCATAAAATCATACATATACAGAGAAATGAACTGTCTTTGATATGTCAGTATACATCAGGATAAAATGTGATCTCTCCCTTTCCAAGAGGAAGCTCTAAGTGAGAGCTCATTGTGAACGATCTTTAACACAGATATAAGACAGATACAGATGTAACGAACTCACAGCCTAAGCAGCTCTTATGCTCACAAACAAGCTTTGTCAAGCCAACCTCTCTTTGAACTCCATCCCCTCCTTACTCACTTGCTGAAGTTCCTTCCATTCATTTCTGTTGCATCCTACTCGTCAAGGACTTTCAGCAGCAGAAGTTAGTAAAGCTTGGGCACATTTTTCTCTGTCATAAGATGCTCCTCTTGTCCTGCTCTTACTACAGAGGAGCTTACAAACGTTTTAGACAAAGGAACACGGTAGAAAGTCATTCGTGTATTTACTGGTTCAGCGTGCAAGGTCAGCTGTCTGGTATGATCTTCTTCAAATTACCTTGTGTTTACCATGTGGTGAGAGTTTGTTGGTAATCAGTAGTTTTCACCAGCTACTTCATAGTAATTGCCAATATATATGTTCTTACCTGGGGTAACTGCAAGGTCATTTGAACTGACCCATATACTCATATCTACTTATGTATAAAACAGAGAGGGCTTAGAATATCTTGCTAACCACCACAACTTAGATTCAGGCTGTGTTGGAGTCCAATAAGTGCAATGTATTTTTTCATGCATACGCATTTCTTTTCATCAAGACATTCACAGAACGTATTGTCGCGGAAACTATTCTTTCCAGTGTATTTACAAAGGCTATTCTCTATTCCTCATCTCTTTATGAAGTGTGTAACTATTATCTCTTTTTTCTTAAAAAAAAAAAAAGATAAACAGAAAAGAAAAAAGCATAGCTTTGACTTAAGTCTGTTTTTCTCATGCTTTTGCAGGGAATTTCCTTCCTTGTTCATCACGAAAGTCCCATCACCCAAGTATGCCAGAAATGCAGTTGTCACTCCCTGAGTTCACAGGTGAAAAGAAGAACAATTAAACTGTAATTGTTTGCTCACCCTGTGGCTGAGAGTGATTCTCCTCATGTGGGGCAATGGCTATTAAGACAATAGTTCCTTGTGTTCAGACAGTCTCTCAGAGTTTTGCTTGGGTGGAAATAAGAGTGAAGGAAAAAAATACAGCAACCAATGTCACACCTCAACAACTTCCCCCTCATCTAGAATTTACACAAGTATTCTTGTAATTTATCTTCATTACTCTAACCTACTTATAACACGCTTCATATATTTTGACTTTTAGTGCAGATGATATTATTTTATGATCTGCTCATCAAGCTTGCATTGAGGTTTAACAGCTGAGCACTCAAAAAATGTCTAAAATGTATATTGTGTACAAACCACAAGGACAGGAGAAAGGAAACTATTGAAACTGCCTATGTGTGTGCCTGCATATAGGTACTACTTGTAGAAAGAGCTTGCCACATATGGGAAAAACAACAAAGCTAATATGTTATTTGTGGTGGATTTTTGGTTTCAGACAAGGATAGGAGCTGAATTTTATTGTTTCACTGAAGGGCGCTTTAACAGCCAAAATGATATTTAACTTCCAGAATGAGACTTGAATGTGATACGTATTTTATTTTTAGTCTCTGCAGACCAAACATCAATCATTCTGTCCATGTTTGAGAGGAGATGAAAGAGCAAACAATAGAGCAGAAGGATACTGAGGCTAAAACCTCTCAGATGTTTGTGAATATGCAAGTCTGTAAATATTGATGATTCTTGGCAATAAAAACCATTCCTATCAATTTGACTCCAGGGAGCAGGGAAATTAAACCAGATTTCACAAGCCTTTCAGCATTAATTGAATAATGAGATCAATTAGCAATTCCACTAAATTATTAAGTGAGTCTCATACATACAACCACATTATCTCATACCTTCCTCCTTGTAGGCAATGAAGCTTGCCAGGGTAATCAAGAGACAGAAGTGACCATTCTTAACATGTAAGAAACTGCAGAAATTGGATTTCAAGGGTAGGAAATTCATGAAACTCAAGTGGGTTCATGGTTTGCCTTACAAGTCCTGGAGTTACTAAAAGAATAGAGTGGAAGCTTTGACGTGCAGTCTGCGTGACTGGCTATGTTAGTCCAAAAATAACAACTTTACTCATTCGAAGTTCCTGTTAGCAAGACTGGCGCTTTTGCCTGGGTATGTTTTATGGATAAGGATTTTGAATTTGGATTTATATCACCTTTCTAGTGCACCATCGCTAAGGAGAAGCATCTGCTGCCCTAAGATACGTAAGACTTTCAAAGGATGTCAGTTCACCCATCAGTAACACGAGTGCATTTTACCGAGACATCAATGGGAGGTACAGGGCTGCCACCGCTGTAGGGCTCTCACTTTGGCTGGAGGCTTTCAGGTCTCTCTATAAGGAAAATGGTCCAATCTGTGTTGCCTGCCTGTCTTTTTCTTCGTTCTGTGAAGGACAACCAGCCAGAATTTCTTCATACAAAAGTACCTCTTTTCTCACTGCCTGGCACGGACCAAGGTTCCCCTGCAGCAATTCCTTTTCCTCAGGCAATGAATTCTTTTGCCCTGCACTTGGACTTGCAGCTTTTATGCTTTCTTTTTGCTGGTAATGGGGAAAGGAGAAAATGAGAAAAGAACACTTTGCTTGCTTGGACTCAGGAATGCAGTTGGTAGCACACAGAGGGAGGGAAAAGGAGCTCATGCCTGTGTTTAAAGAAGGGGAAAAAGCTAAGGCAGATGGGAATAGCACCAGCAAAATCTTTGTGAGGGTTTCAAGTTATGACATCCTAATTCATGCTGAAACGTGGCAGGAGATTTTAAACAGTGAGGGAGATTTCAGGGAGTACAGACCAAAAAGCATGTTATACAGGGGCAAGAGGCCTTTGGGGGAAGTTGGGGTTAAATCACAAGGAAGAGTTTCTAGGCATATGCAGAAGCTTTAGCCTGGTCAGCAGACATCTACTGAGTAGAGTAAGACGAGTAGAGCAAGGTCTTGTCTAGGCTGGAGTTTGCCCCAGCTGCAGCTTGTAACCAATATAAAGTCTCCTGTGCAAATAGTGGTCTTTGCAGTTTGTGCTCTGGGTTGCACGGCGTTACTGTGAAATCAGAGCCAATTTCCAGCCTAGGAAAGGATCGGATTTGTGCAAATTAGAAAGTATATGCTTTTGTCCAAAGATGTTGCTAGATGGGCAATTGTAACTAAGTGCTGAGAGCAGAATTAGCCTCCAGGAACAGAATTAATCAAATGCCTCTGCAAATAAATTTGCTGGACTTCTACGATTGTAGGCAATATAGCAAGAGCTCTTTGAATTTACATTAAAACTACACTAATTCTTTAAACTAGTCAAATTTAATTGCATATTGTACTTTATCATGCAAATAACTGTGTTTTCTTAATATGTACTGGGGGAGAGAGGGAGCAAATTACTTCAGAACTTCCAATTAAGCATAACAGATGAGAATCAATGACATCTTGGAAATAATTTCAGTGCAGATAAGACTGGGAACTTAATGTGTTCAGTAACTCTTAACTTTCCAAAATAAGCCTTTAGAAGTTCAAGCCACATTATGCATCCCAGGAATCTGTAAGAAATCTATTGACAGAAAAATATTCTCACTGAAGTTCTTGTTATTGATTTCCATGTTTCATTAAATGCATTAAAATTCTGCTGGCAGTGAGTGCTTCACTATTGCAGTAATGGGCACTCTACAAATGTGATAGAAAACCAAAAATTTGGAGTCGCTCCACATCTGCACTTGTGTAACATGATGAATGTGGCCTTGCACCTCATCTGCACTGAGTGAAATCTGGTAGCAGTGGAATAGCTAAGAGCTAGTAGTAGCAGCTCAATACACGCATTCAGTCTACCCATGTACCAGCGTGCAGCTCTGCTTTTTAATTTTTATCTCCCACATGTGCTGCACAGAAAGAATTTGTCATTGATGTATTCATTGGAGAGGAAAAATACTGGAATTATGACCTCTTTTGATTCAATTCACTAACAGTATTGATTTTCTAATGGAATCTGAAGTGAGTTGCAGCTGATTGACATCAAGGGGGAACAAAAGTTGTCGCAGTGCTGAAGAAAGAATCAAAGAAAATTGTAACCTTATTCTGAAAGAGGTAGTGATATATTGTAGCTGAGGTGAGAGCTCTGGTGCACACATTCTGAAACTGTCATCTATTCAAATTTCTGAAGAAATCACCATACTTGATACTTTTTTTCTAAATTCATGGAGTATCCTTTCTCACTTGGTGCAAGTTATCTTGAGGAGGGCAGCAGAGCTCCAGTTATCTAGCAAATGCTCTGCTAGCAGCAGCAGAATTAATTTCCCTCCATTTCCTTAGCTGGAAATGGAAGTATTTACTTTTTTTTGTAGCCAATACATAAATTAGTTTATGTGATAATGATCATAATAGGTAAAATTTACTATTTCTTATACTACAGTGGAAAGGACTTGTGGAAAGAGGGGATATTTTATGATATTTTAGTAGCCTTAATGTGAAGATATCATCTCACAATCAATTTTTCTGTTCTTTTTATTAATTGTAGATCTTAAAACTGGCTTTAACAGAAATCTTCCCTAATTTTTCATAGCAATTCACAAAAAAGGAGGTTTCTTTATTCTTTCTGTTTCCATTTCTTGGAAACATTTTCTGAATTCAAAAGGTACTGTGTTTACAAAACCATTTTCAGTAAAAAAAAAAATCAAGAAATACAAGAAGCTATGTGTCAAATAAAAACAATCCTAAAAGTCAAAAGAAAATATTTTCTCTTCCAAATTTTAAATAATCTACTCAAAAGCAATAAATTGAGGACCACCACACAAATGCCCATCAGAAAACAGTTTTTATGAGAAATTAACTGGTCTAATGACGTGTTCTCAGCGAAGATGGTTTCAGTGACAATGTTGTATTAGCACGGGTCAGAGCAGCAGGGAGCTGCAGGCTGTCTGTGCGTAGCAGAAAGAGAAGTTATATGCACTAACAACCTGCACGCTGAGCAGGCAAACACATTAAGCGTTGCCTTTAGCTTCTGAATAACACCTTTCAGGACTTTCATTTTGGGCAACAGCAAACCACTTGAATTAAAATACGTACTGCAAATGTCGGCCATGACCTGTTCCCTGACGGTCTCTTCCCTGCTCACAAGAGCCTCTAGGACCTGTCTTCCTGGTTTGGAAAGGGAGTATGCTCTGGAAAGGGCTCTGGGGAGATGGATGTGCTGTGTGCATATTTGTGCAGTGCAGATATAGCTGTAATTACAGGCATCCATCATTGATGAGTTTCAGTGCTTTGATTTAAAGAATTTGTGCTGAAAAGTGACACAATGAAATTATTGTATGACAGAAGACAAAGGAAAAGTGTGAAAAGTAGGATTTATGTTTCCTAACTTCCACCATTTACAAGTTAGTCTAAGTTATTTGTTCAACATTTACATCTTAGTCCAAGCTATTTGTCTAGCCTCTCTCTACAGTCAATGAAGAGATGGAGACATCTCCAGAGGATATTCATCCCATCTCTTTTCCTGTCAAGTGTCTCAGAATGGGATGACTCATATGCTGGATGTGCCGTTCTCTCTGCTGCATAAAGAGGAGCCTTGATAACCAGCTTCAACTAGGGATGTAATGCCTTACAGCTAATGTTAAGTGAAGTGAACCCCTTGTTAGGTTTATCACAATAATTGTTACTAAAATATTGTACTCTACTCTGGCTTACATCTGAATTATTAACAGAAGTAGGGCTAGAACCTTGAGGAAAACACAGTAGAAGTCTCAGACTAAGCAAATCACACTTTTTCCTAGGCTTCTCATTTACTTACAGATTTGTGAATCTACAGACGTGTCTATTTAATAGAGGTCTGTCTCCTCTATTCTGTGTAACCAAAAAGCCCTCAAGTATCAGTGTCTGGGTGTACTACCTTCATGTACCTCAGTGCCTTTGCACACTAAAACAACATAATTGGGTCATCAGAATCTGTGATTTTTGGCTACTCACCTACCAATTTTTTGCAATGTCTTGAAAACAGCATGGCAATTTTTAAAGGGCTCTGAGACAAAGC
The DNA here is from genome assembly GCA_034782735.1 of Sagittarius serpentarius. Classification (NCBI taxonomy): domain Eukaryota; kingdom Metazoa; phylum Chordata; class Aves; order Accipitriformes; family Sagittariidae; genus Sagittarius; species Sagittarius serpentarius. Next base: position 21,086,613 of record JAVKLA010000073.1, read on the forward strand.
AAGCTTGGCTGCACTTGATTGCTTCAGGGAATAGTTCAAAAATATGTTTTATTTAGTGGCAAAACTAGTCTAAGTCATTTTCACTCTCACCTGGCCTGGCTAACTATTCCTGTTCTCGTGCAGATTTTGCTGCCTCCTTCAGATGATAATGCTGTTGTTTGTGCTGCATCAGTGAGAAAACAGAGGTTTTTCTATGTTTCAGTGAACACGGATACAGTGCTACATTCAGGTGGTTGCACTGGCATAATTGAGGGAGCAAAGTGACTTGGGAGCAGTGTTCACAAATCAGGGAGCAAAAGGCAGACATGTTTTTATTGGCTTTGCTGCTGGTGGGAGAATATTGTTATCTTATATACCGAGATGCACATATGATCTTTATCACTTGTTACCCTGCACAATAGGCCTTTCTAGGTGGGAAAGGACCTTTTATTTGAGGTGCCATCAGTCAGCTCTGATTATACTTACCTTGTGGTTCCTAGAGATAGTATGTCTAGTTTTAGGGTGCCTACACACACAGAGTGCACGCAGTCACCTGAGTGAGAGTGATGAGAACAGCTTCTTCCATTTAAAATGAGTTAAAAAAATTTGGAAATTAGCTTTAACCCAGAGATTTGTGGTGGGCAAGTATCTTCTATTCAAATATATCTCATTTCATGCCGTATCAAGCATCATCCATCTTTATGCAATCAGCTGACATAAACACTGGTGATGTGTTATGCTTAATTTGACAGAAATACAATCAGAGACTCGCACTTGATCTGAATCCAGTCTGTCTTGCCAGGAGACCTGAGAGTGTTAATAAACCAAGGCCTTCAGCGCTGCCGCTTGACCTCGGTGCGCTCTCAGAGGAATGAAGAATGAACTCCCGATTGACTCCACACAGAGCAAAATTAGCCAGCCTGTCCTGACCCCTACCACCAGCCCGGCTGCAGCCAAACTCACTTTGCTAGAAATCTCTGTTTTAGCTAGCAGTAGACTCATTAATTTGTCTGAATGATCAGCTGGATAACAGCCATAGCAGAAACAAAAATGAGCCTGACTTTTATATAGTGAAAGATCTCCACAAGGTTACAAGTTGTTGTTTTTTAACGGCTATAAACCTCTGTTATTTAACCTTTGAGATTTTCAGTGATGCTCCTTCTCCTGCTGCAAACCCTTAAACTAGTTCTCCCCAGCAAGCGGCAGGGACCATTTTGGAAGCTGAGGTATTTCTTAAAGGGGAGAAATATGGGGAAGGAGAGAACTTCCATCATAACACCCGTCTGTGCTTCTTTAATGCCTGGTATCCAAAATTCCCATTACACTGGCAAGGCTCTGCAGTGCACGATATATTCTGGCTGCTCTCCCTTTTGTCCTTGACATACCTCTTACATGTTGCGGGCCAGAGGGACTGATGAAGGGATAGCAACATCAGTTTTATGCCAGCTGCAGCTCTCTCCATTCTAGGGCAATCCTCTGCTGCACATTAAAGGCTGCTTCAAGGTCTCTTTACATTCCTCAGGTGGGTGGACCTCGGCACAGGCTTGAATCTGGCCCTCAGAGAGCTTTGCATGATTTAAGTTCTGTGATTTGTGTCGGCTTTAATCGATGTTGTTTGGCTAAAATCCTGCATGCAGTTTGAAAGCTCCGTCTGAATTTTGCCTTCATCTCCCTGTTTGATTGTGACTGTGTCCGAAGTCTAATTTAACAAATCTTATTTTGCTCTCTTTCTCTGACACTTGTTTAACTCCTGTGGTTTAACACTGAAGCCTAGACCACAGTGAACTAACTAAAGAGGGGAAAGAAGATGATGTTACTGGCTGTGGTACCTTGTATATTAAGTGATTATACAACAAACTACCTCTGAAACACTTTAGATGTTGTTGCTGCAACGGGTGAAGATGACTAACATTATCAGGCAGTACTTAGGGGATCTGTTCTTTTAATTAGAAATAGTCTGACACTTTAATTTATTAAAAACCATTCCATAAATCTCTTTATTTGCAGTAATTGATGATTCTCTCCTATCTCACTCATCTGATGTGCAGTCTGCATTATACCCAAGGAAGATATAAAAGGTTTTTATCTGTCAGCAAAAGGAATGTGTATCTTTGCAGCACAGTGCAATGAAAAGAATGAATATAATTTTAAAGTGGTAGAGGAAATTCTAGTATTTTCATATGTTTTCAATTATGTTGTAATTCCTCTTTTTTATTTTAACAATGCCTGCAGTATATTGCATCAGAAACATATTTGCTGCTTCCTAAAGCACCTAGACACATTCCATAGATTTAAAACTTTCTGGCTGAAGGAGCTAATCCTGAAAAAATCCTTTTTACAGAGCATTTTTCCTAGTGTGAGACACTAAAATACTTATTAGTGAAGCATTTCTGGAAGAAGTCTAAGAGATAGACAAGACAAAATCGTGACATAGAGATTATGGGGGTCTTGAATATACTGAAAAGAGCTAGAATATAAGAACAGACCTTGATCTTAACATTGAGGGCTTGGATGTGGGAACAACTGAAAGAAGTTATCACTAAAGTGCTTGCAGTAAAGGTAAAAGTGCCTAGAAAATCATAAAAGGGTTAAAAATATAAAAGAGAGAAAACAGATTCCCCTGAAGACAAATATAGAATAAGTTGTGTTTTCACAGCTAAAATTTCAATACCTCTTCCTTCATTGTGCCTGCAGTCATTCTAGGTACCATTTATTGCTGAGGTCATTTTGCCTCATAACAGTTTTGAAGTTTAGGTCATTAGAATAGTGAACTACTCAAACCCTGGCATAAATCGGGTACTTTACCATCATCAGCACCTTCTCGTGGACACAAACAGCTAAAGTTACATCCAGGCTGACTGGGCATCTACCGTTACAGGAAAAAAAATTCTTTTTGTGTTTTGTATTTTAATGGAAAATAAAGCCTTATAAAATTGAGAATAAGATGCAAGCTTCACGCAGAATGGGATCCTCAAAAAGTACCAGAAGGCAGGAGAATTAGAGTCCATGTCTCTGGAACAACCAGGCCAGCTCACTTCATTTTCTATGTCTTCATTTCTCCATTTTTAATTGGAGTTCTGTGAGAATGGTTAAAAGGGTTAAAATTAACCAAATATAGAGGAAGAAGAGGGATTGTCAGACTCATCAATTGTATTATTAGTATTCTATATGTGGTTCTTGAAGAACTAATTGCCAACTATCAGCCCTGGTTTTGGTAAGATGTCCATATAGTGAATTCTTCTGTGGCACATACCCCGTTACAACAGCCTTGAAGACACTGTCATGTTCCCCTACTGAACAACCTTGAATGCTTGAAGAACAGGTAAAGATTTGTACTTCATCACTTCTACAGTCTGCCAGTAGAGGCTTCGTTTACATAAAAGGAGGGCTGGAGAAAGAAATCCAACTCTAAAGACCAAAAGAATGAGAGGACTTGTAAGCTATTCCAGCCGTGTGGGATGAAGAGTTGTAAGAAAACAAAGCATTATCAAAGGTAAATGCTTAGTGAATAAAGGAATTACGAAAAATGAAGTTAGAAGAAAAAGCCAGGAATGCTTAGGAAACACCTTTTTGAGGAGTTTTAGTTTCAGAAAACTGAGGATAAGGGTAATAACCTGTGGCGGGGGGCTGCGGGGAGTGGGTAGGAAGGGGAATACATTGCAGCTGTCTGTTCACCAGTGCTCCAGAGCAGCTCAAAAAGAAATGCATCACGAAGTATAGTCTAGAATTGCTTTTGGTCATTGTTTTGGCTTTGTGGGTTTTTTTCCTATTTCATTTTTATTGGTTTTTTTTTCAGAGGGGACGGACTTCTAGGACTGTATAACTAAAGCCTTAGCTTTCTGTCTTTGGTCAAATGAACAGGTTTTACTTCTAATCCACAATATTTGCTGCTGTTTGACTGAGCAAAACTATATAATCTCTAATGCTGGTTTTCTAAAAACAAAAGATCAAGAGACAGCAGGGTATACAAGTCACCTTTTGCAGAACCTGCCAGCTGGGATGAATACCAGTATCTTCAGGAAAAGTGTATCTCCCACTTAGCTGCAAGAGGCAGCATGAAGTTTTGCATTGCCAGTCCTGAATTCCACAGAGAAGTTTTTGCTTGTTGGTCTAAACCATCACCCTTCTGGGAAACACAAGGCTTTGAAGGACAGTTCATTAGAATAAACTAAATGTCTATCTGTCCCGTCTCTGACAATGGCCAGTAGTAACAAGCAGTGCAAGAGCAGAAAAAGTGCCACAACTCATTCCCAGGTTCCAGTGACCTGTAAGTAAGATGCTTCTCAGTCAGACATGGTATCTTTGTTCTTAATTGCTGTTGATGGATGTTTCTTCCATGAATGTGTCAAGTCCACTCTGTGTTGCATGTCTTGGGGCAGGGAGATACACAGGTTAAATAGCAGCAGTGTGAAAAAAAATGCCTCCTGTTGATTATTTTGAACATGTAATCTCCCAGTTTCATTTGATTCTGCCATTTTTTTGAAATAACAAGAAACAGTGAGCAACTGCTCCTTCTCCACTTACTCATGTAATCTGTAATGTTGTGGATTCCTATCATACCTCCCTGATTAGTTGCATTGCTCATAAAGAAATGCTCCAAAGCTTTGACCTTCTTTCTCCTCTGTGAACTTTTTCTAGTACCACTAAGTCCTGTTTCAGATGAAAAGGACCAGTTCTACACCACATTTCCAAATGTATTCATAGCACAGATTAATAGCATAAGAATATTTTTTCTGCTTTGTTTTCTATTTCTTTCCCGGTAATTGCTACAATACATGTTTTTTTGTCCACTATTGAGAGTTTTCCTGATGTTTGAAAAGAACTATTATTATAAACAAAAGTTCTCTTTCCTGAATGGAAATAGGTAGTGTAGAACCCATTGTCTTGGATTTTTTTTCCCCTTGTGCATCACTTCATATTTGTTACATAGAATTTAATCTGTCATCCTGTTGCCCACTTGGTACCATGGCATTTCTCCCCAGCTCTTTGCAATCAGCTTTCATTTTTATTACCCTGAATAATTTGGCATCATCATTAGTCTACTTGTTCCCCATCCTTTTTCATTTCTGTATACTCTGAGTATAACAGACACAGCGAAGATCCCTGTGATCTATGGCTTTCCTCCATTGTAAAGCCCAACCATTTATTCCTTCTCTTTGTTTCTTACCTGTTAACCTGGTGTTAATCTATAATATAACTTACCTCTCTCCCACAGGCAGCTTAATTTCTTTAAGAGCTCATGATGCTGGCTGCCCCCAGATTTATCACAGAGTGAAGGAGGATGATACTTATCTACTTTATAAATTGCTTTCACATCTACAGATGAGAAATGTTAGATATTAATATTTGCTAGAAAATCTGTATTGCTTTGCCTTAGATAAAAGATATTATGAGAGACAGAACTGAAGGAGCAGGAGTTTGAGGACTGCATGCTATCATGAGAAGAAGACTGGCCGTTATACAAAAATCAGTCGTACCCATCTGAGCCTGAGGCTTTTTGAGTTTTAGCAGAGTTATTGCTTGACTAATTTCTCTGTGTGTAAAATGGGCTTCCAACTGTGACTGTGTCAGGGTTAAATAAATGTAGGTCTGGTAGCTTATCAAAAAAGGTGCCAATGAAAGATGAATCTTTGGTAGGCTGTGAGTACAGGTCTGGGCAGATTTGTGTATTAAGTCCCCAGAATCTTCAGTGGTTCAGTCATCTGGCTTTTCACTGAGGGATTTGAAGTCTGCTGTTTTTTTATTTTGCTAGGAAGTGACCTACTAACAGCCTGGAGACAGAACAGCCAAAAAAAACCCAGAGTGAAACAGTACATCTGTGATGCAGGAAAAAAATTGCTTTGGCATGTAAATTCATCTCCACTTCATTCCCAAACAAATTTGAGCAGTGCCTTCTCAAAGTTTTCCCATCTTGTTCTATTTTTAATAACGGTCACATGGCTTTTCCCAAAGTAAATTTTTTAGCTATGCAATGTAACACTGTGTGACGGGTTGACCCTGGCTGGACGCCAGGTACCCACCAAAGCCGCTCTCTCACTCCCCCTCCTTAATTAAAC
>JAVKLA010000073.1:21092747-21117039 GCA_034782735.1 Sagittarius serpentarius
TGGCTCGGCCTTGGCCAGTGGCGGGGTCCGTTCTTAAAGCCAGCTGGCATTGGCTGTAGCGAACACAGGGGAAGCTTGTAGCAACTTTTAAAGAAGCCACCCCTGTGGCCCCCCCCACTACCAAAACCTTGCCACGTAAACCCATTACACACTGTAATAAAAATAAAAAGTGGGTCAAAATGTCACTATTAGAATTTTTGCCTAACCCCATAATTAAGGTTTTGGCTTGACCAAAGTTAGGATCTGTACCAGCTGCTCCTGGTGTCAGCTGGTATCATTCCACTGATTTTAAGAGGAGTCTTTTCAGGACCTTAATGAGCAGAAGTACATTCTATAATTTACCTCTGAAATATTGCACAAATGACAGAGAGTCAGGATGGAGTGACAGAGTAAACAAAAGATAATCTGACTGCAGTAGCTGGCAGGACTGAAATCAAATGTGAGTAATAATTGAGTAGTGTATAGGAGATTTGGGAAAATCAGACTTTGCGGTTCTTTTAATTATCCTTTATTATATTAGCTATACTCAGGGAGATTGTTTAAAATGTGAATTCTGTTTGGACAATGCCCTTGTGAAAAGAAGCGAAACTTGCATTCTGATATGAGCAAAAGAGTTTTAATACCTTGCTATTGGAATCTAAACCATTGAAATCACTGTTGCAGCTTTTGAAGCTCCTTGGGTTTGGTTCTTTTTGGTGTTATGCACAGCTAAGGGTAGGAACACCCCATTGCTGTCACACTGGCAATCTGCAGCCCCCTCTCAAAATCTCCTGTCCTCTGCTTTTGTGCCATGGTCTCAGCAAAACAAGGGGTATAAAAACCACTGGCCTGGACCATGTATCAGGCTGAAAATGAAGCCTCTGACTGCAAAGAAACCAAAAACTCTGAACAGCATTTGAAACAAAACTCAAAAGAGCTTCAAAAGTAGAGTAGGTAAGAAAGAAATTAATGTTCAAAGCCGTAAGGTAACAGGGCCAATCTGTGTGCTTCCTGGCTGCCATAATAAATCTCCTTCTGAAGCGCATGGACATTGGAACCAAGCACAGGGAAGCAGGTGTTAATATCCAAGTCCAGCTCTGACTTTGTTTACATTCCTTTGGAATTTAGAAGAGATTTGTCATTAATATGTAATGTCAACCTTTGTAAATGCATAAAGATACCGTCATCTTTGCTGCTCCTGACTGCGTGGTTGTCTTTCACAGTCACCACACAGGTCTCCATAGATCTTTGGTTGGTCTAAGTCGTTGAGGAACAAAGTAGTGATCATAATAGTGATTTATACCAGGGTTTTTTTATTCTACTTAGCAACTTGGATTATTTATAAATACAAATGTTTACAGCTGTATAAAATATCTCTAAAAGCTGAGCGTGTTTTGTCTCTTGCAAACACTGCATTAAAAATACATTTTTTCAGGTTGAATCCTGACAAAAAATATCTTGAAAAAAGATATTTTAAGTTGGTAACATTTATCTGAATACCACCCAGCTGCCCAGATTGGCTCATCTTGTCTGGAATGAGATGTAATTAAGCACTGTGAATTGAATGTTCAATTCAATAAAAAGCTCTCAGTAAGTTAATGAAAAATCATTTTTACTAAGCAGGACAGAAGTCTGTAGATTCAAAATACATACATTCCTTTCCCATAAACTTGATATACAAAGAAAATCTGGTCTTCAGTTATTGGAAAAGACTGAAAACAGATAAGCCAGTTAATAAAAATTGGGAAACCCTGTGAAATTACAGTATATGTTTTCCTAATCTAAATAATAGATTTGTCCACTTAAATATTTGATAAATTTTTTATCATTAGAAACTTCTTGGTAAGTAAATAGTAACCATGGAAACCTGTTTCTATGAAGAAGTCACAGAAGAGGCCTGAGATAACACGACCAGATCTTTCACTGGGTCTTCATATTTCTTCAACGAGAAAAAACCAGAACTACGATAACAGCTTTGCAAGTGGTTACAGTTCTGAGATAGAAATTTGTGCATCCAGATTATCATAAAGCATGAATCATAAAGATCTCATTATGTGATTATGCAAATACACATTAATTACACAAATTACAAGCATCTATGGTGATGAAATATGATTAATTATATGACTTGGTTTACATGCTGAATGCAATGCCATTAGCTACTAGAGGTCCATAGATGTGTTTCTTTTTTTGATTCACTGACATTTTAATATTACAAGAGAATTATAAATTATTGTAACAACAGATGATAAAAGCAGATGGAATAAACTTAACCGCAGCCAAGATGATTTACACAGCTTTAAACTGAACTGTTTGTGTATTTATCCAGCTATAAATGTTTTGCTCCATGATCATGAGTTCTGTTTGGAAAGAAAGTTTCCAAAAAACAGTGACATATCTGGAAAATATTCTTTAAACATGTGTCTTAAAATGGTAAGCAGTACTGAACTGAAAGTAATCAGTGGAAGGTAATGTAGGGCTGCCAAAGACACAGCTGTACCAGCCCACTTGAGAAGTAAGGGACAGGCACTGCTGGCTGGACACTGAGAGTATGATCTAGCTTACTTGCCTTAAATGTCTAATACGATAGTCACTACCAGAGACCCATATATCCTACCTGCCTCAAACATCCCTCTGAGGACAGATCAAGGGCTTTCTGTGGGAGTTTCTCTCTTTATAGATTACAGGAGTAGCCTTGATGTATAGCTCAAAGGTGGTGTTTTGTGTAGAGGTAATTAATGTTAGTAGAGATGAATCCTACCTATACATATGATGCAGGACCAGACCTCATGCTTGCAGGAGCACTGGGTAGGTATGCTGTCTTCCAGCCAAGTAAAAAGGAGTAGCTTGTTCTCCTCACTATAACATCTCCCATTGTGTTTTGAGTTCAGGTCTTAAGCCATGACACAGTTGATTCGAAATACCCTACATGGTCAGTCTGCCCTGAGCACTGGGACTAATGTAGCATGATTGCTACTTGTGTAGGGTGACTGAGGCTTTCCACAACCACTTCCCAAATTCTGGCGCCCAGTGCATGGCTGACATGTCTTGTGTGAAATCCTTCACCATCATCTTCACTGACTCACAGAATGGTTGCGCTTGGAAGGCACCTCCGGAGGTCACCTGGTCCAATCCCCTCTGCTCAAGTAGGGCCACTTGGAGCCAGTTGCCCAGGACCATGTCCAGAAGGCTTTTGAATATCTCCAAGGATGGAGACTCCACAACCTCCCTGGGCAACCTGTGCCAGTGTTCCTTCACCCTCACAGTAAAAAAGTGTTTCCTGATGTTCAGACGGAATCTCCTGTGTTTCTGTTTGTGTCTATTGCCTCTGATCGTGTCACTGGGCACCAGTGAAAAGAGCCTGGCTCCATTCTCTTTGCACTCTCCCTTCAGGTGTTTATATAAATCGATAAGACCTCCCTGAACCTTTTCTTCTCCAGGCTGAACAGTCCCAGCTCTCTCAGACTTTCCTCATAAGAGAGATGCTCCAGTACTTTAATCATCTTTGTTGCCCTTCATTGGACTGTCTCCAGCATGTCCATGCCTCTTTTGTACTGAGGAGGCCAGAGCTGGACACAGCACCCCAGATGCGGCCTTACCAGAGTGCTAATTGGAAGGGAAGGATCACCCGCTGGCAATACTTTGTCTAACGCAGCTAAGGATACCATTTGCCGCCTTTGCTGCAAGGGCACACTGCTGGCCCAGGTTCAACTTGGTGTCCATCAAGAACCCTAGGTCCTTTTATGCCAGGCTGCTTTCCAGCTGTGTGGCCCCCAGCATACGTTGGTGCCTGGGGTTTTTCCTCCCAAGGCGCAGGACTTTGCCTGTCGAGGTCCCTCTGGATGGCAGCACAATCCTCTGGCACATCAGCCACTCCTCCCATACAGCCTCAATAGTGTATTTTGCTTTTCACCAATACACAGCTCTTCTGTCTCACACTGACAATTCTTCTGACTGATGAGGAGAACAAAGTATGTTGCTACTTAAACTATATCGTTGTCCTTGAGCTCAGTCTTGCTCCATGTAGACCAGCAAAGTGTAATGAATTCTGCTGATCTACCCCCAGCCTTTGCATTTGTAACGAAACAGCTGCTGCAGAGTGCAGTCTTTCAATATCCAACTTGTGAAGAAACCTCCTCCTCCCCACTTTAAACAATCACTTCATAAAGATAAATTGTAACTTTTACTTCTAACCATAACTGAAGGTGTCGCAGCAGACAATCTCCAGTTTTTAAGTTAGCAAATATTTGTAAAATGCAGGAAAGTTCACTAGTAGGTCTAGCAAACTTCAGATGAAAGCAGATGGAAAAAAGGTTGCCATAACCTAATCTGTCCATTCTCTATTTTTTCAGTTTAAATTGAATATCTGATTATCTTTTCATAGACAGAAAATTAAGTTGCTTTCTCAGCACTAAGATGGAGCACCTCAAATACTGATTACAGATGCGGATATTCCAAGAAGCACTAAACCTGAGATGTATTTTTATACCAACAATGAGAACATCTCAGCCCTAAAATTAATTTTTCTTGTTCAGAATACAGGTAATTGGAGATATTCCAGAAAATACAGGTATTAAAAAATAAGTGTCTCCTTGTGATTGAGTGGATTATTTTTAAAAAGGAAGTAGCCTTCTAAAAGAATACACCAATTAGAAAAGCCAGCTTGTGCAGAGGTGCTTGAAGTCATCCTCATTTCTTGTTTAGGAATAATGTCTTTCAGAAAACTATCTTATAATTGTATTCTTTTAACACACTTCTTCTATTGAAATCATTGGTAAAACTCCAATAAGCCTCATAAGAGACTAGTGTTAAAGAAATACTAAGTGCTTTTGAATATGTCAGTTAACAGTGTTTATCTTTCTTTGTGGCAAACTTCTGGAGCTTTTCTCTGAGCTCACTACTAATTAGAAGCTGGTACCACTCTGAAAATTTGTGGAAGGTCTCCTCCACACTGCTGACAACATAAAAATTATTGTACATTTTTGTACATTAACACAGTCCATTCTCATTAACACAATCAGTAACGGGGCTCTGTGGCAACTACTCAACAAAAATATATGTCCTCTTCTTTGTGACTTTCCCCTTGTGGCAGGAGATGTGACTTTTCACCAGCATCTTTGTTATTTTAGAGGGATTGACAAATGCATCTTTTCTACTGAAACAGACACTGAATCTCTTAGGGAAGTCTCCTCTTTGTGTCAAAATAAGGGATGCATTTTCGTGGAGAAGGAGTAGCTTATTAAATACACTTACTATAAAGATCAAAGACTTTCATTTAGTGAAAGATGCCTGTAAAACCACTTGTGGAGGCTTTGGGCTGACACTAGGGACTGCTCAACTCCATGGCTCAGCTGCCAGCTGCTTTCCTAAACGTTGCACAGCAGATCAGCCTTGCCTCTGTGGTGTCTTAGGGACTGGGATCCAGCAATACAACAGGGGGGATGTTTTTCACATAGCTGTAATCTGTAGCTAAATCTTTTGTAGCTGTTGATCTGTAGAGCCAGGCATGAGAAGTAGAGTAACTCAAGTTTCTACCTATTAACTAAAACCAGAGGAGAGGTAACCTAAACATACTCATAGTCATTATTACACAATAGCCGTTACTAACAGCTTCACTGAGTAGCTTACTAATATATTTCTAGAACACAGTGACAGGTAAATACTTACAGAGGAACAACAGCAGCGTCTGATAAACCTTAACAATGTGTTGATGCTGTATCACATAAAATAATGGTTTCTGCCTCAAATGAATTTCAGGATAAAAGGAAGATAAGGAGCCTGGTTTTCTGCCAAAGCCAAAGCCAAAGCCAGCCGTCAAAGACCTGCTGGATGCCAGCTAGTCTCAGACTGCAGCTGGGGCCAGTGTGCATGTTAAAGACCTGGCTATGTATCTCTATCACAGCCGTGCGGATGCTTCTGGCTCACCTGCTCAAAGTCCCCATAGAGCTGTGAGACACATGAAACGTCTCTAGGGTTTCTAGGACTCGATGCTGGCCGAGAACTGCAGTCCCAGGGTGGGCTCTGGCAGGTGGAGGAGTTGTGTGGGGCCAAGAGGCACTGGGGAGAGCTGCTCGCAGCACCGGGTCGGACCTGCGCTCCTGAGCAGAGGCGTGAGGCTCCTTCTGCCGTCAGCCTGGAGCCTGCGTGGGGTTTGCCGCTGGGGCTGGGCAGGGATCCACCTTACCTCAGAAGGCATTTTAAGCAGTACCTCAGTCTCTTCCAACTGTTTCTGGATGAGCTATAGGAGTCAAGGAAGGAATGGGGCTGTAGAAGGAGCAGGCAGAGGATCTGCCAGTATTTGGGGCACAATCTAGCATGCAGGATTAAGATTTCTTTCTAGAAAGCATAGAGGAGATTAGAAGCTCATATCATAGGAAAACCTCAAGATCTGTGATGCCACTGAACTTGCAAACACCAGATAAAAGTAGAAAAGCAGCCCAGAATAGGTTAAAACTTTAATTTCTACCTGATTTTCTCGGAGAAGGGATGAATACTGCACTTCTCATGCCTGCCACCCTCTGACCCAGAAAAATTGGTTGGCTTCGCACAGCCCAGTCATAAACCCCCAGTTTGCCAAGTGGAAGACTGAAGTGTCATGTTCTGACACATAGGAATTTGAAAGCCAGATCTGCCAGTTGCTCTTATTTTCATCATAAAGGGTTTTCACTATTAATAAAAACAGAAAAAATGAACTCTGAGGAAGAAACAAGCATTTATAACATGATCATGGAAGAGTAAATATATATATAAAAATACACAAATAAATATCTGTATACAAGCTAAACAAGTCAACATTTCTCATGAAAACTCATCTGTCAGTTCAAGAAGTAAATGAAAGTTCAGCTCTGCTCTTGATTTGAAGCAAGTGCTGTGAGCCAGGTTTGGTTCACTTTTTCAAAATTTATAATACTGTGATGCTTGCCAAAAATCCTTAATTAGATCAGAGGAGCAGCAAAACTGTCAGAAGCAATAGCAGAGTACAACGAAGGAATAAAATATTCTGGGGTTAATTGGATAAGTTCATTCAGCCAGTTTTGCCAGGCTACTTTTCTACAATGATTTGCAGACTGATAATGAGGATAGCGTTTTTCTCAGTAATAATAAAACTGATTCCTCAAATACATTTCATTTACAAGACCCCAGAAACGGTGTATAACTAACATAAACCAACAATCAACATTCCCCTTCCCACAGCACACATAAATTGTGAAATTCTCATGAACTCAACTTCTTAGACAGTAATTTGGGTATCTATCTCACTTGTATGAGAACGTCATGGCAAGTGCTGCTGGCTGAGTGCTGCAGTGAGGCTGAGGCCCAGTGACATCTCTCGTTACACAAACTATTTGAGCCTTAATGTATTCAGAAGAAGGCTGCAACACTTGGAAGGACAGAGTAAGAGAAGAGGTTGCTAAACTCAAAAACTAGGCTGTAAACCATGTTTCATCTGATTCCCCCACATATTTAGAAAGCTCAAATAAAATACGACATTCAGGATGTTTTACTTGACATAGTATATTAACATAAGAACATTTCTAAGAAACTAAGAAATAATATTTGTAATACAGACTATATTTTATACAAATCTTTTTGGTAATACTCTTAGACTTTTTCAGTCAATTGTCCACCTTGTAATAGGTTCAGTGCTGTAGGGACATGTCTAGAGTGAGAGCAAGACATTTGATCCCCAGGGAATTCGACAACAGGGAAGACACAAACCACACAACTTTATGATGCAGGAGGCAAATGCCAGCCTGTGCATTATTTTAAAGAGGCCCTTCCAAACCGTGAGCTGAGTACCAAAAATGCTGCACAGCTATTCTGTAAATGACTTGCCTTTTGTTAAGCCCCAGCACAGCTGGTCAGGATGAATTCTGCTAATGTGGTCCTCTACCAAGTCATCTCCTAGCCACAGGAGAATGTTATTTCTTTACAGAAGAATGAGCACTGAGATATTCCCTTTTGAAAGGAAAGAATAGAGAAGTCTTGCCATTTGATCTAAGTTTTATCTGCCGACACAATAGCTCATACTCACAACCACTGTCAGGAAGTTAACAAGTAATTTAAAATACACCCTATGTAGTTCATCTACTAATGTGAGTATTTTATAAAAAAATTTAGAGCCAAAAAGTGTTTTGAACACCTCAGTGTGATTCCAGCAGTTATTTGGGAAGGCTTTATTCTGAAATAAAGAGCAGTGATCTTCTTCCAGAGATCCAAACAGCCTTTCATCATTCAAAATACTTTTCTGACAATTAGGGAATAGCACGAATGAGATCGAAGTCACATCTAGCCCTGTTAAATTCTATACGCTGAAAAGCAAACTTGAGAAAGTAGGGATATGAGCAGCTGCTTCGGTAGGAGTTAGTGTGTAGCTGGAAATGAGCAGAAGAAATCATCCTTACCGTGTTTCTGTGTTCAGAAGAAACATTGGACTTAACACTGTTGACAGCACTGCAGCTGTGCTCTGGTCCAGGGTATCCTTTTCTTTTTGTGGTGTACCAGATGTTCCCAAGCCGTCTTCTCTGGTGACACAACGGAGGACCTTGTATAGCCCTGGCAGAAGCAACATGTGGCCTTTTCTATCTATAGGCTCTTTCAGCAATGAGCTCCTTCTAGGAAACTTTTAATTAAGGTAAGCACAGCACTATCAGTGAAAATGGAAAGATTAAATAACAAAGGCAAACAAGTAACTCCTGTATTACATACTAATAGTCATGAGCCTCATGTTCTTATGAACTGGAAAGGAGAAAAACTGCAAAGGGATGGTCCCCAAAGAAAATACAGAAGAACAGGGCTGTCCTTTAATGTGACGGGACATACGAAGCACATTAAACCCTTTGGCAAACCTTGAAACTCTGACCTGCTATTGCAGGCAAAACAGTCTCAACCCAGGGAATTTCAGCTAATTTATTGCCAGTTAACATAATCTTTTTCTTACTGATTCAGGTATTGAGAAACAAAGATGACATAGACAATTAAATGAATAACAAAGGAAATCACCTTTCGTGCCCCTTCCTCAGGTTCAACTTCATTCCTAGTCTCTGCTGGCTGTATTTTCACCATGTGTATCTCAGTCCTTCCCAATCTCATGGACAGCGACAGGCAGCTCAGGAGCTGGGTGTCAGTACGTAATGGTTTCCTCTGCCGCTCCCAGTTTCTCACTCTTTTCCTCCCGTCCTCCTCACTTGTTACTGCTCTCAGCTCCAGTGTGGCCCAGCCATGGGTCCCTCAGGGGTGTCCCTGTCCTGGCATGGGTTGCCCACAGCACCAGTCCTCTCAGAGCTGTACCTCCTCCTTCCATGAGTGCATCTGCAGCCGTGAGCCCAGCAATTTCCCTTTCCACATCTTCTCCATTTTGTCTCTCCAAAAGTGTCTCATCACTTTTCTCCTCATGTGTCCCCTTTCTGTGTGTCCTCCTGTGCCTTCTCTCATGTCTCCTTGTGCCTTCTCCCATGTGCCCTCACGTGTCCTTTTGCATCTGCTTTTGTGCTTCTTCACAGGTGTCCGCTGGTGTCTCCTGCTCCAGTGACTAACACCTTTTCCTAAGCAAGTCCATGCAGAGCTGCTGCAGGCTCTCCTGCCTGGCTCCAGGTTTGGTGGGCAGTGGGGTTTTACACCATTTTGGAGCCATCTGGAAACACCCACGTCCGACCTAGAGCAGTTCATGGCCTCCTCCCACTGAGGGCACCCCACCAGGTATGCCCCAAACACCTGCATGCAGGATCAAAACAGAAACCAGGACAAGGGAAGGGGCACTCAGCATCCCAGCAAAGGGTGTGAGAAACCATCTTGTGCATCAGTTGTCCCTTCCGGGAGGGTTGCAAATGTAGTATTAAAAGCACTCAATTGCTTACTGTCTCTATCCCCCAGAAAGCAACAAGGCCTGACATACAAGTTTGCACATCTTCAGGCCTCTCAGCATAAACCACAACCAGTGCAGGGTTGCCGATTCCTCTTACAAAGATATTTGTGCTTGATTGCAATAACTCTTGCCCAGCAAGCACAGCAGAGGGTGTTCAGGCTGCTCAGTGGAGCAGCTGCGGCCTGTATGTATCGGGCTGGGACTAAGCCCTTACTGTGCTAATTGCTGAAGCCAGTGCCTACCTGAAGCGCAGAAACTGGACGAGTTAAAAAGGCTATTAGGTCAGTTTGCTCAGGGGGCCTCAACCCAAGGCTGCCCACAGATCCACTGCAAGAGAAGGGAGCATTCCCTGCTGCATTTGGTTTATGTGGCCAGGTTTTGGTAGCATTGGGGGCTGCAGGGGTGACCTCTGTGAGAAGACACCGGAAGCTGCCCCTGTATTGGACAGAACCAGGCCCAGGTGGCTCTAAAACAGACACACCGCTGCCCAAAGCTGAGCCCATCAGTGACACTGGTGGCATCTTGTTGATAACATATTTAAGAAAGGGTAAAAAATGCTGCACATCTCACAGCTGTGAGAGAGAGGAGCAAGAAAAAAGTGAGAGAAACAACTCTGCAAACACCCAGGTCAGTGAAAAAAAGGGAGAGGAGGTGCACTGGTGCAGAGATTGCTCTGCAGCCCATGGTGAGGACCATGGGGATGCAGATTGTCACTCTGCAGCCCGTGGAGGACCCCATGGTGAAGCAGGTGGATGTGCCCTGAAGAAAGCTGCAGCCTGTGGAGAACCCATGCCAGAGCAGGCTCTTGGCAGGAGCTGTGGCCTGTGGAGAGAGGCCCACACAGGATCAGGATTTCTGGCAAGACATGTAGCCCATGGGGGACCTATAGAGCAGTTCTTGAAGAACTGCAGCCTGTGGGAAGCGCCTACATTGGAGAAGTTCATGAAGGACTGACTGTATACCATGGGTGGGACCGCATGTTGAAACAGGGGAAGAGCATGAGAAGGAAGGAGTGGCAGAGATGAAGTGTTACGAACTGACCACTATCGCCATTCCCCATCCTCCTGCACCGCTCAGCAGGGAGGAGGTAGAGGAGTTGGGAGTGAAGCTGAGCCTAAGAAGAAAGGGGATGGGGAGAAGGTGGTTTTAGTTTTGTTTCTGTTTCTCACTATCTCTGCTTTTAATTGGCAATAAATTAAATTAATCTTGCCCAAGCTGAGTCTGTTTTGCCCATGACAATAATTGGCGAGCAATCTCCCTGTCCTTATCTCGACCAACAAGCTTTTTCATCTTACCTTTTCCCCCTGTCTTGCTGAGGAGGGAGAGTGAGAGAGCAGCTCAGTGGGCACCTGACAGCCAGCCAAGGTCAACCCACCATACCTACACAGATGTTGCTGCAGAGCACATTCCTGCAGGAAGACAAGGGGATTGAAAATTAGTAAATTTTTTTGCAAGCAGATACCAGGCTTCAGTCACCTGCTATCTCATCCCCAAACTTGTGCCTGAAATATGAAGAGACCTTCAGGACTGAAATACAGGGAGTAAGGTGGAATATGTGGAGTGAGGTGAAATTTAACAGCATGTGGAACAAGATCATGCCACAAGACCTAATAGTAAGAATTTCTGAAATAAAGGAGAAGCTTATCCTCCAGCAATAATGGAAGAGGTGAAAGACCTGCACTAGGCAGAGCCAGGGTCACAGTGAGCTCTCACTGCAGAGGGGCTGTGAAATAAAAGCAGTGATCCCAAGAAGCATTAAGTGAGGTCTTTCTACTGGGAGAGAGACTTATTACTGCCATTGCACAAGAACCTGCTCAGTCTCATCAAAAACATGGAACACAACTGTCATTGCCTGTACGCAAGGGAAATTGAATTCAGTTGCAATGTACAAAGAGGGCTGCTAGGATGGTTGAGTGAATGGGAAGACTGGCTTGCAATACAAGGCTGAAAGACCTCAGCAAAAGTGGAGTTTAAAACCAGGACAAGGGGTTTTATTTTCTGTGTGTATATGTGGGAGATAAACAGGACGGGGTTTGGAAGGCATGGAGGAAGGAGCATAGCGGGAAGGAAAAAGATACTTAAAATATGGGGTAGTGCTGACAGGAGAATAAATGGATATAAACTACCCAGGAATGGAAATTTTTAGAAGTTTTCTGTTTCAGAAATGATGAAGCAGCTTTTCAGTAGGAGTAAAAGGTGCAAGAAACATACATGGGTATGCAAAACTAAGTAGGTTGAAGAGAGACAGAGAATGTACAAATACTTAACAGAGCACTATAAAGAGAATAAGGATCAATTATTCTCATTAGTCAATGAGGTTGATCAAGAAATGCTAATAACTAGATGAAAACGCAGCAGGGAAAATTTATAACTAGAGGAAGTTACATAATGGAACAACCTGCCAGCGAAGGTTACAGCATTTCCATCACTGAAGATATTCAAAGCTATTTTAAGAATAATGAAATCCATCCACCAGTGATTCAGGCTGATGGACTGAGATGACCCAAGAGGCATCTCTTCTACCGCAAATGATTCTATTCTTCTGCAAGCACGCCGATGCTTAGTAGGAGCTGCACTTCAATTAAATGTTTCAGCTCATTTCTGAGAAGAAATCATGTCATAATAAATATTAAGTGGAAAGATAGCTAACTGTTTTTCCCAATTAGTAGAAATTTAATGGTGTTTTAGTTACCTACATTCCAGAATGTTTCTATTCATTTTCAGCTAAATCTATTCATGCTGCAGTTCCTCCAAGAAACAATTAATTTCAAAAGCAAATTCAGACTCTCTCATGTCTAGCATTAGAACAACTTACTATACATCTCTATCTCATATATTATAAATGTGTTTAAGAAACAGTAAAAAATCCTGTTGGTTTCATGTAAGACTGCACTCATTTATTCCATTAGTTGTTTGCATGTTAAGTGTGTTAAAAAGGGCCTTGCACGTGTTTTATACTTATTGGAATTGGCACAGCACACACCACTTCCAAATACATAGGCAGCATTTCATTCCTAGTGACACAAAGTCCATTTAAGATTATGCTCACTTGTGCTCTTCCTTGTTACTCCTCCGTAACAGTCACGGTTCATCAGTAAGTCAGCAATGTGTCTGTGTGGACCACGCACACAGAATTCACATAATTGTTAGGGGAGGTATTAGAGAATGTATCCACTGAAAATATCAATCAAATGTCAGACTTAATGGGGAACATCTAAGAAATCACTGGAAGAATTAGGTTGGGTTTTGCTGCCCATTTAACAAAAATTACACTAGTACTGCTAAAAAGAAAAAAATAAAGGAAAAAATAAAAGGAAAAAAATGTACTTTGTTTAATTTCTATGGACAGAAAGTTTTGTAGAACTGACATCAAAGTGGCACAGAGAAGCCTTCTCAAGATGGTGCCATGGTGTCTCAAAAAGGAGATCAGATCTTTCAGTCCCAGCCCTGTGTTGGGAAATTTGAAGAAAGAGAATCCACTTCTAGAGGTAAAGATGCTGGTCAAAAAGAATCTTTCTGCTGAAAGGAAAAAGTTGGGAGACGAGTAGGATGCTAAAAGCAGGTCCGGCTGAAGTTGCATATTCTGGTCTGCTAAGGTAGCTGGTCTAAAGGATCAGGGTGTTACCAGTTATTTTGTCTAATTTAAATGTGCTGCATCATATAAGTGTCTCTGTTATTCATGGGATATTTCTAGCACAGATGGAGCAGCTCAGAGCGTGCAGTGAACTTTCCTACTAAAAATGATACTATCTCTCTCCTTGCAACACAGCAAGTCCAACTTCCCTGCTCTCTGCAGATCAGAGTAAGGGCATGAAGTCAACATTTCCTTCATTATTCTCTGGCATGACCTTTATTTCAATCCTGCACACTAGAGCTCAACCAAGATTATCAGAACCCAAGATCCAATATAAAAAAGTATTGTTTATATGTATTTTTTTCTGTAGAGTTATAGCCCTACACAGATCACGGCTGCTAGAAGTAGCTGTTATACTTTCCATTGCTTTTCCCATTACCCAGTCAGGAAAAAAAGGAGTCTTCACACTATCCAGAACAAGTGGAGAACTGACTTTACATGGATCAGTGAAGATGGCAACAAGTGCCACATGGCTGTGTTATCAAACACTCTCCATGGAGGCACATGTTGGTCTCGCATATGAATCTTGTATGTGGCTCCTTGCATCTGAAAATCAGCCACTCTCTGCTGGCTTATTATAATGTACCTGGGAAACTGCTCATGCTGTGCTAACAGTTATTATACGGCAGTTGAATGAAGCAGGTGTAGAAAAAATAATAGCACAAAATTTCAGTACAAAACTCTTAACCTTTTTCGTTTTTTGAAAACACAAAAATATGGAAAGTGAAAAGGTGGCCACTAAAGCACTTGCAAAAGGATCCTTCAGAGTTGTCCAAAGTATTATCTGAAAAACATCATGCCATAGCAGAATAAATGAAAAAAGTATTTCATACAGTGGTACATGTTATTTCTTACATATTTGATTTCACATTTTGATTTCAGCAAATAAAATGGCCTTAGCTTGATTTTGCCGCTTTGCCTAGAAAATGTCATCTGGAAATTATAAAAAATATTAAAAAGTTTAAGAAAAGATTGGATATGTTTCTTTTTAGTGAAGTATACTGTGTACTGAACAGCCAGTACTTTGTATGTTAGTGCTTTAACAATCCCATATTAGAAAAAGAAGATGAGGATCTACTGTTCTGCTTTCAAATCCTGGATCTCTTGATTTCCTAAAACTTGCAGAATACATTATGCCTATTCCTACGCCAAATGCAGCAGCAGAAAGATTTTTTTTTTCTGCGTAAACAGACTGGCAGACTGGAAAAAATTAGGAGCTTCAAAATAGTTATCTTGAATTATGAATGCAAAAAGTTTTATAAATTATTTTAAAGATGTATTGTTATTTAGCAAAGCTGCTCATAGGTACCATTTGAAATAGTGCATTTAAGCTAACAATAATTGAATTGCATATTGGAGGGCAATTGCAACATCCATCTAAGGAAAAATGCATTGTGTACATAACAAAAGGGTCTTCTCCTCCAGTATATCTTACTATAAACTATATTTGTTATTTGTCTGTCCCTTTTTTCCATCCAAGATGTACTGTCACCCTACTCCAGGGGAAATTTTGAAGTAGATCTGTAATTTCTTGCCAATACATTGAGTAAGGTTTGCTGATAAACTTATCCACTATGATCAGCTGCATCCTAACTCTCTGCTAAATCTGCTCTGTTTTTCCAGCATAGCAAAAGACTGGGACTGGGCAGGCCAAAGGAGAGGGGAGGGAATAACACTGCATCTGTTCCTACTTAACCCTGCCGTGCGGAGGTGTGTCTGCAGGTACATGAGTGCATATGGATGCAGAGAGGTCTAAAGCATGTAATGGAGGATGGCAGAGGAAAAAGAGCCCTGTGGTTTCGGATATGGATTTTCCATTTTGGATATGTATTTCTGTGACTGAGAGTGGGAGGTCTTTCTGCGGTGCTGGATGTCAGAGGGGATGATTTTGGAGAGAGTGTGCGATGTGGAGAGGACACATTCTCCAGTCTGGGCGTCTCAGTACTGCACAGGTTAGGCAAAGCTGCAGGATCTAGAAGTGGCCCCGAGATGTCAGCAAGATTGATCAGGTTGCCAGTGAGGAATGAAGACAGCTACATGGGATTGTATACGTGTCTCACAGACAGTTCATATGAGATGATACTATAAGGAAGCAATGAGGAATCCTAGAAAAAAGCGAAGAGGTCACAAATGTGTTTTTACTGTTGGGTAATCTGCCTCAAGGTTGAAGAGCTTTTCAGCTTGAAATGAAGAGGGATGTCGTGTTTCTTCTCACCTCTTCTAAAGTTCCTTCGTTGCCAATCAAAAAAACTTGGTGACATTGTTTAAATCGATGTCCTAGATTTTCATCTCTTAAAAATTATCAACCTGGAAATGATGTTAGAAATAAGGCAAATCAACCTGTAACTTCATAGGTACTTAGGCTGGTACAGCCTTTTGCATGTTTCAACATCACAAGTGTTAGAAAAAAAATATTCACCAGTTATACGCCACTGAATTGAGTGATGAGACCTAAAGGAATGTTTTTTATTTTTTTCCTCCTTTGCAGCCACCATAAGGGAAGGATATAGCTAACATTAAGATTTTCTTTGAAAAAAGGTATTTTAAAAATTATTTTCAGTACTTAGTTTGAGACCCACATACTTGCTTATTTTTCAAGGAATTAAGTAAGTGAAATCCCCTTTTATTTCAGTCTGGGCCATGGGTGTTTTAAACCTTTTCAAGTAAAGAACAAAAACCTCACTGAGTTATGGAGAAACTACTATATAGCTTGCATTCACTCAGGTAAGACCAAAATATATTACAATGGCAGTATCCACATTAGTTATACTGGACTGGAAGAGGTCTGAGGCAAAACTGCCATGGTAACGGAGATAAAAGAGCCACTTCACTTTGCTTGTGAGCTCAGCTACTGACAGAGTGAGGTTTTACTTTCTTTAATCAAAGAAGACCTCTCAAGTAAGAGAACTGGCAGGCTGTTGTTCCCTAGAATTAATGTAACAAATAATAAGCTCTTTGGGGCAGAGACTTCCAATGAGGATTTTATTCTTGATTTTCTTTCAAAAAGGACAGTGATTCACCTCCCCAGATATAAAATACAGTTTAAACCTCTAGAAATAATGACAAATTGTTACGAACAAGATATCTCCAAAACCCCTGAGTTTGACTTTTAAAAATTCCCTTGACAGAAAAAATTATACTGAGAAAAATTATTTTATTTAAGCCTTCAGTTGAAACACTTTAACGCCAAGTAAGAAACAAGAACATTCTACCTTCTCGAGAGGCATTTGTAATTATTGGTTGCTTTATGACTGCAAATTTGGTTTATGCCTGGGCCAGTGGTATGTTGTGATCAGTAAATAACGGCATGTAATGTCATGCCCCAAAAGCAAATGACCTAACAGCACAGTGCAACGCTTTCCCTGGTAGGGGTATCCAGGCTAACCCAAGCGCTGGCCTAGCTCCGTGTGCCAAGGGCACCACCCTACCTAACACAACCTCCTTCTCAGGGCTGTCAGCTTCACAGGAAAATGAGGTGAGGAGAGCACTGCGTTAGCAGCACTGTCCATCTTCTTGTACCCAAGGTAGCTCAGTTACAGCTTGCTTGGGTATCTTTCCGCTGCGTCACGCTGTACAGATACACCATCAACGTAAGGCCATAGGCAGGAAAGGAATAACAGCTGGTGGAGCAGCACCACAAATGACAAGGCAATCACTGCTGGTCTGTGTGTCAGCATGAATCAACAGATGACTAGCCCATCTATTAACAAATTGTGGGTGGGCAAATAAAAAATTATTTATTCTTTCAATGAAGAACAGAAGACAGCAATGAGGTAGCTTTGCAGATTAATTCTTCTGCCAAAATGTGAGAGGCAGAATGGGGGAAAGCATATATCTAATGAGCAAGGTAACGGGCTACTATCAAAGGTCTGGGAACAACAACAACAGAAAAACAGAACATGTGTTTGTTGCAGTAGAGAGGGATGAGCACGTGGAAAGATATTAACAGGGGTACAGAGATCAAGCAAGAGGCAAAATTATCTTTTCAACATTTTGGATGAAAACAGGGCAGGATCAGGAGTCTTTGGCGCCTTTTTTTTCCTGTTTATGAGCTATTTAGAATGGGAGAATCTGTTGCAAGGGGAAAAAGTCATCAGAGAAAGAGAATGTAAAGAGAAAATCAAAACACAAGGAAAGGAATATGTCACTGGAGAAAGTGGAGGAGTTGGAGGCATGAATGAAAAACTTCATCTGTAAGACAGAGAGTGAGTGAGAGTGGCAGTAAAGGAAGAAGGAAGAGGAGGTGATCTGATGGGAAGAACAAGGTTACATCCCATCTTGTAGGCTGCATCTTTTAATATATCAGCATGATCCTAAACAGAGAATAAGTGAATAAAGTGGGTAACTGAAATTCTATCACAAAAATGAGTCCTTTTTCAGATCGATGCTACATATAACTTGGAAGATCTCAAAACGTAATCTGTAGTGGTATATGTGATGTGAAATAATTAGCAGAAAGCAATCTTACCTACCAAAGAGGTCACAGAGTACAGGATTTTTTATAACAGAAGTTTAAAGCAGACAAGGGAAAAATAGTATAGTAATAGTCAGCTTGACAAGGTGCTGACTGAGATAATACTGTCTTCAACAATGAACTGAATAAGAATCTCTCAGCATCAGAAAAATCCTAGTAAAGACCATTTTTCTGACAAGGTTAATGGGACAGAAAAAAGGGACCACTACAGACAAAAGAAAATACCAAAATACTAAATAAATTTTCCTAGCAGCCCTAGTGAGTTTAGCAATTTCAAAAATATTACAATGAAAACTCAGGTGTATCTTTTATTTTCCAGATGTTGGTTAATTTTCTTGAAACACATCATGCCAGCATCCTAAGAATAAGCAGCAACATGGTGGGGACTGGCCAGCACACATGCACTTCTTCTTCTCTTGGCTTTGAGGAACAATATTACTTCCTTTCCTCAGAACTGGAAAAATACAGATTCACTGGTCACGGGATTTTGCAGTGAGAGCAGCAGCAGAGACACCTGCCATTTTTCTGAAGGCATTTCAAGAGTTTTCAGCAAACAGGAGGAATAAGAGCAGGGCAGCACCTGCAGTAGGAGGCATCAGGCTTTAACTGGGAGCCCTGCATCTAGCTCCTGTAACAGATGGCTGTAGCACTCTTGCAAATCCTCCCTTTCCTTCAACAGAATGGAAAAAAAGGAATGCTACAAACCTCTTTCATTATTTCTTTTAAATGAAATAATTTACATCTGGCACATCTACGTATTCTCTGCTATTTTTCCCCTCTCTCATACACACAAATCTTCTTCTTTTGCATCACAAGCCCTCTATGTGGGCTGCCTACATTGGTCTAGTGTAAATAGTTGAGTTGCAGAGAGGAATGGTTATTACGGCACATTGTTGCACATCTAATATGCATTCAGGGCTGCAGTTGGTTCATGACATTATTGAATAGCAATGTAACCCTTTAGTTAGGTTTAGTGCAGCCTGTATCAGAATTACAGAGAGGGGTTTGACAGCGGAACACCAAGACCTGTTGAGACCACTGATAAAACGGGCAAGTGCTCTATGTTCCTCTTCATCCGCTTTATCAAAGCAGTCACTTCAACAGGAGTCTCAGAAGGTTTTTTTCTGTTAAGACACATAATGTTTTCCTGACCTAAGGGAAAATAATCTATTATATGATTCACGAAAAAGTTTAAAGATTTTTTTCGCTTCATGTCTCAGTAGAAAACCAAGAACATGATGACACTTTCAGCCTAATTATGAAATGTTCCATTTTTTTCATATGCAACCTTGCAGAAACCTTAACAAGAATTCCTAGTAATATTTTCCTGCTCATCTTCTAAGCCCTCAAATTAGGCATTTGTCCTTTAACTTTTCCAACTTCTTTTCCCTTTGAGCTTATTAGGAAAGGAATGTAATTGTTGTCCTGGACTTTAAATGACTAAAAGAAAGATTATCTGCAGGGTAATTTTGATGCACGAAGTGGTTTTACTTTGACCCTGTGCAGTCAGTGCCTTTACAACGCATACACTGAAGACTGGCACTACACACTGAAAGCTTTTGGGAGTAAGGATTGTTAATGGTGTCTAGTTATAGTGCACAACTGATGGGGGCTCTTCACTGGCAATACTTAGTGGCACTAGTGTACATCTACTGGAATCCATCTCATTGTGTCAAACAGCCTCATAACCCGCCAGAGACGAGGATGATTGCGGCAGAGTCTGAGTTGCTATTAGAGAAATCTTCCTCTGGATGCATCAGTTCCACTTAAAGTGATTATACCAACTGTAAATAATAACAGTAATAATGCATTCTCCTTGGGTATAGTTTCCTTTTCAAATACAGAGAAAAAAATGTATCCATAAGTGCTTAGAAGAAATTATGGACCACTTTAAATGTAAGTTCCTTTGAGATTTTGTTAATGCCCTGTGTTCCCCCATTAAGAAATGCTCCATCTGTCAGAGACCACACAGGAAAGTGAGGAAGCAAGAAGTGGGAGCTGTGTTCTCGGGGTAGGCTCCAGCAGCCCCTGCCTCCCAGGGAGAGGGGAAGGATGTTTGTCCCCATCCACAGGGCCTCACCGCCTGCCAGCCCTGCATCTAACATTTCACTTTATTTACAGGTGCTTCTGGATCCTGGTTTATAGCAGCTATAGTTTGTTTAGCCAGTTCGTGTCTCCAAAAAAGCCTAAACCACTGCCCAATTTGAAAACAGAGAAGGAACTATAAAGTCTCTATTAAGCCTAAGCTAGTTTTCAGTGTGTCAGAACTGATTTGCTACAAGCTTTTCTAGGGCTATTGTATCATTTATGGTAGGGTTACTGAAAGAATCCCCAAACGCTGAGAAAATGAAATATATGACAGTGTAATTTTTCAGCGTACCTGTGTACACTGCAGGTCATATTCTGATCGGTGAGGTGAATTTGGAGCTAAATTCAATTCGCTGATTTCACTGGCACAAGTACCCACAGAAAATACAGATGCAGAGATGATAAGAAATGTGCCTAGTTTGTCAGCAACAGCCTCTAAAACACTAAACACACACACAAATAAACTTGTGTTTATAACAGCCTGCTCTGCATCAGCTTAACTCCTTCGAAGTCAGTGGTGCTGCGCTGGCTTCTTCTGGCCCGGGGAGGTCCGTGGCTGCTCAGCGCTGCAGCATGCAAGCCCCAAACTGTTGACATCAAACACTTGAAATCAGAGGTCACCTCGAAACCATGATTCTTTTGATAGTTTATTTAACTTAGTTTTATTCTAAGCTTTATTCCTACTCTTACTCTTACCCTTCCTATTCTTAACTCAAGATGTATGACTGAAGATCATCTTATCTGCTTGCCAGGTAGGATCATGTACAAGCACAAGGAAAAGTCTAAGAAGCCTTTATATGTTCTTATATGTGCTTAAATGTGCCCAGATAGTTAGACCAAGTTCAGCCAGTGAGTCATGACTCCCAGTCAATTAAGCTGTATTACAAATGTGGAAGCGGTTTTTATTTGCTATGTGTAGTTACTGTTCTTCCATTTAAATAAACTTGAAGTGAGATCACTAATTGTTTTAATTGCTCCCTAAGAGTTGTCATTTACTACTTTTGCCTAATAGAGAAAGCATATATGTATCAAAACAAAACAAAATATATAAGGTATAGAAGATTTTCAGGCACATTATTTTGTTTTAAAAAATTCAACTTTGGTTCCCATGGAAACACCAGCCTAAATATTTCAGTGGGATTGCTAAAGTCAGACTCTAGCTGAGTTTGTTGAACGAGCTTTGAAAACGCTGTGAAGTTTGGGGTTTTGTTTGTTTCTAAATGGCACCTCTAGGCCTCCAGATTTCTTAGTCTCCTGATCTACTTTAAATAAGTAAGCTTGTATAGCCTTACACTACCTGACAGTCTGCAACTCTCATATACGGAGCCTGAAATGTGAAATAATCAATAGTTAATTTTTTACTTTAAAAAAACAAAGCAATTAATAATAATTTTAAAGTTTCTGAGAGATCTATATATATTTTGAGTACAACATTATTCAAATAAAGGCAAGACTATATTTCAAGAAGTGTAGTCATACTTTTTGGATGACAGATCACAGACATACAAAGTACTCAAGTCCTGGATAATGACAGTCACTTGGCTATAAGCAATATAGCTGATGAAGAAAACTTCAGTTTTAAAGTATGTTTCCAGTGCCCATGGTCCACTCCATAGTATATGTTTCTGGTTATTTTTAAAAATGCTGCAGGTTTCTTAGTTGGACTCATGTCCAAACTTTCAAACCATGAGTCGTATGAGGAATTCTTATCCATGTGGAGTGAGCCATTTCTCGCAGGGTCATAGGGCTGTGAAGGACCTCATGAAGTCATCTTGTCTGTTCCTGGACCATCCTGTGGAATCTGCTACATGTAGGTTGTTCCCGACATATATGTGTTGAGCCTGTGCTTGAAGGTTTTCCCTGAGAGAGACACCACAGTGTCCTTGGAAAGGCTATTCAGTTGGTCCGCCTTCCTTACTCTGGAAAATTTTCTGAAAATGTGTAACCTGAACGTCACATGCTACAGTATAAACCTTCTCAATCATACAGAAGGTTTAGGCTGGAAATGATTAAGATTAGAAGAGCAAACCTGTTTATAAAATAGGCACTGCTTATGCACTGCAACCTCATTAGTCCATTGTGGAATATTTCAGGCCGTGGCTTAGTGCACAATAAACGATAGGCTACCCACAGCTAAGTATATATACGTGTATGATTGTTGAGTTTTCTTAGGCGATCTGATTATAAACTAGTCAAATTCAAATACCAATGCAAATCAGAGGAACAGCAATAGGTGAAGCAACCCCAGCAGCCTAATCAGCGAAAACAGAGCACCCCAAATTAGCTACTCCAAAGCCATCTAAGGAGCCTGAGGAGACCACTGTCCATGGAGTGAAACCCTCTGAGATGGATCGAGGAGAAGATCTCTTTCCCCAGCCATGCCATGCAAGCTAAGGGGAGGTTGCCCACAGAGATGCAGAAATTATTGTGGGATGTTGGGGAAAAGAATTTGGGGATTATACAAAACTTACTATGGGATCTTTTAAGGGTATTGTGGAAATGTGCAAGACTTCCTATGGGATGTTTAGAGGAAGGACCAAAGGTGGAGAAAGGGAAGGATCTGGGTTAATAAGGGAAGAATAAAAGTGGGAAAAGAGCATAAAAGGGGTCAATCATGTGAACAGGCTGCTGGTCAATTCACTTGTCTGACTGTGCCCTGTGCTTTGCCACAGCAGTTTATTTTCTCATTTAGTCCTATTTCTGTCTTCTATGTGGATGCACACCCTGTTCTTTGTATGCATGTGTGAATGCCAGTGATTTTTGAGTCGGAGCAGCCGATAGGTAGGACGAGATGTCTGATTGCCAGCAAGTGGAGAGGGACCACAAACCTTGGGGACTCAGGGGCTCAGGGCCAGCACCCAGGAGGGACCAGGGGGTCAAGGTGCCAGCTCCTGCCCAGACCAAGTGTCTACAAACAGCTGCTGGAGAGACCAACATGTTGTCTGTGCGTCTGTGTTTGTGTGTGTGTGTGTATGCGGTTAGCAGACTTCAGTCCTCATCTGCAGGAGGGGAGGAGCAGGATGGAGCTATCCACTCTGCGTGGGGTTGTGTGGGTACTGCTGAGGACACGTCTCCCTCTTGCTATGCTGATTTGTGCGGCAGGCCGTGTATGTAGTATGTGTGTGCATGTGTTTGTGTGCGTTCACTCTCAGCCTTGACTGTATGACCTAACAGCTGGGACAGAAGAAATCCCTTAGGTCCCAAGGCCCAACAAATTTGGCTACCCCTAAAAAGTCTGCCCATCAAGACCAGCACAGATGTGCCATACATGCTTTTCAATGGGCAGATTTGCACATACCTACCAAAAGAAGTATGTATATTAAGATAACCTTTGGCTGGATATAAACTAAACACATCTTTCATTAATTTTTAGCAGCTTTAGCCTATGTGAAAATATTGAGAATCAGAAAATACATAGAAACTTTAACAACACTAAAACAAAAAATAATCTAATAGCTGTGTGTCACAATGTATAAGTCCAGGAAATTAAATCAGCCAGGGACAGATAGATATCCAAAAGCATATGCAGTTATCCTCCAGCTGTCTGTCATCCACTAAGTCCCAGGTTTATTTCTTCTTATTAGTTATTTGCCTAAAATCATCATTGATGGATACCATGCACTTGTCATTTGAAAGAGCTGACAGCCTTGAAAATGTGTACATTGGGTATTGCCAGCGCAGAGGAATAGCTAAGCTGCTTTAAAGGATAAAAGTCCTAGGAGAAAATGACATAAAGCTTCAGGAACAGAAAAAAAAATCAAGAAAACCAGGTAGGGTACAACCAATTCTAGAATTCTTGTGGGTTTTGTTTTTATCATTGTATCAGAATTTGCTGCTATCTAGTGTCCACTTTAAGAGGTATATATTTGTCAACAAGTGCAGAGAGAAGACTACTGAAAGGTGTGGGTGATTGTAATGTATTTGTCAAAACAAGACAAGTACTTCACAAGAACTATCTAGATATCTCATCCTCAGGAGACCAGAGGCTTTAGAAAGCACAGAGGAGGCTGCTAACTGTAAAATCAACTGCTGATCTTCAGCTCTTACCTGAGATATGTGTGTGGGTGCACACACGTGTGTGTGGGGGTGTCTCACAAACACTACTAATAATCCTTGGGCTTCTAAGGACTCCCAAATCAACAAAGCATAGAAAGCTACCCTCACATTGTTTTGTGAAAATTAAAACCACACAGAGAGAAATGGATGTATGTATGAAAACAAATCCCCAGCAACTGAAGCAAATACTGTTAAG
>JAVKLA010000073.1:21117165-21154991 GCA_034782735.1 Sagittarius serpentarius
GAAGCATCTTTTCTTCAGTCCTTTTGGGTTATATTCTTGGTCTAATACACCTGGACTTCAAAAGATTCATCCTCTTGAGGAACATTTTGAGAAATATTCTGTCTGCTTTGAAGCCAATGACAGTTTTGCAATTGCCTTCAGTGGAGTTAGGATTACACCTAAATAGGACTCAGCTAAAGCATGGGATTTGCTAATAGATGGGATAAGCATCTGAAAACTCTTTTCTTCATATGCCTTGGAAAGGACAAAACCCAGGGAAAAATATTTTTACTTTCAGGTGGCCTGCATTGTCTCCCACATATCATTACAGAGTCTATGCTGTTTACTGAAATGCATTTAAAGGATTTATTGAGAAGCTGCAAGGGAAAATGCCTATATGCACAGAAATTACTAAAATTCTTCTTTTGTCTTGACCCAATGTGAAAAAACAATATACAATACAATGAGATGTAACAAATATAAAATACTGCACCTGTGGAGGTGATGTTTGCATTGATAGTTACTGCTTCTCTGTTTTTTTATATTAGTTTTGTTAGAATTTAAACTAGACATTGCTTACCATCACACACTGCAATCTTCAAGTATTTATAGAAGTTACTATTAAAAAGGCAACATTAATCAATGAATCAACTAATTTCTTTACTAGAAATAAGGCTACACAACAGTATATGAGACTTTACTACAGAGTAACACAGCAACAATTTTGTTATCCAGGTGATGATCAAAGTACATAAATTTAAAAAAAAGGAAAATGTATGGTGATAGGTTGAGACAGTATAAAAATTGCCACAAACATGATACTGTGTGTGTGAATATGGAAAAGAAGAATGCAGTAGCTAATGAGATAAAGCTTTATCAGAAAGATATCTGTGTGACTTTTCTCATATGTGTTTGTCTTCTGGCAACTGGTATTGTCTGAACATTTTTTAGCTTTACACATTCTCCTACATAAGCAGGTATACTTGCTACTCATCTGGCAATTTCTTCCTCTCTTAGACCTATATGGCCAG
Source organism: Sagittarius serpentarius (assembly GCA_034782735.1). Taxonomy (NCBI): domain Eukaryota; kingdom Metazoa; phylum Chordata; class Aves; order Accipitriformes; family Sagittariidae; genus Sagittarius; species Sagittarius serpentarius. The sequence continues at coordinate 21,118,176 of JAVKLA010000073.1, forward strand.
AGCCCAATGATTTATATGTACTTTTTACCATTTGATTTATACAAACACATACAGACACCCAAAATGATATATTCCCAGTAAGTATGAAACTACCTTTATTGTTATCTCTATGCCATGGTGCCCGTCAATATAGAGTGAAGAGTAATTTATGCTAAACCTCATGTTACCTCAAAATTACCTACTGCCTACAGGGACACCAGATAAATATAGCATTTGCCGTGAAGTTTAATGTAAACTGTGATTGTCAGTGTATGTGTTTGTACACAACAAGTTTTCTAACATGTAGACAAGGCTGATCACATCCTGAGAGAAAGGAGGTAACGTTACCTCCACAATGGGCAAACAAGTGGGATTAAGTACTCGGCTAGTCATGACTTCAGTTCCTTTACTATATGGCCACCACCAGATTCTTCTACCTTGCAGAATCCAAAGGTCTGAGCAGTCTAAAACCAGTTAGTAATGCTTTGGGAGTAGCATTAAAATTTGATGTATTGATTAAGTGCCAGATTTTAAGAATTTAATATCAAACCTATCAAATCCCAAAGGGGAATTGACCTGAATTTGAGCAGACCCCCAAGGTGAAAGTGAGCATACACTGCTCCACTTGTCCAAAATCCCAGTTCTCCTCAGTGAAAGCAGTGCCAGCAACAAGGATCTGGTCTAACAGTTGGATCGCAGATTAAATGTCTGCTCAAGATCTTTTCATCTCCTTACCTGGGCAAAACAGCAGAAAACCTTCTATGGCTGACCTGCAATGTAGGATTCTTCTGCCAGGTATGATTCTCTTTCCTTTGTATGCAACTGTATATAGAGAAGTAAGCTGTATTGTTAGCATTTGGACTGCTGTAAAAGTGTTTGGTCTTTCACCTTAGAAATTTATGGTGTTAAGATGGCAACACACTGGAATGTCGTTCACTGGGGAACAGAGATCTGTAAACAGATCTGGTATACTCCCACATGACCAGCAATTTAATATAAGATCAAGTATCCCTATGAATTAGCAGGTTGCTCCTTCATTAAACTGCACCGGCCAGCCTAGGATCTTAAAACACAAGGTCCTGATTTGAAGCTGATGTCTTTTAGAGGTAAGCATTAACCAGAGCCCCCTGACACAGATGTGCAGTAGGAGAAATTAATTTAATCTTGAAGGTTTCCTATGAGTTTGTAATATTCCAGTATGATAGAAAAGTCTGTAACTTATGTAAAAGTATGATGGGTTGCTGAAGCGAAAACCTTTTACCTACAGACAGTCTGTTAAACACCTACACTTTTCCTGTAGAGTATTAGTGGACTCCTGTAGCTGTTGATTGAAGAGAAAAATGTGGAACAATTTTTTCTTTGACAGAAACCTTTCAACATCAGTAATTGTGAAATGTTGCTGTCCAAATCTGTAACAACTTGGCTTTGCTGGGTCTGCCAAGTGCTGCAAATATCTACCTGCCTAAAAAGTAAAGGTGCAGAAATAAAAGAAGTACTCCTTCAAGATCTTGATCCTCCCTGTGTTGCCACTCAGCCTGCCTGATACAATCTAATGGTGAGCTTTTAAGTATGCTAAAGGCAGGTCCTGATTTAATTCAGAACCTAAGATCCATTCAGGTACCATTCTTGGACTGACAAATGTGTCTTGCTGTCATTCCTGAGACTGTTTCTAATGTAAACCTCCTGCTGCAGTCCCCCAATATAAGCGCTAACTCGTTCATTTTCATATTATTCCTCAGAAGAAAGAGTAGGTTAGGCAGTGGGAAGGCTGCTAGATGAGGAGATAAACATTTTCTGTATATTAAGCAAAAATATCTGCATAAATGTTTGCCCCAATGCACTGTTTATTATTGTCCAAATAATGGTAAGAGTCAGGGAATTTACTAATTCTTCAACAGCAATTCTGCTCTATCCTAGTATTTAGCTTTTTAACACAAAATTATAAATAAAACTTGCATTAGCCCAGCCAGGTAGAAGTAAATTGAATAAAGGGACATGAAAGTTAATGTTTCAACATCAAACACACTGGAGTTCGCCAAAGGTAAGCTTGCTTCTGCAGGCACAGTTCAAAGTGCTTACTGCTTTTGTTGTATGCAAACCTGAAAGTGCAGCCCCTGACTGAGATGGCAAGAATTTGGTTCTAAAAGATACATTTGAAAAATCTGACAGGACATTCACTGCACTTTTACTTAAAAAACATACCAAATCCATGTTGACTGTTTCCTGAGGGTTTGGGATTTTTTTTACAGGTAGAGCAGCCGTATTCAGTTCAGGTAATAAATAATGTTGTTTCCACTGAAGTTTAAGTTGAGGGATCCCACAGAGAAATAACACAAACTTCTGAAACATCAGTGAGTCCCAAGATTCTGTAAGTGACAGGATTTACCAGTATATTTGGGAGCCTTGCTCTTGATTCTGACCATCTGCATCCAACCGAGGTCACAGCACCTTGCCATGCGAATGGACCTGCTGAACTCCACTCAGCCTTGCAAAGGCACTGCGACCTTTCAGATGTGAGCTATTTATCACCAAAAAAGAGATTCAAGTCATAAAAATCTGGGGTTTGCTTGGCAGATTATTCCAGTTAAAGAAATTAGAACTTGGCTCAAAATCTCTGAAGTAAAATGATGATGAATACACAAGTGGTCTTGCACAGGTATCCTACTAGCGTGCACAAGTAATGACAGCCAGTCCGTATTTTATTTTGTTGCTGAAAAGAAACACATATCGTATTTCTCTCTCACTGAAGCAATCCTCATTTTGAACAGACATTTAAGCAGCTAGATGTTTTCTTAGCAAAAATCAAATCTAGTTAACAGAGCAACACAAATATTCATATGACAACCTGTCACCGTTTTACTTTTTACTAATGAATTTGCTTAGTTATCTTTTCAACAGACACAATCCAAGACCTATAATTGGTAACCACGGTCTTGATCGTCCTTCAGCAACTTCTTAGAGCAACAGTGTGCTACAGCTGACAAATTACATCTGTAATGTAACACACATACTCCTAAGTACAATAATGGACATTAAAAGCATGCTCCACAACATATCTATTACATCTATTATATAAACTGCCATAATAAAGTACCACATGGGCTCACTTTCAGCTACTGGAAGAGCATTAAAAATTCATGTTATATGAACAGGAACATCCAATACTCAACTTCCGTAAGTGAATATTTAAGATGCACCATGAATTACGGTGCCAACTAGCAGGGCTTTAAAGCACTTCGGTTGTTAGTAAAATCACCGTACTATAATGGACACACAAAATAAGTCATACATCAGCCTACTGATGCTCACTGTTACAATGTATCTGTAAAACTTGGGACTTCTGGGAGGCGATGGGTTCCAGTCTCATAACATGGGTTATGCAGTATCATACTCTTTCATGTGGAAGGGTCAGTTTATATTGTTTTCATATTTGATGTTAAAGCCATGGATGTTGTCTCTCCATCAATACACAATCTTTATCCTACAAGCTTTTACTTTAAAAAATCGTAGTCACTCAATGAAAACAAAACCCAACCTCTTTGCAGCTATTTTTCTATCCTCAAATTCCCATTACTTCATTTGGGTTAATATCTCACAGAACCTTTTATTTGTTTGTTTTCAAATCTGTGCTGACAGGACTTGCTGAACTAAATTGTTCAATAATGCATCAATACATTAGTTTGTATTTATGATGTAGCTCTTCCCTACCCCTCCGTAGTGCTGTGCCAAAGTTTGGAGCCAAGCATGAGTTACATGCCGGCAAAGCACCATGTGCGCTAATTGTGCTTTATATATTATTAATATGCAATGCATCTTCATACCAAGTTTTCAGGGCCCCAAGGCCTTCTGAGAGAGTCAAAGAAAGGAGAGAAGAGATCCCACTTGCTCTCAGCATTTTCCACCTTCTTTTGTCAACTTTTGGTTAATGCTCTCTATCCGAACTGGAGGGAAACACAACTTCATACGGCAGTCATTCTCCATCTTGGTCACATAGCTCTGCTTGTTGAAGCGATGTGCACATGTGCATTGCAGTGTTATCTCACTTGAATCTTAGCATACGGTGTCAAGCTGTTTATGCTCTGTTGACACAGACGCTTTCTACAGTGCTTTCTCTAGGAAGATCCTTTCCAAGAAAAGCTTGTTAAGCACCTGACAGAACCAATCTTCTTTTAATTTCAAGACACTTGGACCTTTAGATGTAATTACATGTATAAATAGAATGACTCACACAATTTTGCTGCTGTTTGTAACTTACATTTCATTATTTTCATTTAGCTGACAGAGAGCTGACAATTGTAGTCTTCCCTGGAGACAGTGTAGTGAATCTAATTTACAGACTTTCCTTGTAGTTTTGTGGTAACAGACTGCCTGGCCATGCGGCTGAGCACAGAGGTGAACCTACATATATTAGGATGAACCCAGATCAAAGTACCAGATCTTATGTTATTTTTAATTAAAAGAGCAGAAATTTAAGAGAGTGTGGCAAACTGTATAGGCATGAGAGCCCATCTGGACATGTTTGACAGGCCTCCTGTCGTGCTGACAACTTTCTACAGCTCAGTGGTGTCTGACAAATTTAAAAGCCATTTTCTGGGCATATTGAAAGAAAATTGAAAGGGTCCAACCATGAAGCAGTCCCTGACTGCTGCTCAGCACTGCATCTTCCCTGTTGCTGCCCTGAATGCAGACAGTGCTGTGGGCTGCTCTGCTACAGCTGGCGTGTGGGGGCTGCTCCAGAAAAAAAGTACGCTGCCTGCTCCTTCTTAAGGGAGAGAGGACAACCGTAAAAGCTGTGTCTTCCTGGTAAATACACCCCTAGCATTTAACAGCTCACTTTGCTTCCTTTAAATTCATTACATTCCTCACACATGTTTCTTCTTTTAAATTTATTACACAAATACGAAATTAAAAGCTTTGAAAGGACTAACATATTCCTATCAAATGGAAGAGTCAGGTTTGTGCTTTTCCGTGGCTTCCTTGAAGTTTACCCAAGTGAATACTCCCAGCTCAGATGTACAGTCCCAAATCTCACACGGAGAGCCATGTGCCTTTGGTACTCGGTATGGCTCAGTCAACTGCACGGCAAAGATAATACAGAAAATACCATCAAAAACTGCAGCCTCGGAGTTCTGAAAAGGAAAAGCATAAAAATACAAACAGCTCATCTGGTAACAGCCTCATATTATGCTCCCTCTGGAAAGTAAATACAGCCTATGGGGAATTTTCCAGTAGATCCAAATAACTGCAGAGCTCAAACAAACTACAGGGGAAAGAAGAAAGAGAAAAAAAGAGAGGGGGAGAAGTCATGAGGACCTAGAAAAATTACAGAAATGACAGTCACAAAGCATCCAGTTCATTTTTAAGTCAGTCTGGTCCACTTCAATTAGATGACTGGTGATCAGAAAACATTTAAGACCGTTTTGTTTATTTTCTGGACCTTTTTCTTGTAAGTACTATGATCTTTTAAGAGCTGTAGAAGATACTTTGAGCAGAGGTTATAAAAGTACTGCTATGGAGTTCTTGAAAGTAAAAGAAAATCTTACTGAAGATCAAGGGATTCCTACAAAATACAGGTGGATGAAATTTCCCTGTTGCATTCAGTAATTAATACTGTACTAGAAATGAACAGTGATTAAAAAATAATAATATAAAAGACCTGACATAAAATACAAGGAATTACTATACCGGTTATGTGTTCCCTGTCCCTTCAGTCCATTTGATCCGTTACTTCTTAATTAGTATTGTATGTGTCTACATTACTGTGATAGCCTGAAGCAGGAGCGCACTTCTGAATCAAATCTCCTGCCATTCCCATTTACCCCATTTTGGTTCACATTGCAGTGACCTGAGAGCACACAAACTCCATTTCTTTGTATAAGCCTAAATGAAAAGCTGAACTTCACAAGCTCACTTGATGTGCTCCAATCACTGATGGGTAATCAGTCCACAGGACCAGAAAAGAGTTGGTCCAGATGCATATGCCAGGGCCGCCGGGTCCTCAGCACCGTTTCACCCTACAAAACTGTTCATATTGCACTTAACTGCCTGCTAACATGGACGTAGTGCAGAAAAACAATAAATCGTGTTCTCTTTCATTCTTGCTAACCATCTTGCTATATTCGCAGCCTGACTAACAACACAGCAAATCTGAAATATAAAATGTTTCTTAATCCTTGTTAAAATTCTTAATTGCTGTTAAACATCCTAACGATGTAACCAAGTTCTGGGAGTTTTCCTGACATGTTAGCAATAAACCCCTGGAGGAACACTTCCTGAAACAGCTCCGTATTATTTCTATAATGATAAAATAATCAAGTAAGTTTTCAAATGTGTGACTACCAGAAACCATCAAATGGTTTACTCTATTACTTCACTGTGAATATCCTGTAAACTCCCTTTTCCCTGATCGGGGATAGAGCTGAGGAAGACACGGATCAAAACCAGTATTTCTCAGAACAGCTTTTGTTAATTGAGTTGTTACGAAGCTGTTGTTGACAGCAGTAACTCTTTGGACAGTAAAGTCACTGGTTGCCTCACACAGTTCCCACAGGTGCTCGCTCACAGTCATGCAGTGGGAGGAACAGCTGAAAGGACAATGCCAGATGTTCACTCAGAAGTGGACAACTGCACTGGCACACCAGCGGCTTCTAGGTAGTGTTGGGAAAGTTCCTCACAGGGGCCCTGGTTGCATCTGATGTGTGTATAACTCTGCAGCCTCTGTCAGAAGGTAGCAGCTATTGCCCTCTCAGATGTGGCCCAAGTTACCCAGTGCCTGGTTGATGTCGGTGGGCCATGGCCCCTTGCGGCCTTGGCCGGCGCGGGGGGTGTATCAGTTCTCATGGGTTTGATGGGAGCATTTACCGCTTCTTGGGAGACTCAGGTGCTGCCTCCCAGCACATACTTTCCTCTCTTCAGCTGCTGGTTTCTGGCAATCATTTCTCCATCCACACACATAGTTACCTACACTACGTGTTCACACACACTCACAGAGAAGGGGGTTTTATATCAAATCTTGTATCTGCCTTGTGTCCCACACTGAAATCTGGAAACAAATAAGAATTATTTTCCAGCTATTTTCTTAACAAGAACAGACTTAAATTCTTCTAAACTTCTAGAAAAATCTCCCAGTTAATTTTCTCATTCCATTCCACCTTCACATAGATAATATTGTCCAACTGAATAAAAAGTTAAAATAGTCAGAATGAATCTTTTTAATGATGTATTTTTAAATAAAGATAATGAACATGGGATTTTAGCATAAATTTGAGTATTATACTTACCTTGTTTTATTCCCAGGTGACAACCTGTCTGCATACTTCTCTTGGTTTTTTCCCAAAAGACAGCCTATCTGGTTTCTTCACCCAGTTCAAGTGACATAACAAACATTACTTATGAGAAACTACAGCATTCTTGTCTGGGCTGACATGAGGAGGATTTTAAGCTTTTTTTTTGTCAAGGTCTTCAAGCACCCTTTACAAGTCCTGTGTCTAAGCACCAGTAATTTAAATTAATCTGGAGAAAAATGGTTATTTTCCCCATTTAATGGACAGGAAATTCATAGTTAGATAAATGCCATCAAAGACCAGAGTGAAAGTCTGAAACCAGAAACAAAAGCCAGAATTGCAGGTTCACGGGTCAATATCTCAACACAAGCTGCTTGCTCTCTTTGCCATGGCTGAGAAACAGAACCACAGCTACTGAACTCCAAAACTGCAGGAGGCTTTCATCTCTCACAGAGGAATAGTCACTTCTTCCCTGACAGCCATTCCACTGCATCGTCCTTTACACAAATACTCAGTAACTTCTGTCCTTCCTGCTCTGCTGTGTTAGCTCTAAATCATCATTCATGTACGTCCTCATCAAATAATTTCAAATTATTTCTGAGAGTTTTAATTTTTTTAATTTACTTAGAGGTGGAAGATGCGCAATTTAGACTTGCATGTAAAACCAATTAATCAGCGCAAGTTTGGGGGAGATTTGGATAACCAGGACAAAGCTGCTTTTAACTATGCCTCCATCCCTTTTGGTTTTTAACTCTTACAGCTCCAACATGAGTCTGGCTGTACCTGGCCAGACTGTTCTGCATCTGAATAGATGGGTGATTCAGCAACTTTTCAACTAGAGGTCTCTCAATTTATTGACACAGTTTTGGAGGCCTAAGCAGAGACACTATTCACCACGGCTGGAAAAAAGTCAAATATCACACGTGTCTTCAGAGAGGGAAAGGAGGAAGATCAGGAAACTACAAGCCAGTCACCCGGTCTGCGGTTTTGAGTCAGACTCAAAACTGGAAACATAGCAGAAAGTTTGCAGTAAAAACATTTTTTAAAATTCTGTCTTTATGGGGCTAAAATAACAATACCTAAAAAAGGAAGGGGCTAAAAACAGAATGAAGGGAAGAAATCTTGAAAAGAAATGAGATAGATGAATGAAGCTACAGAAAAAGTAAGCTAAGGGGAACTTAATGTTAGAAAAGGAGAAAAGAAGTATGTGTGAGGGAAGAGAAAGATACAGAAGATAAAGAAAGAAAAAGAGGGAATATGGTTGAATAGAAAAACAGCAGGCATAACATTAATTCACTTGGCTTAAGTCTACCCTTGGTAGAAAGGCTGCACTTTGCTCATCTTTATTCTGTTAAAAGGGTTTGCCAGAGTCCATAATGAAGTCTGGATACACAGAAAATCTGTTGTGAATTCTCTGGGCCTTTGCATATTTTTAAATCATTCTAAATATCACAGAAAAGAAACTGATAAAGTAACACTCTTCTGTGTCTCATTACAATGGAGTAAGAATTTATAACATCACTTTGGAAAAAAGATGTTTCTTTTTTTCCACATTTAAATCCTCATATACAGTAGTAATTTTAATATTGTGCATTATAATCACAAGAGATCACTACCACACCATAAGTTACCTAAAGACCCAAACTATCCTTTAACCAAAAGATAATAAAATAAAACCATTTTATAGAAAATTTCAACACTTTAAACTTCCAGTACAGTAAAAAAGGTTGAAAATTTCAGATTATGTAAGAAAAACAGCTTGTAAATAATAATATTAATTATTATTACTACTACTACTAAAATAACACTAATTGCATGTTATATGTTTAACTAAGAAAATACTATAATTCCTAATGAACAGTCCTGTAATCCTAAGCAGAACCTGTGCATGGAACATGTTACCTGGAGGCAGATGAGAGGTATTCCCACAGTCACAGGAAATTCATGGTACCCGCTGAGAGGCTGGTAAATCTGTATGCAATATTCTGTATTAGCTACCTTCTGCACGGCAGACAAACCCCCCAGGTGTGAAAGGTAGCTATGCAATGCAGTGCACTGCTCAGGAATTGACCCTGCTTTGTACAATCTATATCCATGTATAGCTACATAATGATCAGCCAGGGAGAAAAGAAACCCAAAGGTCAGCTCAGCGACGACTGTCATTCATCCTGTGTGTGAGATACCCTTGTGGCCCCACCGGGAACAGAGGTTCAAGTAAGGGATTCAAATAATCCAGAAAGTCTCTTCAAATTCTTACTCACCAACTTGACCTAAAACACTGAGTGTATTTATACTGCAAAAGGAAAAAAAAATTAATTGCTTTTTAATAATGAACAACTCTATTTAGACACTGGACCACAAAGAGGTCCTGATGACACTGTTGCACAAGGTTGTGTTGATACCAGCCTGCCTTGCCTGCTGTCTCATCTTTTTTGCTTTCACTTGTCCTCAGTGCCTCTGTCCCTTGCTCTGACTGTTATAAAATGCACAAGCAACTATCGAAGCCATGGATTTTATGATTTTTACTTTTCTCTAGTTATTAATAGGGTCTTCTCTGATCTAACTGAAACCTCATTTCTTGAAACTTATTGGAACCTAATCTTGTAATCTCTCCTTTTCAGTAAAAAAGCACAGCAATCCTAGTTAAAGCAATAGCTATGGGAGCTATGGGAGCAGAGAGGTGGCAACATTATTTTTGAGGAACTGTTTTTCCCAATAAGAATGGCTGTTTAGAGACCAGAGGAACACACCGGTCCATCAGCCCATGAGACTTCTCTCTGCCTCCTTTCTTCTTGTTTGATAAGAGGAGAGTGACAGATTTTACCACAGATCAGAGGCAACTGCCTGATCCCAGTGGGCTTTGGGGACCCGAGAGGTCTTGCTGAGGGACCTACCACTAGTTAAAAGCAAACAGCCCATCACACAGCAGGCAGAGATCTGCAAAGATGGAAATGAGGCACATAAATGGGAAGGAGGGATTTGGATAAGAGCAAAAGTGGTGAAGAAAGAATAAAAGACAAAAAAAGGAGTAAAAGGCAATAAAATACAGATGGAGGGATTAAATAACCATAACCCGAATCTGTGCAGCAAAACATCATAAACTTCCTGGGCTGCAGTCCCCTTTTAAAATTCCCCGAGGATCAGCAGGCAGTTTGAGCTGACAGTAAGACGCAGAGTACCTGCTGACATTTATGGGAAGGGTCCTCAGGTGAGGGGTAGTTTTTCCCATGGGTACGACAGAATCATTAATTTGCTGGCCCTCGTACTTCAGCACAAGGCCAGATCCTCCTCTCTCCCTCTGCTCATGGGGATGCTTTTTCCCAGATCCTGTGTTCAGGCGAGTGGTCTTCCACTGCTGACGTTTCATATTGTTCAAGGCAAAGAGGCTGTGTGACTAGACCTCTTTATCAGCAAAAAAGTAAACACATTTGTAGTGTTACTAAATTTTATTTGGCTGCCTGAAATGAAAACTAGACTGAGTGATAACAGGCTGAAATACCCAGAAACTCAAACAAATCAAAGACTACTTTAATGGGGACCAGGAAAACTCTTTTGAAAAAAATTCCAAGAGCAAAATACTACAGAGTGGCAAAAATACTATTTTGAGGGAGCTATTTAGGGGCCTTTCCCCTCCAAAAAATGTTAATACTAAAGGACACCTGGATGTTCCGATACAAAACAAAGTGGACAAATAAGTATCTGCCCACAAGTCTTCTCAGTCCCACCAGTTCTTACAATATTTTTCTAAGTCTCACCAGCAAGTGAGAGACCACCTGGAAGAGCACTAGTGAAGACTATATAAACTATAGCATTGTCTCTTGAGCGTGGCTGTGAGAGCTCCTCACCTGCAGGCTGAATGGAAGGACACATCCAGAAAGCAAAGTTCCTTCTTGCGTAATGAGATCCACATCAGACAGCTTCTGTCACTGAATTACATATACTCCACAAGAGTTTTCGAGAAAGCTTTTAGAAAAGCTGAGGGAATAGATATTTTCTCTCTCTCTTAGACAAAACACTTCAGGGTAAGAAGACTAACTGATACTGTGCATGAGGCAATGCTGCCTGCCAGTCCCTTTCTTTTGGTGAAAGACACACCTATGCCCACAAATTTCCCCCTTTGCTGCAGGCTCCCTCATGAGGGTCTCTTCTCTAAATACTTTTACCAAGAAATAGCATCCGAGGTCTGCTCCATGCTACATTAAACACCCTTACAAAGCACTGCAGATGTGTGCAGCTCTGCCTTGCATTGTGCAATAGCCCCCTTTACAAGAAGACCAGAAACAGACATGTCCACCCTCTGCCCTCGCCACCCAGCACCACAGATTTGGGAGCTTCTGCTGAGTTCCCTCCCAAAGCCCATTCTGGTTCTGCTCATGATCACTAATGCAGCAGCTGTCTCTGGATTGCCTGCCTTCTGTTGCTTCTGTTGCTGCGGTGAATATGTGATTTCTGCTCCTGAACAGTCAGCTTGGTTTCTGTAACGGGTACTATGTCTGGTCCTCCCCCACCATCACTATTGCCCAGTGCAGCACTGTGTTATTCGCAAGCTAGCTAGAGCCGCAGCCAAATGGCCTGGTGCTGCCCATGTGCAGTCCCCACCACCAAGAGCTTAGCGCAATCCATCTGGCGTGTGGCACTGTCATTTTTTATACCTGATGTGTCTGACATGTCTCTGGTCACAGTGCAGGCATCAAGAGCTGCAAAGGTCTGGATTTCCCAGATCAAACGCGCAGGACCCCTACGTGTCCACTGCCGTGGTTGCAGCTGCAAGGTAGTGCCTACCATCTCCTTGCACCAAGGCTGCTGTCCGTCACTGGCTTCATGTGAGAAGGTAGCTCCTCACCAAGTTAGGAAGGTTTAACAGATCTGCATGAACCTGTGATGAATGATGGATGTTGCCCATTATTAGCAAGGAAAGGCAAGTGCTCCTTGGACTATTTTGACATGTTAGAGATGAGTCATGGGAGTTCCTTATTTTGCATTATCAAGAGTCAGTTCCAAATACAGAAAACAACTAGTATAAGAATGGTTATTTTCAGTTCCAAAGCTACCATCTGCTGAATTCTTGTCACCACCCAGAGAAGCTGGTAAGCATCTCACAACCTTGTGTAACAAGAAGGCAAAGCTGAAAATTATCAATTTGCTTGAGTGTCAAAGCTGGAACTAAATCTCGGCTCCCGGCCCCCAACCGGTTGTTCATATCACACTTCTCTCCTAAGAGAGAAAATCTTAGAGTGGTCAAACATCGAGTTCAAGCCATTGTTCAAACAGAACCTGATCCAGTCAACATATCAACAGGAGTATTACTTCTGTGGACAATTCGTTGTGCAGTCAGCGAAGCTGCTCGCAGGAAGTGGGCATCCACGTCTTCTCTCTGAGAATAGATGGAAGGCTAGAGCAAATTATGTTTTCTTTGAAACAGGAAAGAGAAACTGTCAGACGATTTTCCAACTTCAGTATTGTTAGCTGTTGCTAAATTAACAAAACATCCAGTACGTGACCAAATTATCAAATGGCTTAAATACAATTATAGTGCATTTTAAGTATCAGTTCTAATTATATTTTCCTTTGACAAAGTAATTACACTTCAAGAAACTGCAATCAGAACAATTTTTCACTGCCAAATCTGAGAACAGAAGGTGAAAAAGGTGCATTTAGATGATTTTATAAATGACTAGCTTAACTTTTATATAATAAAAAACCATAATAGTAGAACAGCTTAAAAATAGACTAGAGAACTCACATTTTAATCTTATTTCAAGTCATTCAATGATTTGTAATTTAATGAGCCTTAATACAAAGCTTATATTTAGTTTTCTTTCCCTCCATTAACTTGATTTCTTGATATTTAAAGTTGCTGGGCTGCCATAGAGAGACTATGTATTTTTAGCCCAAAATTCACACAAGACTAAAATTAAACACAGCCGTTTCCTGTCCCACCCCAGCTCCAGCAAGATCCTCTGAACGTCTGTTAGAAAAGACTGCAAAATACCCTTGTGAGAACTGAGAGGCTATTTGCTTTGTGAGAATACTGAGTCAAGGGCTGTTGAGCGTAAAAGATTGGGACAAGAGACAGGAAGAGAAACAATAAATTAAAAACCCAGACACAGAACCCCAAAGGAGCAGGAGAAAACAGAGACTATACCAAAGACCAGAGCTCTCACATTGCTTATTGATGGGACACTGCAGGAACCACTCAAAGCTTTGAGAAGCTTCAACCTCAACTTTGTAATTGATAAGAAGTGGGAAGCAAAATTACCATGGGTCTTAAGGGCACAAGCAAACTTATTATGGGATATTTGACAGAACTGTGGGAATGTGATAAACTTACTATGGGATGTTTAAGGGAAGGGGAAAGAATAGGCATCAGGGTAGAACGGGGAGGACCAATAATGGGAAAAAGGAGAAGAGGGCAGATAAAAGTGGCCAAGTCCTGTGCCTGACCACTGCAGTCTGTCGTCGTTACACTCCATTCATAAATATTAACTTGCCTGAGACTGCTCTCCAGTCCACGCAAATCTACTCTCGAGAACTTCAAGACAGAGCAGTTGGTGAGTAGAAGAGGTCTGGGGGGCAGATACCAGGAGTCTGAGAGCTGGCTAAATGGAGGGACCATAGGTCTGAGCCAGCTACCAGGCAATCCAGGGGCCTGAGAGGTAGGGGACACCATAGGGCTGGACCTGCTACCAGAGAGACCCATTTCTGTTTGTGTGTGCATGGGGCAGGGGGGGCGGTGAGATCTGCTAGCAAGGTTTGATCCCAACTAAACAGCAAGTAAGGATCATTTGTATTTCTCCTGTTTGTGTCAGGTGGCCACCGCAGCCTGGAAAATGACACTGAGCCCCGAAGCCTCCCGGGCTCAGCTTCCCTCCAGCAATGGTCCCTCTATGGTCCTGGCGTCTTCACGTGCACACACACACACACCTCTCCGGGTGCGCTGTGGATGATCAGAACCACTCCGTCAAGGTAATGCTGAAAGAGAAAACATCTGCTCCATCCCTGCCATGTGGACCTGAAGTTCTTCCAGGCTGAGGCAGCAAGGGATGCATAGAAAAACTCTCAGATTTCCACCAGGCTGACTGATGAATTGCTCCTTCTGGACTGACAACAGTGGATATCATCAACAGGATATCTGAAGGCATGGACTGCCTCTCCAGGGCAGCATGGTTACCTCGATGCAGTATCTTTTTAAGCCCTACCTCAGTCTCAAAAAGCACCAACAAGGTCTGAGAAAGTTTCAAGTAGCACTTGATGTACCACCTTAGCTACTTACTTCCCCATGGTGCCTTTGAGGAAACGACATGCCCAAGATAGCTCACAGAAAAGCTTGGTGAAGATACAGGTAAATAGTGGCTTCAGTACAAGTTTATCTGCACAGCCAAACTAGTAGCAGATTGAGAGGGCAAAGATAATTAGAAATTTGGGGAATATGCAATTTGAGACAAAAATATTTGCTTTGAGGCTGTGACTTATAGTTTTGGCATCATTTCTGTTCCAGTCTCCTGTTCAGATGCTAGAGACTGCCCAAGTTCTGGCTGACCGCTGTTTTATCTCCTTTTTCTTTTCCCCCGTAATTAAAGTATGGTACGTGCTTTTGGAATCAGATCATTTTGTTCAAGGTCTTCCTTTTTCCCCTGTATTCAGCTAATGAGCATCATGGCCATTAAATCTGAAATTAGTCTGGTGGTTTTCAAATCCCACCCACCCCCAACTGCAAGGTTCAGGGCCACTGCAAGCTCTCAGGAGCCTCTCACATGAATCCAAGCAGCTCATACTTATTTTCTTAAGAAGGGAAGTATCCCTAAAGCAATGCTGTATAGCAATTATAATTGTTACCCTGGCTTTTTTTGCTGTATTCCCCCCGCCATTTTGTGAGGGCAATCTCTTTCTCATCCTTTTTCATTGCTACACGTCTTTTCGGTGTCCTCCCACAGTAACGCCAGAAGTTGGGTCAGTTGTTTCTGTGTATATGAAGTGGTTTGGAGGTTGGCACTGAGACCCGAGAGGCTGTGAGAGCTGCAGAGCTGAGCCTCAGGAGTGCAGCACCAATGTGCTGCTGACATGTAGGACCTGGGAGGTCCTGGTAGGACCTACGAAGAGGTTATCGGGAAGTAACGGCAGAAACGGTCTCCATCATCCTTGCTGTTGTGTATGTCTGGATCAGAAATAAAGGTCTGTCTCATAACAGCATTATAGAGAATAGTAATTACGCCTGAGACCATGCAGGCTAACTGGACTAATCAGGCCACGTTTTGACTCACTCCTCACTGCATTCAAATGCCACTTCTCATGTGAATACTGCAATATACTGGAGTACTCCACCCATCCAGTGTCTGGTTATAATTCATAGCCAGGTTCTGAACATGAACAATGCCCAGAAGTAATTTCTTAAAGGCCTTTTTGTAGTGGTGATTGTGATCAGAACAGAGAAAAAATCAAATTCAGGCACATTGGTATTCAGATCCAAGCAAAAAGCATTAGTGTAGTCCTAAAAGTCATTGGCCTGATTTATGGCCTGAATTATTATATTCCTCCAGGGTTTCAGTGATGACATACTTGCTGCATGCTGTCTGTTTCGCACAGTTCTTGGTCTTTCTCAGTATTATTCTGTAAAAGTCAGCATTTATGCAAAAGAAAACTAAGGGAAGATTAGAAAGGCCAGAATGGTGCTAGGCCCAACATACAAATCACGCAGCCAAAATGACTTATGTGTTGTCACCAGTGGCACAGCTGTCTCTTCTGCTCTCCACCCCCACTCACAAAACATCTTTGTTTTCCCCTTGAATATCACGATGCTTCACGAAAAAACACGAGCATAGGCTTGAGCCTGGGGTTCAAAGCAGCAGGGCTTCGGTGTTGATTGTGAGCCATTCTGATGTTTTCCACTGATTACCGTTTGGGTTTCTCTGCTACACAACATCTAAAATGATTCCTCATGTTTCTGTTGTCCTCTCTCCTAATATAAGAGAAAAGGGCATTCCCTAATACTGAAAGGCAGATAAGAAACACTTTCCCCAGGCAAAGCACGATTAGCCTGCGGCCAACTTCTTTCACAATATTCCACTATGTCAACATCTTTCCTACATCCCCCAAACAATTATGCATTCATACTGATAAGGAAAACACCCAGAGGTACCATAATGCCAAGAGCTTTGGTGGGAATGTGTCTCCTCGCTCTTCTTCTGAGGTACAAAACAGCTTCTCACTCAAGGAGATGAAAAAGAAACTTTCTGTATACTCAAAATGTTAAAAAAACTGCCAACTTTTTATTTCTGTAACACATCTGGTACCTCCTGTTACTGGAGGCAAAATACCAAGCTAGATAGATCAGTGTTTGCATAACAAGGTTATTGTTTGTTAATATCATAGAAGATGTCCACTGGTGACTAAGATGGAGCTGTACTTGACAGCAGACCACTGAGCCTTTTCATAAATGCATGTCAGTGCTTACGGCAGTCATGAATTAGACAAATGCGATAACAGCAATTTTTGTCTCAGTTTTTCCCGATTTCCATTTGTTTCCCAGTGTTTCTCTCTAAGTCCCATTAACAATCAACAATTCAACAGTCTCACAGGTTGCCTTACTCAAAGCAAGAACTTATTTTAAACATGCTTTACCTATTCCCTCACAAACCATCTACCGGAAGCAGAAATTTTACAGCTTTAAAAATACATCAATACAAAGCTGGAGGCAATAGTTAATGACAGTCATTTCTACCTTTCTCTAAGTAGTGACTGTACATGGAAGGACTTAAAGACATTCTTATTTCTAATAATATGCATCCTTCGTTACAAGATGAAGAATGAGGCAAGTTTCTATTCTTTTCCAGGAAGACAGGCTTTTAAGGACTTAACACTGCAAAGGAATCAAAGGGTAAAATAGCAGTACTACCACACTTTCCTTTACGATTTCAGCCCAGGTTGCAGGCACACCAAATATGCAGCCAGGTCGTCATGAGATCATTCAAAAAGGAATACAGAAGGCATTGAGGACCTTCAGCCATTACTGTCACACAATGTGTGGATCAATGCCAAGCTGACTCAATATGTATGTCCAGCTTCAGCATTTCCCCTGTGAAAAGCCCCAGATGTTAACTCGTGGCTGCTTCTGAAATCTTGAGCATAAATATTCCTTTTTTTATAAGTGAAGAAGTTTTTCATTATGAGTCACTGAAAGAATTAAGGATATTTTTATTCTGTTTTATTTACTTACTTATTGACAGGTTGAAGTTGCAGACATCAACAAAAGCTATTCTACTACTCATAACATATGACAAATGAAGAGACATGTACTATGTTTAATGGCTTTTCTGCTTTAAGACTTTATAAAAAAACAAATGTTTATCCTGTTTTTAAGATCTCACTGTCAATTCCAAAGCTGCAGGTTCCAGTTCACGGAACTGGATAGCAACTACCCCTACACCATGTATTTAAATAATTTAAGCATTTAAATGAGCCGTTGTTTAAGTCTGATCCTTTGAGTACATAGAAATTGTAGTCTACTCCGCACAATGGTCAAACTAAATGTTCATTACTGGATGCAGTTGAAAAAGCAAGGAATGGTGATAAATCACCACCATGGTAAGGAAAACAACCCCTTAAGCTGAAGACATCAGCTTTCCAAGCCTTCTGCATAAGGAGTGCACAGTCTAATGTCTCCAAAGTACTTTGTCACGCAAATCCTCTAAAACTGTCACTCACTTAAGACAGGCCTTGACAAAGAACTGAAGTACAAATCACTGTGGCAGGCAGGCGCTGACATTGTTGGAGAATATAGGGACATTTTAGACAGTGTAAGAGTGCCTAAATCCCACCTTTCTCAACCAGCTCTGCTCTGGAGCTTAAGGATACCAACTAAATGGGTCCTACCTCATGCTGTGCCTTCGCCACCAGACTAACTCCAGGGAAGTTAACAGCAGGATTAACTCATGATTTAATGAGAATTACATATGAGTCATTTCATACCTTGCTCTACACAGTTTACAGTTGCCATCACTTGAAGAGTCCCACCAAACAGGAACATTTCTGGCTTCCTCTGCACACACTGCACAGCTGCACAGAGGTGCTCCCTGTGTACACAGGAGATGTCCGACACCTCGGAGCCCATCAGACTCACTGTCTCACTGTCACAGACTTCACACACTGTGAGCATGGAGTTTCAGACACATCCACCTCATCATGCTGCTGAGCTGCACTGAAGCTAGCTGCTCTCACCTGCAGTACATGAGGCAGCCCAACCAAAGGAAGCAGCCTAGCAAAAGCTGTAGTTTGTATTGAGAGGTACTTTTCATGGCTTCACCAGCTTTGTTCTTCTCAGCCTCAGTTCCTTTCAGTTCCTCCAGCTTGTGAGCAACTGTGGTCACAGCTCATGGCTACAATTTGTAGGCTGAGAGAGAAATTTCCCAATAGCTCAAATCCTGGACCTGACAAGCCTGCTCTATAAATAAGAGAAGTGGCAGGTTTTCACCCTGAGCTTAAATTAGGTTTGAACGTTCTGAAAAACCTCCTGTGAACCTGCAATACTGATAGGAAGTACATACATTTACTCCCTGTCTAACCTCTCTCAAGTTAACCTCCCCCTGCCCATCAAACTTCTTTCCATTTGGAGAAAATGTTGTGACATTCTGATTCAGACAGAAAAAAAGTTTAGGTACTTCATCCAAAGTTTTGTCAGCAGCTCAAACGCTCAGCTAATTATGGAGGCATCTATGCTCCCTTGCTAGAGTTTGAACAACATGGTCCCGGGGTGTTCATGTGCCTGCTGCCAGCATGTGCTCCACAGCTATCATCACACAGATACCTGCCTTTCCCACCCATCAGACTCTCAGAAAGCATCAGCCAACTCAGGCTTCATTAAAAAAAAAAAAAAAAAACAAGAAGTATGAGGGGGTAGTTCCCCCTCATGCCCACCAGGCAGGCTGGCATTTACTGTCTTGTTCACTGTTGGTATAAAAGTGCCAGATCCAAGTCCTTCCTCCTCCTACACCTTACAAGAAATCTCAGTGTAAATGCAGACTTCTAGCAAGAATATCCTGATTGTTAGATTACATTTTCATTTCTCCTGTTGGACTTCCTCCACTTTGTGTACAACTATCCAATATCTTCTGGAGCAGAATTTTAATGTCTGCTGTCTGCGCTTCCAGCTTTTTCTTGTGGTACATCTAGGGTATGATACACCCACAAAACAGAGTCTGCAGAAAATGTGTCCCCCCAAACAAGTATTGACAGTGCATTAGAATGTATTTGATTGCCCTAATGGAATCTAGCAGAGGCCTTCTAATTCCTCAGTGCAGAAGGAAAAAATAAAAAAGCTTTCGGCTTCTATTGACAAATTTCTGAGCACATACAGCTTGATTTTTCTGTTTAATTTTTCTTATTTTTAGGTTGAGGTATACTCTCAAGTGAAGGGATTGACTTTTGCTACTACAGAGATCAATGAGAGCACCACCGTATCTTTTTTTTTCCTCTGGCTCTATGATTTCCAGAGAAAGCAACTTACTAAGCTCTTTCTGTCTTAACCTTAAGGTGAACTTTCCAAAAACATCAGAAAGGTATCACATTTCTTGTGTATTCTTCTGTATTCTGCTGAGAGTTTTCGTATTCAAGAAAGATGTGTTAAAATTTTTCGCATCGCTTATTCAGTTCCCTTTCCAGTGAACACACGCTCAAATGAAAGCAAGGATTTTATATGTTCTTAAACTAATAATGGGCATTTTATTTCCTGGTAGTATTAAAAATTGCATCTGTTCCAGCTTATTTACCAGTAAATTTCATTCATATATTCCCTTATGGAGGTTAGGTCACCTCAGCAAATGTGAATTTTACCTCTTCACCTTCTACTGTTTGTGGATTTTCTTTCAGAAGTAATATCTCAGCTGCTAGCACTATATCCATATCCAGCTTGAAATTAATAACTATCCCATTTCCTTTCATGCTGACAGTTCTTTAAGCTTTTGCTGCAATATTGACAATGATTCTTATGATGTATTTTCTGAGGTAATATTGTTGCTGCTATTGTCTGAGCAGCCTGTGCTTGAAAACTCTAGCAAAGCAAATCAACACAATTTAGTTCCTGCATGTTTGTTACAAACGCTAGTCACTGCCTGGGGTTGAGTGGTTTGGTAGATGAGGTGAGTTTTTGTGGTGTCAACCTTCAAATTGAGTCTACCTTCCTGTCCTAGATCTTTTTTATGATTTTGATTGTCTGACATACATATAGCAGCAAAACCGTCTCGAGCCTCCATAAGGTTCAACGTGTAGTGGGTTACTCATTTTTCTGGGTAACTTGGTTTCAGATTTTTCACATTTATATTTATTCAGTCCTGGACTTTGGATCAAAATATACAAATCTTAATATTTATTAGTTGATTTATAGGCAAATGTTTGCAGAAAAAGAACCCTTCTCACCATCCAAAACAAAGACATACTCTTGCAGCTCTTATTAATGGAAGTGTAGTAAATCCCCATACAAGTCAGTTGTATAGGTCCACCAGCAGCCCGATCTAACTTTAAGGGTGGCCCTGCATTAATCAGGAGCTTGGACTAGGTGGCCTTCAGAGATCCCTTCCAACTTAATTATTCTGTGAATACATAGCATTAGCATCTTATCCTTATACTACTGATTTTATTATTGTAATTTGCTCTCCCTGGGGAAGTTTTGCTGCAGAATGAGCTGTGAATCTGCTGCTTATGAAATCCCCAGACAAACAGGGATTACCTAACCTTCGTAGCAAAAGCAGAGATTGTGTAAGCTTCCCAGCAGATTTTACAACTGCAGTTTGTAAATACCTTATTTTTCTTTTTTCCTGTCTAGGGAAGGCCTGCTGTACTAACCGAGTGGTAGATTAGTGCTCTGACCATACGATACCCTAAGCCCTAGATGTTGCTTGCAATCCTTGCTCTTTAGGTGATGAATCACTCAATAAAATCCAAGTGTGTAAAGAGAGGTACACGTGTTGTTGAGGGGTGTTTTCTCCTGAGGCCTCTGTGTTTCTCTGTAGCCACCCCTGGCTGCAGGCGCTCCCAGTCTGCACACTCCTGCTGTCCATAGAATCCTGCTCAGCCAAACCAGCCTGCACCTTTCCTTCCGCAGGGCTCTCCTCCCACCCCCTTCCCACTGAGGCTTTCTGACTCTGCTTGCCAGTGTTTTGGGATGTTCACGACTTTCCTAGCAGAAGACTTTTCCAAAAGGGAGGGAAGTATGAGGACTTCTCTGAGTGACACAGACCAAGGTGCCGCTGGTGACAATAGACCCACACATTGCTCACTCATTAATGGAAGAGACTACAGCAAAGTCTAGTTAGAAAGCGATCACCGAACGCAACCACAGCAGCTTCTGTCAGATACCAATACACCACAGCACCTAACACACTTCATCACCATCTTCTAGTCCTTCTTCAGCATGATTTAATCCTCCTTCACATGGAATTCAGGGTTCTGAGTGTTTCTGCTGTAGATGGACAGACAGGCACTAGGAGCTTGCTACTGCTTGGGGGACAGAGCAGACACCAAGTCTGAACTGACGGGAGCAGTATAAAACATAGGCAGACTGCAGCCATCATTCCTACTCTCCCCTATCACCAGAACACAGAAGGTTAGTAAATACGATTTTCTGGGGTGATGAGTTTGATCCTATCAACAGATTTCAGCCATTGGAAATGTAATTCGTTTAACTGCTTAGCTTTGGAAAGGGTGATGTTAGGCAAGGAAGAATGAATGCAGCAGAGAAAATTAAAGCAGTAGGAAGCACAGAAAGGGAAGCCGCACAGCTGCAGAAAAGGCAACATCGCTTCACATACTTATCAGGGAAAAGCCAAAAAAAGTGTGACCAAATTATTTTAGGAGAGTGTTTATGCAACCAGGAAATCACCTATGTGAATTATAAGACAAAGCCTGAAAAAGCAAAGCCATAAAAGCAGAGAAAATTTTGCATAATGTGGCAGTCCTAAAGGCTTAGTAAGTAAAAATCTCCTACTGAAACTGATTTAAAATAAGCACCTAACTTTACCTGTGCCAACTGGCTGTAGGAAATGGTCCATCCTGAGCAGTATCAGCACCTTGGGTTTTGCCTTTCTGACTTCATCCACTGTTCAAAGGGATGTAGAACTATTTAAATATGGATCCAAATTTAATCCATGAGGCATCATCACTCTCTGTCTTTATGGTTTTAAAGTTTTTGGACCACAACAAATCATAACATTCACAAATTTTATTGCATTTGAAGACTTTTCTTCAATCCTTATTCATCTAGTGGAGTTCACTGTACAGTAAATAAACTGCCTAATTGGAGAAAGAAGATCAGATTATTTTTGTAGGTGACTTAGGTGAGCATGTAGATCCTATGATTAGCAAAAAGAAAATAGCCAAAACAAGCAGTTCATGAGAAGGTTATGGACTGAAACACTCTATTCAGACTGGCTGGTAAATAAATGGCTAGAAATAACAGAGTAGCTGGAGAAATCAAGGTTGGTTTGAGAAGGACCTGTAAACACATACAGGGCTAAATCTGCAATGTCTCGATCAACTTCACAACCTTGATACATGCTACAATCCTAGCAAAGATGACTGTACAATATTTCTAGGTGACAGTTACCAGGTGTGACCAAACCATTTTGTTTCTTGTGATCTACAGTGGTGAAGTGACACACAATAATTAGTTACTTCAGGATTTACCACAAGCTTGTGATTCCATCTTTGCAAGGAATCAAATGTTATATCAGACATTACAGGACTATGCTGTAAATAGTTTGCAAAAACGGAGCACATTTTCAGTATGTTAAGCAAGATCTGAAGTTACGTTTTTTGAAACTTTTAAAGTGGCACATCGGCTTCTTCCTTTTCTTTGCTATTCCCAGTGCTGTACATAAAGACAAGTTTTAACTTTGATATATTTTAGACAGGACTGGGCAAGTCAGTATATTTGTCAAGGTGAGTTGATGAGTACATTGCTTGCATAATATACACCAGCTGACAAACTCTTTTTATGCTGCATTTTTATCTCTAGCTGTTTTGTATGATGTATTTTTTTTTAACATGCAACTGTATGCAATTGCCACACTGCTTAAATGTGTGGTTACTTACTTTGTAGCCAGTTAAGGAAAAGCAGTACTTTGGGCCACAGGACAGTTGAATTAAATTCATACTCAAACCACCCACTGAAAATGTAACAGTTGAACCTATCGCTAATTCTACTTTTTCTCTCTCTGTTTCAGGTTCCTTTGCATCCTACTCTCACCACATACTTCATGTTTGACTTTGCTTCCTAAGTATAAGGAAAACCCAGTTTTAAGCGAGGAAGGAAGACGGAGTAGCACAAGAAGAACTGCAGAAATATATTATGTAAAATCCTAGGGATTACTTCAATTACAATTAATTTCTTCAGTCATCTTAATCAAGCAACAAGAACTCACATTGTGATAACTGTCCATGTTTTTTAATAATTGTCCCTCCTGAACTGATGTTAGTCCACAGATCCTTGTAACCTCTTACTTCTCCTTGGCAAACAGTGCAAAATATGTTAATTCTTGTTGACAAGTCTTTTCAAGAAACATAAAACCAACAACATCACAGTGTGCATGTACTCACTGCAGGAAATTTCAGCCTCTTTGAGAACCAAAGGTCCAGCTAGATCCAGCAAAATGTCCAGTGTCTTAGCATGAAACTTTTTCTCCAATCCAAAATTAATGAGAGCCTCAGGTTTCTCTTCACTTGCACTTGCTCTTACTAGCTTTTCCTCCAAGTGACGTTCTATATTTTGCAGCTCTTCAATCTTCAGTACATTATTTGAAGTTCTTTACTATCCTGCCATCCGTGGGCTTGCTGACATAGCGAATCCTGTAATTAACAGGCAAGGACAGAATTTAAAAAATATGAAAACTTTAAGGTCTACTATACTGTGACAAAGATGCAGTTTTGTCCCAACTAATTAACAATGACACTGAGTGTGCTACACAGTAGCTAAATTGCAAGCTGGTTTTTTTGTGTTAATTGCTCTGTTGGCATTATTTATCTGTCCTGCATTAATTTAAGCAAGAACAGTTTTTGTTCTTTGGATTTCGATGAAGACTGTATTAAATATAGCTACTTTCATTTCCTTTGCCACTTTTCCTTGATGTTGCAAAAAGACCAATTTGAAAAGAAAGAAGAACACAGTAAATTTTGGCTCAGTGGGAGATGCACTCACAGTTGGATCCCTTCTTTTTATATTTCTCATAAATGCACAAGTATGTTGCCTCCTGCATTTTCCTAATGACAGAAATTTAAAGTCCTAGACAACAATCAACACTACAGGGGCAAAAGTAGTGCAGTTTTATTACCACAGAAATAAAATCAAAAGCTGGATCTGAAGTTGTACATTTTTCAACTTTTTATTAATTTCAGTTTTTACCACTTCTGCTTATCATTCCTCAAAAAAAACAGAGTTCTCAAGTTATTACTGAGTATATGAGATCATTTTTAAGCATGAATAATAAATTCATGACAGTGGTGCTTCTCTTAGTGAACACAGTATCCATATGAGTAGCATGTTGACAGAGGACACTGAACCCCAGGTAGGTTAAATGATTTCCTCAACCCCCCACATGGAATAAGTGGCAAAAAAGGACATGGATGACATTAGCAGGCTGTTCTGCAGAACAGGAGTCAGTTTGGAGAAGGATTGTGAGGACTAGAGAAATCTGCAGAGACAGAATGCAAACACACTTTACAACTCCCACCAGCTGCAGTAAATTTTCTGACATTTTATGACATGACATTGTTGAGCGTCCAGTTAACGCCTTGACCTCCAGTAGAGCAAAATTAAGATAACACATAAAAATCCACATCCAAATTAACAAGCCCCCAGTCTGTTCAGACATTTCTAGTTGAAGGAGGGGAAGAGACAGCGCTAAGATTATGATTTTGGAGCAGGCTTGTTTGAAAGATCAGGACAGGGTGGTGTTGTCCAAATGGGATGAAATAGCTGCCTTAGGGATTTAGTGAGAAAGCTAGTGAAGAAAAAGATCATGTGCCCCATTTGTTTCTCTTTTTTAATGAAAGCAAGTAATGTGAGATGAAAATTTGAAGAATAAAAAAGTTTTATATTTGCCATATTAAAGACCTTAGTAGTAAATATGGATGAGGATACAGGATTTTTTTAAGGAATTAAGAAGGTGGTGGATGCACTCGAAGCAACATTCTCCACTTAAACTCCCCTTGATTTAAACATTGCTACAAGAATCATTAATGCACTGCAGAGATAACAGATGTCCCTCAACTAAAGAAAATTACAGGGAGATCATCACAGAAATACAGCCTCAGCACAGACAGATATCATTATTTTCAGACTCTAGCAACCTCTGCTCAAAAGAAATATAGCCAGAATCAGACCTAATTTACACTAGTGAAAATCCATGTTGAAGCCAACAATGTATTTTAACTAATTATTCTGAATGGTGTTAGAATCCATTCCAGAGCCTATAATTTTTCCTCATGCCTGAAAAAATGTAGTGTAATGGAATTGGATGTCACAAGGCTGGGACCTTATAATTCTCTGAGAGACTGGATAATGAAGAAACGTCTGCAAGAAAAGAAATTCCCAACTTCTAGACTAGACTGTGATCGGCAGCTGGACAGCCATCACTGTACCCCCGCACTGTCTCTGGTGCACGAAGCCTCTCCATTGGAAGGCATATGAATCTGTGCATTCAGAAGACAGTAGTAGTTGCAAACCCTTCTTATTAAGTATGAGATATCAAAACATTTGAGACCTTGAGAAACCAAGATTTTTTTAATATAAATCAGGGAAAAATATGTACAGCAATGCTGTTTAGGTATCAGTCTGCAGTTATTCTAGAAAGATAAAACAACATTCACATTCTCTTTACAGGCAATCCCATTATAGTCCCTTATAAAGGAGGGGGAAGGAAACAACAGAGTTACATTCTTCCTCCACACACTTTTCTGCCCTCCCCCATATTAGTGCTGAATCTGCTCAGAGTATCACGCTGACCAATATATTACTATTGACAACGTGTTAAGGTTTGACTTCCTGAACAAGAAAATCACTACTTCAATCTACGTTATTCATAGTGAGAAACACTATTGTTATTGCTTTGGCTGCTTTTGTAATTTTTTACATTCCCAGCAGAAGCAAAACAGGATGTATTAGTTAGGCAGTATGAATGATTCACCATTTCTTAGGTGTTATTACAAAACCTAAATTTTGACATCCTTTACTGGAGAGTTTTGTTATTATTCTTCATGGGTTTAGAGCTTTGGAGATTTTGTTGTAATAAAAATAAAGGAAACACATTAGTACTTTTTGAAATGCACATTGCTGTATATGCAATTTTTTAAAATAACTGTTAATAATATCAGAGAGACATGCAACAGATTCTGATAATGTCTTACAATCATACCTTTTGCTCTGTCCAGGCTCAGGGACCTAAAGTGCTTTCAAATTGCAACTAACTATTCACACCCACACACACCTTCATACAGAGCACTATAGAAATCTCCACAGCCATTGCAGCTCAGCGGAGCAGCTTTTCACAACACACAGCAGCAGTACAGGGTAGTTATAAGCACCAAACACTGAAGAATAAATCCAGTGAAGCTGCAGCGGGATTTAGGGACGCAAAATATAAAGTAAGATCTTTAAACTGGGAGCAATGCCTGCAGTTAAAGTCTTTTATCAGGCTCTGGATTCAGTTGCTTATAATTTTAATTTAGCCATTGAGTTGGAGGTTTTGTGTCCCAGACACCTGTCTCGAGTTAAAGTTTCAGATCAATTCTTTTTCACTGTTCCCAAAACAAGGGCATTGCCGGGGGGTGAGTGCAATTGGTTTCAGGTGGTCTCAGAAGTCACCACTCCAATAGGTTTCAGTTACCACCGCAGCAGACAAAGAGCTCTCGCACCATCAGCTACCACCGGGAAGGCTCACACAGGCACGATAAGGCAATAAAAACTTCAGCTTCACAGATCTGACCACAGGAGTATTCCCACCAGTGCCGTGAGCATAAGGAAAAAATATAATGCTGGGGCCGTACATTATTCTCTAAGCTGTTTTGTTGTCAACGTCCCTAAGCTCTGAATGAAGTGTTAGAAATGACAATGTTCCTGCGAGAACTCAAAGCTTAACCAAAACTTCAGGGCTTCAGGGTAAATCTTATTTGCCATAAAATTATGAAGGCCCTGGGTAAAGAGTGGAGACAACCTCAGGAGGGATCCATTTGGGGAAGGAAGTGTCACGGACTCAGGGTGTTGAGTTATGGGCTGCTCTCTGTAGTCCCTGCAACATCTTCCATGCATTTCAGAGAAGACGAAGCCAAGACCACAGGGCACAAGAAAATCTATATGGGAATAGGGAAGAACACGGAAAGTAGCTGGAGGGGGCAATTTATTAGCAGAGTGGAAGAGATGGCTGGTTTTTGCAGCAGAGCAAACAAAATAGAGAAGGTCTGGAGCTAGGGGACTGTAGGCCAGGTTGGGATGGGAGGGGATGGGTTGGAGGCAGGGTGGTGACAGGGGCCAGGGCAGGAGTCAGCAGAGCGATGGGAGGAGGCGGCAGATCAGGACACACAGCACAGGACATTCCTCTGAAAGCCTGAACCAGAGACAGTTGTTCTGAATTTCTTCATTCCTCTTCTGTACTGTTTTTCCCAGCCAGGCTGGAAAAACAGAGTGTCTGTCATACCACACCATATGGGCCTATCCTGAGGGCCAGTCATCTGAAATCCGTCACATAAGCGTGAGCTGAGCGAGTGACTGGGAGCTGCGTTGCACGGTTCTGCCTTGTGAGAGTCTGCTATCACGGAGGCACTCAGAATATTAATGGATTTTACAACAGCTAGAGGACACATGAGGATACATTTACATTGGCAGACCTTAGGAATAAGTCCATACAGTATTGTATGACTGAATTTCTGTGTCTTTTGTTTTAGTTAGTTTGGTTGGTTAGGCATTAAAAACCTAACACTATTGGAAAGAAAGCAAAAAAGAAATATTCAGTAGTTATCTGTACATGGAACGAACAAGGGCTCCTGTGGGAGAATGGGGCATGTAGTTCACGGCAGTAACATGCTGCATAAATCCAAAGCAGCAGAATTTATTTTGCAAAGAAAACCTTCAATCTAGCATTTCCCAGCTTTCTCAAGTTTGACTTGTGCTTTAGTATTTCCATACTGGGTAATGGAATAAGGGAATTAGGCAAACTGGGGGGCACAGGCCACTGGGGTCATCTCATCACCTCTCTTACCAAAGTAGCCCAGGATATTTAACTACTGCAGAATGAAGTTACAAGCTCATTTTCAGAGTCAGTGCACCACAGTTTTAAGCACGGCTAGGAAATGCTTCCCTTCTTCTGCAAAGTCATCACAGGGTGCGAGGAGCAGTCACTCCTGAGACACAGGAACTGAGTGGTCTGCAAACCAGGCATCTCATCTCCAGCCTGGCAGGTCTGGTTTAAAAAGTGCCAATCTAAATGCTGGAGCAGACACAGAGTGGCTGCTGCAAAACATGACAGGACCCAAAGAGTCTGTCTAGTGTCACAGGAGACCACAGAGCAGAAAGCTATTTTTGGAACTATTCCTTCTTGTGCAGCCAATAAGTACTTTTCATTTCTTCAACTGCTTTCATAAGCAATTTCCTACCAGCACAGGGTTTGATCTGTCAAATAATATACTATGTCTACCTATCTAAGTCCCATTTTTGTTGTTTTTCAGAGCAAAGAACCGCAGGGGATCTCCTGAGCTAGTATAAATTCTTATTTCATTACGGAACTCATTTCATTGATGGTTGAAAAGTGAAGACTACTTGGGATTTGGTATTTGGGGCATCCTTTGACATCTATGAACTGCAGAGCTCAGAGAAGGCAGCAACCAGAAAATAACTCAATACAAACCCCAGGGATTTTTTTTCTCTTGAAAATTATCATTTGGACTTCTTCCATGCCCAAAAGCAAAATTTAGGATTGCAGTCAAACACATGTGCACAGCTCCCATTGAAGTTGCTAAGAGTTTCATATGCTCAGTGAAGGGTAAATAATTTTCTGTGAGCCTCTGAATATTTTATTTGCACATGTGCTAGGATCTATATGACCAGTATGTGCAGATATTATCGCATTTTATTTCTCTTCAAATGTAAGTAGATTTAGAGAATGAAAATAGTGACAGAAGTTCAGCAACTGTAGCCTTATTTTGCATTCTTGCAACCCAAACATGACTGCTACAAAGACTGAAACATGAGCTGATGCTTTCATAAATTGTGAACTATGCCTTCTTAGTATTCGAAAAATGAATGAATAAATTACTAATATTTGAAAATGTGGCTACTGTACATGCCCAGTAATTTTCTTTTGGCTTTTTAAATCCTTATTCCAGTATCAGCACCATGATCACTCCAGGCATTCTAGGAATCAGTATCATCCTATATGGGTCTTGGGTGTTGGTCTTTGGAGCATGTTCTTGCCATGACAATGGTTTAATGATTGCTTAATATATTAAAAAAAAAAAAACTTGAACATTTTATAGTATCATCATGCCATCTAGAGGTGGGATATCACTGAGGCTCCCACTTACCTTCCTGCCAGAGAAAAGCAACATAGTTAGAGGTACAGTGGGATGAAGGTCTTTGAAGATAGCCTTTCACTAGGGTGGAGATAGCGCCGTATGGCATGGGACCCGTGCTGGGGAGTGTAGCTGGTGATTCAGGTCCCACATGGGGGTAGCAGTGGGAAGTAACCCTCCTAGAAGGTGGACCTTTGGGGGTTCTGCTCCCAAACCCAATAATCCTCTGATCCCATCCCAATAATACTGACTTCTTTCTCACTCTTCATATCCCATACGAGGCCACTCACCTGATCAGAAATCAGGCTGGCCAGCTGTATCTGATTGGGAACAATGGACACCAGCCCTGAGCTGCACATACACCCCATACAGGGTCAAGGAGAGGAAAGGGAAGTTTGTTCTGGGAGCCTCAGTGCCAAGACACATGACAAAAAAATGGCAAATATGCTTGCAGTTATGGAGACACTCCCTAATTTCAGTGAACTAACTCACACCTTTTCAGCTACAGCCCCCATTACAGACAGAGGCCAGGAAGGATGGAAAGCTCAGCAACATGAAATATGCAGTTTTCAAGGAACTGTCCATCTGGGACATGAGCAAGGACCTACATCCAAATAGTCCGCCTCACCAGCTGCAAAAGTACTGCATGCCTATTCCCTATAGTTTTGTGACTGGTACTGAGAAATGCATGAACTCTGAATGAGCTAACTTGCAGGGCAAGTACTTACCTTTGATCTCCCCTGCACAGACCTTCATCCCAGTTAGTGCCTAAGCTAATGGCAGAGACACTAACAGGGTCTTTCTCCATTACTTAGCTTCTTCCTCTCATTAAACACATGGAAACTTAATATTTGATGCTGCTTTATCAGATATGGTTGCAATTAGGCCATGGGTTCCAGCACTATTAATAAAGGACAGGAAATGTTATTGCATGATACTCATTATGAAAGAAGTTAGGCATTAAAAAACCCATCACTCATTCACAAAATAAAAATAAGCACTGGACAATCTGTTGCTTCTCTACCCACCTCCACTAGAAACTGTGCTGCATCTGGCACTCCTTATTCACCTGCCTATGAAGTCCTACAGAAGAACAAACACTGTGAGGATCAATGCTGCTTGAAGCAGTAAGATGAGTCAGGTCCATTTCAAAAAGGAAAAATTAAAAGAAACTGCCAGCCTTGCATTCACCATGTGCTCCCCATTCGCCTCGGCCCCCTGATTTTCCAATAATTTTCCTACTTCCCAGAAGTAACAGGTCTCTGAATGGGAACCAAGTATTCCTCACAGAATTAAAGGACCACAGGATAATTTAGGCTGGAAGGGGCCCCAGGAGGTCTCTCCTCCTGCTCAAACAAGGATAAAGGTGAGATCAGAACAGCTTTCTCAGGATGTTGCCTAGTCAGGTCTTGAAAACGTGCAAGGACAGAGACAGCACAACCTCTATGGTTGCACTGTTCCACAGCTCAACCGTCCCCATGGGGAACAGGTTTCTCCTTGTATCCAGTCTGGATCACCATCGTTCAAGTTATGCTCTTTGTCTCTCGCCCTCCCACCATGCACCTCTCTGATGAGGCTGACTCTATGTTTTTATAACGTCCTTGTCGGTAGTGGGGTGCTTTGATCCATCCTGAAGTCATCTTGTCTCCAGGCTGAACAAGCACTGGTCCTTCAGCCTCTCCCCACAGGACAAGTGCTCCAGCCCTGACCACTCTGGGGGCCCTCTGCTGAACACGTTCCTATTCATTGGCATCTTTCTTCTACTGAGGCCCCAAAACTGGCAGTAGTAATCCAGATATGGTCTAACGAGTTTTGCAAACTTCAACATGTGTTACAAATTTATTTCATTTGGTAGCATTTTTTACAGTATTTGCTTTTATTACCTCATGATTTCTGTTTAGCTGATAGCAGGAGATACATGTGTTTCGCATTTGTGTGCAAACTCTCTTCTCCTTAATAAGGAGAGAAAAAATAAGGAAGAAAGGAAAGGACTGCTGACAAGGAGGCTGCTGTTGGAAACTGGCAAGAGAGCCATGATTATGTCTAGTTACCATTCTCAACTTCTTTTACCTTCAGGTGATTCTTGTCCTGTTTTTAAGGCTACAAGAACAGTAAATTAAATAAGGGTATTGCATAGCAAAACTATTGAGAAAACCAGAAATATCTTTTCCCCATAGCAAAAATCTGATGCTTGGTTTACTTTGTGCCTCCTATTACGTATAAAACCTATGGCTGAATTTGCTTTACTGTCTACTGTTATATTCTTACATCTAAGAGCACAGAACAAGCAAATGTCAGCATTGAGAAATAAAATGAAAAAGAAAGTCTCAGCTAAGCACCCTTGCAAAATAGCATCAAAGGCATTCTGGAAACAACCCTCATCACTAGAAATATACGTCAAAAGTAGTAATTAGTACTGTAATTACCCTACAGGCTTGGCATCTGTCTTATATAAGCATTTAAGCCTCAAGAAAACAGGTCAGCATGACTTCAGTTGACACTTACAAATACATGAGATTGGAAGAGCCAACCAAAATTCAGAAAAATACCATGCTAACTACATCTGCTTTCACTTGGACAGCACTACATGAGACGCTGATGTTTTCACCAAGCTCCCAACACCATCTGTGTACGTTATCCAACAATTCCTCCAATGTAAAATTCATAAGCTGTTTTGGAAGCAGGAGTTACTCCATTGCCAGCCATGTCTCTTAACAAAAACAATTGTTTCCACTGTGCTTTGTGCTGCATTCGGTGTCCTTGGAGCACTAAGTACTCACCTCCACTACGGTGGGAACCGGGCTGGTTGCACGGCCACCGTGGCCCATGTCGTGGTAGACATCATGACAGACTTGCTGTGGCAGCTGAAAGTTGAACTGCTGAAGCTACTATCTGCATCTGTGGCTCAACCTCTTTGGGACACATTGATCTCTCCCGGCAAACAAGTGTGTTAATGGGCATCAGTGACTGTAGCATCATAGTCTGCAGCCTAGCATAATCGGGGCAGATGGACTCTGATTTGGGTTTACCTGGAACATGGAGATCAGTCATTCCTGCGGTGGTGGGGAGGCATCTGTCAGCAGGCAGGGCGACCATGGCCTCACACCGCGTTCACCACAGTCTCAGGAGGTGGGGGTAGACTTTGCCTTAGCATCCATATCCCGTTTTGGTTTTTCTCTGTGGGCATATGCGCTTGTGTCTCTCAGCCAGCACCCAGTTAGTTTCGGCTCGTGAGGAAATTTAAAAACTCCTTTTGCCTTTTTCTTTCTCTTTAGGAAAAGGATCAGATAAAAACAGCAGCAGATCAGATGCCAGAGCAGATCTGCCTTCTTCCAGTCTCTGAAATTTCCAGCCTTTTAGAACTGCAAACCCAGACATTTTAGAGGAATAATAGCAATAATAATTTTATCTCTATTCATATAACTAAACATACTATTCTTATTCATAACTGTTTCTAAAAACTTTGGAAACCTGCCGTAAAATATTGTAGGTTGAGGCTACCTGCTTTAAAAAGAAAAGTTCAGGCTTTAATCCATATATTTTTTTTTTCAGAACGATTGATTTACTCCCTTTCAAGATTATCAGATGCTTGGCTCCCAATATGGAGGTGAAATTTACCAAAAAACTAGGCACAAGACTACTGAATTTGTTTTGTTTCCTGAAAATCAGCTGCTTCTTTTGAGGAACTCTGAGAAGTCACAAGTGCTGAGACCTCAAAATTGTCAGTACAAATTTGAGAAGGTTCTGAGATATTTATTTTAAGAGATATATATTTAAAAAAAAAAAAAGAGATTATTCATATGCTTATGAATCATGATACATTTTTTAGATAAATGACACATTTATTAGAATGTGAATGTATACTTCTGAAGACAATTTGTGGCCCTTTTTGTTCATAACAATGAAAGCTCATTTAATTTCAGTTTTTACAGGACAGGCAGTTACAGTGTTTCCTATTTCAGGAGCTAATGCTAAGCTTCCCAGCAAGTGCCTGCCTTGTGAGTTAATCTTGCACTCATTATCTACACCAGCAAAAATACACCCTTGTGACTGAAGGAAATGGCACCTTAACAGAAAACAGAAAAGAAAAGCAGCTGCCCACTGTGATGAGAGAAAACAACCTGATCACAATATTCCTTGAGGACCTGTTTGAATTGATACATAATGACAACCACCATCAAAACAAAGATAATGTCATAGAGCTCAATAAAACAGGAACAGTGAGAGGGTGTAGTAATATTTGCAGTAATAAAACTGTGTTTCTGACAAAAGCCTAAATAAAGAATGTACTAATACAATCAAGGAAAGAATTAACGGGATCGGATTTCCTTCTAAGCAATCCCCCGCTTTTTTGCTATAATGATGAGCAATCAGTTGAAGGAAAAACCAATTACAGTAGCCCTTACATGGTGCAGCAAAGGATTTATAAAGAATAATTTGCTTTCACAGAGCAAGGAAGCTAATGAGAAACGCAGAGTGTTTCCACATGCACCACCAAACTCTCTTTCCAGCTAACATGCTAATCTTTCTTTTATTCTCTGTGGTTCATCTCCCTGTGCATGTCATTCACATTAATCATCACTCAAAGAGACTTGTAGATGCAGAGCCCAGAGACTCCCAGGTCTGCGACCCCTACTCCTGGCTGCTTGTCCAGACCTGACCTGCCGTCCTGCACAGAAGGGCACTGTCGTGCAGCACTGATTAAAGGCAGGCTCTTCCATTTCTCAGAAAGCCAAAAAAAGAGGCAGTAACGAGGTCCTCGGTACCTATGTACTTTTGCTGAAGTGACTACAGTGAATCTTTACCCAGCACCACTGGCACCTCACGATGCTGCTGCTGGGTGTGAAAACGCCCCCAGAACAAGGGCAGGACAGCGGCAGCATCAAGTGGTGCTCAGTCCCTCTCCAGCTGCCCTCGCCTCACCTCAGCTTACCACGCTCACAAAGTTCACCTGCACTTACAAAGGTGAACTGAGACCTACGTGCTCATCAAAACGTCATCTGTTGAGACGTGAGCGTTTTCTTTGACTCATTCCTGATTTTCTGCATACTGCCCTCCTTGTCCTCAGCCTTTATCACGAGCTCCATCCTCCAACTCTGCTGGCACAGGGAGAGTCGATAGTGTGTGTAAAGTTAACCGCCGGGAGCTCTCTCACCAGCTCTCAGAAAGGAATCAATATAAATACAGTGTTTGGCTTCCCCGTTTATTGCTGATACGGTAGAATATTAAAGTCCAACTTTTATTCATTGAGAGCACTAGTCTAAACTTGCTTTTGAATAGTCTGTTGCTATGCATGCAAGAAATATAAATTATCAGTATGCTAGAGTAGCCCCTGAAAACTTGTTGCACTTAACTGAACTATTGCATTTTTCTGGAAACACGCCTTTTACTCCTTTCTTATCTGCACTGTAATCCTTTAATCTTTGCTAGCACAATGCTTTCTGTAAGAGTTATATCCATAAAAATAAAAAAAACTTCTTTGCAGAGAGTGACACGAGTGAAACAGTAATACCAGAGAAGGCAAAGTAATGCAAGAGCTCAAGAAATGCCGTATTTTCATCGCAGTAGCAGCTAAACTCATGAATTCTTACTCCTGTAATGTGTCAGGTCACTTTCTGCAACCCTGACCCAGGACTGAGACCCAGAAAGAAAGAACAACTTTGCGTGTTACGTGTGTTAAATGTGAGATCTGAGTATTTGCATACAAAGTCAAGACAGAACTTTCTAGAAAGGTCCCCCTTATCTCTGTATTTGGTTAAGTTTTCCAAAGACCCTTTCACGTTGCCCATCCTGCCTTGCAAACCTGCCCATACCTGTCCCCCTGGGAAGTGCAGGGTGCTGCCTCTTGTAAAACAAGCTCTCTACAAGCAGCACACAACAGGCACCGAGCTTCAGGTATGTCCTCTCTTCCCTGCAGTCACCAGCTAGCCACCTAACTATAACTGCTCTCTTCGGGCTTTCCCTTTCACACCAGTCCATACTGGTGTCACTTCTTCCCCTTAAGGTCTTCGAGCATCAGCCTGAGCTCTGACCAACAGTACAGTAACATCTGAGGTTTTTATTTTCTCCACAATGGTTTATGGCCTTTCCCTTAAAAGTCCTGGGTCTATACAGTAGCAATTTTTAACTTTTTTTTTTCTTTTTTTTCTTTTTCTTTTTTTTTTCTTTTTCTTTTTTTTTCCCCCACATAGATGGAAGTGCAGGAAGAAGAGGAAGCCCTTCCTATCTGTGAGCTTAAGGCCAGAGTTTGAATCTTTTAAGAATTTAGCATATTTCGATTACAATTTTGCACCCTGGTCTGTGCAGATGTTCCTCCCAGCCTTACAGTCAAAAGCACAAGAGGGTAAGAATTCCCACCTTCCATCAAACCTGTACTGCCTGCCTTGCACACACTTGTGCACACCGACCTGAGGCTGTGCGTACCCCAACCTCTCCTCCAGGCTGGGCCACCTGCTCCTGTGGTGGTCACATCCTCAGGTTCAACTGCTCAGAGCCTGCTGTAAAATAAAATCTGATCAGGACCCCTGGGTTGCCTCCTGTCAAACCTCCTGGGGTTTGGTACTCGTTGTAAGAATATGTCCCCTCCACCGGGACGTATCCCATCCTACGTGGTGATAATGACCAGCTCTCCTCTTGAAGCTGGTCTCTGTAGGAAAAAAATAAAAAGCAGATGCTCCGTCAGTGGCTTACTGCCCTGTGCATAGAGAAGGCACAGGGATTTTTCTACAGAGGGAAGCCCAGGCAGGACTGACATTTCCCCGGCCACATCCACGGTGCTGCAGCCACGCGGCCCCTGGCTGGGCTGGGCAGGCATCAGCTCAGGGCCCCACAGCACCACAGGAACCTCTCTGTCTTCAGCAGCTTCGTGCAGGTCCTCCTTGCGGCTCCTGATTTTTCAAGGGCTAATTTCCCAACATTACCCAGTACAAACCTGTCCTGGTTTCAGCTGGGATAGAGTTAATTGTCTTCCTAGTAGCTGGTACAGTGCTGTGTTTTGGGTTAGTATGAG